>CALNVZ010002100.1:65268575-65491394 GCA_940671915.1 Paracentrotus lividus | reverse complement strand
AGAGAGGAGACAGACAGACAGACAGACAGAGAGAGAGAGAGAGAGAGAGAGAGAGAGAAGGGAGGCAGACGGAGAGAGAGAGAGATAGTGGGCGAGTCAAGTTTTATGGAACCTGATGAAGATCTATTCATGTGGGTTCGAATCCAACCCGTGGTTTTAAAAAAAATGAAATTAAATTTGAATTCTAAGGGATAGGCCATTCCAAAATCCACACACACACACACACACACACACACACACAATAAATAAATCTCCCTCTCTCTCTCTGACATACAATCTCTTGCTCTTGTAGGCCTACAAATTAATGTAAGTTCTAATTCATAGGGAGCAGATCATTCCAACATTTACACACTTTTGATCACCTTTCTTTTTGCAAAAATAACCCGGCCTTTTTAGGGTTAAGCTTACTAAGCAGAAATAAATCAATATTTAACAATCATTCAGTAGCTGATCCGGGCGGGGGCACAGGGACCCCCCCCCCCCCCCCCCCCCCCCTCTATAATTTGAAAATCACTCATTGACTATAATACATGTTAGAATTTAAAACTTTTCGTCTGCTTCGACTCTTTTCCAAATTTTCGGGATGCGCCCCGGGTATTTTTTAGTCCTGGATCCGCCACTTATCATAGAATCAGGTGCCGCGGAGTGCTTTTATTATTATTATTATTTATTTATCTATTTTTTTATTGTTATTTTTTCCCCCTAAAGCCCCTTCTTTTTGTTTAAGCGGATGGGCTGAACATGAAGAAAATCACAAAGCTTTGGTAACTTTTCCGTTTTTGTACACGTTTGCTGGAAAAAGTGCAGGGGCTGCAGCCCCCGCGGCTCTACCATTCCCGAGAATGAAATTACATAATTACTAATATTACAATTCACAAGGGCCGCGGAGCCGGGGGGGGGGGGGGGGGGGAGGGGCTTCAACCTTCCCTCTTTTTCCAGCAAACGACGTGTACAAAAACGCAAAAATTATCAAATATTTGTTATTTTTAGCCTGTTCAGGCCCCCCCCCCCCTTCCCACACTTTTGGCTCAGACCCTCCACTTTCAAAAACGTTCCGTGGTCCCTGATTTTTTAATACATTACAATGGCGGGCTGTTTATTATGCCCCTATATTTTATTATAAACAATAGGCCCTATCGTTCCGCTCACCAGAAAACTAAATTCGTATTTCAATTTTTAATTTCTTTTTCTTATCACTACATCAATAATGCCGGCCTTATCCTTTTCTTTCGAACCCCTTGTGATTTATAGAAGCATTTTGTTTAGATCGGGATTTTTCATGTATTTGCTACCAAGACGGTGATTTTTTTTTCTTTCTGCGTGTAATTTCCACATGATAATCAAACCGAGACCATGAGGGAGTTGCTGTGGGCATTTGCCAACGTCTACACAACACCAAACTGTGTGTGTGTTTTTTTTTTTCTTTTAAAGGCGAGTATCTATTTAATAAGTCGTAAATGTAGTGGTGGATCCAGGCGGGGTGCAGGGGACGCGCCCCCTATAATTTGAAAAACCGCTCAATTGATCGTACATGTTAAAAATCCGAACATTACGACGGCGCCCCTCCCCCCCCATCGGGCCTGGCGCCCCCTCCCTATCTTGTATCCACCACTGTAAATGTTATAAAGCAATGTGCTAAGAATATTTTTTAATGCAATATTAAGTTGGTTAGAGTCATGTCACTCGAGCCATTTTCATGGGGATAATAAAAATAATAAAATATGACGTCATTTTGAAACATGGATCTTTATTTATTGATGGTGCAACTTAGTCTGACCCCGTGATTGGTGGAAAGTACGTACGTACGCAACACGAACATAAATTCTGGCCGACCTCCTTATTTGCCTCTTTGTTCGCAATGTATTCGCCAATGGCTAAACGTATTCTAAGTCTTAAACCAAACGGAGTAATAATTACATCAAGTCCACAAATACTTAAGATCATAATTGATCTTTGTGTTTTTTTAAATTACAAATTGTTTTATTATAATTTTGAGTCAGTTTATTTTGTTTTTTTTATGTACGCCTTTGAATTTGATTTTGTAAGAAGAATGCTTCCGACGACGACAGAACAAAACAGCCTTTATGACTCCTTCCACGTGCCGCCCCAGGCCCAGTAGGTAAGTTCGCCAAAGAAGGGTAATTTGTCGATCCTTGCCGAGTGGTTAGAATCGAACCATCCGCTCCAAAATTAGTTTTTGCATCATCTTGGTCTCCCTCTAGCTCTGTCCCATTATCCTTTAAGTTTTAGACGGTCACTCCAAGAATCTGAAATAATAAATTCATATGGAAATAAATAATGATATATGTTATTCATTCATGGCAGATTTAATTTGGGGAGCGGGGTCTTTTTCAGGGAGGCGGTGGGGGGGGGGGCGAGGGGCGATGTGATTTATTTATTTCTTTTTGGCTGAGAGATAGTTTTACACTTTTGACAGCTGCAGAAATGATTAAATACCCAGTTATTAAATTTGAAATGCATTTTCAGCATTAAGTATAGTGATAATAATAATATGTGCAGTAGATAACATATTAATCAGGGACCGCGGAGCCCCGTGTACAAAAACGCAAAAATGAACATGCATTTGAAATTTTTTGCCTGTTCAGCCCCCCCCCCCCCCCCCCCCCCTTCCACTTTTGGCTCAGCCCCTCTACTTTAAAAAACACTCCGCGACCCCTGTTAAGGGCTACTATATATTCATATCTACCTTAGATAACGTATTAACATATTCATATCTACCTTAGATCACATGATGTCAAGATATAAGTACCAGTTTTAGCGAACTTAAAATACGAGTGCCAGCACATTCACATTTAAAAATAAATAAATAAATGGCGACAGGATCAAGACTAAAAAGCGCATTGAACTTTCAATGTGACCTTCAGATCAACGTGCGCGCTCGTACAAGGTCACGCCCACATTTCTCAATCTCAACGTAAAATGTATGCAACACGCTAGGCAGTTTTTTTTACACGTAAAAACTCTGCATAATTGGTCCAACTTTGAGCATCAATTTACCGAAATTGGAATAATATTTTGGAATCTAACCACTTCCATTGGATTTCTGTTGACTTTTTCTTCAAGGTAAGCTATATTTCAATCTTTCTCTTTTCTTTTTTAAAAAGTTAGATTTTGCTTTTGAAAAACCTACTAGAATCTTTTATTTCCGATGACGGATATAAACCAGTTATATACGGCCTTCAGAGGTTTTGGTGAAACTATAGTCCCCTCACTGACGCGAATGCGACTATTTTCCTTCGGGGCTGCGCCCCTCAGGAAAAATAGTCGCATTCTTTGCGTCAGTTCGGGTACTATAGTTAAGTTCCAACCACCCCCTCTGGTGGCCGTATATAACTGTTCAATATATTATATCCCTTTTCTCTATCGCGCGCGCGCTCTCTCTCTCTCTCTCTTGCCATTAGTATTAGTATTTGCTTAGAGTATTTTTTGTGTGTGTGTGTGGTTGTGTGAGGGACCTAATTTACAAGAGTTGCTTCTCCTGGTCACCTCGTCTATTTTTTCCTCCTTATGTTAATGCAATATAAAATGTATTACTGTGAATGAATTATTTTTTCTTTGTGATCTTGTAAACTGTCCATATGATTTTTCTGAAGAAACACAAATAAAATATCATTCATATAAAATTATCATAGTCGACTTGGAAAGATAATTTGTTAGCAGGAAATGAATGGTGATGTCAAGAAAGATTAGGTGACAAAATAGGCCTAATGAATGGAAAAAGCAAAAAATAAAAATAAATACCTTCATTTAGAAGTGCTAGAGCTTCTGTTAGTTGTAGATCGTCGAAAATTTTCTTCAGTGAATTCTCCCATCCCCTGCCGTTTGCATCACGAAACTCAATCATACATTTAAACATTGCCTCTTCAAAATGGGGAATGGGTTTCCCGAGGATGTTGGCAACTTCCGCTTGATTTCCAATAAGAGATCGACCAAGGCGACCATAGTAGGTTGGTGCATCGATACTTGCAGCAACTTGGTGAATGAGTGAATCATTATTAAGAACTCTGGATTGAGTTGGTGCCATGGAAACAGATTTATGGTTTACCTAAAAGAAACATAAAAATAAACATGCGTTCTGTTAAGTTACCTTTAGAAGCTGTTTTTTTTTTTTTAAGTCAGAATATTAGACGTACAGGCATGATAATTATGTAGGGGAGGGTTGACGAGGCCGACTTTCTTATCGTATTTTGCAATATAACTGCTCAAAGGCCCTTTTTAAAGAAAAAGAAAAAGAAAAAATAATAATAAGGAAAATTTTTAAAACTATTAAATTTATAAATTTCACAAAGAATAAACGGCTAAAAAAGGATTCAACGGTTACTACACTTTAATTTGTAAGATGGGTAAGTCTGAGGATACTAGAGTATAAATCATTTACGAAAGCTTCAGCAAATCAAAGCCCGTTGTTATTATCCGCAACTTCTAAGATAATATTTTATTCTTCATTGGAATATATGCTAAGCGGAAACTTTTCCATTGACGCAGACAAACATCCTAACAAAAGAAAATAGGATATGAAAACAAATCGGCCTCGTGAACCCTCTGCCTCGTTAATGGTAAATTGACGTCAAAACTTGACGAAACGAAAAATGACGTTTACGAATAGTAGGGCCCGGGGTAGACCGAAGAATTCAGCGTTTATTTTTTATTTTTTTTAATTTTTTTTGTTATTTTTTTTTTCTTCTACAAAATAAAAAACTTCGTGGGATATACCTAGTAAAAAAAAAAGGCCAAATATTCAAAAATATCCTGAGAACGGTGGATATTTCTGCCTAGCCCGGGAGCTACCAAATTGTGAACCAAAAGCAATAAATAGTGAGAAAAATATGTAAGAATAAGGATCAATGAAACATTTGTAAAAGAGAGCAAATCTCATGTAGGCTAATTCAAATTGTCAGATTTTCTTTTCTTTTTTCTTTTTTTTAAGAATAGGAGCTAGCAGAATCTAAGTAAGTCATGTAAGTTATAAGTTTATGCAAAAATCAAAGGCAACGGATCGAACAAGCAAAAGAAAGAGAAAAGAAAGAAAGTATTTTTCTACTTTTGTATTTAAAATTTAAAAGTATACATTGTTGGGTTACAGCTCGTTAGTCCGTAAGTTCCATTGATATGAAGGTGAAATAAGATGTGATTCTCCTAATGTAATCATATTTGACCCCCTGCAGTCTTGTAGATTACATATAGCACACTACCACCCCATCGGGCAAATTTTGCCGAGCTTTCACGATCTGCGGCCGGCATTATTGCCCCCCCCCCCCCAAGTTTTCACAGTTACCATAACACCCCAGTCTGATTACGACAAAATAGCACAGTATACTTACAAGTACTGATGAATTGAAATATGTTCCAATAATATCGAAACAGATGACTTGTGAGTTGCTAATTCTTCACATGCAGATGTACAAACACTGTTTTGTGGAAGTGGCATCGTTATCTATATTACGGTAGGGTCTAACAGTATAGGCTGGGGAATTCCACATGCAGCTACATACATGTACTAATATTTTTTTCCCAATAAAATGATTGTGTGAATGCACTGAGCTGAAGCAGAGCGAGAATATAATCATGAAGTAATTGTCATCGCTTTGTATTAAAGGGATGCAGTAACATTGAATGATATTCAAATCACATTTTATTCGATTTAGAGTATTTTGCCAACATAATTATAAACACTTAGGTCAGTCTGGTATCTCTTCAAAATTGGAAGCTAATGCTTGCTTTACCTTCGAGATATCAATGATTTCATACTCAAATTTTATAAACCAACACCGGATGGTTTATAAAACCATGTGTTTTTGCACATAGCACAAAATACACCCGTTTCCTGTTGTATAATACCCGTCCCTAGCGGCCTGGTGAGCTAGCAGCAGAGGGGACTGGTGTTCGGCTGTATGCTTGGCATTGTTTGTTACACTGTGTTAAGGTAGTAAATGACTTCCAGTTGATCTGAAAGTTTTACTAGTTTGTTTTTACTGTTGGAACAATATAATTTTATTAATCTTGATCTAATTGCTCTTGTTTTGAAAGTTACCAAATCCCTTTAAAATTCAAACACCGGATAAAGACCAGGAAATAATCCTTTTTATATCATAATGTTTGCAAAGGCTGGGGAATTCCAGAAGCAGCTATTTTGCTCAAATTCAAATTTCCACTTGAGTTTCACTTGGTATATAAACGAATTGTCTCATACCCAACTGGTCCAAGTCAAGAAGATCATTATAATTCATATTCGTCCATTAAGTGTGTAGTGGAAGAAGTACTTAAGTCACATTTGTTCAAAAATGAGTTTTTTGCATAAATGCTATTTGCATACCATCATAAATCATGTGCATGTCTCATTTTTGAAGAAAAAAAATATTGCAAAGTGCCAAACCAGCAACCCCCATTTTAAAAAAAATGGGGTTTTGTAGTGGAAGAAGTAAGTCCATCATTGTAGTGGAAGAAGTACGTAAGTCCACCAAGCTGTGTCTCCAAGATTTCGTTATTGGAATAAAAATGGGGCAGCCCGCCCATTTTCAGGTTAGCAGACCCCAGAAAATGTACTAAAATTTGCCTGACGTAAATATGTATGTGTTTGTGGGTGTTGTGTGGGGGGGGGGGTCAAAACAAAATTACGTGTTTGTATAGTGAAAATGAAATAAGGCACGTTCATCCGAATATGTGATGTATTAGTCTGAAGGTTTATTCGTCCAGAAATCAAATAGGGTTCATTTTCCGAAGGTACTTTCGTCCGAAATTGGAATAAGGTTCATTCGTCCAAAAATGAAATTTGGATTATCAAAAATTTCTGACGAATGAACCCTATTCCTTTTCGGACAAATAACAACTATTCAGTTTTCGGACGAATAAACCCTATTTCACTTTCGGGTGAACGAACCTTATTTCACTTTCGGACGAACGAATTTTCAGTCAAATGAACATTCGCAACAACGAACCCTATTCCATTTTCGGACAAACGAGCGTTCGGAACAACGAGCTGCTCCCTCGACAACCCTCTTATCACAAAATACCCCTGCTGTCTAGCCAATTAAGCCTTTAGGCTCTGTTAATGTGGGGGGGGGGGCGGTCGTAGCCAAAGTAAGAGGCAATTAATTAAGAAAAAATCCCGGATTTTTCTTTCAAAATATAACAAAAATAACACTTAATATTGGAAAACAGACCCGTAACTAAGATTTTTATGGGGGGTCGAAAATTGAAAAGTGGACCTTTTCTGAAGGAGTAAACTTTTCGAGAGCGAGCGCGAGCCGAAATTTTTGCCTCATAACAGTATATTTTACCTTATGATTTTCTTTTTAATTCTTTGACGAGGTGATGATCACCTTCCTTTCAGCAAAATAAGTTGTGAGTGCGAAGGGTGAACGGTAAATTAATTTGCATTTTCAATACTTCCCTTGTGGAGTCAGGAATCAGTCCATGGGCCTTTCTATGATAACTCTACGAGCGCGAAGATCGAGCCGAAAATTTTGACTCATAATGACCTGAAGGTAGTGTATTTTCTGACATATTTTGCCTCTTATACTTACGGATCCGTAATTAGGATTTGCATATAAGGATTAGAAATTCGAAAAGTGAACATTTCGTAAGGATTGAACTTGCGAGCGCGAAGCGCGCCGGAAATTTTGCTGTTTAATGGCCTGAATATGGTATGTTATATGTACAGTTTGTCTCTTAAATTTTTCTGTTTTCTTTTTATTCTTTCACAAGTTGATGATCACCTCCCTTTCTGAAAAAAAAGTGAACCTTGCCAGTGCAAAGAGCCTTTTGCCTCGTATTTCAGGCATATTTTGCCTCATATCAATTTTTAATAGTCGTTCACAGACGGATGACCAAATTCCAAAAGATACGAACGCGAAACGCGAGTGAAAGGAAATTACACAAAATCACATAATTAAATGTTGAGCATTTGAAGCACATTTCTTTTTGACCTATAATTCGGCCTTTCGAACGGGAGTGAACATGGCGAGCGTGAAGCTTGGTTATGATGACATTGAGGCTGCACATTTTCATTTTCATTTTTTTTTTTTTTTAGATTCCTACAAAACAAGATGAAAAACTAAAATGCGAGCATGAAGTCGAGTGGAAAAACTCTTATTGAATGACTGGTATTTTAATTCTTCATTGTAATGTTTCCTGAAAACCAAGGATGAAGGATGAGGGAGGGGTGCTGCAGCCCCTCCAATTGAAAGAAAAAAAGAAGCTTATTTACTTTCCCTCGTGTTCAGCCCATCAACTTTTTAGTCACCCCACCCCCTCAAGCCCTTTCAAAAACGCCCCGACCTACTTAAAAAGGGGGATTTTGTGCACTATTTTTTATTTTTTAATTAATAATTTAGCTGATGAACATTTTGAAAATTAGGTAAGTAGGTCTTAGTGGGGCCATCTATGTAGTTTCGTTTGCAAGTCATGTTAATGTTTGGCAACATCTATAAATATAATAATAATAATATCGTTTTATTTTCAGTTCTGACAACTGTTCTCCCAGCGGGCACTGCATGATGTTCTACTTGATCACACAAATGAGAAAATATATGTCGCCAATTTTTTAATTGACCTTTAATTAGTGACCCAAAATGGAGGTCAAAAGTCAGGCTTCATTAACATAAACTTAATTTTCTTCAAATTGTGTCAAATTTGGTATCAAATTTTAGGTAATTTTATAACTAGCAATTAAGTATATTAACGTTTTTTCACCCGACCAGCCAGTTTTGAGCAATATGCAAATTAGTCTATTTATGCATAATTCAATGCATTACGTACTGCGTCAGCCTTCACGACAATCAGACATAACATATGCATAGACAATATCAATAGCAACTAATCAAGAATACAACGTAGGTCATACCATGGACCTACTACCTCTGTCAGAGGTAGTAGGTCCATGGTCATACTATAGCCTGACATTGCTGCCACATTCTGGTGACTCCTGTGATCTTGAGATTAGGGCAAAGGTCAATTTATATGATGATTAAAAACCTGGAAATGGTATAATTTTAGCAAAAGTCTCATTTTCTGTGAACTTTGACCTTATTTCTAGGTTGATTGTGTAAACAAAAAATATGACGACATATATTTTTTGGTTGATGGCATCAAGTTAAACATATTCATGTTAGTTACCAACAAAGTTCAGCTTATACAACGAATAGGTCAAAGGTCAAAGTTAAAGAAAGAGGTTTTGGCCAAATAGTTTAATTGGTTTTGACCTTAGTGTTATTGGGCCGCATTACTTGGAATATTCCATTTAACACCGTTAACGTGTTCTACTTGATCCCATGAACCAGGAAATGTTCGTTTTCATTGACTTACGACCTTTAATTATGGTGAAAACTAAAAAAAAAAATACATAGTTTCTTGTATTTCCAGGTTTTTTTAGCGTCATGTTATTTGATTTTTGACCTTATCTTGACGTCATAAGTGTCAACGACAAAGAATAGTAACGTTGATATTCTGATTCACGGGGTCAAGTAGAACAAAAATAATTATGGTTATCAAAATCAATAAGCTATAATATTGCCCAATGGGACAAAGGTCAAGACACACATAGAAAGTTCAAGGAATACGTAAAGGCCAAAGATTTCTGTCTTGACCATAGTCCTGTTTGGCATTAGCTTAATCATTTAGATAGCCACAGTTCCTTTTGTTCTACTTGACCCCATGAATCAGAAAATCAACCTTGCTACTTTTTCATCGACACGTATGACTAATTAAACCAAACATCAATTAGATCATCTACTCGTAGGTTTTTTTTTTCATTAATGCATTGAATAATCTATAAACGTCTACAGTACTTATTGGGATAGTTTAAATCAGACATGGATACAATGTTCATAACACATACGTGCATATTAAACTCTATTCATATATGGCCATGTGTCATGAATTGGGTGCAAAATAATCATCCAAAAGTGGAGAAATGTACATTGTTGTCACACTCAAACATCTCTAGTTTCTTAACAGTAGATCAGACAATCTAAAATTATATATATTGAAAGCTGGGATTGTAAAGAAGATATTTAACATAATTTTATGTTTTGCCTGTACAGGGTTTGTCATGAAAGCTATTTTACAGGAAACATGATTTAAAATTTCCACAATTTTACTGGCGAATAATTTCATATTTTCTGCACCAAATGAAAGGAGTCAACTTTGATTCTGTTAATAAGACTCTATGCTTCTAAAAAAATATAAACTCATAAAACAAAATTACTTTGTCCAACCGTGCTACCGGGTGTCAAAAAAAAAAAAAAAAAAGAGAGAAAAAAAGTGCAAAAAATGGCAGAAATCCTGTATTTTACATTTGGATTACAACTTAAACAGAGTTTACTACAATGTGTATCTACATACCGGTACATGCAAAGAAAATGGCGAAAAAATACAATTATTGTTACAAAATTGCATGTTGCAATTTTTTAATGCCTGCAATGCATTGTCTATGAGGGTGCGTGCATGAAGTATGTTTTAATAGATTAATTAATTGATTAACTGACTTTTGTAAAAAAAAAATATACTACTCGTTTATTTAAAACGAGGTAAATTACGAAAAGAATGTATATCCAGGCGCGGATCCCCCCCCCCCCAAAAAAAAAAGAAAAAGAAAGAAAGAGAAGGGAATAAGGCCCGATGCTTGTACAATTTTCGCCCAACTTTATTCAATAAGAGGCGCGAAATAGGCTTTATTGGGTTCTAAACGACCATAATTCTAAGGCCTTTGATGTGGGGAGGGCCCACGAGGCCGATTTTTCTCATATTGTATTTTGCAATATACTGCTCAAACGCCTTTTTTTAAAGAAAAAGAAATACATTAGTGACGAAAAGTAAAAAAAGGAAAATATTTAAAACTAAAGTTTCAAAATTTCACAAAGAAAAGAGGCCTCGTGGACCCTCGGCCTCATGGGCCCTCGGCCTCCTGGGAAAAATAGTCGGCCTCCTGGGAATACTAGAAAGTGCCTCTTTATTTATTCAATATATTTTTTGAAACCCCAAATTTTCGGCTCGCGCTTCGCGCTCGCAGCCGATTCGAAATCATAATGCACTAATAACTCCAATTTTTACCTAAAAAATTTTCAGCTCGCGCTTCGCGCTCGCGGATACTAAATAGGGTCTATAATACACAATTATCTACCATTTTCTAGTACTAGAAAATGCCCCTTTATTTATTCCATATAACTTTAAAAACCCAAAAAATTTCGGCTCGCGCTTCGCGCTCGCAGATACCGATTCCGAAGGGTATGTAATGCACAATAACTAAAAATTTTACCTCAAGATTTTCAGATTGCGCTTCGCGCTCGCGGATACTAAATAGGGTCTATAGTACACAATTATCTACAATTTTTTATACTAGAAATTGCGCCTTTATTTATTCTATATATCTTTTAAAACCCCAAATTTTCGGCTCGCGCTTCGCGCTCGCGGATACTAAACCATAATGTACAAATAACTTCAATTTTTATCTCAAAATTTTCGGCTCACAGATACCAATTCAGTAGGGTATATAATGCACAATTAACTGAAAAAATTTCAGCTCGCGCTTCACGCTCGCGGATACTAAACCGGGTCTATGATACACACTTATCTACAATTTGTTATGCTAGAAATGCCACTTTATTTATTGCATATATCTTTTAAAACTCAAAATTTTCGGTTCGCGCTTCGCGCTCGCTGATACTAAATCATAATGCACAAATAACTCTAATTTTTACCTCAAAATTTTCGGCTCGCGCTTCTCGCTCGCAGATACCAAGTCAGTAGGGTATAGGGGAGACTGGGGTAATTATGGTCCCCTTTTACACATATCCTATTACTACTATTAAATGAAAAGTCCAATAATATTCTAATTATGTAAAAATACAGTCAGTCTATATACCTTTAATATACAAAGGAAAGCATAAACCTGTGACTTCTCATTTGCATATTAATTACCATTATGTTAACAACTCTGGGGGCATAATTACCCCTACGGGTTGGGGTATTTATGGCCCCTTTTGTCATGACTGTATGAATTAAAAGATATTATGCTAATTAATGATGGTAATGTATAATAAATGTTGTTGGGTATCCCTTATACACTTATCAACCACCAGCAATGATTTAATCAATAATTGCTTTAGCCAAAATGTTGAAATTTTGCAGTCATAACAATACATATTGGTATACATAATCATTCAAGTTAATGTCCCAATCTGCGCTTATACACTGTTTATGCATTGGGGGCCATAAATACCCCGAGTGACATTTTCAATTTGATCCCTCTTTACAGCTCTACTATTGAAGATATTCAGGAGGAAGTTATTCTGTTGTGTTTGTTAGTTCCCATTGTTTCTGTTTCAATCAAAATTTCATCTCAAATGATTTTAATTAATGATATCACGCCCCAAATAAAAAAGCAGACTTGCCACTTTCAAACGAACAGAATTGCGATTGCCGTATATTTTAGGCTCCCCTAAGCACAAAATTTGAAGTAAATGGCTTATTTTTCTCATATGATAGTAGGAAGAGTTTAGCTAGGCATGTGTAAAGAAAATTAATTATCATTGTGTAATGCAGCAAAGAATTATAAGCTCTCAAAGACAAAGGGGCCATAATTACCCCGGGGCCACAATTACCCCAGTCTCCCCTATAATATTAATTCATTCAAATTTTTACCTCAAAGTTTTCATAGTTTGCGCTCGCAGCGTCTAATGTAATTATAATGGGTGTAATAATCGTATTCATGGTGGCAATTTGAAATACATATTCAAACCACTAAAGTTTTGTTTTAAAATGTTCCGATTTTTTTTTTTTTTTTTTTTTTTTTTTTTTTTTTTTTTTTTTTTTTTTTTGCTAGTAGACTATATTATAGGTTTTCCTGGCCAAAATCATACATTTATCATCCGTTTTCATTTAATGTGTATTCAAATTCGTGTGTTTGATGCGACAGATTGGCTTCAGTCAAACAATTTCGTGTTCATGATCTCAAATTCGCTTTTAGGCACACAAAGTAATGGTTGCAAAGTTCAAATTTGGATATAGTCATTTAATTTCATTCTTTGTGCATTCAAATTAGTGCGAATTTGAGTATACGGAATGAAATGTCGACGAAATTAAATAGTTATTACCGAATGTATATGCTTATTATGTGAAGTAGAATGCGCAAATACGAAATCAATCCTAATAATCGTTAATTTTGATGATTGAATATGATTTTGACTGGTAACATTTCGATGTATCAGCGTTTTCCCCGAAAATGAATGCCTCTAACATGCAATTGATTGACAAAACAATGAAATTGACCGGGAAAACCTATATTGTTTTGTTTTCATAGGAGTAAAAATGAAATTGTTTAAATTCCTCGTTTAAGTCAGTATAGGCCTATATATCGGGGAGTGTTTTATACTCGCGCTCGTTTGCTCGCTCCGCTCGCAAGATTTTTTTTTCAAAGTTGCCCCCCCCCCCCTGATCCGCGCCTGAATATATGACTTTTGGAGGGAAATGCTTATAATGTTTAACGTTATAACACTTTCATCCTGAAAGGGGCAAGATTTTTTAGATTTTTCACTTGGTGGCCTAACATTAAAATAATAATAATAATAATAATAATCAGTTCTTTTATAGCGCATACCACATTGCTAAAAGCATGTCCCTATGCGCGACTAGGGGGCGATTTCCCAATTCATGGCTATATTATTTAGTTTTTTAAGCATAATGATGACATTCGGAGACATTCCGACCATTTTATAGGTATTTAAAAGGTCAACTGAATGAAAATAACTAAAATCATTTAAATATGCTTGGTGTTCTAATAATTTTGGCCACCACTGTATATATATACAATGTATATTATATCATCAAGTTGTCAATAGGTCATATTCAAACGTGAGTGACACGACAATTGGAGAGACAGAAGGGTGCATCTTGGCACACTTGTTGGTTTTGAACGGATCATGACTACCATTATTATGTATAATGTAGGAGTGGTATGTGTCATTACCAGTTGGATTTGAATTTTACAATTGGTCCTGGAAACTCTGATTAAAAAACGGTGCGTGAGTGACAAAACAAATTTTGGACATGGGTTTCTGACCATCATTGGTTATGGTTGGATTCGTGTATGTGTACATAAATGCACCTCTCTAACATATTGAGTCTTTATAAATCATTCCCTCTCTGTGGAAAATGGTCCATCCCTATGTGTCATGAGTGACACGACAACTGCAAAAATGCAACATGTTTCTCAACAATTCAAGGAAATAACTAGATCCAATTTACAAGTGTCCATCCATCATGTTACTGTTCGAGTAGTCCATGATAATTACTTTAAGCAAGAAAACATTTGGTCATATTCAGACTAATAAGTGCGACATTTAGCTGAAATTTTAATGTGGCGCTGTGCCTTTGAAATTGCAAATTAGGATCTGAAATCAACACAAAGGCTTCTTTGCAATCTTTACAATACAAACAATTATTTAAGTTAAAACATTATGTGATCCAGCTTTCTTACGCTGAATAACTGAGCAAACAGGAATTTGCACGTATGGGACTATGGTGCTTTAAATGCCTCTTATTCTTAATACCAATCACTTTTGTCAGATTTTTTTTACTTAAAGTAATTTTCATGGACTACTCTAACATGGCATATAAATACAGGTAATTTGGGTTTAGTTATTTACTTGAAATCTTGAATTTAAGGCACTGGTCGTGTCACTCACATTTTGGATGTCGTGTCACTCACGACACATGAAGGTGGACCATTTTCCATAGAGAGGGAATGATTGATAAACACAATAAATGTCAGAGAGGTAAACTATTCATATACATATACCAGCACTTATGGTACCCTTAGAGATCTTCTTGGGCACAAATCCAACCATAACCAATGAAGGTCAGAAACCCATGTCTTTTTTCTGTCGTGTCACTCACACACTGTTTTTTAATCATAATTTCCAGGACCATTTGTAAAATTTAAATCCAACTGGTAATAACACATGCCACTCCTACATTATACATAATATGGTAGTCATGATCCATTCATAACCTACAAGTGCAAAGATATGCGCCCTTCTATCAGTCCAAATGTCGTGTCACTCACGTTTGAAAATGACCATTTGACAAAAGTGACTAGCTATAAGAATAAGAGGCATTAATTAATGCACCATAGTCCCATACGTGCAAATTCCTGTTTGATCAATCATTTGGTGCAAGAAAACTGGGTCACATTATGTTTGAACTTAAATAATTGGTTGTATTGTAAAAAGGCCTTTATGTTGGTTTCAGATCCTAATTTGCATTTACAAAAGCACAGCGCCACATTGAAATTTCAGTTCCATGTCCAATTTTAATTGAATACATGTATGACCAATATACATATCAATTATTTGACACAAAGAAAGTTTATTCTTCCTTTTTATATACAAGCATGTATGATATATTCCAGAGTATATATATGTTTTCATTCAGAATAATACATTATTCATCAAACAAAAACAGAGGGTTTAAGTGTCAAATGCAAGAGACAAGGCTTTTTGTAATACCGAGATACAGCAAGTGCCACAATATGACGATTGGAAAAATATATTAAAAGAATAAAATTGTCAACAATTGGTATGTCCATGAAGATCTGTTATCTCCTCCTGAGATGAAAAAAACAAAACATATAAAGAATTAGAAAAGATTAAACGATGTATTATGATTTTTATTCATATTTTATTTTACATTATCACGAGCTGCTCAGGACCAAATCAATAGCCTTATTTTATCAAAATTGTTTTAATCAGCACAAAGGCACATAGACACATGTGCATGTGTTTAAAATGGGAATTGAGAAAATAGATTTTTGTATCCGTAACTCATTATGAGAGTAGACTGTAGATGAAAAAGTTCATTAAAAACATTAGAATGTAAAATTTTGATTATTTAGTATTAATGATGCTACAGACAACAACTACTATCATTTATTTGGAGAATTGATGGTCATTGAGTCCCAAGGTGCATGCTTCTCTACATACATTGAAACAAGGCAATAGACATAAAATAACTTTGTACTTCCATTAAATTTATTTATTTGACACTTTATAAACATGCAGGCAAAATTTGACATTTGGTCTCAAGCATGTTCACTTGATTTTTTATAACTCTTAGTAATTGAATAATTATTTGTATACAAAATGCTTGCCTGAATGAGTATAAGCCACTTTCTTTTGCTTTATTGCTAGAATTTCTTTTCTTCTACAAGCATAGAAGATAGAATTCATGTACAAAGATAAATACACAATATGTTCAGATTTAGAAATATATACAGCAGCGTCCAAAACATGGCATAGCCCCAACAAACGGCACCATTAGCAAACTAAGCCAAGCTAGACAATAAGATAAGAGCTATTTTTTTACACTTCCCTTTTCCTGTACTTGTGTAACCATTTCAAATATAGAACATCAATGAAAAATATCATTTCGAACCAAAATTTAATACTGTATAAGTTTTCCTTTACGTGGTGGGTTTATTTTCACGAGTTGTGATTAAGTCCTAGTGAAAATTTCCACTCCAACATCAGAAGATTTATAGTAATGAAAACATCACAACAATTTTAAAAAATATGCTTTCACAAATTTCTAGTTCACAAAATGTACAAGAAAATTTATATAGTTGCCAAATCGACATTTGAATAGTTAGGAATCATTATACATGCTGCAAAGGTAAGGTCAATACTAGTATTGAATTATTTTTGGTCCTTATTATAATGTATGCTCCTAAACTACTTGGCCTTTGAATAAATATAACTGCATTTAGATTTTTTTTTTCCAATTTGTATGTTACTAACAAAATGTCTGCCTTTGCATCTAATGCATGGTGATCTAACAAATAAGGCCTACTGGTCAAAAAGATTTATACACATTACTACATAATTTGGACTCTTAAAATATCAGTATCAAAAGAATCCATGAATATGCCTATAATGCTTTTTCAAAATAATGCTAGGGATATGAGACTGTAGGCATGGTGGATTAACTGCACCAATTTAAAGGGATATGATTATATAGTTTGCAATGTAGGCTTTCACTTGTACATTGTACTTGTTTTTACTCCAAATAGTATTGTCTTACTTCAAGACCATAGTAAAAATATAGTAAATAAACATCCACAGTCCCATTGCATAAAAATTACAATCAATGATAAGTTTGCCATCAATGGTAATAATTGTCATGGTAGCGCTGCTACATAGCCAGAGAATATCTAGAATTCTGTGGAAGTTTCCAATGATGGAAAAGTTACAATCAACTATAAGCTTTATACAATGGGGCAAAGCTTGATGCATCCTAAACACATCCATCTTATCCATATTTTATTATACAGATCTCATGTCAAAACCGTCCTTTAAGAAAATACTGGCTTTCTCTCGGCAGAGTCAGCAGTACCCAGACATTTCTATGTTCAATGTTTCAGCATACTGTAGAAATGCCTTCTGTGTTCTATAGACGAAACATCAATAAGTCTTCAAAATGGAAGCCTGCTATAATAGATATTGTTGTATCTACTCTCCACTCAATCCCACAATCCACTGCCAGTGTCTGCTTTTCACCTTTGCTTTGAAGTTCATAATATGCCTCTAATCATTTTTGCTCCATGGAATATCCCCACACAGTCAAAAACTCATAAATAATATATTTAGGAAGCTTGTTGGAATGAGAAGCAATATCGTTGAGGCGTCCATTGCTGCAGACAAGTTACACAATCATGTTTAACATCATGGAAACCTCCAAACTTCATTTTTGCAGGAGCTACGTAGGCACCTTGCTATTGCTGGTATAAATACAAGGAGTTACATTTCGGAAGTTGGTCGTGTAGTAACGCAAACTCTCTGTATCAGCCTGCAAACTGACTAGTTGGCCCAAGTTCGAATCTCGGTCACGTCTTTCAGACACCATTCCTACCTATCAGGTTGGCTAAACTGCCGAGACCTACTACAAATCCTCCCGTTCCCTGTGATGCATGCAGTTTTCAGCTCATCTGTGCCAACTACTCCAGCATCAGAATTCAGTCAGATGGCAACATTAAACTTGATACACATCTGTCTCAACTGAATCAACCATAGAGCCAATCATGTTCTCATTGTCTTCAGTCAAGTTCAGTACTTGTTTTTTAATCTCTTGTTTTCCTCTCGTAATGCCTCAATTTCTGACAGGAGGCCCTCGTTGACAGAGTAGCGTTCAAGCAATGCTTGTATTTCAGTCTGGGGAGAAAAGGTAAGATAGGGTCAAAGTGAAAATGTAATATAATTGGGAGATTCAAGATTTTTTTGCTTTTAACTACTATACACCAATTGCATATGCTGTTACCTTTTTATACCAATCGATTTGTTAAGCTTTCTATCTAGCTATCTATTTATCCTTTCTTTTCAATATGGCCTCTCTTACTATCTTTTCATACATGTCTATTAAAACAGTAATGTCAAAAGTATTTTCTACACGATTTATCTATAAAAATATTTTTAGTCCATTACAAATGATGTATGAAAACAATAAATTTGCTGAATATATCTTTTCCTTATCAACTTTTCCATCAGTTTTCAGTTTAACCATCTTGATATTTACCTGTTGTATTTGGAACTGTCTCAGCATCTCTAGTTGTAGATTAGTCACATCTCTATGGATAGCAACCCTGTATATGACATAAGAAAATAAAGAAGGTTGACACTAAAAATCTCATTTATTGATTCTATTTGCAGATAGATCTGAGATTAAGATTAAAATTAAAAACAGCAAAATGCAATACTGCAAAACAGAAAGTTGACATAATTGTCAATGACAGCTTTTTGGCAACAAGGACACTTTTCTATATTTTGCAGCTGACACATGCCATTTGTTTGAGATTATGATGATGATGATGATGATGAACATTCAAAGGCGCCTGGCTTCCCCAAAAAGTACATTTATATTATTCACAAAAATTTCTGGAAAAGATGAGTTTTGAGTTCTGATTTGAAGGTTTCGATGTTGTAAATTATGATGAGATTATTATTTCAATTCAGTGTAACTACTGAGCTAAGAGCAAAGACTGGTGCCTCATAGAATCTAAAAGCTTCTAGTAATCGGAAGTTTATTGATGGATTCATGAACCGACATATGTTTGTAGGCATGAAATACATTGCGCATACACCAGTTCACAAAATCTGTTAAGAGTTGCTTCAAATTTGAAACTATACTTCATGCCTTAGGCCCTATAAAATATCTGCTCTTTTTTGTTCTTTACTTGACAAAACAAAGGAAAGTGACTTGGAGTTTATACATTACCTGAATTGGTCCAATGATTCTTCAATAAGATTCTTGATGAACTCCACTTGGAATTCCTGGAATGGTGTATTGTGTAATGAACTTCCTGCAGCTCCATCTTCTATCCTCCCTATGCCTCCTCCTCCTCCTACTGCTCCTTCTTTCATCCTTGGATCCACCTCTTCACTGGAATATGTGGGAGCTGGAGAGGGGTAGCTCCTTGGGAAGGATGTTGATGGGGGTTCCTCCGGTGAGAAGACTGAATGGGAACAGGAAGAGGGGAATAATTGCATACCAATTCAGAGACAATGAAGGAGAAAAAAAATGGTATGTTATGTGTCAGTATTGTTTATGAGATTGGAGAAAGAAACATATATAACGCTCGTATAAAAAGAGGTCGCCAGACAGCTACATTTGTAATAAATTATTAGCCAAAAGTATTTGACTAGGTAAAACTTAAATTTCTCAACTGTCTAGTTTCCTAACCCATAATGCAACATTCTAATCAAGTAGTCTTATAATATATGCTACTACTGTATAAGCCAATATTTTCGCGTACAGATATTTTCGCGATTTTGGACTAATTGGGAAAATTCGCGAGAGCAAAATTTCGCGATTTTGGTGATGACTTCATTGCTATAAATAGCCTTGCACTGAAGTGGAAATGTTCGCGATGACTGACTCGCGAAATTCGCGAAAATAAAGTCACCGCGAAAATAACCACTTATACAGTATTATCTCCTACTGTGCTAATACTAACATATTAAAAGTCCACCATTTGGCAATATAAGGAAACAAGGAAATATGATTAAATGCATTAATTGTCAATGTTTTTATTAAATGCATGTTACAGAGCAAGCTGATATTGATATACTTTACAAACTAGCTCCTTCCTTACCTGGTCTATGAATGGTTGGCGTGGTTACCGGTGATACCACATCCTCCTCCTCTCCCTCCATCCTGGTATCACCATCCAGTCCAACAGGATGGATGTTGAGGGAAGTTGGAATGCATCTTGTATCCATGACAGTGGTGGGGAAGGATGTTCGTCTCGGTGAGGGAAGGTCAACAGGACTGTGCAACGGCTGAAAATAATTAAATCAAGATAAAAATATAAGCATATCACTTTGAAAATTAAAAAATATAGACATACCTGTACTTTCCTACCTAATTTCAAGTCTACAGAAGTTTTTCAACTAGTTAAAAAAATTGTCAAAGATCCCCTGAACATTTTTTTTTTCTTTATCACTCACCGATCTAAACCTGACACTATTTGAAGTCGTTGTTGAGGTTCCATTATCTAGACCATCCATGTTATTTGGGAAAGCTCTTCTGATTGGTCCAAATGGGCTGAGTTCCATGGCCACTGATCCAATGGGATTTCTCCTTACTGAACTGTCTGTGCTAGGTTTGTCCACTTCAGAAGACAGAGGAGAGAATATACCCGCATCTAAAAGATAGAGGAATAGTAAAAACATGATTTATCACTTAAAGAGAAAATCAAACAAACAAACGTGGAAAACAAAGATGGAACTCAAGTTCATACATTTACAAGTAGTAAAAACAAAAGTATAGGTGTTGGTCTAATGGTTGCACCATATAACTGGGAATGCAGGGTTTCAATCCCTGGTACTGGCACTTACATCCTTGGGCAAGATACCCGGTAAGATACTTTCATATGGACAAATGCACAATGGCTGCCTCAAGTTTAGTGCAATGGCCAGGGTAATAATACATGGTAAAGCACCTTAATTCATTTATTTCATTTACCTAAATATAAAATGCAGGTACAATTAATGAATGAATTGCACAAACAGTTATTTTATGGGCAAAAAGTGTGGAGTATAAAAACAAGAAAATGCAGAGATAAGTGTAGCTAGAATTCAAAACCAAGATGTCTATCGTGTTTACCAGGTAAGCTATTGTGTCTTTGTTGAGTTTCTGCCTTGCCCATAGTCTCTGGCCTATCATCAGTCACAGAGTTTGGACCATTTTTCACAGATGTCCTCACAGTCGTTGAATCACCTCCTGTCCAAACAGATAAAAGAGCATGGATAGTTCCATTGGATGTTTGCATATACATATTTATAAGTGTTCACAGAAGGATACGTAGCAGTTTTTGGTCAACATATCAACTAAATTGAAAGTGCCTGATTGCCCTTTCATGATAGGAATTATTTAAAGGGATTTAGTAACTTCCCAAAAACAAGTGCAAAAGGCATCAAAATGAATAAATTTCTAATGCTCTGACCATAAAAACAAACTACTGAAAGTTTCAGATCAAATGCAAGTCATTTACTATCCTAAAACAGTGAAATTTAAAACGAGGCTAATAAAGGATACAGCCGCGCATGATTAATTTATACTGCTCCGTTGCAAGCTTAGCAGCCCGGTAAGCACAAGGCCTTCACGACAAGAAATGAGGTGAAAACCATGTGCGTTGAAACGCACGCGCATCCCGGAATGGGTTTGAAAATTTGAGTATAAAATCATAGATATCTCAAAAGTAAAGCAAGCAAGTAGACTGCAATTTTTAAGGAATACCAGACTGACATATGTGTTTATAATCATGTTGGCAAAATGAGCTAAATCCAATAAATTGCAATTTGAATATCATTCAATGTTACTCATTTACTGCATTCCTTTAAGGGTTGATTTGATAAGCATTTCATCTGCAAATTGTCAAAAAAAAATTCTTTTCTTACTACATAATTTATATGAAAAACTTGGTCCTAAATGAACTTACCAATACATCAACTGTATGGGTAACACAATATCTTTGTTAAGTTTTAAGGAAAAATAAGGATTCATCAGACAGTTGCCAATTAAAGGAGTTTGATGCTTAATTCCCTTCTTTGATTTCTGACACCAAATGCTACATGGTTATGCTACATGCATTGACATATTGACCGATATTCTGAACTGAAGACTGAGTTTGTATGTGTCGCTAGTTAGTGCAAACCTATTTTGCGATCCTTTTGTCTGATGCATCAGTCAACAATAGACAAAAAGATCGCACAATAGCTTTGCACAAACTTGCGACTCAAGTGTGCAGAATTTTTTATCTTTCCCCTGATGTATTTTAAATATTTTATTAAGAGCCACAATCATTAGTTATTAGGTAAAGTTATTACATAAAACTACAAATTGTCAGCAATTGTAAAGATAAGGAATCTGTTCTTACTTTCTCTAATTGGTGAGATGATATCCATGTTATCCATCTGCTCATACCGCGGTGAAGGATCTCCATTAGTCTTTTCATTCAGACTCTCCTTAGACGCCTTCACATTATCTGGGATTGATGATGACGATGAGGCTTCGTGCGATGTCGATATGGAGGAGGACGATGATGAAGACTTCTTCTGGGAGCTCAATGATCTGGACTTGCCGACAGGCCCATTGGGCTAGAATGATCAATTAGAAATATACAAAGTTGTTTCACAGAAGGGAGAGAAAACTGCATGTATATTTATGGTTTCTTCCATATTCATTCTGTCTACGTCTACTTTTGTACTCAGAAATGACCATATTTAGATACTATAATGCTATATATTACAATAACTATTTTCTTTTCTATATCAATCATAAGGCTTATCCATAGTCGATTTTGGTTCTGTTAGTGTGATTGTTTAATTTAATGAACTAATGAACTATTGATGCAACTATTATTTAGCATTTGTTCATTTATTTAATTCAAATGTTTAGGCTATGTCTGCTACCTTGAATGATGTATATCAATAAAAGTATATCCACCTAGTTCAAATCAATGGAATAACACATGCTTCAATGGGTTATCAGCAAACTTAAACTTAGGATGTATTTTTTCAAAGTCCTTTTATATAGAGAGTTTTGCCAACTCACTTACAGTTGGTTTACAACATGACACAGGCCTTAAATTTCGTTACTTTTAGGGCAAGGCCATTTTTTCTCCAAAATTTAGGGCACTTTGTCCACTTCAAAGGGCATCCACGGCCAATTTTTTTTTCATAAAAAGGGCATCGAAGGCCACTTTTTCTTCATAAAAAGGGCATCGAAGGCCACTTTTTCCCCAAAAAATGTATTTAACCATTTTTAATTTATTTGATTTCCAGGCAACAAAAGTGAAACAATAGATCTACATTATAATAATATAAAGCAATCATGACAATGACAACAGCCTTAAACATTACAAAATATAGGGGGGGGAAAGAAGAAGTCCAAAGATGCACCAGCCAGGTCGGCAGGTGATGATTTTCTGTTTAAAATATTGCCTTTTCTGTATGGGGAAAACAGACAATTCCTTTCCAAAGGGATTTGCAGATGAAAATTCTGTTTGGCCTGTCTATATCATGTAAAAACCACATTCTGTTTACATACTGACAGATTTGAGACTTTAATGTGACAAAATAGTGACATATTTATTTCCCTTTTATTGTAGGTATTAGAGTCAGTCCTTCAGGAAAGGGCAATAAATTTCATGAGAGGGCATTAAGGCCAGCTTGAAAAAGGGCAAGGCCAGTTTGGCCTTGAATTAATCTGTTTTGCCTTGGGCACCACGGCCAGGGACATAGGCATCCACGGCATAGCCGTCGATGGCCTCCGTGAAATTTATGCCCTGATGACAAATTGCTTATGTATTAGATTGCCTAACAAAGCAACACACAGCACATTGAAAGCTACTCAAACTGATTTGGTTATACTCTGTAATAAAGGGGTTGGTCGAGATGATCCTTGCCCTGGGGGGTGTTTCATGAAAGGGCTTGTCAGACGTTTTATCCGACAAATTTGCTCTCAGCCAATCAGATGCAAGCATTTCAGTAGCTTATAACAGTTGTCAGTGAGAATTACCGGTAGTGAATAATAGTTTCATGAAATGCTCCCCTGGGCTTCAAATCCTACCTTTGGTGTAGCATTGGTATTCTGGAACCTAATTGCCTGGACAGAGGACTTATGAGCATTGAGGGTTTTGAGTGGTGAGGAGCCCATACGGAGATCAAAGACATATATCTTCCCTCGGATGGAACCAGCAGCTAACGTAGCACCATCTTGCATGAAAGAGAGTGATGTCAATGGGGATTCCACTGTCATTGTTTTGATAACACTAAAATAAAATTTAAAAAAGAGAGAGAATAGTTGGCCATTAATAATAATAATATATGGCATTTGTAATGCGCCAACTATCTAGTTTCCTATTCATTAGCGCAACTTATAGTATTAATTACCCATCTACCCTAAAGAGTGCAGAACAAATTAGTACCACCGGAAAGGTATCATTTGAGTTATTGGTGTTTTCATATTTATACCTGATGAGCTCTTCTTCCTGACCAAATGTTTTACATAAACTATTGCCCTGCTGAGAGATATGCCAGGTAATGTATTGCATTGACATCAGTGTACATGTTTTTTTAACACAAGTTTTGCTCTTTTACAGGAAATGTCAGTCTTGTAACTTGCTTCCTAAAGAATCTAATGAGGGCAGAATATTGGTACTAATAACTGTTCCTTATATAGTACTTTTCCAGTTAAAGGTATTAAACAGACCCAGTGCTAAATAGTGTTTTTATACCACAGTTATTTCTTTCTGTGCATTACATACAAACTCACAGACTTACCTTTTGCCATTGACATCGTAACAGACCACTCTCTTGTCCAGACCTGAGCTGGCAAGAAGAAGGTTATTGAGGGGAGAGAAAGACAGAGATGTGGCTGGTGCGCTATGGGCGTTGCTAAAAGACGTCACCCTTTTACCGGTGTTACTATCCCACAAGGTGAGGCTACCATCATCAGATGCAGCAGCCAAGAGGGAATTCTTGAAGTAGGAGTATCCCACATCTCTAATCGTCTGTAATTGGAAGGATGGATGGATGGATGGATAAAGGAATATGAGTAGGGTGATAATAGAATTGTACAAACGACAACAATGCTAAATGGTGCCTTAAGGATTTTTCCTCCCTTGTACCATATCATTTGATACACTCTGCAAAGTAACAGAAAGAGATATTACATGCCCCTAAAAAGCACCAAACTTCAAATGCACACTATAGAGTCAACGTATAAAAAGATATGTTTGCTCCAGTCATCAATAAGCCCAATACCAAATCAGCCAAATGATTATTAAACCACACGGATGATAAATGAATTATTAGCTGCCTAAATTGTAGTGAGGCTAACTTGTAAATAAAAAAAAAATGAGCATAATCTCAAATGGGAATTTGACAAATAAGCTAAAAGGGTATATAGACATTTATGATCATTAGACCCTACAGATAGTAGATGGGCGACCAACTAGGTAGAGACCAACTGGAAATTAGATTAAGTTTTGCAGACCAGATGGTACATTACCTTTGGAGTTATCAAAAAGAGTATATGAACTAGTACCCCCCAGAAAATTACCCATGGGAACTGCTTGCAAGATAACTCCCTCTTTGACAACTGCACACAGGCCAATTACCCCCACGACAGCTATCCCAAGTACAATTACCCCCAGAGTTAGGGTTCGGGAGTATATGTCCTGGAGGAAGTTAAACTAGAATCCATTAAAACAGGTAAATACCTGTTCTATGCAAGCATAGGGGCAGTGGCTTGAAAGATTCCAGAAGTAAAGGGGTTAAAGGGGTTAATAAAAGTAGATACCTGTCCATTGGATGCAAGCATAGGGGCAGCGGCTTGAAAGAATCTAGAAGTAAAGGGGTTAATATCAAATAAAAGTAGATACCTGTCCATTGGATGCAAGCATAGGGGCAGCGGCTTGACCAGACACTACATTGTGAAGTAAGATCTCTCCACTTGCTGAGCCTGAAGCTAGGTAGGAATCATTCCAATTGAATACCACACAGCTGACAGAGTCACGATGCTCCTGGTGGATAAGACAAATTCCATGATGAAACAATTAAATGACTGAAAGAGATTGAAAGATCGATTGACTGATGAATCAAGTCTTCGGTGCTCCTACTTATTGAAAATACATGGTCAACATTCATTGATGAAATAATTGATATATTGAATAATAAAGTCATGAATGATCGAGTCATAAATCAAATGATTGATTGACGGAATTATTGGTGAAGCAATTGAATGATCGACTGCTATTACTGATAGAGTTATCAAGAAAATTATTTATTGACTGTTCCCTGGATGACATACTGTTACAGTATTACATTTAGTGATCAAGCTCTCTCCCACCCCCACCCCCTTCCTCGGCTCAAATGACCCAGATTTGAATAATAACGATTGTGACAATGATGATGCTGGTGATGGTAATTGTGATGGTGGTGTGGATAACTTACCTTGTATGTCCTCTTCAGCTTTTTGTTCTTGAGGTCCCATATGCTGACCAGTTTGTTCTTGCCTCCGCACGCAAGATAACGAGAGCTTGAGTTCATCGAAAGACATGTTTGCTTGTCCTATGGTAGTGCGCATAAAAGAATAAAAATTGGAAATATAAAGACTTGTTTATCTATGCGGATTAAATATGAATGTTTCCACTTGGTGTAATATATTACGCTAACTTGATCTTTAAAAAACAAAAACATTGAAAATATGACAAGATGATAATCCAAGGTAACAAAGGCTTGAAATTAAGATTAGCAGTAAAAACATATATTAGAAATGGACAAAATACTAACATCCATGAAGGAGCAAAAAGCAAAAAGCAAAAAAAAAAAAAAAAAAAAAGCTTTTAAGAAAATAATAGTTTTTAATTTTGCCCAATGTATTCTGATCTAATAACCAGCTTGCTGTACAAAAATCTACTCTAAATCTACCATAGTTTTAGCCCTTTTTAATAGTATAAACATCTTACCCCAACAGCTAGGTCAATAACATTGGTTGTGAGACTCTTTCCATAAGACAGAACAATCTTATCTCCAACTGATGATGCACTGGCAAGGAGCTGATGTGAACAGAGTTTGTCAAGGAATGTCAAAGAATGTAAAATCTGCTCTTAAGCCGACATGAGTAGATACCATTACCAACGCTCAACACTAACATTTTTTAGGAGTTGCCCTGCAGGGCAACCAAGTATTTGATTTTCCTCTGAAATGGTTGCCCCAATTAAAAATCTAGTTGCCCTGCCAAAATATACATGTAAAAACAATAACAACATGGAAGATTTGATTTGTATGTCAAAAACTTTGCATAAAATGTGATTTACAATGAATTAATATTGTAACCTAGTTCGTCATGTAGGCCCTTACATTAGTCTTGTACAAAAATGAAGTTGCCCAATTTGGGCAACCACTTTAATCATTTCTTCTAAATTTGGTTGCTCCAGGGTCAAATCTGGTTGCCCCGGGCAACGGGGCACATGCTAATGTTGAGCGTTGCCATTACATTACAATTTGATACCATACACCGGATCAGGGTTAGGATTAGGATTAGGGCTTTGGGCTATATCTAATTCCTATCCATGATTGTAAATGAATAAATGTCAGTATATGGTACATAAGTAGAATGAAACCTTCTAAGAGAGGAGTGGAGTGTATTATCTGATGAAGTCTACACATGAGAGCCCTGAAACTTTAAGATTTCCTACCAATTTCACATTGATCAGATACCAAAAAAAATTGTGCTGTAAATAAATGTTTAAACTGAAATGATCTGCACAAGATGGTTTTTGCTACTCACAGCAAGAAATCACTGTCATTTCTCCTTGCTCATAGTAAAATATTTTATCCCAATACATGAATTATTAAGGAAATCTTTGCTGTATCCAGATAAGCACATTAAGAAACATATTGTGGTAGATGAAGAACATGTATGTGTGTTTACACAATTTAAAATTAAAACAAATCTAGCGCAGTTCTAATGTTGAAAATTAAGAAAGGATATTGTTTTGACTCCAGCATAGGGCTGAGATAGGGCCTGCATGAGGTGAGAATTGCTGTTGAGGAGTTGAGCTGGATAGATCCCATATCTTGATATCATCTCCACCAGAGGCAAACTTGATTGGTCCCTCATCCATGGTGTGTCATTAGTAAGCTACACAGTCCTATAAAATAAAGGTGGATATCTGGGAGTTTTTAAATCAGGGGTATGAATGACCACAAATATAAAGTACTGAAAAAGCTGAAAGGGCTAAAAATAGTGGAAATTGAGAATGCTCAAAAACCTTCATACAGAGGAAATTAAAAATAAGCTGAAAATAAGTTGGAAAAAAAAAAGAAGGAAAAAAAAAAAACTGAAATCAGCTACAAAGCTGAACTCTCACAACCCTGTCAAATGGTTCTAGCACAATGTCCCAGAAGTAAAGAATGGAAGCTTTGATAAACAATGATTCTAATGTCTGGTGACTTCTTCACAAGTGATGCTCATGGCTACCATGTTCAAAAATTTGTTCCGCCCCTTTTGACTTATTCAAATGTTTGGATGACTACTTTACAAAATGTATATTTTCTGCAAGTATCCTAATGCATCTAGCCCCCAAAACCATTGACCACTCGGTTTGCTTGGCTGAAATACAAGATCAAATGTTAAATAGAGGAATTTACATTTTACAGATGGCGCCCCAACAATATCAACAGTAGAAAGAAAGCAATGGCCCAGAAATTTGCGACAGATGTTCAAACTCGATAAAAAAAACAATGGCCCACTATGAAAGAAAGAGTATTTGAAACATCTGTACCGATGATTAGAAATGAGGGGGGGGGGGAGAGAAATGCATGGCTGAGTAAAAAAACAATTTAAACTCATTAAAACCAAGGGTGCACATAGAACAATTTCCCATTGACTGCGTTGAACAAATAGCCGAGCTGCGAGCGAACTCACAGCAGCGACTCGGAGAGCGCTGATTGGTCAATCGCACACATAACGCAGTTGTGGCGTGATACCAAAAGCAGAGTGCAAAGTAGCGTGCGATGGTATCGATAGCAATAATGATATCGGGCCACCTTAACTGCACCTGAGTTGGCTTTGGATCGTGATCAGATCGCTTCAGTATCGATAAAAAATTATAGAGATTCTGCAATTTCATGCATACCCACACGACGCTCCGTGTGTGCATGTTCAATCGACTTTGTACATGTTGCAATAGATTCTAGAAACACTAACGAACACGATGCGACACCGACGCTATTTCTCAAGATTTTGATGGAAAAACAAGAAGTAGGGTACATGCAAGTAATATGGACCCCCTAAGCTCATTTGCCTAATTTGCATAAAATTACGAAATGACACACAGTCTAATCTTTGTTTATATGAATCAATAACTACTGCTCTAACTTTTATTGTGAAGAAAAACAATTATCACCAACCCCCCTGTCTGCAATATTCAAATGTTGACGTCATTACCAAAGTGCCCATATTACCTGCATGTGCAGGTAATATGGGACATGTATTTAATATACGTTTTAAAAACTACAATTACTCTACCATGTCTGGAATTTGCTTAAAATGTTGAAAATCATTAACTTTAAGATATAATTTGAAATTATAAGACCCTTCAGTAAAACCTTTGACTATATATTTCATTGTTATGTATTTTGTATATTATTTCTTTTTTTAATATTATTTTAATATTATTTTCATTATACAAGTCAATATAGGCCTACAATAAGTTATTTATATTAATTATATACTGTGAATATACCCTAAAAAATCGTAGCAAAGAGATTGATGCCTCATCCCAATACTAAGTACCAGAATCATTTCCGCCATTTTGGATGTCCCATATTACCTGCACTAATGTTGCTGTGTCAGGCAAGCATTTAATGCAACATTGCACCCCTTCACTAAAACAAATTGACCTGTACACGCTAGTATGATCAAAATGAAACTATAAGCTTACTAAATATACAAAACAATTGAGGTTACCCCCTCAAACACTCTTTCACCATCACATTCTGTGAAATATCAAATTTTACATCAGGGTAAAAAAATGCCGTAAGTTTTACCTACCTTTTTGGTTTTCAGCGATTTTCTCAGAGAAATTTCCGCATTAGATGCTCTCACGACGATATATTTACGTATACAGTTCATATGAACAACATTATGGTGCTCACACCGGTCATCGGTCACCGGTCGACGGTCAGGACATGATTTGCTTCAGGTGTCCCATATTACCTGCTGTCCCATATTACCTGCATGTACCCTAATTGAAATTTGCTTTAATACCTGTGCGGTATCGGTAAGTAAATGGATCCTCAAAAACTATCATAATTTATATAAAACAAAAGTGGAATTCTGTGTCGATTTTGGTACGAGGTGATGGGTAATTGCAAGCTTGTTTTGATGGAAGGTTGTGCAGGGTACAGTGAGGCTTGCACTGCGCATGCTTACTATATTTTCATTCATAAATATGTTTGTGATCGTGGCTTTATGACGTCACGTAATAAGCAAAGTTGTGACGACCGCTAGTGGCAAACGCTATACAATCTGTTCGTACAATTGTTCTATGTGGGGTGCGGAACAAACTTTGTTATGTTCTGATTAACTACCTGAATAATGCACATGTTGACATTAAAATAATCTTCTCCAGCTCTTAAAGGGTGAACTTGACGGCAACACAGTGCATGAGTGAAGTACAGCCACCATTACATGTATATTGTTATACATACAAGTTCTTAAAAGCTTATTAATCATCTGAAATATGGCAAGTCCAAGCTATTTTGCAACTTTGTCTTTGTCCCATGTGTTGCCAACTAATAATCTACCATAAAATTATGAAATGATTCATCTCAATAATCGCGTAATTTGTTTTGATCACTCATGTTCATGCCAACCCCCACTCACAGATTGCAGTCCCATATGCATGCCTCACAAATTTCAATGCATAAATTGCCTCCCTTTGCAGTAAGCCCAATGCAATGCAGAACAATGGATTTTTTTGTAAATATTATTGCACTATTACATTGGGACATAATAAACTCAACTACCATAAAAATTTTAATGTAAAAATATTAATTAATCTCATATTTCTACACTCTGAAAAAAAACAGCGTAACTTGGGATCAAAAGTTCTACATAAATTTGAGTGCATTATTTTGTTTTGTTATTAATTTTGTTTTCCACACAAGGTTAAAATCATTTCTTGTGAAAAGTGAGATATTCAAGATCATTTTCAGGCATTATTTGAGACTGTTAGGGCATTTTTTATTTTTATGTGGGAGTACCTACCAACACTGACTCGGTCACATTCCACCCACTTACACTTATGCATGGTCAATTCATAATTGACCTTGCACTGGGAAGTGCCTTATTGCAGCAGTTTTCTTCCAATGGAAAGTCAATGCAGAAAAGTGTCTTGAGCACCTACAGCCAAGTCAAGGTGGCATATCCAAAAAGGGTCTAAAAATTCTACTAAACAAAATTTTAAAAATCTAATGGAAGAATTATATTGCAATGAGACTATAGATTATCTTAATTTATTTTCAGGTAGGTTTAAAGCTGGTTTCGCTAATTATTATTGAGAGGTTTCCTCATCAACCAAGAGGGCGACAGACAGCCATTTTGCAGTACTGACTAATGTTGGTTTGCAGCTGTATGTGCATTCCACCTCTCAAACGCTATTTAATACTCCAGCATTTTAACAATTAACTGTCAGCTCTGCACGGACTCCACCTAACAACACTAGTATAAACATGCAGTGACAACAATCTCAATATTCTCACGACAAGGTCAAACGAACGACTTCTGTTTTATTACTTTTTTTTAAACTCGACTTTAAAATTAAAGTTTGACTTGAAATCACCGTTTGTTGGACTTTGAAGTGGTAAAATTTAAGTTAATTGAATCAAAATCATTTCATCATATCTTCAGACTAAACAATGAACCTATAATCACACATTTAAATTAAATGCAACGAATGTTCCACGCCTACCAGCATTTCCATACACATAGGTCATAGCGATTTTCTTTAAATGGAAAAATTGCCCAACGGCAACGCCACTGTCAATATTATTTTCTAGTCATCAATTGCTACGAGTGGGACTACAGTGAGAGAAAAAGCGGATTTTTAAGATTCTTAGCAGATTTAAATATTTTTCTAAACAATCGATACCAAAGAAAGAACTTTCAAAACATCACGCTATCACTTAAAAATAATATCTTACTAAAATATAAAGTTTCATTCAAACTTACATGGGATTTTGCTTGATTTGTTATTGAAATAAGAAAATTTTCCGACCGTTCGTCTGAACTTTGCGCCAATTATGGTATTTGTAAAAAAAAAAATTCAAGGGAAAGGAAAAAAGAGAAATACTCCTGATCCTGCTGGAAATAGTAGCTACCGGTTTACGAAAGAAGGAAATTAGGAAAGAAGGACATTACTAATTGGCCTACTCTTTCAGGGACCTTACAAATAAATGAATACAAACATCTCTTTTATAGATTATATATTATATTATTTATAATCAAAATATCTAACCATATATGCGATTGCAAAAATGAAGAAGATCATATTTAGACTTCCTCATTCCTAGATCCAGAATTTGTTTCACAATGATATTGTATTGTGGCACCCCTTGCGCAATGTCGTGCCCCCCCCCCCCCAAAAAAAATAAATAAATAAAATAAATAAATAAATAAATAAATAAATAAATAAAATTTAAAAAAACAAAAAAATTGTCCATAGTTCAGACTTCTTTCGGAAAAAAAACAAGTACTGCACAAGTGAAAATGGAGCGACCGCATACCGAGATTGGAGTTTTCAAGTTTTCATCAATCAACATGTAGGCTACACTGGGGTATTATCGATGATCAAGGCCCAAATGTAAATTGCAATTCGACCTATTCATTATTTCGTTCACGCATACATCACAGATTTTTTATTTTTCCTTTTTTGGGGGCCAGGGAGCGCCCGGCAAGCGGGCCTGGCATCCCCTATAATGCACTACAAGGCCCAACATTTTGAAGAAAAAAAATAATTACAAAAATCCTCATCGGTATGTCATTGGTATACCATTGAAATAAAATTGGAACCATTGATAAATGGTTCCAGTGGTATTTGTAAGGGTTTGGGCCCCAAGGACCTTCAAAAATGAATAAATAAATAAATAAATAAATAACAAGAGTAATCATTTATCCAAGTGAAAGGACTTACCCCCACCTCGATGAGAATTTGTATAAAGACAAAATACCCCCAAAATGACGTATAATAAGATATTAATTAGGGATAATTATGTTGAAATATGACGGTGAAGATATAGGCCTACGAATGACCAAAAAGAAAGAAGAAAAAAAAAAATAACTAATTTCTATCAACTGTGAGAGTGTTATATGGGCGATTCTTTGAAAAGTGAACCTTTTTTGGAAAAAATAAAGTTTGTCCTTTTAGTTTTTAAGCTGCACATTCATATCGAGCATTGTCTGAAGTTTCATGAAATGCATTTTTTATCTTAATTTTACAAATTTTTCATGCTCATTTGCATAAATTAACATGCAAAAAAATTGAATAGAAAAATGGTACGTAAAATATCATTTCTTTGACCCTGACTTGATTGTATATGCTGGTCTCCTTACTTTGATTATTGTCATTATACCCTTTTTTAACTTCATTCCTTTAAATTTAAATGAAAAATAATGGTGTTGAATTGATTGTTTTAAGATAATTAAATAAAGAAATTCATTGCCATCAAATGTCACACACGTGACCCAAAAACACGAAAAGTTAACGCCCCCCGAAAACCATGGTTCTATTATTATTACAATTTTTTCTCCAAAGCTAGATATAATGTGCCTTGCATCTCATCAAATATGAAGCCATGACATCTTTTAATTTAGTTATTAATTAACTTTGAAATTGGTCACACACGTGACCCACGGGTCACGTGTGTGACCAACTATGGTCATGCCTTAAAAAAGGGGACCAGGCTATTCGGCCATTCTTTGAAAAGTGAACCTTTTGGGGACAAATAAATTTTTGCTTTTTGATTTTAAGCTGCATATTCAAATAGAGCAATGTCTGAAGTTTCATGAACTGATGTTTTTTCGTGATTTTTGCAATTGTTCATGCCCATTTGCATAAATTAACATAAATGATAATTAAATGGAAAAACGGTAAATAAAATATAACTTTTTTACCCTGACTGGAATGGATATGCTGACTTCCTTACTTGGATTACTGTCATTATATTATTATTTATCTCTATTCCTTTTAATCTAACCCCCAAAAATAATGTTGTTAAATTGATTATATTAAGATAATCAACCCTGGAAATTAATTGCCCTCAAAATGTCACACACAAGTAACCAGAAACACAAAAAGTTTATGCTCTGTCTTAACCAAGGCTCTGGTATTATTATAATTATTTCTTCAAAGCTAGATTTAACGTACCTTGCATCTCACTAAATATGAATCCATGACAAGTTTTAATTTGATTATTAATTAGCAAACAAATTGGTCACACACGTGACCCGCTGGGTGGGGGCGGTCATAAATTCTAAATATTTTCACTTTCATTGGCTGAAATTAATTTATTTTAGCATTATTATGCTCCAAAAGGGTTCTGCAATAATTTTTGCGAAAAAAAAACAACAACAACAACAAAAAGAACAAACAAAACAAATGGTCGAAAATACAAGGAAATACATAAGAAATTCATAAAACAATAAAATACACAAGGAATTTAGTTCGATATCAATTTTTTTTCCAAGTGCAATTGTTAGGAATCCTATAAAGATTATGCAAACACAAAATTAGCATTCAAGAAGCTGTAGTTTGTGAATTAGAACAAAAATTATGACTTCATACAATGCGTAAATTAGCATAAATAATTCATATAAAATAAATTATTATTATTATTGGAAAATTAACAGTGCTTTCTTGTAGTTACATCACACACTACCATCGTGCAAATTTTCGGCGCGCTCGCGCGATCAACAGCCAAGATCTTATAGGGGGGCATCATGGCCCCCCGTCCCTACCCGCCCCTCCCACAGTCTTGACAGCTACCAAAACACCCCATTGACTGACTAGGGTTCAGTTCATAAAAATTTTTACCACAGCGGATATAGTAATTGCTCGAAATGTACATTTATTGCATAATACATAATATATTCATTTTTCTGTACAATTTGCCATAGGTCACACACGTGACCCACTAAAATGTCACACACGTGACCCGACATCACAATATAAAATAATAGATTAAAAAAGAAATTTCAGAGATGACTCCTTTCCAGTGGTATTTTTTGGTTAACAGGTCCATAATGCATATCTCACAGCAATAAGAACATTTCATCATTTTAAAACTCACAGGAATTTCAAAATGAAATTGAACTTTCAAAATCATGCCGTTCTGTGAAGTCACACACGTGACCCACTTCTTTTGACCTCTGACCTTGAACATGCATATTGTAAATATAAAAAAATATTTACAAATGATAGCCAACAAAATATATTAGCATGATATAAAAATTAAATCAGTATATTTCTAAAATTGTTAGAGTTATAGCCAATTAAAGTCAAGATTTTTCATAATTTCGGTCACACACGTGACCAAGAATGGTCCATATACGATTTCAAAGCACTGTTTGAAAAAAAAATACACAAATAGAATTTTATATTTATTTTCATTAAAAAATGCAGATGAGTCTTGGGGTGTTCATCAATATTAAAATCGATTTAAAATAAATTTTAAGTCCTTAAAATCGATTTTAATTTAATAGTCAGACGCGTATGCAAGACTTGGCAACCCGGGGGGCCCGATGTAATTTTGATTTTGGCGCCCCCAGTGATGGATTCAGAAACGTATACCCTATTCTCCCCCCACCCCCCTTACACAGGGCGAGAGAAAAGTTACACTCAATATTTTTCACGTCATGCTGGCCAAGCGTTACATGTAAGCGGGGGGGGGGGGGGGTTAGGTGTGAAAAAATTAGGCCTTCGGCCAACCATAAGGTCATATATCAGCTGTAGGGTAGGTTTAAGAGGTCACTCGCTCAAATTATTATGTATATTGGTCAGGTTTTTTTTTTTTTTTTTTTGGGGGGGGGTGTTTTTTTTTTTTTTTTTTTGTATGTGGTGTGTTTATACCATTTTGCTCAATTTGTCGCCCCTGTTACAGGCGCCTACCTGGGGGCCCGGCCGTAAGGCCCCGCCAGAATACGGACATGTTAGTGAAACACCCACAGAGGTAGTGATACACCCAAGAAATATATTTAAAAATGGGAACAATATTAATCAGAAATTATTATTAATCAGAAACTATTGCAGATAATTGTATCAATTCCACTAAAAGTCCTACGAATAAAAAACTTACTTGGTAAAATAACATAAAGTCAAAAAGCATCATCAAACTTTTAAGGATATTTTGCTTTGCTCTGAATTCTTGTCCTGGGGGGCATTTCATCAAAGGACTTGTCGGACGTTTTATCCGACAAACTGTTATAAGCTACTGAAATTTTTGAATCTGATTGGCTGAGAGCAAATATGTCGGATAAAAATGTCCGACAAGTCCTTTGATGAAATGCCCCCTGGACTCTTATCCGTTTGCACCTGTTCTCCATTTTTATGCTATAGGCCTAATATTTTCTCTCTGTCCTTGCTGTACATTTATTATTGAAGACCTTTTTGATATTCTGTGTCTTTATCTCAATCGCTAGATCCATCTGCAATATAGCATGTCATCTAGCGCGCATGACTCGTAGTGCGTATCGATCACGCTGTTCTTGGAGAAGCAGACGACGATTCACAAGGCTTATCATAGCGAAGAAACCATCTGCTCGGCCCTGTTGGCGGGAGTCGAACTCTTGTCCAATAAAACACTCTCAACCGCTGCGCAGCCGATAAGAGGCGCGGGAATAATGCTTTTTAATTTTGATAGTGTTTCTTCTAGAATCTTCATCTAATTTCAAACACTGATGATTATGTGTTTCAACTCACGAATGATTGACCAAGCATAATGTAATAAACGAACTCTGCAGTCAGTCAAACATTCGGACGCTTTTTTCACTGGGAGAATACTTATAGTTCGGATTCAAGAAAATTGTGAGATGAGCAGAGGTGGACAAAAATGAATGCATCATATGGTTTTGTGTGGAAAGTTGGTGATCTTCACAACAATATTATATTTGTATAATCCACACATAATAGTCTGTATCACTTTATTAAAAGGCAAAACCACGTGCAACCAAACATTGGTTAAATAGACAAAAAATACAATAACATCATACTTTGTCTTGTAAAGGATTTTCTATCAGGTTCACGACTACTTCTCCTGTCTTCACACGCCCTACTCAAAGGAACAATTTTCTTGGATATACATGTCAACAATCAATAGGACGAGTGACGAATTGGATGCTGTTCCTGAAAAGCCTACATGCCTGACTCGACACCGGAAATTATCTTGATCAAAAATCGTTTTTCTTGAGGAATGCTGGGAAAGAAGGCAGTCACATTGTTGTCTCTTCTTGTCCTGCTGATGCTGGTCTCGGGGGAGGAGGTAATATTATGTTTTCTCTCTTCCTTTCTTTCTTTCGTTATTTCTTTCTTTCTCTCTCTCTCTCTCTCTCTTCATAACATTATCCGTATATATGTAATGTTTTACTTTACAAAAGCAGATCCAGGATTTGAAAATGGGAGGTTTTTCTTCTTCTTCTTCTTCTTCTTCTTCTTCTTCTTCTTCTTCTTCTTCTTCTTCTTCTTCTTCTTCTTCTCCTTCTTCTTCTTCTTCTTCTTCTTCTTCTTCTTCTTCTTCTTCCCCTCTTCTTCTTCTTTTTCTCCTTCTTTTTTTTCTCCTTCTCCTTCTTCTTCTTCTTCTTCTTCTTCTTCTTCTTCTTCTTCTTCTTCTTCTTCTTCTTCTTCTTCTTCTTCTTCTTTTTCTTCTTCTTCTTCGTTTTCTTATTCTTAATTTTCGTAGTTTATTCCATTTTTTGCACTACCTATATACACTTTAAGAAAGCTAAGAACATAAAATAAACGGTAATAAACTCTCCCTTTCTGGGGCAAGTTAAAGTTAATGTATCCTTCTAAATCACTTCTATACTACTTCTGCACAATGTGATATTTACAATTGATTTTCAAACGATTCTTGAGCACCCAAGCGTGGCTCTTTGAAATGCAATAGATTTCAAATGAAAGAAGAAATTCTGAACTGTAAAATAAGGGACTTAATATTTTAATACATTAAATATATCGATGATAAAGGATACAAAGAGTTTTTCCCATACAGCGGGCACCCCTTTTTTCCCTTTTCCTTTTTTCTTTTTAATTAAAAAACTTAGCATTTTATAAAGATGTTGCTATTGCGAATGTATGTCCTTTTATGCCTTTGTTCCTTTTATGCACTTGCTTTGAAGGGCAGTATATATAACAGTTCTTGAAATCGAACTTATTTATTACAACTTGTAAGCAGTAAATATAAGTAAAAAAAATGGTCTTCTTTGAGGAATAGCTCTATTTCATAAAGAGGCGTTGCTTGAAATGATATATCGAATGCATACTAATAAAGTTATAGAAAATTACTACACATTTTATACACAGTATAATATTAGGGGGCCGCCTTGTGACGTCACTTAATTGAAATTTTAAGAATTCATGACTTTAATGTCTTTTCGTCAAACCTTTACTGATGATGATTACATGGAGGGTCATATTTTGCTCTCTTTTTTCTGCTTTTCTATTAAAACCGACTTAATATCAGGATGGCCTGCCCATTTGAAAGGCAGATGGTTATACAAGGAACAAATCTCTATAGTTCAGGTTATAAAAGATTAGATTCTGTACATTTCATGAAACCACATTTATGCAAACAACCGAGACTGGCGAGTGTTACTTTCAAAACTGGGCCATTAGTTTCAAGCTGACAATTTTAATTATGGCGGGTAACGAAGCGAAGACGGACGGTTTCGATGCTCCATGACAAGGGGGATTACATCATTAATATTTGATGCCATAATGCTGTAACAGTGAGGCAAGCCATCTGACTCAGAGTAACAAGTTAACCACTTTATATCAGCCTTTGTGTCCCACATAATAATGGTAAACTAATTTTTGCGGATTGAAAATTCATGTTTGAAAAATTGCAAAGAGTGGTTATTTTTTATTTATATAATATAATATAAACCCATTACAAAAAGTTCCGCAAATCGACTTTGGTCCATGATAACTTTTCAGGTATGCTTTAGTTATTCCTGATATTCAGATTATTGGAAAGATAATTTATTCCCCTTTTATTGATATCCTATTTGTAATAACTGTGTCATGCTTCATTGCACAGAATGTCAGAAAATGGAGAAAAGTAAGAGTCAAATGTTGCCAAATGCAGTTTTATTGATCAAATTGAATTCCCAAATTCGACTTTAGGCCTTGATGACTTTTAGGGTATTTTATCATTTTTATTGAATTTTATACCATTGTCAAGATTATTTATTCCTCTTTTCAATAATACCCTAATTGTAACAAAAGTATTGTTCTTGTATGCACAGACCACCTGAATGTAAGGACGGTCAAAAGTCAAATGTCGCAAATTTAATGCCTACTGTGACTATTATTGTCTATTGCAAGTTACTCAATTTGAGCAATAACAATGCATTTCGCAACTTTTCACTTTTTACTTTGCATTATATTCATGAATTATGTGCATTTAAACATGATGTTACCATTGAAAATAGGGTATCAATAAAAAAAAAAAAAAAAAAAAAAAAAAAAAAAAAAAAAAAAAAAAAAAAAAATGATGATTAAAACCCACATTAAATGCAAGGTTCAAAGTTGTGTTACAAAACATTTAAACTGAACATAATATTTTACTTTGCCTTGCATTAAGGTGGTATTCAGGGGTTCTGTGGACCCAGGCATGACATCACTATGACGAATTAGGTATCAATAAAAAGAAGAATAAATGAACCTGACAATGGTATAATATTCAATAAATATTATAAAATACCCCAAAAATTATCAGGGTCTAAATTGGAGTTGCGGAACTTCAATGTGATCAATAAAAGTGCATTTTACAACATTTGACTTTTTACTTTTCTCCATATTCTGATAATCTGTGCATTGAAGCAAGACATAATCATTACAAATATGATATCTAAAGCGTACCTAAAAAGTTATCATGGTCGAAAGTCGATATGCGGAACTTTTTGGTAGGGGTTTATATGTTTTTAAATAATTACCCCCTAGTAAATCCCTTTTCATGCACTAATCATACAAAACGAATGTATAAATTTAGTCCTTAGCAAAAACTAGCCCTTTCAATAAACTAAACATTAATCCCTTGACCTTATATACCATATATTTATAGATGAAACAAAGCAAAAGATATAATGTCGTTAGGGCAAATGCATTATATACCACAATTGTGTGGCAGTGAGTTATCATTATTTTTCTTACGTTCAGTTATGGTTTCATTTTGTTTTCATTTGTTTATTAGATTAATAGAAACTCTGTATACAGCCCTATACGTCGATTTAAACTGGTTCCATGTCTAGAAAAGACGGGTAAACACAAATGATATGATAACAAAATATTTCCTTATAAGGCGATTTTGATATAAATAGTGATATTGATTGTTCTGAATTATGGACCTTTATTGAAATATCAGACATGATTGTGTCAGTGAAACTTTCTCTGGAGATGCAAAAATGAATGAAACTCGTCTAAATAAATGAGATAGACTTTCTAATAACAGAGACTAAATCAGAGCAATATATCCGGGTATTAAGGGGTCAGTTCAAATTGTTTCATAATCACAAAAGCCCAGTGAAGCCTGATTATTAGTGCATCCAGTGGCATATCCAAGATTTCATAAAGGGAGAGTCCAGCTCACCATCTTAATGGGCTTTTCCCTTTTTGGGGCTTCATATTTTTCAGGAGGGGCGTTGGTTCCGTGCATGGGCCCTCGCATTTGGTAAGGTCTTTGTGTAGCAATGCGTTGTGAAAAACAACAATAACTAACAACAACAAAAAAAAAAGAAAGAAAAAACAAAACAAAAATACTCGACAACATCGTTCCCAAACATGCATGTATTGATTTAGTCGGGTTATCTTCAGCTGATGTTAAAGTACTATTTAAAGTGAAATTCCTCCGTGATATCTTCAAAATGTTGGAACTTATACACGGAGTCGGGATATCAGCACTACTGAAATTACATGACTTAAAATGGAAACAATCTTGAAATAAAATTCATTTATTAAAAATAAAATCATGAAATTAAAAAAAAATAAATAAATAAATAAAAAAAAAAATTAAATAAACGGACATCAACACGGAAACTGAAAACAGTTGTTTAATGCGAGCTATCGTCATCTTATAGTGTTGAAAGGGGAGGTTTACCCTAAAATAATATTCGTGATATTTAACTACGGACACAATTGCATTCAAACACACACACACACACACACACACACAAAAGAATAGTCTAGCTATCTTCATCTGATGTGAACCTAGAACTTAAAGGGAGAGTCGACCCTGAAACTAAATTTCGTTTCAGCAGAAACCTAATAAAATAGTTAATACGGATAGAAAACCGTTGAAGAAATTATATTTGTTTCTAAAGCTTAAGGTGGCGTCAGTAGCGGGGTACTCAATGTGTTGTTACAAATACAATTGCTCTTTGATAGTTTTTTATGAAGGATTGTAGAAGCGTGTATATCAGGTAATGAAGGGGTCCTATATCCTTTGTGAGATTTTAGTCAAACCTCCATTGATAATGTTTCTCATGTCTGCTTTTATTAAAATGAAATTATTTCATCCTTTTTTTTTTTTTTTTTTTTTTTTTTTTTTTTTTTTTTTTTTTTTTTGCCTTTAAATAGTATGTTTGTCAGATAAAGACCTCGCGACTTCTGTGTTTGAGAGCGAGGCACTCCATGTTGGAATTTTAAGGGTATTAATACACTTTAAACTGGTTAGTTCATGGTCTACGTATGTTAATTGAATTATGATGTTGATAGAGGAGGAGTGATGGTTGAGTGTCCGGGTATCTCTTGAAAGTGGCAGTCATGGGTTCGCAACCCACTCTCTTATGCGCTATAAAGGCGTTCAGTCTCGCATTTCAGAGCGTGTTTTTACCAAGCTAGCTGTTCATAATTTATGAACATCTTTATAACGACTGGTGATCAGTTCTTGTGCTAAATCATTAAGCAAGTGATTAGTATAGCACCAAACGACATGTTCCAGTCGTTTGTAAAGTCATTCGCAACATTCCGAACGACTTAATGAAACATTCCCAGGTCCCTTGAAATGGACTTAAAAGCCGTATATACCTCTGGTAGCACACATAAAAGCATTTAGTTGTTTCCTGAGTTAATACATTAATAAATTACTAATAAAATGAGTAATAAAATTTATAATCGCATTCATTGGTATATATAACTATGCTGTTTATCGTATAATAGAAAATAAGAAGACATATTTTCATCACAATTACTCGAGATTCAATGTGGCTATCACTATAAAACATTCCCTCCACTATCAAATTCAAAATAGGAAACACCAGATTGTATACCGATTTATCACGACGGTGAAGATATTATTTGTAAAGCATGATTATTTGGTTTGCAGTGAGATATTGGATAGCCTAGCCTGTCGCCGTTATGGCGTTGGACGTAACGACGGATATCTTAATATTAAACTTATAGAAGATTGGAGGAAAAGTATCCTTGTATATCCTTAGGGCAGATTGGGGGACATTTTGTCTGCACTCTATTTATTAAGGGCGATTTGGGATTGATCTCTAACTTGCCTCTTCACGAGCAACGGTATGTCCATGGGAATTATATTTGCAGACGTTGCTTTCTTGCATTATATTGCGGTGTTTAACATTCGTATCTTCGAAAGAGGAATAACGATATTGACATTTACAAGTTAACTTATGTCGAAATTAATGTTGGGAGTATGAGATGCAATATAAAAAGAAGATCAGAATATTTTTGTCCTAGATATCTTACATATGCCTATGGTGCCTTAGGCAGAGGCGAAGATCCAATGTATGGTGGATGACTTGTATCCCCACATTTTGATGAGGTGTGGGGCTCATAACAATATTGTAATAGTAATTAGCATATTATGATTTTTTTTTTTTTTTTTTTTTTTTTTTTTTTTGCTATAAGATTTAGGCTACAGTTTAAGAAAACAAAACAAAACAAAACAAAACAAAACGCCAATAAACAAACAAAATAAACAATGACATAATGAATCTCGTCCTTGAAGTGGGGGTCATTATGGCCCCATAGTCTTGAAAGGGGACAGCCGGGGGGCATTTCATCAAAGGACTTGCTGGACATTTTATCCGACAAATTTGCTCCCAGCCAATCAGATGCAAGCATTTCAGTAGCTTATAACAGTTTGAAGGATAAAACGTCCGACAAGTCCTTTGATAAAATGCCCCCTGGTGTGGCCTTAACGGACCCGGAATTGGGTCATTCTTATAAAAGTGTAACAACAGCACTAATCCATATGAATAAGGAAGTTTCCAGATACAATCTGCGCATGCGCGAGTCTCCGATATCCACTTTCGGGGTCAGGCCAAATGTACATAAAATGCGGCGACCGTACAGTCAACCCATGGGTCAACCAACGTACGGCATATCTACAAATTCTTATCAGACAAAAATCTAGCTATATATTTCTTTTTGTCTGTTTTTTCCTTCTCGTTTGCCATGTTGAATAATATAATGAGACATTTTCATGACTTTAATTAACGTTTTCCTCCAAGAAAGTTGCAAAAACACCGACTGTGTATTTATGCACACCGGTCCGAATATCGAGATTTCAAGCCCCGTTGGTTTCGGCGAACTCGATGCCGCTTTGCCGTACGCGAGTTGGTAACTCACAAATTTCGCTTTCAGTTGAGAAAAGAGACTCAAATAAACATGGTATCAAAATAAAGATAGGAATAAGTATATATTGTCTATCTCATCAATAGACAAGGGCGATTCTTCATCCATATTTTTACAATATGAGCGAAAAAAAGCATGAAAACCATATGTAAATCAAAAGGTGTCATAGACTTCACACATAAGAATTCCTGATATAGAGGAGACCACGTACATAATTATGACCCCTGACCCAATGACGTCACAGAGCTCCTATCGCTAACTGGAAACTCCCTTATAGGGGATTGTTCAGTAGGGGAGACCGGGTATGGACGTTACAAAATTCACATTTTAGGCCAGATAATTCTAATGAAAGTACTCACACACTCCATTTTGGGTCTGTAGTTAGCCTATTATGTTGGCTAAAACCTGAGGCACATAAAACTTGAAAACATGTAAACACTAATTAACTACAGCTTAATTAATGAAGACATTTTTTTTGTAACAACCTACCCCGTATACGGGGTAGGTTGTTACACCATACGGGGTAAATTGTTACTATGTAAACATACGGGGTAATTTGTTAAAATGTGTAAATCTCTTATACCATACTTTTGTTTCAACTTTCCAGTTTCTTGGTATCGTTAACAGTAGATCAAGTAGAGCTCTAGCATAGACTAAAGTAATAATAGAAATATCAAAATGTTAACCCCTGAAAATTGAAACAAAATTACTTTACATGTGTAATGTAATTGGGGTAGGTTGTTACATCGACATGAGGTAGGTTGTTGTAACAACCATACCCATGGGTGATCTTACAAATAAAATCAACTGTAGCAAAGCCATTATGCAGAATTACAGGGCATGGCTCAGGGGTATATTAGTGACATACATGTACTATATTCACAATACCAGACTATCATCATGTGCCTTCAGTTGTAAGAACTATTACAAATTTTAATTTTTGTCAAAAATTCACTTGGAACTGTAAAAAATGGTTTTTGTTGATTTCTTTTTAATAAAACAACGGAGAAACCTCACGACCGGCAATTCATCACAGCTATGTGTAGGCTGTATATAGATGCCGGTTAGCACGAACTCTCTTGTTCCAACTTAGCACACTGAGAACTGTAACAACTGACCCGTGTAACTTCCATACCCGGTCTCCCCTATGCTGGGGGTGTCTTTCAGGGGTGAAGTTCTATTAGGTATATCCTCACATTTTCGCAGACCCCTGAATATCCCATGCACCCCAAAACAAAAGTTCGGCGCTTTGTCCAATCACCTCCCCCCCCCCCCCCCCCCCCCCCCTCCCACAGTGATGCCCCTGGTGCTGTATGAGTCCGTACTTGATATCGAGGCGAGAGCGAAGCGAATAAGAACAAGTACCATGGTTTCAGCGATATCAACTACGGACTCAACAGCGCTTGGGGCATCGACAAGCATGACAAGAGGCTAAAAGCAGGAGCATTTTTTTTTTCTTTTGGGCAACTTGAAATTTAGTCATACCAACCGGAAACTTTTAAGGCATATCGTGGTTTGAATGAATATATCATTGTTTATTAGTCCGACATGATCCTATTTTAATTTATTATAGGAGGCCCAATGTTAAAAATGTGATAGAACCATTTTCTTCATGTAGCAGGACTATAAATTGACAAAGCATTGCATGGGGGCCTATATTCACAAAACTCGTTAGCCGGAATGTCTGATTCTCCGGGAAATAAATATTGTTCGTGGAGCAGAAATTTAGATAAGGTTCGTTAATCCGAAGAAGTTTTAGTGTTAGGGGCCTATCATTTTCTGATTTAACAAAGTTAACTAAATTTTATGTTTAGATTTAAAGGACTCATCCGGGCTGGAGTTTGCATTATAACAAAAATAAAGTAAAATCGAAAAAGCACAACACTGAAAATTTCATCAAAATCGGATAAGAAATAGCAAAGTTATGAATTTTCTTAGGTTTTGAATTTTTTAGGAAACAGTTCTTCAAATTGGCAAACTGATGATGTCTCAGTCCCCCTACTTTCTTTGTATTTTATTGTATAAAATAACAATTATCAAGATTTTCTGCCCCAAGGACATAAAAACACGGATTAATCCTTGTGCAATGTTCAAGGTCACAAGTGCTCTTACTTATTTCAGTATGAGGGACAGATTTTCTGTATACGCAATATATTAAAAAATGAGATAAATAGGATTTCATATAATAAAATACACAAGAAGTAGGGGGACTGTGACATCATCAGTTTGCTCATTTGAATATTCAAATATTCAAATGAGACAATGAGACAATTGCCAAGAACTGTTTTACAAAAAAAAAAATCAAGACCTAAAAAATGCATAACTTTGTTATTTTTCATCCGATTTTGATGAAATTTTCTGTGTTGTGCTTGATGAATTTAACTTAATTTTACCAAACTTTTTCATTTCAGCCCGGACTCCTCCTTTAACATTCATATTCAACTTTTCGGATTAAAGGGCCCCATTTTACTATGAGATTGAAGAAAAAATTTCAGTTTTCGGATTTAAAAACTTCCGGAATAATTATAAAACCCTATTTTATCCTGGTTCCCCGAATCCTCGGAACATTGAAAATATTGGATCAATGATGTTCGGATAAACAAAGCTAATTGTATTTTCAGATTAATGAATCTTCAGATATAGTAAATTTGTATGTTCGGACTAACGAACTTACGGAACGAGTAGCCCCGATGTAAATGAGGAATATACGCCTTCATGTTCTCATTGGTGAGAGCAGCTCATTTTGTCTTGCCCAATAATTATCAGTTCTCGCTTGGCTGGGCGCGGTTTTAATCATTGTGTTCTCCCTACGGAGTATTCAATACGGTGCATTTCTCATCTATACAATCCGTATACTGTGAATAATTCAGATCTTATTACGAGCGAAGCAAGATAAGCCTTTTTAGGCTTCCTGTATACCTTGCCGTCTTCTTGCAAACCTGCACTTTTCGGGTGTAAGCTACGTGCTGAATAACATGTAGGCTATCTCCATAGATTATCCCAACGTTACAGCAGGCTCATGTTTCATTTAAAATTTAAGGCTATGACACTTATCATAATTATGATGAAGAGGTTATTTCTCTCACTCCTTCAAATTTTAAGAGTACAATACTGCAATTCCCCCCTCCCTTTTTCTTTTGGGACACTTATTATAAAATTGTTGACACTAAGTTTAATTTGATTTAACCCCGAGCATATTATATTTGTATAAGTTAAAGTCGTGTAAAACTACATAGTGAGTTTCACACCTGAGAACAAAAATTATACTACAAATTTTATCCCCCCCCCAAAAAAAAAACAAACCTTTATCAACTTTCTAACGGTCTATTTATAATTCCCCTCTCAACCTCCTCACTCTGTGTATGTTTGCAAAGTATGCTATATGAATATTAAAAAGGAAATTTAAAGAGTTAAGTCTCTGTAATCTGCTAGAAATCCCATGCAGTATTTGCAGTAGTATTGACGTGATTAAGAAAAGAGTGTACAAGATGTAATTGACCCTTCACAGACAAAGTATGAATGACAATGGTATTTATAGATGATTACATTAATTACGAGAGACATGGGGAGAAAGCCCCCCCCCCCTTCTGGAAACCATTTATGTCAAGTCATACAGGTGAAACAAGGTTATTGAAGTATTCATCCAAATATGCCCCCCCCCCTCTCTCTCTCTCACCCCTCACTCACCCCTCACTATATCGTCGTACTACGAACCTAGTGCAAACGTATATCATTGCCTTTTCTTCTCCTTTTCCCCTATTTTCATTTTATATCTTGATATAATCTTCTTTTATTATCTTTTTGTTGGGGACAGGAGCTAATCCGAGTTAAACGTCTTCAAAATGAAGAGCCAGCACTCAGCAGCAAACGCATTACTCATCCTCCACCCCAGCCTGCTCCAAAGGGCGAAGAAATTCAAAGACAGCTTGTTAGAGAACACCCCGTCACAGGACCGCTCCTCAATGATGATGAACCCTTTACAAACTCATCACCGGACACAAAAGACGCGGCGCCAGTGACGCAGAAACCGTCAAAATCATCATCACTGGACATAGTTGGTGGTAGGATAAAGAGGAGGATGAGGCGGATGGTGGAAGATGCGAGCCTTCTCAAGAGGAGCATCACCCATCATCTCCTCAATGAGGTGGTGATTGATGAAGAGAGGTTGAAGCGGGAGAAGAGACCGGTGATCAACCAGCGTGGTCGTCGCACGCGGTGATTGACTATCACTACTTAGAAGAGATAATATTTGCAGCTATTGCAAACAGATTAATTGATGACGTGAGAGTGTCATGATCGGTCAACCAAGACAAGGTGGTATGACAATGTAAACATTGAAAGAGGATCATCACCCTCATAGAATTGACAGGCAAATAATGTTAGAGGAAAAGTCCACCCTCGAGTTAAGTCGATTTTTAATACAAGCTGAAAAATAAGAGAAAACATATCAGTGAATATTTGAAGAAATTTGATAAAGGGCAACAAAATAAAAAAATGTCAATTTCTAAAGTTTTATTTTCTGACATCATTTATGAGGTCTTTTCCCGTCGTCGTGTATTCCATTAATTTCATAAAGTGCACATTTTTGGTTCTAAATGAAGCCTACTTAATGGAGGCATGGGAAAAGGTCGTGATTTTGAATGCCCAGGTAAAATTATAAAAAATTTTGCGAAAATGTTATAATTTCTGCAAGATAAATAGCACAAAACATAAAAGTATGCAAAAACACTACAAAATTGGAAATATAACAATTCATAATTTGTTTTTGTCCTTCTTTAAATATTTTACTGTTATGTCTAGTTATCTATTTTTATTTCTTTAAAACAAAAATCGAATTAACTTCAGGGTTTTTTTTTTTTTTTCTTTAAAACTATACCATCGTTATATTTGTGATGGTTAACCTTGGTAAAATGTATGATTTTCATTTCCAGGTATTTATTATGTTCCATCTGATTTTTCATATAGGGTAGATGTAGGGAATACCGGCCACTTAAGCTCATTTGCTTAATTAGGACATGAAAACAATAAAATCACAAAAGAAAAAGATTCTCATTGCTTAGCATCATCATTCAACTTTATTTTCCAAAAAAAAATTTAGGTAATCAAATATTTGTTGAGGTAGTTATATGCAAATAATGACGTCATGGTAAATTGTCCGGCATTCCCTACAGTGTAGGAAATACCGGACAGTATGTTTTTACCCTTTTTTTTTTGTGTAAAGATCTGTCTGGAAGCACTGATTTGAATGTAAACCATCAACTTAACATGTTTGTATTGATTTTTTATAACATTATTCTTTTTTAGAAGATTATATGCATTTTACTACAAAATTTCAAAACACTCAGAATAACTTTATATCTCATGTAGATCATGACATATCACAATAATAATAAAGAGAAATAGACATTTTAAAATTGTCAAACAGTTTAATAAATAAATATAATACATTATATATGCAATACTTTTTGATCTACATGCTTAGCAACTCAACCCGGAAGTAAAACAAACAACCGTCAATGTGGTGTCCGGTATTCCCTACACAAAAAAATGACTGACGAGCACTTTTCAACAAACTGCCACCCCAATACACAGGCTTTGTACAGTGCAAACACTTCATACACGTTTGGCCCACCCTCCACACATGTCCATAATGCATGAAATAGAGGTCATGCCCCAATTCTATTTTTATACCATCACATTCTCTAAAATGTCAACTTTTACATCAGGCCATTTTTCAGGCTGCAAATTTTCCTACCTTGACAGATTTTGGTAGTTTTCTCTGAGATTTCTCACTTGTTGTTGTCGAATACAGCATTCAACCTTCCCAAACAAACCACCTGACCAATAGATGCCGGTATTTCAACTCAGTTGATCTTATGTTGGCAGCTAGGGCTGGACATGTGGTGACCGTCCGATATTCCCTACTGTCCGCTATTCCCTACATCTACCCTACATTTCAGTTGGTTGGCCTATTCTTTCCGATTCTAATTTTATCAAGCAATAAGATTATACCTTATCTCAATATGTTTAACTAAATATTCCTTTTCCTTTTTAAATCTAAAAACGAATCCAAACTGCATTGAAAGAAGATGACTCAAAATCTAATTGCCTATATCACAGCGTTGTATTAAAGGAGTATGAACATAATCATTTACCGACTCGGATGCAGATATGAATTCCCATTAACAATGGAATTAGTAGTAAAATATTTTAAAGCTTAAATTAAGAACGTGTATTTCACACTCATATTGAAATGTCCTCAAAATTGTACCTATAGCTCTTTGTACCATATTTACAATGATTGTCTTCCATTATCAATTCGTTTTTAGAACAATTTGTTGTAAATGTACATGCAACACCGAAAAAGAACAAACTCTACTGCTCAACTATTTTACATTTCGTATATTGCAAAATTTCCTGATTCTAAAAAAAAAAAAAAAAAAATGTAATTTTAAGGGTGAATATTTAGACAAAAGGAATTGCTTGAGAAAAAGAAGTGCTTGAAAATAGGAATTGCCCAGCTAATATACAGAGTGTGTACTACTTCTTTCCTCTAAAAAAAACTTGAAGAGCATGTTCAATAATATTTCACAATATGATTTATGAATGCAATTCAAATGTCATAATTTTTTTGTTTAAATCTCTACAGTGCAATGTCAATTTTGGTTGTGAAATTTATATACACATCTTCTGTTTAACACTGCTCTCTCTAATGTTGGTTTATTATTGTTTTGTTTTGTTTTTGCTTAGCTTTTTGTGAGAGAAAGTTATTCAATTAGGCACATTGATATAAAAGAAAGATGACCACAAACCGTATATACATGTATGTTGTCAGTTTGTACATTTTTGAAATATTTTGATGTACTATTAATTTTATAAATTGATGTATGTGATAGATTTTTTTTAAGTTTATGGAGTAGTATCAATAGAAATCATTAACATAAAAGAACAAAACGGGATGTTATCCTTCACGAATGTGTACACATGGCTAAGATACATCACAGACACTGGAGTATTCATTTCAAAGGCAAGGCAACGTTTTATTTCAGTTCAAACATGTAACTTGGATGGCAAGAAAGATACCATATAAACGAGATGAAGGCAAATAACAAGATAAAAACAGATAACAAGATAGAAACAGATGACAAGGTATGTAACATTCATTAATTGGATTGAATACGTGGGCTGGTGTCAGATACCTTATAACTGTACAAAGCTGACTCTGACAACTCTGACAAAGGGAAGCAAGTAACATATCAACAAAATTTGGGTTGTTGGTGTTTATTCTTCACCATTCCTTTTTAAAAATATATACTTTTTTTTTTTTTTCTTATTCCTTGAACTGGCAAAATTTCATCTATGAATACTTATCCCTTTTAGAGGCATGTTTAATAGGTAAGGCACTACTTGAAGTCAGTACAAATGAAATGATACACTTTGCTGTTTAACTGGAAATGTCATTCATGTCACTTGCTTCCTTTGGGCAGAGCAAGGACGTAGGAAAGTTATACGTCCATGGGCAAAGAAGGCTGTGCAAGAGAACAGTTTCACTTGATACAATGAGAAATGGGGAGCTGACAGAAATCTCATAAACATCAATCAGCCTCAGTGTAAATAGTACATCACATAATGTTGATTAGCAATATAGAATCCCCTTACAACTCAAGTGGCACTATCATTCATACCGAAACCCCTGCACACTAATTTGGTACAGGGGTAAACAAGATATAACACTCTTTGTATGAGTCATAGATGTATCTACCGAGTGAGTCAGAAAAAACTTTACACCGAGAAAAATGTCAATAGAAAGAAAACCAATTTATAAACTTAAAATTCTTATACATATTCTGAAAGAGTAACTCCTCCCACATCGTTTGGTACCATTTTTATGTGATATGTCTTTACGCTTGGATAAATACATCGCATTGTTTGCGAACATGCAAATTTCGAATTGTGCCAGGGTGGGGATGAAATTGACTCAACATAAGCTGACAAAAAAAGCAACTCCATCATGAATAAAATAGTATAACTTTTTAACGAAAATGTCTTCCGCTTGATAACTTGGCAGGGGTGTTGTTACACATATTGACTACATTTTTTATGAAAATGAGATAAATCTGTAGAGTCAGGCATGAGTGAGCACACGTCAAAGACAAAATAATCTCTTTTCAAAAGTATTGGGAGGCCTTTTGAGGTCAGTCAGTGGCAATTTACTCTTTGATGTGTACTCATTCGTGCATTAATTGACGAGTCAATCTAATTTTCATACAAAATGTAGTCAATATGTGTAACAACACCCCTGCTGAGTTATTAAGCGGAAGACATTTTTGTTAAAAAGTTATGCTATTTTATTCATGATGGAGTTGCTTTTTTGTCAGCTTTTGTTGTTCCAATTTCATCCCCACTTTGGCACAATTCGAAATTTGCATGTTCACAAACAATACGTCGTGTTCATCCAAGCATAAAGACATAAAACACAAAAATGGTACCAGATGATGCGGGAGGAGTTTCTCTTTCAGAATATGTAAAATAATTCGGGGTTTATAAATTGGTTTTATTTTTAATGACATTTTTCTAGGTGTAAAGTTTTTTTTGACTCACTCGGTAGAGTGGAACTCTTTATATTGAGGTCCTTGGAACCTGGATATTTTGCATATTACATAAGTTATCTTGTTGTATCAGTAGTGAATAAACAATACAAAACAAAAACAATTCAATTTCATTTTGATTGGAGAAATAACATTTTTTTTTAAATCAGGTATCTCGTTGTATTACATTTCCGTTGTATCAGTAAAATGTGGGTTAACATTTGGCCTCAGGATTTCTTACATTTTGTTGAATAAATTTTGTGGAAAAAATGTATTTTGTATTAATTTTTGTAATGTTAGAATATAGTAATGATGATTCATGTGAGAAAAAAAAATTAAATACTCAGAAGATCAAATAGAGCATAACATGCATATCAATAATCAATCAAAACGTATTTGTTTATCTGTTATTTTTTAGTAGGAGGAGTGTACATTTCAAATGTTCTATTTTTTAAAATATTTTTTTAAAAATACATGCATATAACCCTTAACTAATTGAATATTTCACAATTTAAAATTAAAATCCTAACAAGACTTATAACTCTTCTATCTGAGGGAATAACTAAAAGTGATTTATTGGGACTGCTCATAAGAGCTGCTTAATCTTTATGGATTTAACGAGTGTGGACTTCACCCCTCCAGCTCTCCCTCATCTCAACACCTCTTAATCCAACTGGGAAACTAATAGGTGTCACAATTATACAGGTGCAATATCCTCAACCAGAAATGAACCAACAGTCATCTTAAAGGAAACCAATCACTACAAATATTTTGCTCGAGATGTATTGGCATTCAAAATGTATGTTCTCAAATGAGATATTGTTTGATTGGGATTATCTTCATATGATGTAAACCTATTATTTAAAGGGAGAGTCCACCCTGAATTCAAATTTACTTTAATAAAACCCTGACATTTCAAATACTCAAACTGATAGTTTTTTTCATGTTTTGTTAGCATAACATTTAAGAGGAATTTGATCCTGAAATCAGACTCATTTTAAACAAACATTGACACTGACATTTCAACATATACAAAACCACTTTCAAAAAATGAATCTGAATAGTCTGATTATCTACATCTGATTTGAACCTAGTATTTAAAGGGAGAGTCAAACCCTATATTAAATTCATTTTCATAAAACTTTAAACTTTAAACCAGGCAACATCGCTCTCAAACAAATTATAATTAAATTGACCAATGTGTTCAGCTATCTTCATCTGATGTAAACCTAGTATTTAAAGGGAGAGTCAAACCTGTAATCGGATTTACTTTAATGAAAATTTAAACATCTCATAATGAAATTGACCAATGAGCTAAGCTATCTTAATCTGATGTAAACCAAGTATTTAAAGGGAGAATCTACCCCAAACAAATATTTTGATAAAACCCTGGTAACATCGCTCTCAAACATCGAAATTAAACATTGAGATATGGTGTCTTCATGTCTTCATGTTTGATAAACGATGACATTTAAAGATGGACATCATTGTTCATAAACATGAAAATTGAATATCAAGACTGGCTATCTTCATCTGATATGAACCTAGTATTTAACAGGAAAGTTCAAACTGTATTCAAATTCCATCTCAAAATGGACAACATCGCTTTCGAACATGGAAATTAACCACTGAGTTGAATATATCTTCATCTGATAATAATGATATTAACCTACTTATTATTAAAGGGAAAGTCTACCCCAAAATCTCAAGATGGGTGAAATTGCTCTAAAACATGAAAACTGAAGGTTTTTTTTTTTTTTGGTCTGGCTATCTTTCTTTTATCTGAACCTGGCCTGGTCTGGCAAGTGCTGAATACTGATTAACACCATCTACGTCTTCACCCATTCATTGAAACACATGCGTTGGGTTAGTCCGACACACCACGTGCAATGTGAAAATGTGTTTACAAGTAAATAGGAGAAAATGTAGATGTTGTCAACCAGCATAAGCACTTGCTGGGCCCTTTATAAGGAAATCATGTTTAACCTAAAATTAAACAAAACATTTAATGTCAAAATTGACATTGCTCTCAAACATGGAAATTGAACATTAGGTTGGGTATCTTCATCTGATGTTAACCTAGTATTTAAGGGGAGTTTCACACTCAAATTGAATTGATTTCATTAAAACCCTCATATTTCTAAACAGACAAATGATGTTAACCTAGTATTTACAGGGGAAGTCCCTCCTAAAATGTCAAACAGACACGTTGCTCTATAACATTGAAATTGAGCATTGGCTATCTTCATCTGATGTTAACCTAGTATCTAAAGGGATAATCTAACCAAAACTTAAATTCATTTCAATAAAACTATGACATTTCAAAATGAAAAACATTGTTCTCAACACTGAAACTGACAAACATTGTTTAACTCAGGCTATCTTCATCTGATGTGAAACTAGTATTTAAAGGTAAAGTTCACTAAGAAAATACGATAGTTTTAAAGAGAGCAGGCATATCAAAGAAACATATCAGTGAATTATGTAAAAGGGTGATTCCACGGGGTTGGGGCAATTTTTGTGACATACCACAACTCCAAATCCATATGTTTCAACCAGGAAAATATATTCCAATAATGGCATGAGAAAAAAAATGGGGTCCCATCCAGTATTACTTCTCAAAGACTATGGCATATTGCAATTTGACTCATGAAAATTTCTTGTCCATGTAAAAGCAATATGATGTCCCTGTAACGGTGGTAGATTTTTTGTATGCCTGTTGCTTGAAATCCATAAAAAATTTCCAATTTTAATGTGTATTACTGAGAAAAGATAGCAATTTTTCATAGACAGCTCAAAACTTAACCACATCTGAATTGATCTTCATGGTGAACTGCAAAAATTGATACCTCAGTTACGTGGGACATTGCATGAAAAATTGCCCCAACCCCATGGAATGACCCAAAAGCTATGAATACGATTTCACTCATGCACTTCGTACATTATGATAAACGTTTTTACCCACATCTCTATGAATACAATAGATATATACTTGTTTCAAAACAATGAAAATGGCAATGTATGGAAATTACAATAAACATCAGATGAGAAATGTAATAAAAATAACAAACAAAAACAAGAAATTTAACTCATAACTTTGTCATCTTCTGATGGATACTTGTCAAACCTTCCCTGATACGTTTTTTTTTTTCTGCTTTAATTGAAACCAACTTATTTTCAAGGTAGATTTCCCTGTAAGATAGATAATCCAAGCAACAAATTCCTGAGTTATCAGGAGATCAATGACAGTAACCTTTTAACTAAAATCAACAATATTTGCATTTTGTTATAATTATGTTTAGACTTCATTCCATAATTGTGGATTTTCAAGGGTTGATACAAAACACAGAATTAAAGTAATTACTTTTGTTACAGTGTTTGAAGTGGACTCTACATTGCATGTACAATGTATATTTCTCTATAGATCTCAATTAATTCAAGATGAACATTTCAACAACAAAACCATCTTCCTTATACACTATAATGTGGCTATTGAAACCATTCGTGCATTTGGATATTCAAAAAGCACTTTTGGGATGATAAAATGTTTAAAGAAGAGGAACGAGTAAGTCCCAATCCAGATACGAATTACCTGGTGAAAATGTACATGTATACCACATGTACAAAGCAGCATTGAAAACTTTTTAACATTTCTTTCATATAATTTTTTTTTCCAAAAATTTATTATCAAAACTATATACAGCAAACTATTTTGTTTAACACATTAAAAACTTAAATAAATAATCAATATATTATCTTTGTGTTCATAAATATACTACAAACATGTATACAAAATAATGATTTCATACCTAGTTTCGGTATAAATAATTCACCCATAAAAAACTCATCAACTGATGAAACTGAGCAAACAACAATAATTATAATACAGTCCACTTCTGTTATAAGGTGCAATGATGAATATCACTCAAATCTAGACACAATGGCAAAGAGACATGTGTACATGTTTTAAATCAGAACTTGTAGAATAGCCTCATTATAATGAAATTTTATATCTGCACTCGTTATAACAGGAGTACACTGTACTTACTTCCTCTTGACAAAACTAAAAAGTCATTTATTTTGAATTAATATTATAAATTTTAAATAAATATACACAACAGTGATATATTGATAATGCACTAAGTGTGTTTCTTCATCATGCCATGTAGATGATAACTAAAACAAATACAACCCCCCCCCCCACAAAAAAAAACAACTCATTATTAATACAATATTACAAAGATTTTTGTCTACTTAGAACATGCATCCTGAACAACAGGCTTTAAAATACTTGCCTATGAAAGGTTTTTAATGGAGTTATCAATCCACACTTCAATTAAGTTTAGATATCCATCCTTTTCTAGTGGCTGGGTCTGATAAGCTGAGCCATTGTCTTTTGAAGGTGATCATTGGATCCATATATCATCCTTCGTTTACGATTAGTCGTCAAGTTCTATCAATACAATATGATTAATTCATTAATTATGAAAATGATGATATCTATACATGGTAAAGAACTAAAATATTTAAGAATCTACAAGGCTTTCAACTAATGACTGAAATATCCAGGAGTAATCGAAATCCGGTTTTGAATGAATTAGCTATGACGTAACAGAGCTCTGTTCATGTACTCATAACACACACAAACAGAGTCCGGGTCCAGTCACAAAATTGCTTTCATCAGAGCTCGCCAAAAGCACATGAACTGAGTTTCATAAAACACCTAGATCTGTTCTAAATATATTGAAATTTAATATCCATGTCTAAATACTTTCGGTCTTACCAAAAACGGATGATTTATTGCTTCGTGTGCTAACAGAAAACAGAGAGAAATCACATGCCATGAATAGACTTTGTGCATTGAACTACATTGCGACTACATTCGATCAGATTCAAAAGTGTAGAAGTTTGTAAATGTTTAACATAGATGTTAAACTTAAATACATTTAGAATAGATCTAGGCATTTTATCATACCCAATTTCTGTGTTCAGGGTGAGTTCTGATGACAGTCGGCAATATTGCAAATTGACCTGAACTGTTTCAAAACATATTTCATTTGGGTTATTAGGACCCATTGGTGAACCAAGGGCAAATTTCAAAATGTTTTGCTCCTGAAAAAGAAAAATAACCTACATTTTGTGAGCATTATGGATATGAGAGAAGATGTCATTTTTACATGTTGGTTATGCCACGTATCAATTTTCTATTCAGCTTGTCTGTAAAACATTGTGAAATCTCTTTTGGGTTTCATTATTAGAGTCGATGTGTATGATACATCGAAGTGAATATGTTCTCAAACCGTACATACTATTTAAAATTGTTTGTTTCATTTCAAAAGATATTTCAACAGTCAAAAGTCAGCAAAATGCCAAGTTAATTACACTGGAAATGACTATATTCATGAGGTAAGAATGTAATTCTGTATTTACCTTGGCTGTTCTCTTTAGCTGAGGTGGATTTGGAACAACCTGCTCTGTGTACTGACTGTTCACTGATGGAGACATCACAGACGACCAACGCATTGGACCTGGATTCTTCTTCTTCAGTGAATCTGAAGGATAATACCAAACAATTATCATATGCTTCAAAATTATTTAAATGGCCGTTGTCAAAAAGAGGGCTTCCAATTAGCTTTTTTATAACAAAAATGAAATACCTTTATGGAGATATTTCTTTAATCTTGCAACATACTACAGTTTTTTGTTTAGGTACCTAAATTCTCTTAATTTCTCACTTATTTAATTTTGCAATCCATGAAAGCAACTGCATTTATCCCTTTGTTTTCTTATCCTTTTATTGTTTCAGTTCATCTAATATTAGTCTCTTTTTCTTAAAATGATCTCAAAATATGGCAACCACAACAGTTTTTCAGCTCTTAATAATAATGTTGTTTTTTTTTCTTTCTTTTACAAAAATAAATGCACTATCTCCTCATCACATGCTGAATTGCTTTCGCTGTTTCAGTTATTTTTTATTCGAAAAAAATGAACACAGAAAATTGGATTCACTAAGGATTTTTCTTTGCTCATTTTTTTTCTTCGTAATATATATTTCACTACTCTTTGTCAAAATAATTTTGATTTCTTACAATCTAAAGTTTCTTCAAATGCTCTGTAAATAAGATGGTTTTTTTTTTCAACTGTATATTTCCCGCTCCAGAAAATTCTGTGAAATAAATCTTTCACAAAGTGTTAATAATGAACATTTCCGTGGCATGAATTTTCGTTTTTAATTGTAAAAAATTATTGTATGGATTGATATATTTTGGGGCATATAACTTTCACAAATCTCGATCATGTGTGAATTTACAGTATGCCTCTCTCTCTCTCTCCGAAACTTTTAGTGTAACATGAAATATATAAATAAAGATGATTAACCCAATTTCAGATTCAAGATAGCAGACTTACCATGAGCATTGGGTAGTATCAATGAAAACTGGATCTCTTGTGAGCTATCGTCATCTTCACTTTGTGTATAAATTTGGATTGCATCCAAAATATCAACGTCTTGAGAACAAGCACCTGCAAGTTGAAAAGAAAAATGTGTCAATCCTATCATTTCTTTCGACTATCAGACTAGCAAATAATGATGGTTAATTATTAGCGTTTCATTTCAAGTACAGTTAACTCCTGTTATAACAGCTACATTTTCAAGAAGAATTCCATCTCAAGTTGAACCCCCACCCTAATTCTATTAAAAAAATAAATAAATAAATAAAGCTGAACAACTAAACTTAAACAAGCTTTAAGGCACTTTATGTCCCTGTGAACACCAAATAACTTGATCCTTTCATAATTTCATAAATTATACATTTTAGTGGAGGTATCATGGGGAAAATAATGTTTCTATTTTACCTGATTTCTTTGCTTGTCCTGAGACTCTACTTTCCTGCCAGGATCTAGCTGTTACAGTTTGCCTGCCCTGTGTTGAATTAGCCTGTGGCCTCTGATTGTAAGTCTTCACTTCAGGAGTGGATCTATCCCTCATCGGTTTGGGTGTTGAATATGTGATTACTGATCTGTAATAGTAATGTGAATACAAGTGTGTGATATGCATATATTTTCAGGCATTTACTGTAAATATTAAATGTAAATATTAAATGTAACAGTAAATTATCACACTTGAATTAGTATTGTACACTTGCATTCGCTTGTCTGTTTTCCTTCATTAAACTACGTAATATTTTACACCAGCATTAAAATTTGGCAGATATTAGATTTCCCAGCAGATAAAAATATGTGCAATACGGACAAAATCAAAGTGGCTTATTCTGTAACTGAATCATACTCCTATAGTTATAATGTCTCCATATATTTATATTTTGACATACTAAAAATGAGTTTATCTTCTCAGTTGCTCATAGATATGTAAGGACTTCCCCCCATTTTGAGAGTTATCCCTCTACTAGTTTGTAAGATACAAAAATATGGTATTTAGACAGATTTATAAATATTTAACATTGGCGTAATTACCAAACATATGACCAGAATGTTTGTATTTTTCATAGTTCCTATCAAGAACAATGTGATACAATTTACATTTAGGCTTATAAAGTTATATAAAAACTAACCTTTGAGTAAAAACTTGCTTTTCCTCATGCTTGACTGAACCACCACATGATGCACTCCTTTTCATGGTGTGAACTGTCTTGAATGTTTTAGCTGGTTGTTCTTCATGCTCGTCATGGAAGGTGTATTCATCATCCTCATCTGAAGAATCATTCTGACCTACAATAATAGTGGATGTCCTTCTGGTCTTGGTACTGGGAATTTCTGATCTTTTCTGCACAGGCACTGGCTTAATCATGGCTGGTCCTTTCTTCACTGGTTTCTTGGTGTATGGACCTACTTTTTTTGTAGTTGATCCCCTTTGCTTCCAACGAGTGGTTGTTGTTTCGATGCTACTTTCGGAATCATCCCCCTGACTTTCATTTTCTCTTGCTAATGGGGAAACAGGACGTGGCCTCACATTTCCCTTGGGTTTGTTCCTTCTCCTGGGTCTTCTAGACTCCTCCTGTATTTCCTCCCTAGAGGTATGGAAGGTATTTTCATTACCAGGGCTTGTCCGGGCTGACAGACGAGCTGACTTTCTTTTTGGTTGATTAGACTCTCTTCCACCACTCCTGGATCTCTTCTGTCGTCTCTCTTGTCTTGGCCTTGCAGCTACCGATGTATCCTGTGATTCATCATCACAAGATTCTTTGTGGGCTTGAGGAGCTATGGTTGCAACAGGAGAAGGCTTCAAGTTTTTCTTTGACCACAGCTGTCGATCACTACTTGTATAATTAGGGCTGCTGAACTTATTGGCAAAGTGGTCATAACAAGATGGTCTTTTGCTAGCCACTGGATAGCTGGTGGACGTTGGAACATTCTGGCAGTCTTGTAGAGAATTCCTGTTGTCTACCGGCTGCTGCCCATATTGAGACCGTGCAGGGTTAAATGATCCCTGTGGCAGATACATACCTCCAGGTCTAATAGAAGGTTGCATGACATACTCTGCACTAGACAGTATCTGCTGTGGATTCTGGTAATTTGCTGGATGGTGCTGGAATAGGCGTGATGAAGGGTTCATCGCACCTCTGCTATGATCAATTCTGGATGCGATATCAACAGGGATCCCATGTTGGTTGCTGCTCTGATAAAACTGCGTCTTTGCATGCACTTGGTTTGGATAGGATACATTAACCTGGTTGACCTGAGGAGTAGGCACTTTATAGGAGTGGACACGTCTATCATTTTGTTCTGGTGTAGTCCTGGACTGCTCTGCACCACCACCACTCCACGATGAACCCGACTGATGTCTGCTTCTCGTAAAAGTTGTCCCAACAGAAATAGGAGGTACTGATGAACTTTGTGGATGATTTTTATCTTTATCCAGATGATACATCCCATCTCTTTTATCTTCTTTGGGATGTGGTGCTGTTGACATCTTGTTCAGGGTGGCATGACTCTTTTCTGTTTCTTCCAGAAGCTTGTTTTGTTGGTCTTTGATGCTCTGCTGTTCTTCATGGACTTTATCAAGATGTTCCCTGGTCATGTTCTGTTGCTCTGTGTACATATCAAGCATGGCTTTTAGTAAGTGCTCATTCCTGTCTGTCCGAGCAGTAGTTAGCTGGGATTCAAGGAGCTCAATCTTTGCATCTTTCTGTGAGAGAGAAAAGTAATGAACATGAAAAAAAAAATTACATCCATCGTCTAGTTCAATTACCATCTTGGATCTCGTTTTAAACTCCATCAATTCATCTATTATCTGTACTGAGGAAGATTGATAAAATAAGACATGCTTTGATGGAGTCTGCGATGTAATGAACACAATTAAACTTTTGTCTTCTACCTTTGCAAACAAATACAATCCCGTTTATTATTGTACAAAGGCATTTGAGTCATGAAATTTTTCAAGCCCACAAGACACATGAGCTCTCTCTGCACTACACACTCCATGATCATATCTTAATCCTCTAGCCCTCAAGCCCCCACTCCAATACCTTTCAGCTTACTCCTCAAACCATCCTTCCCATTTTAGCCCACAAAAGCCTTCCAAACCATCCCACCCTCCAGCCCTATTTGCAGATATTCTTGGAAATAGTTTATTTATTGTGTTTTAAAGCCTAAAATACATCATCTTGGCTAGTAGCTTTGAGAAATAACTAGACCTGTTACACAGATCCTGTAAGTATTAAAAGGATATGTCAAATAATTGCACTACACAAGAAGAACATGGAAATTATCATATTGGCACTCACTGATGCAATAATTTCCATCAGTTCTTGTAGTTTTGCTTCATGATCCTCCCTTGTCTTGAGACTATCAAGGAGTTTGCTGTGATGATGTGATAGCTCCTTAGCAACTGAAGAGTATGAAGGAAAAAAAAATTTATGTCATTGATACCCACATTTCAAGCAATCATAATTCAATATATTATATTGTAAATACTCAAGGGAAACCAAATAAAATTAATGAATGAATAATATTAAAGCATGTATGACAAATAGCCCATAACTGACAAAATGCCACTGTGGCAGTAGAAGTGTGCAGTTAACTTAAAGCTATTGAGTAACTCTGCTGCAAGTAATAAAACAAAAAATTTCTAAATTTTCTAAAAATGTGTACAACAGAGTTGGTTGAAAACAGGAAACACCTACTACAATGTAGCTCTATACTAAATTATATTTCTAGACTCACTTTTGCTCATGACTGCAGCAGTTTGTGTTGTTGTTTCTGAGATGTTTGAATCCACATCCTTCTTGATAGTTGATGCAGCATGCTTGACCTCATCAGCACACTCCTTCACAATCGCTATAAAGGTATTGATGAGATCTCTGCAAATCAAACAAGAAACAGATGAAAAATAACCTTCAAGAAATGTGTATGGTATCAATGAGTTTTCCACCAAACAGCAATGATCCCTTCGTGGATTTAATTTAGAAAATAAAATATAAACAGTTAAAAGAAATGTTCTACTCTTGAATAGTGTATATAACTTTCAATTAAACATGCACTTGAAAAGTGTGTGAGACATGAATTTAGTCCACTTAAAATATGGCAATAACTACGGTACAATAATACACCGGCGGTGGACTGTACCATACTGGAAGAAGAAGAAGAAGATAAAATTGTCCAAAGTCTGACCAAACCAACAGTCATACTGATTTTACATTTGAAGTTTTATATTGTCAATACATACAGTCCACTCCTGTAAACATTCAGTTTGGTAGATGTGGGGTTCCTCCCCATCTGTTACAATACTCAGATACTGGTACATCATTTGTTTGATGGAAAGTCACCTAGCTGCCGTCCTGTGAGTTTAAGCCGCCCATACACATACACATATTTTACCTATCATCTCTTTCCTTTGCTTTCTCCCTGTTGAATTCCTGCATTCCTTGGAAGCTCTTCCTCCTGGGCATTGAAGGCTTCTTGGAGGCATTGTCTTTCTGGAACAATGGGGGCTTTGACATATATTTCATATAGAAGTTCGAAGTTGTGCTCTGCAATAAAGGTACAAAATATCATGAGAATCTTGCAAAAGAAGGTGTCAAATACTACATAAAACTCTACATGGATCTTTACATTGAATTTGCATTCATTTGTTTAGAGTAGGTCTTTTCAATGGTTTCTTCATTTTGTTGGCATGGTAGTAGAAGAAGTCAATATCGTTAACTGTTAATAGTAATACATGTATGTATCAGGAATGTATGCCTACATATTTGTGTCACATGTAATTTGTGCTGCAAAAAAAAAGAAAAGAAAAAGAGAGACGTTTTGATATTTCAATAGGTAATATTGATGACATTACTAAAAATTGAATAGCCTGACATACAATGTATGAACATTGATAATGATATTGTACCTCATTTTGTTGAGAAAATCCCTGTTGTTGGGACATCATTTGTGAGAAGAGATCAAATGAGCTGGACTGTGAGTTCTCCATCTGTGAGCCCATTACTTGTGAGTTTGTAGCACTGCTTGAGAAACTCTGACTGGAATTGAATGCTGAATCAGATGTGTAGTCACCTCTTACACCACCTCTCTGAAGAAATTCCCTGAAATTTATTAAACAAACATAATATAACTACATATTTTCCCATACCAGTATAACTTTAAAGGAGCTGCCTTTTGGGATTACAAATAACGTAAATATGTTAAAGCTGGAAGGTCTATAACTTTACATTATTAAGGATTACAGAAGAAAATATTAATGACTATAGTGTATCTTTTCATTTAAAGATGAATTTTTTTTTTAGAGGATACTATTAGAAAATTCTAACAAAAGAAAGAGGCATAGTAAACTTTTATTTCAAGGGACAGCAACATGATAAACGAATGATTTCCCTTAGATATCCACCTGTTTTATAAAGTGGTTACTTCCAATTCACTCTTAAAGTCCTAGACCGGACCGACAAATGAAATAGCCAAAAATGAAAGCTAATATGCTATATAATACAACAATTCCAAATTAAGGCGTTTTTATTGTCCATCTAGAAAGTATTTAATTAAAAAGATGACCGAACCTCAACCAGGCCACCCCTCCCGAATACTTGTAAAATTACCCCTAATTTAAAAGTGCGAGTGATGACGTCAAAAAATGTTAATGGAATGCTACAGCAGTCCTGCGGCTAGGCATCATTGCGTTTCGCCTTTAGAAAACACGTTTATATTGCTATGTCAGGACAATAGACGCCCTGTGAGCTAGAATTCTATTGTTATGAAATGAAAGGGCAAAGTCAATCATGCCTGGCCACAGGACTGCTGTAGCATTCCATTAACATTTTTTGACGTCATCACTCGCACTTTTAAATTAGGGGTAATTTTACAAGTATTCGGGAGGGGTGGCCTGGTTGAGGTTCGGTCATCTTTTTTATTAAATACTTTCTAGATGGACAATAAAAACGCCTTAATTTGGAATTGTTGTATTATATAGCATATTAGCTTTCGTTTTTGGCTATTTCATTTGTCGGTCCGGTCTGGGACTTTAAGTCTTGAGCTTATGTTGTAAAAATGACGGCTATTTTAGCCTTCATAAAATAAAGCCCGAATAACTTTGTCTGACGCTTTTATTGAGGGAAGAAACAATCAGTTCTTAAGTTCTTCAAACTCCTCAACCAATAACCTACAGAGCATCAGTTTCAAGTTAATTGGCGTCAATTTTATGCTCAACCAGCATTTCAAAAACAAAACAAAAAAAATTCCCTGGTTATTCCCTGATAACTATTTAAACCCATTTCCAGTTTCACATGTTTTCTATGTTGTGATGCCAGTCATTCAATGCATGTTGTTTTGATATGCAACAAAATATAACAGAGTCCGACAGACTACCGTACACGTACTTTCGCTTTTTGGGCAAATCAAAATTCCCTGATCTTTCCCCTGATTTGAGGCATTTTTTTTTCTGACAGGAAAAAAGTAAAACGATTTTCCCTGATTGGCTGGGAACCCTGTCAATTTATAAACCATTTTCCCCCCTGCCACTACAGAAACCATTAACTAAAAGTTTAAGCTCAAGATTTATCCACCTTACCCAGGGTTGGATGAAAACAGCTCAGATGTGTTCAGATGGTTTGGCATCTTTGACTGGGCCAGGATACAAAGTCCATGTAGCTACATTGTACCTTTGTTCAAAAGAATCAGAATGTGAAAGGAAATGTTACAGGGAACAAATTGATCCAATAAATACAAAATTAGATCGTCATCTAGTATGTTTCACTAATGAACCCACCTCCCCCCCCCCCCCCCCCCCCATTTTCTAGGAGAGCTCAGTTATGATGATACATACTATCCGCAAGTTAGTTCATATCTCAAGTGGTTCTTGAGATAATAGGTCACAGGCCAATCATTGAAAGTCTATGTATTTCATCGTTAGTGTGACTCGCCCTTGGATTTTTTTTTTACAGAAAGGGGATAAAATATTGTTAATAAATATATTACACCTCGGCAATGCAAAAGTTGCCAAGTGGTATCTTAGAAATTAATATTTTGTGGATTATTTCTGATCTACCCTATGTTTATGAAACGGTCAGGGAATATGTTATGGAGGAAAGGATTTCTGCTTATTTCCAAGGTTTTACAAAACAAATTGCTCATTCAGCACTATATGTAATTGAAAAAAAAAAGAACATTCGTAAGGCAGTGATCTTTGTATCTTTTGTGTCTCTGAGAATTTGTATGAATGTATGGGAGCGTATGGCAAAGATAACAAAGAATTGTATCCCCCCTCTTTAAAATAAATATGTGACAAATAAGTGATATGATAGCCTTTTTTTGTGGAAAAAAAATAGAATATTGTGCAAAGGGAGTAACCTGTTAGTCTGAACTATCAAATAATGTGTCTACACTCTGCAAGGAAACACCTGTCTGCTAAATCATAAATGACACAAAGTACATGTATTGCGATTTTTAATTTGCTAGTTGCATACAAAATCAGCTTGTGTGAGTCAAACCCACAGTGATTGGATAATTTTCTCGATCTTATAACAGCCATTTCGTGTAATTCGACACCCAGTGCTTAAAATTTCAAATATAATTTTGGCTAGGTATATGGCCATGCGTTATGAGGTGGGCCCTTTTCTGTTACAACCTAAGTTTTCCAAGGAATTGTACCATTTTTATTCAATCGAATATTCTTCTTACATTTGACATCTTATACCTATAAAATTATACATATTCTGAAAGAGAATTGTCTGAGGAATCCAAAAATACTATCAGAAAAGGGATATGGGGAAGTCATAAGGAGTTACAGAGCCAAATATGTCGAAAACGGTTGGAAAAAAGTACTTCCAGAAAAAGGTTACCATGGAAACAAAATTTCACCCTACAACAAAAAGACATGCATATTTGAACTCCTCAGCGTCAGACCTTTCCAACAATGTATAACTTGTTATGGGTAAGCTTTTTTAAAATAATTTTGCGCGATCATCTTTTCAGCGAAAATTTCTGGTAGGAAAATTTGGGTAAATATGTGTTACAATGAGTAATGCATGATTTACTTCCAAAATATGACACAGTTTTGTCTTATAACCTATTTGAAGTTATACTAGGGTTACATGAATATAATTGCAAATACTTACTACAATAAAATATATCTACAGTGCTTATTCAAACAATTAATTTGATCTGGTTCAGGTTGAGGCATGTCAATTGACACGTGCAAGGTATCTCTGAGATGATCTACCTGGTGAGGATAAAGCATATCAAGCCAATGCAGTGATGTTCAATTGTAAAATGTAGGAGACAATACAATTGATTGAAATTTAGGATTATACCGTAAAAAAAATGCAGGTACATGTACATGTACCTCCTTGAAGAGATATTCATGCATTTAAATGTAGGTCCATGGGTTGAAATATTCTAAATGCTTAAAATTATGTGTCTCTGAAAGTAGTGTTTTGGGTGGTTGGATTTGCTGTGCATCATCAATATAACTCAATCCAATTATTACAGTTCCTTTTGTTTTGTGTAAACAAAGCATAGGTAAATGGTAGTGAGAATACAATTAAACATGTAGGCTGAATAAATAATATTCTACTTCACTTTGTGAATCGTAGAAATACCTGACGACCAAAATCTAGACAAGTTAAATCACATTATTTTACTGATTTTACATTAATTAATTTAATTGATTAACTTAATTAGCCTAATTAGGTATTCTTAATTTCATATTTTACACACTGTTACTAATAGATAGATATAATATTCCAATTTAACTGTCTTATGTTATATTTTATGATGTTAAAACCTGATTTATTAATGCAACAGAAATTTATGCTCCTCCTCCTCATGCTCCTCCTCCTCCACCACCGTGCAAAAATGGCTACTTCAAGTTAATTAATTGTTAATTACTTGTAAATGAGTGCACCATTGGTATTTCTTCCAATATTAAGTTATTGGCAGATATATTTCCTTCACATTGGTACCAAATATACCCATATGGCACATGTATTTAAAATTTTATATAATTTTTCATGTTTGTGCTTGTCGCGCAAATGTAACGGCACCACCTATATGGGGGCCCAGTTTAAAACACATGGCCATATATTCAAAAGGTATAAAATGTGATTTTTCACCTTTCATCTTCAATCAACCGAGTTACACCATCTCAAAGAGACAACAAATTTGCTTCAAAAAGTATATTTTTTGGTAATGATTATAATAATACTTTTTAAATCATGTTTCATTGTAAATAGATTCATAAATTTTAGTAAATTCTCTTCTATTTTATACCCATCTTATCATTTCATGTGAATGTATGTGAACCGAGCTTGACAATATTTCAATTTGAAAACACCCTCGAAATGTGTAACGCGAGTCATAAAAATACATCCATATTTTAGTTCACTTAAAAAGTAGAAGCGTGTATGATTTGTAGTTGATAAAAAGTTGATAAAAAGAGTCCTCAATCATACCAGAAAAGAAGATTTCCAACAGTAAACCCCTTCACGAAGAAAAAACACCCTAAAGAACTGTCATGCAAGTCACATTAGGGTTTCTTAGGGTAGGCTACTGTCACGCGAGTCATTTTATAAAAAAAAAAGAAGCAAAGTTTGGGAAAATAAAGTTAATGATTAGGATTTCATTGAAAAGAAATAAACTCTGCTTTCAAATAAGTCTTGTTAAATGTTCTGATTATCACATGGAAGATAAAAATTTGTTTTTTGGGGCCAATAATGAGAAAAATGGAATGGATTAATCCCCTAAGATCTCTTCCATGGAGTTATTAAAACTTCTGAAACTTTCATACCTTTATCTTCTTATAGACCTCTCTATTTTTTTTTAATTCAAAATTTATAATCGTAGGTTTGCATAGACCTATGTGCTTTTCTATAAGTTCTGTTGCTACAATACACAAGTCAATGGGAAAATCACCATTTTACATTGCATGTTCCAAGACCTAATGAAATAATTCCTTTGTTTTAAGTTGTATGTGATACAACTGACTAGAATCTATAAATGTTTTGTTTGGTTGAATTGTGGCCCATTCTACTATATGTAATCATGATAATTGGTTCAACTTTTAGTCCAAAATGACACTTGCAGTCAACATCAGACAAGTCAAAAGGCAGGAAGACTTAACACTATTTGCGTTAGTTAGACTTAACGTTAAGTTAGAGATCCTCTACTCACTTCTTAGTTTCTTACTTTGCTTCACACAAACTCACTCAGTCTTTGCTCCAAAATACAAACTCTCTCAGTCTTCACTCCAAAACACAGGCCTAACAGTTAGATGTGTCAACTGTCAAAAGTATCATGCCTCGAGTGGAGTTTTAAAGTGAGATGAATGACGCATCAGCTGCATGCATGCAGCCCTAGCTAGCCGAGGGCCACACGTAGAAAAATCTACAAGTTCGTTCTTACAGAGCTAGAGAACAATGCATTTTGATTGTTGGGCGCTCTGATTAGCTATCGCGCGGAGCTCCGCCTCCTGGTTGTGATGACTGAAGTGCGTCGACCGTAACTGAACAACGCTATTCAGCTGTTCCCGATAAAGACCGCTTTTGTTGTGCGCGCTGTCAATCATAACCAAAGTGGACCCATTTCGCAAGAAAAACTGCTAGACTCGACTTCACAAAAGGCCAAGCGGAGACCCACTCTTTCAATACTTTAAGAATAAAGAAGAGAAATATCTAACGTTAGATCTAACTTAAATAGGAACTGCAGCGAATCCACTGGCACTGTCGAAGGCGAAGCTCGCTCAAAAGTTGAAAACGTATGAAATGGGAACTTACCAAAAAAATACTCTAAATGACGAATCTAAATTTTATCGTGACTATTGTTCATTGGAAGGCACAATGGTAGTGTATTTCATATGCTAACGTGATCATTCGAGCGTCGGGCATAAATTATTAAATTATGCCGAGTAAAAATGTCTACGTGGGCCAGCGAGCACCACAGTTCAGGCCAGCAATGAGGGGCTAGCAGCCGGTGGGATGCGGGGGTGTGAAGCCCGAGCTCAGCCCAGCGCAGACGATTATCGTGTCTCCGGCCTCTTTAGATTTATTTCTAAACAATCTGAGTAAAAAAAAAACCCCTAAATATATTCATTATACAATTTTTAACGACATACCAAAGTTTAACAAAGAAATTTAAAACAGAATAATCATTAATATTGAATTTCATGACTCACTATCGTCGAGCTCACCAAAAATGTAAACATTCAATTTGCCCGCTCCGAATCCAATAGTGATATCGATAACAGATATCGTTATAAGTCGGAGATGATTGATTGATCGAATTCAATCAATAATTAATTGAAAACAAGAATATTACTAGTCTAGTATGTATATAAAATATAGATATAACATTACGATATGATTTTGTTTTTTAATCAAGCTTAAATCAAGTATATTGGGGGAGGTTCATTGTAATGAACAATACTGCACTGTTTACATACTCGAGGGTGTCCCTCATGAATATGTAAATTTGCAAGACAACCACCTGCCTTTCAGGAAGTTTACCAAGCCGTGACCCTAGAAACGAGACAGCGCCCGGTGTTTTGGGGCAATCATAACATTGCTATCGCAGAGCAAACGTGTTATCGCCATTGTGATTATAACGCTGTAAATCTTTTCGTGTTTCCGCCATTGCAGATTTTGTGGCAAATTATTGAGTTTATTTCAAAGAAAATGGGAGGGCAAAGAGATCGAGCGGCAAATAGTCAAGGCAGTTGGGTAAGTTATCGAATAAAGTTACGGAAACTTAGACAAAGTATAAACTTTAGGACTCCTATTTAGTATTATTAATTTCGTTTGAGAACTTCAAGAACTATATGTCTGTATCTGGTCTGTTGTCACGATTGTACTTCCGACTCCATAGGCTTACTGGTCTGTATGTTTCTTCAATATAAGTTAATAAGTTAATCTTTTAAGTATTATCAGACTGGTTTGCAGACATAACCAATTTCTTTATATAGGTATAAGGATATAACTTTATAAAATGCCATCTCTTATACATGATAGTTGATTTTGTTAAAAGTATATACATGGAGTCGGGACAGGGAGTATATATTATAATTATTTCTAGATGTGTTACGGGAAACTGTAGCCTATATATTCTTCATATGTTTACTGTTTGATTTTAAAACTGTTAAATATGTAGGCCTGGCCTAGCTATTGTATAATCTTAAAGTGGAGCAGAAATATTTCAACCACTATATATTTCCCAGTTGTCTTCAAGCTTGATTTCAATATTTGTCAATTAGTGTAAACTTGATCAAGAGGGGGGGGGGGGAGTTGGATATAATACTATATACACACTATGACTATATGACTATACACTGGGTAATAATTTGATATTATATGCCTTTATATTTCGTATGGTATACTAGTATTCTCAAAACCAGAACTTGAATATTTTCTTTTGCTTTAGATTTGCAGGGACCGCAAGAGGGCCCCCCCTTTTTTTCCAGTGTACATAATCACAACAAATATTATCATCTACTGGTGAAATTTAGCTTGTTCAGCCCCACCCCCTTTGGCTTAGTCCCCCTTAAAAAATACTTCACACCCCTGTTTTGTTACAATTAAGTTATAAGATGTTCTTGTCTAATATGCCAAGTACTAAAAGGCTGGCTACTTCAAGCTAAGATGCAGCATGGTAGTTGGGTACAATATTATTATTTGTTTTCAACTGACAGTTACCCTTGAGTAATTAAAACTGTATTTGGTTAGCTAATTTTATTTCCTTTTCTTACCTTCAGCATTCGTCTGGTTACTATGGACACTTCAGAAGCAAGCATCGGAATGATATTCTCAACCAGTATCGGCAGCAAGCAAAACCATCTCCCCCTCAGAAATTCCATGACATGATTGTTGTAAGTTTTTTCTGTAACTTATATATATGGAACTGTATTAAAAATTCTTTACGGCATATGAGTATTTATTATATGGCAGCTTTTGTTACTTGTTATGAATCTTCATTAAAATTAGATTTACAAAATTTATATGTTTGTTTAATTTATATGTATTTATTTATATGTTCTTGTTTATCATTATATTAAACTTTCAAGGTAAACTATTTAATTGGATACCTTTACTTCATAAGACAAAAGTATAACAAAGGTTATACTGTTTTCTACTTAATCAAAAACATTATTATGAACTGTAACGGTATCACACTAAAGGAGCAGCATAAATAATTTCCCCTCCATTATTTCTTTGAATTTCAGGATCGTCCAAGCACGCATCATTTCTCTCATCATGACAATAGGTTTTCTTTTCTCAATACAGTGGACAGTTTTCAAGGGGTAAGTCTTGTTCACATTGTTCAAAATTTTCATTGAAGTTTATTTTTTATATACCCACAATATTTTGTGTGTTCAACATAAACTTATTTGGTAACAAGTCTCTTTAAATGATGTGGAACACTAGCATATAAAACATTAACTTTGTCTTTGGAATAATGCAGTGTGAAAAATGGATGAAAAATTATATAGTGGATAGAAAAGAAAATAACTGCAAGTACATGTAGACTAAATCAATCTCAAAGAGTGTTTTTGTGTTTAAGATAGTTTTTAGATTTGATTCAAGAAGTAAACCTTTTACTTTTTATTTTCATCTCACAGAATCTTGGCAAAAGAAAGGTCCAGTCTAATTACAAGACCAAATTTGTTCCAGACTTCATTGCATGGGTGCCACACAGGAAAGAAATAGAGGAGGCAGGTCCAAAGGTCTCCATCTACAGAGATACCTTCAAGAATAATGAGCAGGAACGGGTGCCACAGGTCCTGGTACCCAGTGTCAGGGCACCTCGACCACCCCTTGAGCCGAATAGAAGACCCCTGCTATCCACACCCTTCATTGACAAGAAAACAGCAGAGGAAGAGGCAGAACCCTTGTCAACCACGTATCAACTGACCCACAGGCATTGCCAACCAAACAGAAGGTTGAACACCAACATGAACACAGGAACAATAGACAATGAACCAGTCCCAGACCAGAAAACAATGAACTTCATCAACCCTAAGATCGCATCTGTTCATGAAAACCCAGTGCCATCTGTCACCAGATTGCGTCGATCAAGAATATCTTCAGCCCCAGCCTTCAGGTCCAGTGTAGCAGACTGCATGGTTTGGCGTAGCCATGGAAGCGAAGAGCAGGTCCGTATGCTGCCTGCACGGAGAGAACGTCCAAAGACTGTCATTGGACTTCTGCCTGAAATCCCATGTACAGATGGAAGTGATGTACCTGTACAGGACACATTGCCAAGATTGGCTCACTCCGGACCTAGTCATAACTCCCACTTTGGTGTAACCCCATCAGCAACATCAACTGTTCCCATGGAAACAGTGCCAACCATGAGCACAGATTTCTCACATCAAGGAGCTTCCCAAGCTTCTGTGCAGCAGGCTATGATTAGTGAAAGTATGTAGGGAAAACTGAACTAGACTCAGAACTGGTTGACTAGTTTCTCTTTTCTATCAAATAGAGAGGAAGACAGAGGCAGACAGAGAGAGAGAGAGAGAGAGAGAGAGAGAATAAATATAGTTTGTTGCTGTTTTGTTTAGTTGTTAAAGAAATTCTGCTTGGTGTTTTATGTGCAGTGATTTTGTGCATTCCATAGTTTGGAAACTAGCGGTAATACTGTGCACTAGGCCTGGATCTTTGCATAGGTATACAGATTTTCAAATGGTGCGACCAAGTGTAAAATGAGTATGAAATGTAGTCATTGTGGTGCTTTTGGTTCATTGGTATCAAGATAGTTCAGGTGCTACAATAGAAGAGGGCAGAGTTATAATATTCCTGCTCCAAGCATAGAACCAGAAACAGTTGAGTTAATCATCATCATCATTCTATTCTCTTTGAGTGAAATATTATTTTGCCATCTTGAGAAAATGATTGTTGTGTTGAGCAGTTGATCTAGACCATTGCATCATGTATTGATATTGCAATAGAACTTCCAAGATTATCCGTCCAAAATTATTCATCCATTTGAAACAGGAAAACTATAAGTCTATCCAATATTGTTTAGATGAAAATTTCTTTGTAACAAATATGTATGTATGTATACCTAGAAAATTATGCCAGTAATCTGAATCACAGTTTTAAACTTTTGTTCTAGGGCTTACAATTTTTAAGCAAGATGAGTCAAGTTTCAGTATTTCATGTCATTTATTACAGTATTGTCCAATAGGATGATAATGATATGATTAGGTGTGATATGATAAGATTTCAGAAGAGTACAATTTTGTAATCATATGAGGTGTCTTAATAAGTTCTGCAAATTAAAGTAATCACTCATTCATAAAGACAATCAATTTTAATATATCGCAAAGCTCAACAATTTATCTGATTTGATCCAATGCCGTATCTCTGTTAGGTATTGAGTTGTAAATTACCGTCATTTGCAATGCTTTATCACTGCTTTATATAATGGGATCTTAATTACATATTCTCGGATTGATAAGAATGTGTGTCCATAAATCTGTTTAAAATATATTTTTAAATGTATATAATTCAATCTTAGATCATGTTATCAATCAACATTCCACAGAATGTACTGTATTTTATATCAAAATATTTTATCAAAAATAAAACCAAGGGCTTTCCATATGAGCAGTGAAATAATACATTGCTATTGGTTGATAAAGTAAAGGCACAACTCTAATAAGTAAGATATTTTTATATTTAGTTCTTGTGAACAGAAACCCGAGTTTTATACAATATTGAAAATATATCTGCTGCTTTGTGTGTAAATAAAAGAACAAAAATGAATATTTGTGGTCAGTGTTCTTCTTTGACACTTTGCAATGACATGTTTGAAAGGTGAGGCAAGATAATAATTACTTTTTAATTTGTGCGTTTCATAACACATGCGCGAAAGTTGCACCCTTATTGTGACGTCACTCCTCGCTATTCCCGAGAGTTGTTGACCCACAAGGAAAGTAGGCATTTTATGATAAGGAACGTTGGTGGCACATTCATTATGAAACGCAAGAATTCAGTGCATGCTCCAAAACATAAAAGTCTTCTTCTTTTTTCCCCCTAAATTTCCAACAGTCCGCCTTTGTTATAACGATGCAATTCTGAGGTCTCAAACAATGTGCACATGTCAGTAAGTTTGGCATATATTGTTCTAACAAAGTAATTGGCCTGGACCTGCGCATTTTGTTAAAATAGGAGTGGACTGTCTACGTATTGCATCCGAAAAAAAATCCAAAAATCTAAATAAAGAACACATGGACATAATAAGCATATAATTTCTTTTTTGAATTGTTATGTTCGGTTAAATAAATATACCAGTAAATACAAAACTAGGAAATTCAGTCCACTCCTGTTGTAACAACTTCTCTGATCAAATCCAATTACTTTGTTTTGAACAAAATCTAATTCTTGTAAATTTGTACAGGAAGATTTTCCTCATTATAATAAAATCTTCTTATATTTCTGTCCCTCATCATGGGAGTGAAATGTGAAAATCTTTGGGATCGATCTTTGGCTTCAACACAGATCGAAGAGCGCCATCCAAAGCTCAACCACAAATCAACTGTATTATCTCTCAATGCACTTAAAAGATTTGAAACTATTCTTTAACCAATGTGTATGTGTTTTCCAAAATGGTTAATAATGCAAAAGTTTTAAACTAGGAAAAGTTATTAACAGAAATAACCTGATGACCACACAATTTTTCCTTTTAGTTTTCATTACTGTTTATTGAATAGCACAAGATCATTAGTTCTATAGATGCATAATACAGAAAAGTGAGAAAGAAAATGGGAAGATCTTAACTTACACATTATAGTATTAAAAAGACTTTATATGGCACTTTGTGCATGAATTGATGTTCATGATATTACAGCCATTTAATTAATTAAATAGCAACAATGAAAAACAAAAAATAGTAAAATGCACACATCTTAATGAAGATCTGTAGCTGTGGCCATTTCATTGAATACATCACTACATGCATACACAAATATACAAAGGTGTGAATTTGCAAAGAAAATAGCCTATAATACATGAACATGTATATTTACCAATGAATGACCAAATACTTCAAGATTAAATAAAGTATTGCATCAGAAATATAGCTTTACAATTAAAAACACAAAATAGCAGTTGCTAGACTTTGCTCTTTTAAAGAACATTCAGATTTAATGACCTGAAATAGTTAGTAGTACAATAACTTTAAGATCAGTTTATAGCACCTGTCTACTTAATATTATCAAAAACTCAAATTTTGACCTTTTCAACATGTTCATCTTGAAAACTTTAAAAGAGCATCTTATTGAGAATCATTGTAAAGTGGAAAGCAAAAGGAATAATACACACAAAAAAGCACATATTTTCTAATACAGCTCTACTGCTAATTTTCAAGGGAAACAAAAGAGATCTTTCAAAAGATTGTTGTTGGGAACCCACAGGAACCCACAGGAACCCACAGGTAAATCAATAATAATGAGATGAACCATACAGGTAGCTGAATGGTGGTTAATTGTATCTTCACATAAGAGCAAGAGTACTTTGACTGCAGCTTAAAAGACGACAAAGGCATTTAACATATGAGATTGATTTCTTAGAACTATGTAGAACCAGTATCAGAGCTAGTTTGTATACCTGTATAGCATTAACACACGCGCGAGCGTGCGTTAGCGGTGAATGCAGTGCACCGCGAGATAGCTTTGGATAGGGGTCGCGCTGCAACGAGCCGCAGGCGAGTGCAGCTGCGCCCCATCCGAAGCATCGAGCGATCACTGCATTTACGTTTAATCGCACAATACAGGGAAGTGTGTTAACGCTTTTATAAAATTGCGACATTGCTCTAGTAGATCTTGAGTTACTTACCAAAAAAATTCCAAGGGATTATCCCTTGGAATTTTTGGTAAGTAGCTCAAGATCTACATCACGATCGTCATCCAAGAAAGTAAACAAAACACGGAAAAGACCCGGATGTATGTGTTATCACTTTTTTTGCGCCGCAAAATGCACGGTGGTGCATTGCATCGAAAATTCAGCATGCACACGTGACGCGTTTTGACCAACCGCGATGCAGAGCTATTTTATAATACATATCAATTGTTCCCATAGTGCATGATGCAAAGTCTGAAAATACAAGAGTATACTATGATATGTTCTGTTGCAGCTCTAAATCTTGAATAGCCCCCCCCCCCCCACCCTTCAAAGACCAGATATATTTTGTGAAAGTTCATAGTTCACGAAAATAGTGCTTTCTGGTAATGATAGTGAAATAAAGTATATTTGAAAGAAACCAAACTTAAACTGTAAAATTATGCAGGTAGACCTTCACTTGACTGAAGCTGTAAATCCCCTTTAAAAACTCATCTCAGTTATACAATTCACTCCATTATTAATTTAAAGCTGCTTTCCTTCCATTAAGTTTTCATAGATTTAATCAGATTTTACTAGTTCAAACAACCGATCAAATAATACTATAAATTTCAGCATCAACTTATTTTACAAAGTATCTCTAAATTTACAGCACTAGCTGAAGATTGGCTTTAAAAAGGTATATTACTCATTTCATTGATACAATATACACTTCATGATTTGAACTGTAACAAAAGAGCTCTAGCCAAGTGAAATCAATAGTCATCATTGGAGAGTTCATAGTGATATAATACTGATATTATCAAAGCTGTCTGAGCACCAGCCACATGAAATCAATAGTAACATTTTGTATGGGGTAGTAAGAGCTCACAGTGTTACAATAAACTCAATTATCAAAGCATGAACAAAAGAGTAACAGTCAAGTGTAAATCATTAGTCAATTTGCATACATGGAGTTCTTATATTGTGTATTGGGAACAGGATACATATTGTCTGTGAGCAGAAGGGGAGTAAACAGGAACAGATCTACCCCTCCCCTTCAATAAGAATAGATAAAGTGTGCATTCATGTACACAAAAATGTTTATATCAATTGACACTTTGCAGTTGATAACAGGATTGGCAAGATTATGTAGTATGGATCCTGTTTCTCAATAAAACTGCTATAAAGGTGTTAACTTATAATCAAATGAATACAAATTTAACTGACAAATTAAAAAGTTTTAAAAAAAGTAATGAAAGTACTCAATCTTGTGAGCTTCATATACAACTTGGAAACAGCATAATTCATTAATAAATTGTGAGATAATAAAACCATAAAAGGATAAAAAAAACACTGAGAAAATAGCTGATTATATTCATGACAACACATGTCAAAACAAGTTTCATTTTACAATACACATACATTTATATTTTCAGAAATTTATATACAAAACAAACACATTCCTTGACATTTGGATGCAACAAAATAATATAAATCACCATGTATTGCCATGCCATTGCACTTTGTACCCATAACTTGTACAAATATCATTATTGTAGTCTATTTACTCAGCCAGCATATCTAACATAACCAGGGGGTACATTGTATGTTTTTTGGTCAAGGTATCTCGATGAAGTTTACAAACAAATTCAACATTTTCCCTACCCCCCCCCCCCCCCCCCCCCCTGGCCTAAATAGGGGTATGACACTCTCATGAGTGGATCACAAGGCATGCTTTACCACAAGGCTAAAGCGGGATCAGAAATATAAAATCCTCATTTTGCATTCTTCTAAATACTGTAATAACCAAAAGCAGATAAAGTTCACTGCAAAGAATTAACATTTAAATACCCTCTGACATAAAGTCAAAAGGCCAAAAACAGTATTTCATGCCTGGATTTAAAATTATGCTTTTATGCTTTTATTTATATGTATAATATATTATCATTCTGTATCACTACATCTTACCAGTACACAAAGCAAAGTACTGCACTTTCCTCTATAAACGTTGTGCATGATTATATTTGTGATAAATAAATTTACCTCAATCCAATAATAATTGGGTAATATAATTTAATTCATCCAATTATTATAAAGGGTAGGACCAGACCCTATAGAGATTGTAAAGGATAAAACTAAATATGTCCTTAAGTAATCCTAACCTTGTTTTCTTTAATTCGCACTGTCATATTTAAGACAAGGAATTTAAATATTTATTTTTATAATTTTTCCACAAATATCCTAACCTCCTTTTCCTTAATTTGCACTGTCATATTGAAGACAAGGCATTAAAATATTCATTTTTATAATTTTCCACAACTATTACATGGGAAAGACCACATATAATTTATAGGTTTATAAATATTCACAAAGTAATGTGCTTCCTATAAAATCACATCACATCTGGATCATACAATAGACTAAGGCCTTGCTGGCACTCCTAAATGAGTGATGCATAAGCATACATGACAGATGTCACTATCAAAACAGTCATCAATATCTTTTGATCATTATTTCAGTCTTCTTCTTGACCTCAAGTCCAAATGTATAATTTTTAATACTGATCTTAAAATCAAGTCCGAAGGACTCTCCTAAAACACTGCATTTCAAATTTCTATAAAAAATATAAAATAAATTTCAATGCAAATAATAATTAACAGGGAAAAATCCAGCATATATATATCTATATGTTTCTAGCTATGTATCATATGAAAAAAATTTCATACGGCTAAAAAAAAAGGGGCCGCTCAAATTTAAATGATACAAGCTTTAACATTGGATCATGCGGCATTAAATCCGCCACCCAGGATCATAATGATTAAGTATAATACTATATTAACTGCTGTAGATTTCTTTTCTGTAAAATAACTTGTTGATGCAAGAGTATTTTTTTAAAGGCAGTAACGGTGAGGAGAAACACATATCTAAATGCATCATTTCACGATGTAGTAGTTGGTTGGTACAAACGGCATTTTCGTCACTACACCTTCAATCATCTTCTTTCTCACCTGAAATCGAACCTTTGTTCCATTCTTGGCGTGAGCTGCTGACACGTATCCCATGATGACGTTGGACTTGAGGGACGGCGATGGACATCCACTGGTCACACGACCAATACAATCACCTGAATCGCTCAAGATCTCTCCACCTATTGAAACAATTAGATTAAAAAATTAAAAAGAAAAATTGGAGGTACGACATCATCAGCTTACTCATTGAATATGCATGAGACTATGCAGAACTGTTCAATCAATAAAATGCAAAAGTAAAACAAAAAATCATAACTGAAATATTTTTCATTGCATTTTGATGAAATTTTCAGTGGTGCTTGTGCTTTTTTTATTCTAATCTACTTTTCAAATCTTCTATATTTCAGAATGAAGCCCTCCTTTAATACTGATATCCTTTTAAACTAACCTCGAATCGGGGGTCCAGTTGAGATTATTCCAACCCTCTTCCTGCTAGGTTTGTCTTTGACTTGCTGTAGAATACGATCTGCTGCCGGAAAGTCAGCTAGCTGTCTTCTCCTTTTACCTGATAAGAATGGATATAAATATAATAAGCTCCTGTAAAACCAAAGATTTTTACAAGCACTTTACTTTCTCAAATTTTGCAAGAAGGCAAGACTTACTAAAATGAAATGTAGGTTAATCATTCCAGTTTGGGCAATTTGTGAAAGTTTCATGCCACTACGACTGCCATTATTAATCTACTAACCACTGGAGCCTGGAACAGAAATGTCAAATCACAGCAGTTAACAGCCACCAGACGTAGGCTGCGGAACACCTGCAAAATCAATGCAGGACAGGGTAAGACCAGGACTTGTCGCATGTTTAATCTGACAAATTTGCTCTCAGCCAATCAGATGCAAGCATTTCAGTAGCTTATAACAGTTGTCAGTGAGAATCAGTGAATATTTGTTTCATGAAATGCTCCCCAGGTCTTAATGTTAATGTGGACTTGTCAATAAATTACACACCTATTGTCCATAATAGCGTGGCTTCTACAGGGGTTGTATCATCATCAATGTCGTTTCCATAGAGACAGAGCCCTGCTTCTAATCTCAAGCTATCCCTAGCACCGAGTCCAGCAAGAATCACTGATGCATCCTTTGAACCAAGGAGAGCTGAAGTCAGCTCTACTGATCTGTCACTTGGTACAGAGATCTACAGTGTGAAAAACAAAAAACAAAAAATAAAACTATTTTTAGTACTCTTGTTTAGTCCTTTTCCACTTTTACTCCTTGATCTATAAGACCACACCATATAGAAATCCCTTCTAGATGACCAGCCACCTAGCTGCTTGAACACCTCTCAGATAATTTTTTCCCCCTCTGCTCAGCTTGCACTCCAGACGACCACCGTTGTCACGCACCCTCAGATTTGCCGATCTGCCTTGTGCCCCGACCAATGACGACTCTAATCTGCTCTGCTTGCTCCTCTGAATGCAGAATTCTCTGCCCCTTGTTCCGTCAGCTCAGGCGACCACACCTATCTGGTTCTTGCACTGTAGAACACCGTAAGAACGGGTTGGTTTTTGCTCCCTGGTTCTTCTCTTTCTTGGTGCTGTGGTGTAGATCCAGCTCACCGTTGGTAGACTCAGCTCACCACCAGACCAGCTTACTACCAGAACCAGCTCACTACCAGTCGTCACCACCAGACCAGCTTACTACCAAACCAGCTCACTACCAGTCATCACCACCAGACCAGCTCACTACCAAACCAGCTTACTACCAGTCATCAACACCAGACCAGCTAACTACCAGACCAGCTTACTACCAGTCGTCACCACCAGACCAGCTCACTACCAGACCAGCTCACTACCAGATCCTCACTCTACACCAGCCTAGACCACTCACTACCAGTCATGAACACCAGACCAGCTAACCTAACTACCAGACCAGCTTACTACCAGTCGTCACCACCAGACCAGCTCACTACCAGACCAGCTAACTACCAGTCATCACCACCAGACCAGCTCACTACCAGACCAGCTAACTACCAGACCAGCTTACTACCAGTCGTCACCACCAGACCAGCTCACTACCAGACCAGCTTACTACCAGTCATCAACACCAGACCAGCTAACCTAACTACCAGACCAGCTTACTACCAGTCGTCACCACCAGACCAGCTCACTACCAGACCAGCTTACTACCAGTCATCAACACCAGACCAGCTAACCTAACTACCAGACCAGCTTACTACCAGTCGTCACCACCAGACCAGCTTACTACCAGTCGTCACCACCAGACCAGCTTACTACCAGTCGTCACCACCAGACCAGCTTATACTACCAGACGTCACCACCACACCGGACTGGAAGACAGATCCCTGGTATCGTCGTCTCTTGGCACAAACGAACCTAGTGGCTCGGAACCTAATTAAAGGTTCGTCCAGAGACACGACCTCAAGAGAAATTATTCTTGGTCTACGGCCTGAGACGAGAAATCCGTCACTCGCGGTACCAAGTAATAACAATGCTTAACCATCATATAAATCATTTGTTCAACACCCAACTTTATTGGTCTGAGTAATTTACAATGCAATGAGCCGTGGGCTCTGTATTTCTTCAGACCCCTGCTGGAATCCAAAGAAATTTACAAACATGTCCTACTTGTGCATTATTAATGATTAATCAGTACCAGTTAAAACGATTGCAAACCATCGTACGAAGAAACACGTATATAAACATAAGTGATTACATAAGTGACGATTCCTACAATGCGTTGTAATCTATGCATTACCCTAATCGATTACACTAAGATTAATTCAGGAACACATAATAATGTTATGATTAAACTCCAATAATGCCATCTATCTTAAAAACATAACTAAAAGGAAATAAAAACCTATTTCGTTACATTATCTTAGAGGAGATCGCACAGCGTTTATGGATATCACTCAGCTGTTTAGGTAGGATTTCCTTTTTTACCCTATTTCGTGATGATAGTCTTATGCATGCACTAAGCTCGCTCGTTGTAGCATACAGCTCATTCGCACTCACAGCAAAGGACACCAAAATTGTGATCAATATAATGTATTTAATTAAAAAGTTTATATCCCTTTCTAAAACTTTCTATGCCTGAAGATTATCAAGCCTACGTTGCAAGGTTGTTTTCTTCTATTAAACTCCATCTTAGACTGCATAAAACATAAATATTTTCTTTCTGTTTCATTTCTTGAAACTTTTCTTGAATGGTTAAATCTACATGATCTTAGCTACTTGAATATCCCCATTTATAAATGTTTTGAAACATACAGAAGATGTGATCTATAGATTTAACCTTCCTGGCTCAAGGTATTTACATTTCTTCACTACTGCGATCACATGTAATGATTGAATTTATTTATTCATGGCAAACTCACATCAGCCAAAAGGCTGCTTTTCAGCAAGTCAGTTATGATTGACAAATATTTGCTTTATGGGAGGGCTACTATGACCTTAAACCAATAGCTGTGTGTTACATGCAGAATATTACTAGCACCAATCACCTACATGAGCAGCACAATATGAGACCTCCTTCATTGGATATTGAGTGTAATATAAGTGAGAAGAAACGCTGCATTGTTCGACTGTTTAGGCATCGTAGTATCAAATTAATAAAACATTTTTAACACGGTTAAAAAGTATTGGTAACAAATTTCAAATACTCCATGATGCAGCAGGGCAAGGTAATCTCAAGTCATGAAGCTGAGGTGAATGAGAGAAATGAAAAACTCTTAGATGCTTTATGCAATGGTGCAAGTAATGGTAATCTTGATTACATCAAATATGTGATCAGTCGAGGAGCTGATGTGAATCAGGAGAGGAATATTGGTTCGACTGCATTACACTGTGCTGCTCTACATGGTCATCTTGATGTCATCAAATATCTGGTCAGTCAAGGAGCTCAGGTGAATAGGGGGGATACAAACTGTAATAATGGCTGGTCTGTATTACACAGTGCTGTACAGAAAGGTCATCTTGATGTCACCAAATATCTGATCAGTCAAGGAGCTGAAGTGAATAAGGTGATGAGGAATGGTCGGACTCCATTACACAGTGCTGTTAATTTTGGTAATCTTGATGTCATCAAATATCTGATCAGTCAAGGAGCTGAAGTGAATCAGGGAGATAATAAAGGTCTGGCCGCATTACACATTGCTGCTGAATGTGGTCGTCTTGATGTCACCAAATATCTCACCAGCCAAGGAGCTGATGTTAATCAGAGCATACATGATGGTGAGACTGCATTACAACTTGCTGCTAAAAATGACCATAAGACAATATATGATAGTTCAGGAGCTTGAGGTGAGTAGGGGAGAGCGGGGTTATATGGAATTTTTCACAAAATGGCCGTAAAACAAAGCGGTTTTATTTCAAGAAACAATAAATAATCAAGTTGAGTGTATATCTGTATGCTAAAATGTACCCATAAAATTCTTAAACTTAGTGATGGTTCCGGAAAATCCATCTTCAACAAGTCCATGTCAAGTGTTCCATAACCCGGGACACGGGGTTAGTTGGAACAAGGTATGGGTAAGTTGAAACATTGTGCATTACATCATATAAAATTATATTTTATTACCTGCATCATTATTGCATGGGTTTAGCTAACTTGCTTATTTGGTTCCAATTAAATATTAAATTGGTTTTCATTTTTTTTAAACTTCATGTTTTATTACACTTGATAGCATCCACTCAGATACAGATATTCTGAAGTCCTATGAAGTAATACTCTGCAATATATTTTGTTAAACCAAAATAAAATTGTCCATGTGCACTAATATACTTTATAGGAATATTTCGGAACACTTCATTGAATTATATGATTTTCTTTTTTTATTCAGCTGAAACCTATTTACTTAGTACATGTTCCATAACCCCGTTCAAAATGTTCCAACTAACCCCAGAGGCCCATTTGACATTTGTAAGCTTACAGCACAAAAGAGGGACAAAATGCCATATATTTAACCTTGTTTGTAGCTTGGTATAACTGTTTGTTATAATAAAAAACTGGCCACTTAATTTATGATCTTCTCTAAGATAATAAAACATTTGTAAAAATGAAAAAATTTACTCAGAAGGTGAAAAAGAATATTGCTTTCTAACTTCACGAGGCTTGAAGCATGTGTGCTGTCTAAAATGTGGTGGATGGCAGTTGCTAGCACAACTGAGGGTCGATTTGCATAAATATATTCATTGACGTTCAAGAAAATTACAATGTTTCAACTAACCCCGTGTTCCAACTAACCCCACTCTCCCCTACAGAGAACAATGACAAAGAACTTTATTTTGCAGGTAATCTTCTTCTTCTTCTCGAGTCCTTTCTCCTATTCTACTGTTTGATTTGTAATTAACCTGATTACATTTAAAGATCATAGTATGCATTGTATATATCGATTATTCGGGGAATCTAACTAAGAATTAGACTCTACCCATTAAGTACTGAACGTAGGCGATCCCATTAGGCGAAAGAGTAGCAAGATCAGTTTGGGAGCAGGGGTAGGGGAGAAGAGGACATTGTAGAAGGTGACTCATGGTCTCCTCCTCTCCGCATTCGCACACTGGCCTTCCTTCAGTGTCGATGCCCCATTTGGCCATCAATACCTTGCAACGGCCGACTCCAGCCCGCAGGCGATTCAGACAGAGCCAGAAAGGCAAGGGTTCACGGAATCCTGGTGGGAGAGACTCCTTTGGGCCGATGATGACACTGTGAGGCGCAGACTCAAGACGGGTTGACCAAAGGTCTAACCTACGGTTGTGGGGGCTCTGGGGCACAGTAGAGTGAAGAAAACTATGCCTGGAACTCAAGCGCTTTGTTGTAGGCAAGGCGTTGAAGAGAGGATGGAGTGGATCGTTTTCTTGTTTAAGTTTCTCCTTTTGAGAGAGTGCAGACCTCCTGATGTGAGGAGGGGCGATGCCACTCAGGATGTAGAGATTGTCTACCTTGGTTGGTTTAAGGCAGCCTGTTATGGCCCTACATGTGCTATTGAGTGATGGGTCTATCTTTGAAGCATGGGCTGACCTGCCCATACAGGACATGCATATTCTGCAGCTGAGTAGCAGCTCCATTTCGAGTTAGCTAGCTTCTTCAGGATGCTGTTCCTGGCGCTGACCTTCTTCTTTGTTTTCAAGATGTGATTCTTGTAGGTGAGGGAGCAATCTAGAGTGACCCCAAGGTAGACTGGGTTGGAAGTGTGCTCTACAGCCTCACCATACCACTTGACTTTAAGTTGACGGTTGGCCTCTCTATTTTTCAGATGGAAAGCGCTGATCTGCGTCTTGGAGGGATTCGCACGAAGATGGTTGGATGCGTGGTATGGGACGAGACCACCAAGAGCTGATGAAAGTGTAGCTTCAATTTCCTCGAAAGAGTCACACTGTGAGGCGATACAGAGGTCATCTGCATATATGAAGCTCCTGGTTTCTGGATGTACTGGTTGATCATTAGTGTAGATGTTGAAAAGGAGAGGGGCAAGGACACTCCCTTGAGGTTCTTCTGGGTGCGCCATCTACTGTGGCTCCCATTGAGATCTACGAAGAAATGCCTGTTGGATAGCATTGCTTGGATGAGCTCTGTAAACTTCAGGTCTTTAGTCAGATCAAAGAGCTTCTTGGCTAGAATCCGATGGTTTCGACCAGTGGTCGTAAGCTGCTGATAAGTCTACAAAAAGCAGCTCCTGTGATCAGGCCATTCTCAAAACCACCTCCAATATGCTGAGTAAAGGTTGAGTAGTTGGCCAAGTACAGGACTTCCAGGTCTGAACCAGCCTGTTCAGGGATGAGATGGTCATCCACAAAGGTGGCAATCCGATTCAGAAGGAGGCACCAACAGCTTGTAGGTATGACATAGCAGGGAGATAGGTCTGTAGCTCTTTGGGACAGCTGGGTCTTTGCCAGGCTTTAGTAAGGCAATGACCTTGGATTTTTCTCAAATCTTGGGTAACTTGTTTGTGTCGAGGCAGGAGTTGAGCATGTTGAGGAAGCCACTTGAGTGCTATAGGGCCTAGGTGTTTTTATCTGCTCACAAAGAAGATCATCAAGCCGAGCTGCCTTGTTGTTCTTCATGGCTTTGATAGCAACTGCATAACTCTAACAAGCTAAAGGTGTCGGTGAAACCATGGCGCTCTTGGGTACAGGAGGCTGCCGTAGTGGAAGCTTAACTCTCTTGGGTGGTGTTCAGGGTTACCGCTTGCTGTTCTCTAAGAGCTGGTGGGACCACTTGGTTTGCAGTCACCTCTGTCTTGGTTAGGTTTGGTATAGTCGTTACCAAGGACGCGAATGGTCTTCATGCTTTCTGCTGCTGTGAGTCATGTCGGTGGATTCAATGAATCCCTGCCATTCCCTCCTTCTGCATTCAGCTATGGTCTTAGTAAGCTTGTCTCCAGCTTCTATGTATCATTGCAGAAGGGTCTGTCTGGAATTTATCTATATAATCTAGATACAAGGCTTCGAGTCATCTGTGAGGCCTTGGATGAAAGTTGGTACGGCAGCCACGGGGGATGTGTCCTCTTGAGGATTCTTTTACCAACTTGATGAAAGAGTCAATATTTGCTGGGAGTTGCAGGTAGATCCTTGATGGAGGGGTCAAGATCTTCGGCAACTCTTTCCACTTCGCCTTCTGAGGTTGAAAACGACGGCGGAAGGGGACGGTCTAGGAGTGACAACAGCAATTTACTCTAAGCCCATTGGGCGATGTTGGGTGTGGGGGATAGGGTCGAAAACCATCTTTCAACACTGGTTGGATAATGACGCTTGAGGCAAAAGCCAAGTCCGGGTTGTAACCTCTTCGCTCATCTTGCGCTGTTAAAGATGAAAGGAAGCTTAAGCATCATGGATGAGGGAGTTGATGGAGTCTGCCCAGGTCTCCACGAGTTCACCATCATATATGTGTCTGTGTAGCCCCAAGATGCACTGTGACTGTTGAAGTCACCTATTATGATGTCAATGCCTTAATCAGTGGCTTGCGTTGGGGACATCAAAGGGTCTGCGGGTGGTTTATACACAGAGGTCACATTTATCCCTAGCAAGTTGATGGAGAGGATTTCAACATCATTGCGTATCAGACAGGAGGTGTTTATCACTGTCAGCCCATGACGTACAAAGATGGCACTGCCATATTTTTCATGTGGCCTTTCCAACATAAGGACCATACCTGGGACGCGAGGGCGAATGGAGGAGGGACCACGATGGGTTTCCTGTAGATAAAGGATATCACAGTGATGATCATTGCAGACATCTGCTAGAAGGTCTTGTTTGATGCCTGTTAAGCCTTCAATGTTAGACGACATAATGCTCAGGGCCGGTCCTGAAAAGGACCCAAGTATTTGACCCTGGGCTATGTAAATAACTTGTGTTTAACCCAATTCTTACTGAGGGAGGAGCCCCTTCTCTGTACAAAATCCGCAACTGCCGTGGAACAAATAAAAAACCAGTATCCAATTACTCTTTTTTTATAAGTGTCTCACAACATTTGAGGCCATGTTTGAAAAAAAAAATTTAACTCTCTAGATCACTTTATGAAACGTTATGTAATCTATAAAAAAAAGAGCTTCATAACTATATTTTTAATGAAATATCAAGGTATATGATAAATAAACCACTAACTAATTCACATATAAAAAAAAGAAGAGAAAAAAAATATATATCAGCAGTACCCTTTACATGTGCAGCAACTTTCATCCACAATTTTGCAGAGATCGGACCTTCCAAGCTCCTGTTCATTATTCTTTGACCATATAATTGCTTCATATTACTGTTATTATGTAGGACTAAGTCTTATCATTTGACCAGAACTGATAAGATTTGACAGTTATAAGCTCAAACTTTACAGAGGTTACTGTAACATTTGTTTTGATTTGAGGTATCTGAAAACTGATAATTATAATACAAAAGGTAAGTAAACTGATTTTTTTTTCCTGATACAGCTGAAAGCCAGGGATTTGTAAATCATACTGGCTTTACATTTAGTTTTCATTATAGGATTATGCTACATAAGTTTGTCAATCAATTCATCTCTAATACACCTAACAGAAATTTCATCTTACTTAATTTCATTTTGACTATACAAGCATGATGCAAATGATCCAGTGTATAAACATCTTGCTGTGCAGCATTGTTGTACTTCTATCATTGAGAAGTTGGTTTCAGAGGGAGCTGATCTCAACATCTTGTCAACTGATGGCCAGGCATGTCTTCATCGAGCCATTCAACTCTGCTACAAGACTGACAAGAATGTGGAAGAAACAGATACACTTGGAAAGGTGAGTCATCATGGTTTGATCATTCACGCGATATAAAATAAAAAATAAAAAAATCATTACCTGCCGCTTAATTAATTAATCCATCTTCTTTTGAATTTTTTTAATGCAAAACAAAACAATATTTACCAAATACAATATTTGGAAAATAGTAGGCAACATATTTTACCCAAGACAATGGTATTTTCTGAAAAGTGAGAATTCATGTTACAATATGAAATGAAAAACTCAATTTTCATTCTTTTTTTTAAATCTAATACCCCACTGCCCCTTTAAGTGTTAATTTTTATTGTTAAACATTTTGGATCTGGTCATTTATTCCATTAAATGCAATCGAGTTTCTTGGGTTCTTTTATTTTAGATCTCAGAAGAGATTTTTCAAGGAAAACTATCTCTTGAGAAGACGTTGGTGTCTTACCTCCTAGAGAAAAGTGTGAAATCAGATGTAAAGGACAAGACAGGCAACCTACCAATACACTATGACAAGGAAGATGTTGTCAAGCAGATGATTAAACTATCAAGGTGAATACATTTTTATGTTTAAATAACATATTTTCAAAACGGAAAAAAGACTTGATCTCTAAAATCAAGGTATCGACGTAATGGACGTAAAACATTTTACCAAAACGTAAAACATTGCTTCAGGTGGACTGCTCGGTGGATTATACAGGATATAAATGTACTAATCCCCTACCTTTTCTTCCGTTGAGTTTAAAAAAATGGGCAAATTGAGGTCTTTATTTTGTTTTAGCCGCCTTAAAATTAATGATCTTGGAGTCTGTGATACTCTTATTCTCTCTGCACAGGTACAAACATGTATAGTGACTCCACTGCCAATAATAAGATTTTATTTGATAATGTAAAGGCAAGTGAGTAGAAATCTGATAGTGTTCTCTCTATCGCAAACTTCATGGTTGTATCACTCATACATGTACATTGTAGTTACTGGTTATGACATACAGTTTTCACAGAATTTAATGCTATCAACTTTATACACTGAAATTTCCAAATATGGAACAAAATTCTACAAAAGCTTTTTATAAACAGAGCAATTCTCAGGTGCATATTTAATACATCTCTATTCAGCTTCACATAGCTATGTGTGCAATGAGAAGCAGAATGTAAAAAAAAAGAGAAGAAAAAGACCCAAAAAAAATTTGTTTCAAACCACAAGAGTGAACCACTACTAAGAGGCTAGTTTCCCATCACAGGCTGTAAGAATGTGTTGGTGCCATCATCCTCCCCCTTTCATGACATCCTTGAACAGCTTAGGTTAAGAATATTCACTAAACTATTTGTTAAGATAATAAGTAAAGAAGAAAAGTAGCATTTACTTTGCAAACTGTCTAAGTATTTTCTTTCTTTAATCAGTTGCGCAGAACCAGTGAAAGATGACTTGCTAGAAGGACTAGCAAAACATGTGCCACACACACACTACTTCCAGCTTGGTCTCAAACTCTTGCCTGAAGAGTATGACAGGGTGGGTAATACCCTTGTCAAAAATAGAAATGACTATAGTAAGGCAACAAGGGAGGCCTTGGGCAGGTGGAAGGACAGAACTGGTGGTCGTTCGTTTGACCTGTGGAAAATACTTGAACAAGTTGAGCTGGGAGGTTTGTGGTATCACCTTAGTGCCAAAGACCCCAGTACAAGTCAGACTACCAGTTCTTATCAAGAAAATTCTTCCTCAAATTGATACCGTTAATACTTTATTATTCTGAATTCCAACAAAATACAAAATCGTTTAAAAAAGTGCCATTTTACTTTAATCACAACATGACTAGATATTTGATCGAGACAAGTGAACTTACAGTAATATTCATATCATCTTATAAGTTGTGACATTTTAACTTTAAAATAAATTTGCTCTTTTCATCGCTCTTTCCACTTGATTCTACCTTTCAGTTCAAATCTATCAATTTGTTGTTCATTAATTAATTATGACAACATCTTATATATAAAAAAATTCCTGTAGTGCGATCTATTCAAATGATTGCTAATGATTTTAGTTCAAGTAATTAATATATCATTTTTATATGTGAAGGCCCTGCCTGACTAATTTCTCAATGCAGGCCGTAATATTTTCATGTCTAAAATTTCTACATTCACTAATGTGAAGGAGAAAATTCTGGCTATCTTATTTTACATTGTTTGGATCATGTAAAGTTATGCTTTTCGATGAAAATATATTTGTTCTATGTAGATATTCATATTATGCAAAATTTCAAAATTATTACCATGCTGACTGCCTTTTGTCGTACTTTAGATACCAATATTTTCCTTGTAAATATGTACTTACTGTAATTTGAGCCAGAGTGCCTTGTATAGAAGTTGAAATGTACAATAATACATGCATATTTCTTACAGAATATTGTAGTTGTATGTACATTCTAATAATGGAGGCCTTTTGGGACATTAAAAAAAAGAGTGTTCAGGGAATGAAAATGAAAGTTATAAAAGACAAGGGGAAAACAAAAGTTATTCAGAAATTAAAGCATGTAGAACCATCATGACCAGCAATATTATGCATTGATAGCAATATTATTCATGTTAACTTACGTATTGATATCAATTGTGGATTTATAAGATATTAATTTCTTTACAACCTTCCATCTGCATCATGTACAACATGAATGAAGTTTGGATTCAGCATGCGTAAAATGGGTCAGATCATAAATCATTTTCAAGTTGTAACTACGCAGAAAATTATATGAGTTTCTCCATAATTGCAGGGTTCCACAGGGGGCATATGAAGCCCCATTCTTTTCACGTTCTACACATATATCATATATGTACATGTGGGTGTATATGGGTGAAAAATTCTAAAGACTGCCATATCCAAACAGAAAAAGGACAAAATGGGAAGGGATGAATTCCTCCTATATAATAAAATGTATAATGTCATATTAAATTCAAGTGGGACATTTAGCTGAAATATCAATGTGGCGCTGTGCCTTTGAAAATGCAAATTAGGATCTGAAATCAACAAAAAGGCTTCTTTACATTACAACCAATTATTTAAGTTCAAATATTATGTGATCCAGTTTTCTTTTGCTGAATAATTGATCAAACAGGAATTTGCACATATGGGACTATGGTGCCTTAAATGTCTCTTCTTCTTATATCTAGTCACTTTTGTCAGATTTTTGTTTTTGCTTAAAGTAATTATCATGAATTACTCTAACATAGCATATACACACAGGTAATTTGATCTGGTTATTTACTTGAATCGTTGCATTTATTAAGGCACTGGTCGTGTCACTCACATTTTGGATGTTGTGTCACTCACGACACATAGAGGTGGACAGAGAAGGAAAGATTGATAAGGACAATAAATGTCAGAGAGGTAAACTATTTATGTCCATATAACAGCACTTATGGTACCCTTAGAGATCTACTTGGGCACAAATCCAACCATAACCAATAATGGTCAGAAACCTATTTTTTTTTGTGTGTGTGTGTCACTCACACACTGTTTTTTAATCATAATTTCCAGGACCAATTGTAAAATTCAAATCCAACTGGTAATGACACTCCTACATTATACATAATATGGTAGTCATGATCCATTCACAACCTACAAGTGCAAAGATATGCGCCCTTCTATCAGTCCAAATGTTGTGTCACTCACGTTTGAATATGACCATACGTGTCATTGCTGTAAATAGTTAGTTACTCTTGCTGTATAAGGTTGATCGCACATAATTTTGTTGTGACAAAATAGGAAAGGCAAATTGAGGATAAGATAATTACATGAATTGTCATTGATTTATTATAGCTTGTATCATGTTGTAGAAATTTGTCGTTTTATAACTTTATATATACGTCCATGTCTGTTATAGATTATAGAAATCATTTTGGTTACGTTAATTTCCATATTGATATTGTTCAGTTTGGTAATTATGTATGTTGAATACCGGTACTTAATCTTTTCAATGGCTCTTCTTAACTCACAAAACTACCATCGATCATAGAATAATTTTAAAGAAATTAGAAGGGTTGAGTTTACAAATAATCACATATTATACACTTTTTCATATATAACTTTATAAGGTACTGTTATAATTTCTAGCAATTCATGTTCAGTTCCTTATTGATAATTCTACATGTATTTTGGATATTATTGCTTTATAACCTTCCATCTTCATCACGTAGAAGGACCCAGTTAAAAATGGACTTGTTTACTTTCATGAGCTATCCTGTCAAAAATTTGTGACTGTTTTCATCTCTACAAATTTATGCATAAATCTTATAAATAAAATCAATCATCTAATCAAGTACTAGAGTTGAGCTTCAGTCGAGAAAATATGCATTATTGATAAACAACAAAGAGGGTGCGTGTGAAAGAGAGAGAGAGAATTTTCAACAATTGTGAGTTCATCTAATATTTTAAGACAAAACTACAAGTGGTCAATTTGAGCATGTAAACTTAAAGCATGACCCTTTGAAAGATTTGGTAATTTAAAACATTATGAAAACAAAATGGGCCATTCCAAAACATATTTCAATAATTCTATCAGGCACAATGTGGTCTCGAGAGCAAATTCAACAATGATTAAAATGAATGGCTAAGGAGAAAATTGTAAAAAAAAAAAATTCAGCTACTCAGTAGAAGACACTGAGAAATTGGTTTGGGTATCATCAATATAAACGTTTCAGAATGCTTTGAACAATTTAAATCTCTATAAATGTCACTGATTTCCATTACGCTGGAATTGAACAAGTGAAAACATTCTAACTTAACCCTTAAATGTTTCATTTGCAATTGAACTTTTAAGCAGAAAGGTACATTGTTTTAGAAATACAAAGTCCACATCACCAAGAAAATCGCTTTTACAAACCTAAAGAATCAATAGTACATCTAATTACCTGAACATCGTACTGTCCGGCCACATTTATTAAAGAGAAGGAACATGTTTTAGAAATACAAAGAAAACATCACCAAGAAATTCACCCACAAAAAATCTGAAGAATCGATCATAGTAATTACCTCAATACCATCCTCTCCAGTATAGTCTCATAACATTTCATCAGAAACGAACATTGTTTTAGAAATACAAAATCCACATTGCCAAAAAAATCTAAAGAATTAATGATAATTACCTCAACACCGTCCTCTCCAGTATAGCCGCACCTAGTCACTCTGCATCCTGGGATACCAAAGACCGAAGTGTTGACCCCTGACATGAACGTCAACTTGCTCAGGTCATCAGAGACTCCAGCTTGCAGGACTCGTGCCATTGCTGGACCTGTAAGCCAAGAACGAATCATCTAAAATCACTTAGGATCAATTGTCTGAAACCATTCTGTAGCATGTTCAGGACAAGATTATAATGGAAAGTTTAATTGATTAGACATTCATATATTTTGGCAACATTTAAATACATGTTTTAATGCTACATCGCTTTTTCTAATGAAATATGTAATTTTTTATATCTGACAAAAAAACCTAGACATCACCTACAGTTTAAGCAGGAAAAATCTAATGACCATGTAATGCAATCAACGCCATGTCTGTGATTGGTTCAAATGACAGAATATTACCTTCTACTGACCTTGTAATGCAATCAATGCCATGTCTGTGATTGGTTCAAATGACACATCATGACTTTCTACTGACCTTGTAATGCAATCAATACCATGCCTGTGATTGGTTCAAATGACAGAATATTACCTTCTACTGACCTTGTAATGCAATCAATGCCATGTCTGTGATTGGGTCAAATGACACATCATGACATTCTACTGACCTTGTAATGCAATCAATGCCATGTCTGTGATTGGTTCAAATGACACATCATGACCTTCTGCCACGAATGATTTTAGTCTTTCCTGCATATGAAGAGACAAAAAGGGATTAATTGTAAATTCCTCTTGATTCATGTTTTACTTTTTAATACATCTGCAAAAATTAAACAAGACCAATGCCACTGCATCTCCCACATTCTTCCAGCCTTTAATCCAAATATTTTAGAACTTGACCTCTGTGACCTATAACTTTTGACCTCATTACTCTGAAAATCTAGTAAGCTTGTCTTTCTACACATGTATCCCATAAAGTTTGAAATTCATATCTCAAGTAGTTCTTGAGATATCGAGATAATGTACACATGAATGAAGTTTAATAACATGGAATTTCATCATATCTGTGATCCTTAACCTGGGACCTACAGCACTTCAATATCTAGTCATATATTTGCAAGACTCCACAAAGTTACTAAATCTCTTGATCATGTAGCTCTTGATAAACTAGGGGTCATTACACAGTCTGAAACAATTACACAATTTCTAAAATCTGATACAAGGTTAACAAAGGAATGAAGTTGTAATGTACTGACCTTTAGAATTATTGTTCTTATTAATAAAACAATACACTAATTTGTTTAAGGAGAAGTATTTCATTTACAGGTAAGCCTATGTGCTGCTATATTTTTCCATTTGTTTTAACATTAAGTGGAATATAAAGATTAAATCGCAGAGATACCTTAATATGAGCCTGATCCTTGTCAGCACATCCTGCGTTGGAGACGATGTAGAGATGATCTTCAGATGTCTGGTTTATGATGAGATCATCAATAATGCCTCCTTGATCATTGATGAAGAGGCTTAGAGTACCTGTGTTAGGCTTCAAGGCCTCCACATCAGCTGAAGAAAAGATAATATGAGATGTTATATTTTGAATGTGGTAAGGGTCAAACTCTCTAAAGATCTGAGTAAATGAGTCAGCTGTGATTTTACTTCATTAAAGCTATTTTTGGATGATTTAATAATATGAAGTATATTGGCCTCTTATGAAACACTCCAACTATAAGACAAGCTAAGTGAATGTTACATCAAGTTTTTACATATTGAATCTTTGTGAAAATTTGAATTTGAACTTTAAAGCAAATCTAGCAGCCTCTATTGGCAGTAATATTATTTCCCTTCAAATAGGCCTTCTTAATGACCAATTCATAGGTTTACCTAGAAACATTTGAAAATTCATAATGATCTTTTTATCTAATATTTCAACTCATATGTTCTATTATACCCCAGTAATCTTTTATTTATGTCAAATCAAATAAAAAATTTGAACAATTATATTTTTAGATTGACCAAAACTGTAATTTTCAGTTTTAAGATAATAGAAAATTGTCACTAAAAGGTTCCACGTATTAAACAATGCTGCTGCCTCTTATCCACTTTCCTACTCACCAACGGTCAATGATTCGATAAACTTGATTCTATCCCTTCCGTATAGCCTGGTCTGTAGCATGTGAGAAACATCAAAGATGGCTGCCGAGGACCTGCAGTGAAGATGCTCTGTGACAAGGCCAGACTTGTACTGGACGGGCATGGAGTAGCCAGCAAACGGGACCATCTTGGCACCATGTTCAATGTGGAAGTCTGAGAGAGGAGTCCGCTTCAAATCACTCTGAAGAAGAAAAAGAAAAAGAAAATATTCTGGAATGGAATTTCACAATTAAAGAGCATAAAATGTGATATTATAACAAGAGATCTATGATACATGGCTCAGAGGTTTGATCACTTTAACACAACACAATAAATGAGAAATATAACAAGAATTCTTTACTACATTTACTGAAACAAGGTCCATTCAAAATTGAAATGGAAAGGGAAATGCTGTAGACTCTACAGTGGTGATTTCGTCCTAAGATTATTTGTAGATTCTAGAATTTGAAACAAAAAAATTTAAAATTAAACAAATCGATGTAAGTTCTTCTTGAGGACCCGGCTCAACAAACTCCACCAATTATACCCAATAATTGGGTGTCCGGACACTCAATTTTAATTAGCCATTTGAAAGGGTTTAGGCGTAATACAAGCAATATCTTTTTAGTATTTTAGCACAAAATGCATATTGATGGAATGATGATGATATAAAGTATTCAACATATATTTTTGGCTCAATCCTGAGACAAAAAACCAGGCTTCATTTTTGTTAAGTGTTCGGACACCCAACCCTCCCTCCCCCCCCCCTCCATCCTAAGTCCTAAGTTGTGCTATTTTATTCCTATTCAGATGCCATATCTGAAGACTCTGGCGATCATGTTTTCCCACAACTTTCTGTTTTTAGCTTTCTCCATTAGCTGTAACCCTTTTTCTTCTACTCCTCTCTCTTCAAGCCGTTTATTCAAGCTGTTCATCAATGTCACTCTTCTCCTTCCTCTACTCCTTTGCCCCTTGAACTTTCCTGTCAGTGACAGATTCAATTATCTAAACCTTTCTTTTGTGATCGTGTTAGGACCGTCTTAGGCTTTACTTTAGCCTAGTGTCCCAAAAACATCAACTGTCTAATTCTTATATCACAAAGTAGTTTCTGTTTTACATTAGCTTTTCTAAGCACTTCCTCATAGGTAACTCGATCAGACCATTTGATTTTGCTACACAAAAAATAAAATCAGATTAAATTTTTTTTTTTTTTTTTATTGTTCTTGAAAATTTATTATTTTGTGATTGTGTTTTAATAGATACTAATAAGTAATGATATCATCTAGAAACTAGAATATAAAGAGTGGAATAACAATGAATCTTAAAATAAAATTTGGTATATTGCGGTCAAATTTTACAGGTGTGCAGACATAGTCATAAGCCCCTTTCAGATTGGCACTCAAACAAGGGATGTCCTCCGGAGGTTACCCTTTGTTCACCCCTTGTTGCCTTTAATCGAAAGTAACCAGAAAAAGACACCCGTGTGTACTCGGCACGAACACAGCGTGAAGACGAGGTAAGATTCATGCTAGACGGTCTAGGGTCTTCTGGAGTGACATCCAGTGTTCGTCCACTGTTTACCTTGTTTTACTTTTGGGGCTATCTCATTTGCCTCCCTACGTACACACACACCGAGTGCATTCATAGATTTGAGTTGTGAACTGAAAGGGTGGCATTATCTTACCCTGTGTTTTGATAAGAATCACACTCCGTGTACGTTCCAGAGATGATCTGAGGTGTCCTCCGAAGGACGTTCCGTGTATGGCAGTTTAAAAGGGGCTATAGGCACTTCCTTCATAATTTAAAATAGGCTTGCACTGGCATATTAGTGGCATGCAATCAAATATTCTGTCATTTTGATAACGCCAATTGCTTGGTATGGGACTGATCTCCAGACACTAGATCCGACTGCAGTAGCGTCTAGCAAACACTCACCTCGTTTAATGAACTTGCTTTTCGAACTAATTTCACATTCCAGCGATGTATCTTGGAAACCATGCTTGACATGCATGGTATTGTTCTTAAAGAAATCATCGGAGACAAAAAGGGTACCGCCTGAGTAAAAAATGTCGAAAATCAAAACAATGTCACACGAAATTGTATCCGATAAATCATTTATCCTTGTATAAAATAAATCGGATATGAAAGCAAAATATTGATCAAGGGGAACCCCCCCCCCCTCCCTCCGGTGTAGACATGAATATTTTAGGTCGTGCCCCTCCCTTACTTAATTAAATAGAGAAAAAAGAATTAGCCTATTGCTAAAGAGTTCCTCAAAACGCCTCGATTAATATTAATCGGCGCCGCTTTTAATAATTCTTCATCGATCTTTAGGCCTACTTTTTAAATTTTCATTTAATTCCTCTTGATAATAAATCATTCATGTCAGGTCATACCCCCCCCCCCAAAAAAAAAAATAACCCTACAGACAATCATAGCAGCTATAGGCCCTATGGTCTAGCTCCTGGTTTTTTTTTTTTTTTTTGGGGTGGGGGTACGGGCATTATACACCGTAGTCTCCCATATTGTCAGGGATATATCGTCTAGACATGTGAGAACCCCTCCATATCTTGATAAGTTGAGAGTATTGCAGAAAAAGGCAATACGACTTATTCTTCTTCTTCTCGAGTCCTTTCTCTCAATTTTTGTTTATTTGTGGATTAGAATTTGATTCAGACTCTGCCCATTAGATACTGAACGCAGGCGATCCCATTAGGCGAAAGGGTAGTAAGATCAGCTGGGGAACAGGGGGAAGGCAGAAGAGGGCATTGTAGGAGGTGACTCATGGTCTCCTCCTCTCCGCATTCGCAAACTGGCCGTCCCTCAGTGTTGATGCCCCATTTTTATACGACTTATAACTAATTCTCATTATATACATCCGAGTTCTCCATTATTCCTTCGTCTGAAAATGTTGCCACTAAGTGAACTTGTGTCGTTCAATAATGTACTGTTTATGTTCAAACTGCAATCAATTCCTCATGAGTGTATGTTGACAAAATTATTTCTTAAGAATTCGCAAATTCATTTACTATAATACCCGTCAAAGGGGTCTTATTCATCAGCCTTTTGCAAGAACAAAATCACCCTGACCTCCTTTCATATATCCTGCATTAAAGCATGGAACAGTTTGCCAGTTGATATAAAAAAAATAGTACAACTCTTTTTATGTTCAAAAGGTTATCCAAAACTTACTTTCTTGAAAGATTATGATGATTTTCCTTTAATTTGTATTCTAATACTTTTTTACATTTAAACTAAGGACCTACTCATCAATGTGAAGTATGTTTGTGTGTGTGTGTGTGTGTCTGCACGTGTTTTGTGTTTGCATACGTGTCTCTTTGTAAATAATTACTAGTTTTGCTTAGCATTTTGACCTTAAATATTCATGTCTATTTATCACTGTTTATTTTGTTTTCTGTAGATTAGTATCTTCTATATATCATGTTATTAATGTTACTTACCCAAGGGCCCCGCTAACAAGCCTAGCTTCCAAAGGGGTCCTTAAATCAACTTCATCTATGCTGTACTCTAATTTGATAAGTGCTAATGTACTCATTATATATTTGATATGCATGTACATGTATGTATATCAATATGATATGTTGCGATGATTTTGGTTTTAAATAAACTTGAACTTTAACTTGAACCATATAATCTCACATTTTCTCTGTTTTACCCACTATAAAACTAATTTAAATGAATGTTTGGTTATTGCGGCCGGTGATCACTCAATTTTAACATCGTTCTAACTTTCAGGCTGGCATATTGATAATGATAGAATGTTGCTACATTCACCAACATCAAACTACACAAATAATGTATAAACCCCATTGATAAACCTAATTGATTTTAAAATGTGATGTTCGGCATGTAGAATGATCAATGTGTTATTCTGAAACTTTGAAACACTAGTGGAATGTCTGTAATCCTCCCTGTGACCGAAACATTCTCTTTCAGATTGGGTGAAACAGAGAAAAGTGATATATATTCGTCCAAGAAAACCTGCAAATGGGACTGAAAAAAGTCTTGCTTGAGGATTGGACAATAATCTCGAGAGAAGTATGCAAAAAGCTCGTTGACAACTTGAACAAGACGTGAACAAATAAAAAATAAAGCAAAATAAAGTTCAGTTCAGTTCCGTTTATTCATTTCATGGTAAAAAAGAGACATTTACATTACAAAATAATCATCATACATTATACATTATATATAGGCCCTAACAAATGATTTACAAATATGATATAAGTGCCAATGTACATGATGTATAATATATGTACAAATTAAACATTCTTTAAAAATGAAATATGAGAACTTAAAAAAAAGCCTATAAGTGGCTTGTAAAGAAAAGTTCACATTAAAGTATTATAATTCAAGGAGTCATGGAGCATACATGTATAATGGCAAAATCTATAAGAATATTAAATAAGTGGTATGTATCATTATAAAGATATCACTAATTTTGGTTAGTGTATGTTAACTTTTAACACATTGAAAATATCCACACTGAAGTAAGATCGACCATATAAAACTTATATATATGTTTCGAAATATCTTTTATAAAAACTTACTCTCTAAAAAACAAAGTAGACACCATACCTAACCATCTTCATAAAAATGAATGGTGCCCAGTTCTTATGGTGGTACAAATCTTAGTTACATGTATATATGTTTTCTTACAAGGTGTATGTAAAATTTTTGCCTCAACTGTATAATAGTTTTTAGGTCAATATAGGCGTTGGCCTATAGGCCTACAAAGAATTTTATCTTCCCGCTCAAATTATCTTTTTTGTTAAGAGATAATATATCGTTTCTATAGCATAGGCCTACAGCAATTTTAAGGTCAAATTAATATATCATACAATTTTCAAAGATGACCTCAAGTATTATACAGCTATATTATACTTGTGGAATTTTTACTGAATATGTCCCAGGTCGTTTTCTCTCTCTCTCTCTCTCTCTTTCTTTTCTTCCTTTTCTTTTTTTGCGCCTCTCAGACAAAAATTCTAATTCGACAAATTTCCATTACAAAGAAACTAATGTGCAAGTAATTTCTTTTTATGAAAAGAAAAATGTGTAAAATTTGTCTCTCGATCCAACCAGAGCCGCTGCGACGTTGCTCAGGAAGCAAATAATCCAGCGTCTAGCGACGGTCTGGGCATGCGCAAAAGGAAGAAATACTTGATCAAATGCAAATTTCGGCGATTTCAAGATGAGGGCCATTCCGACTTGGGTTGATAAAGTCCAGGATAGAGACAGAGTTGAACAATGGTAAGTCTAATATAACATTTATACAATTGAAATGACATGTGAAGACTCATTTGGGTGTAAATTATTGAATAAAAAGGTGTCGATTTTGATGATTTGCAAACTTGAATTTACATGTAGTCCCATGTGCATTTAATTTGTGTAGGCCTAGGCCCTCTTAATTACAATGATAGTGTTCAGATTGCAAGTCAACCATCCTTCTCGGCCCGGCCATGAAATTAAATTGATATCAATTGATTTTGTCATATAGTCTACATACTTTTCACAGAGTTCAACAATCTTTCATAAAAAAAATCAGAGAACAACAAGAATAAGAGCAAGAATTATTGCAAAAAAAAAGTGGCTGGTGAAATTGTTTAAGATAAAAAAATAAAAAATTGTAGAATCTATGACTATGTTTGAATTTAATAACTTTAACTTTCAGACATTGACTTTGTTTGTATTCCCTTTCTCCTAGTATACATGATCTTGCTTTCAAACCTGATGGAACCCAGTTGATTGTTGCTGCTGGAAATAGAGTTTTGGTAGGTTTTTTTCATTTTGTTTTGTTTGTAATTTTTACATTTTACTTTTTAGAAACTAATTTTGATTTACCCACATTTGATTTAAATTATAAGTATACACAATAACACTCTTTCTTCAGCTATCCTTTAATACATGTATTACAAATGCAGATAAAGGTGTAGCTCTAACTTTGTATTTACACATTTTTTTTTACTCAATTAGACGCTAGTGTCATCAGATAGATATTATAAAATAGCTCTGTGATTTTACGCATCGTGGTTGGTCAAAACGCGTCACGTGTGCATGCTGAATTTTCGATGCAAAGCACCAGTGTGCATTTTGCGGTGCAAAAAAAGTGATAACACATACATCCGGGTCTTTTCTGTGTCTTGTTTACTTTCTTGGATGACGATCGTGATGTAGATCTTGAGCTACTTACCAAAAATTCCAAGGGATAATCCCTTGGAATTTTTTTGGTAAGTAACTAAAGATCTACTAGAGCTAGCAAAATGTCGCAATTTTATAAAAGCGTTAACACACTTCCCTGTATTGTGCGATTAAACGTAAATGCAGTAATCGCTCGATGCTTCGGATGAGGCGCTGCTGCACACTCGCCTGCGGCGCGTTGCAGCGCGACCCCTATCCAAAGCTATCTCGCGGTGCACTGCATTCACCGCTAACGCACGCTCGGGCGTGTGTTAATGCTATAATGTTAATTCAGTGTGATCTGTGCATCATCTTAATCATATTGAATATAAATTGAACATTTTTATGCAAAGTAGAATTCTTCACTCATGGTTGATGAATGTTCAGTTAAATACACATTGGTAATTCCACAGTTACAGTGACACGGAGCATGAATATTCTTGATGGTTTGTCGGTAAATGACGTCACCCTTACGTCTGACCTGCTTTTCATTCCTTTGTAACTTACCAAATATGCCATGAATTTTTAGAAACATAAAGGTAATCACCCTTTACACTTTTGCAAAATTTTTAGAAAAGCCACCAAAATCCACAAAAAGGTGAATTTTGCTTTTCTGTTTCCCCACATGTTCATTTTAAATAATGGTTAAACAAAAATCTATTTTTTTTGTATTTTTTATTTTTGAATTGGAAAGATTTTATGTATCTAACAACAACCATGGCATTAGGATTGAGATTAATGACCTAAGTAACTTAGGACATGCACTTCTTTTTTTATGTCATGTCCCAAATTCTGTTGAATTGCCCACATATTGAATTTTATCGAGTTTTAAAGGGATTGTTTATTTTCATCCAGGACCTTAAAAAAAAAAAAATAAATAAATTTAAAATTTAAAAAAAAAAAAAAAAAAAAAAAAAAAAAAAATCAGTTTTCCAGCTAATAATTGCAAACCTTTAAGTAAGACAAGAATTGCTATATATTTTAAAACTTATCAGTTGCTTAATTGTTGAGATGATGATTAATTATCACTATATAGTCAGAAGCATCTATAGGTACGCTTAGGTCAAGCATGTAAGTATGCTTATGAAATAGGCTTTTCAGAGTTTCCTCTTGACACTTTACTGTATGCACTCACGGCATGTAGGACCACACAGCTCAGATTTTCGCAGACCTCAAAATTACCCAATCCCCTTAAAATCAATACCAATATGATTAGCTATTAATTAGACTAATTAGATAATTAAACATGAATAGATGAAAAACTGTTCAACTGATATCATGATCAAATTGTATTTTTTATAACAGGTGTACGACACCAATGATGGCACACTAATGCAACCCCTTAAGGGCCACAAAGATACTGTATACTGTGTGGCATATGCCAAGGATGGTAAGAGGTTTGCATCAGGGTCAGCGGATAAGACAGTCATCATCTGGACTTCCAAGCTAGAGGGAATCCTCAAGTATACGTAAGTTATATAATAAGCAGCATCAACGATAGAGGAGGAGTAAGAATGTATTAGATTAAGTAATTACAGCTTAACTGACATGGCATGTAATAGGTGTTCAAACAAATCTAAAATAAAATGGCTTTTATTTAGCTTATCAAGGACATTGAATGAAAGCCAATTTCAAGGTGTCCTTTTTAGGGTCATAACAGACATGGCATAATTCATTATGCATCAGTTTTCTTCTGCTGAACTATTTAGTAAAACATTAGGAAATTTGATATAGCTATCACCAATAGATAGTTGTGCTTGATAAACTGAATTAAATATCGAGTTTTGTATTTTGCTCCATAATGATTTGAACAACCAAAATCTCTAAAAAAATGTCATGTTTTTGGCACGAGAATGGACCATTTACAATTAACTGGAATGGCAGTTTCCTCTATATATATATCATGTCAAAATCTGTTATAAAACCTTGATTTTTGATACTATTGGAAATTGGAGAAATGAGATGTGACATAATATCATTTTATGACGTGTTCTCCTTATATGGCCATGCGTTTTAAGTTGGGCCCATGTTGTGTGACACACTCAAAATTTGTACTAATCGTGTGCGTTTCCATGAAGTGGCTCTAACTTTTTCAAATGTTATATTAACCCCACAAAAGTATACATTTTCTGGAAGCTGAATGTCTGAGGAGTTCAAAAATGTGCTTAAATTAAGATAGGTGGCGCCCTTGAAAGGTTATGAATCTTAGAACCTGAAAAATTTGTGAAAAACGATGGCTTTGGAAAAAAATTGCAAAAAAAATACTGTTTACCCTACAACATTATTTACTGCAGATTTGAACTCGTCACTTTTAGAGCTTTCCAAACATGTATAACTTTCTATACCCTGGGAGAGTTTAACGCATTTTGCTCCAGGCTGGAATGATGACTTCGAAAATTTCAATTTTTTAAGAAAATGTATCTTTTTGCAGTGTTCTAAGTACTGTAACTCCCTGTTTAAGATACTAGACATGTATGTAATGAAGGATCCTATAATTTGCTAAGGCAGATAGAAGTAGCAAAGTAGTACTGACATGTGAAAGTCCCTTTGTCTTGGTAAACATTATTAACCATAATGTCGACATATAAGAGCCCTTTGGCTGTATTAAAGAAATTGTCATTTATATAGTACAGTCACAATGTACTAGTACAGTGTACAACACTAATCTGTTAATTACTTTAAATTATGGATCCACAACAAGCTAAAGTATTTCACCTGGTTGTGAAGCATTCCAAATCAAATATTATGCACCCTTCTATGAACTTGATTAACTCGTGCACCACCGCAAGAGCTAATTTTCTGCACCGACTCCTCCTCCGCCCCTGATCTTCGTTTAACAATAAATGAAGAGAACATAAATATCTTTAACATGATTGAACGCAGGAATTTTATTTGCCCTACATGATAGCTGTGATTTAAGTCCAAATTCAGCTTTATACATGTACCTTGTAGGCCTATATATGCGTTGGGTTTTGTCTAAACAACACTACTTTTGAGGAGCAGATGTCAAAATTACAACTTTTTGCAGGCCTACCGAACTAAAAAGCTTGACCAATTACTGTAATTAATGTATATATATTCCTCAACTAACATATAAACTATCAAATCAAGCTACATGATATTTCAGCAGGGTTATGAATTTCATCCAAAGATATGCACTTGATTTAACTCATTGTACAGCACATTTGCCACATTTGCTGCGCCGACTCCTCCTGCGCCGACTCCTCTCCACCCTGATCTCTCGTTAATTAACAGTTAATTAACAGACAATGATGAAATTGTGACATATTTAAAAACATGTATTTTGTAGCCCTACACGAGAGCTTTAATTTAAGAGCAAATTCAGCTATATAGCTTGTATAGTTTTAAGTAAATCAATAAACAAAATCAAATTTGAGGAGCAGATGTCACAACTCCACCTTTTTAAGGGCCCAACTCAAAACGCATGGCCATATTCAGATCATTGTATTGTAATAGAAGTATGTAAAAAGAGTTTGATCATAGATTTTGAGATTAAGAACGCTATGCTGATTTTATTCCGTGTGAGTGCATACACATATCTAGTTTTAAAAGTCTTGTTGACTCGGCTGCTATTAGAGGTAGCGAAAAGAGTAGCATTCTGTATGTCGCAAACTCCACAATCGTATCTGCTGGTCAATAAATGCAATCAATGAATCACTTACTGCTATGTCTAATTTAATGTCATAATATTAATAATTCAATTCAATTGTTCTTTATTCGCTTTAAAAAGCACATATAAAAATATACAAAGTATTTGTCAAAAGGCATATATAATAATAATAATAGTTACATTTATATAGCGCTTAATACATATATCCACCTTGGTGCTTCTAAACACTTATAGTGTTAACTAATTATTACCTGGCTTAGCTAGGCTACCCCGAAAGGTGCCCTCAGCATTCAAGGAATTGCTTCCTACCGGTACCCATTCACCTCACTTGGGTCGAGTGTGGCAAATTTGTAGATTGACATCTTGCCGAAGGATGCTAGTGGAATGGACGGGATTCGAACCGCGTACCTTGTGATCGTCAGTCTTATCCACTCGACCACACCACTTCTACTATCATGAGTTTTGTATTATTTTTCTCCACCAGTCACAATGATCCAATCCAATGTCTTGGTTTCAATCCAATTACACATCAGCTGGCAAGCTGTGCCTTCAGTGACTTCGGTTAGTATTCTTCTTCCTTTTTTTTTTTCTTTCATTTTTTAATGTTTTATTGAATCCATGAAATCACAATATTTACATATCCATTTTTATAAGATTAGAACAACTAAAACCAAAATCAGACACAAATTAGGCCTATCTTTGCATACATCCAAAATGAGATGAAAAAATTATGAGTGGCTTGAATACTTTATAATCTGTACAGACTCCATGTAACTGTAGAGACTTCATGCAACCAGCATTTTTGTGACTGTGGCAGGCAAAGATATAATCTGGCCAGTGCCACGTGGATCATGATGCACTGTAAAAGATTGACATGTACATTGAGCCTCTGTTTTCTAGAGCTGTTTGTTAATATTATTGCTCTTTTATTTTTATTGTTTATTTTGTTATTTGGATAGGTTATGAGCGATGGAGAATAGATAATTATACAGGAACCAAGTACATGTACAAGACAGACATGATCATAGTATAATGATTTGTTGCCATCTTTGCCCTAAACACCATGAACTCAGAGCTCTGTTGAATGTAACTAGATACTGTCTATACATGTACTTCTATGTACAATGTATGTACTAATTGCCATGATCCAATAACAAATACAGGTATGATTACTATAACCAATAGCATACAATGTTTGGATAGCTTTTATAGAATATCAGAACTTGTTATCGTTTTCACACAAACTATGAAACCCTGATTATACTGTATTAGTGAGACTGAGACATTGAAATAAGATACTATCATTTTTCACATCTCAAAACAAAGAAAGAACCTGAGAGACATATAACTATCAATGCTTTCATTCTGTTCAATTGTGGCAATATTTTTCTGTGAATTTAACACTCTTCTCTTGTTTGTTTGTTTGTTTTATTTTTTAGGATTATGGTCTATGGAGCAAAAATCTGTGTCTAAACACAAGGTTACCAGTCGCGTCACATGCTGTTCTTGGACTAATGATGGCCAGTACCTAGCTCTAGGGCTTTACAATGGATGTATTTCTATCAGAACTAAGGTAGGTAGATTAGACCTGATCCTGGACTAACGATGGCCAGTACCTAGCTCTAGGACTATACAATGGATGTATTTCTATCAGAACCAAGGTAGGTAGATTAGATCTGTTCCTGGACTAATGATGGGCAGTACCTAGCTCTAGGGCTTTACAATGGATGTATTTCTATCAGAACCAAGGTAGGTAGATTAGACCTGTTCTAGGACTAATGATGGCCAGTAACTAGCTCTAGGGCTTTATTACAATGGATGTATTTCTATCAGAACCAAGGTAGGTAGATTAGATCTGTTCCTGGATTAAAGTGTTACCATTGATCATAAGATTATAAGTCATTTGACTAGGACTAGTTATCGCAGGTGCTTTTTATCCCTTGAATTCAATTAATCCTTGTTATGGCTACAATGTATGCATAGAGTAAATACATTCTAATTAAGGCTTTTTTGTGTTTTTCTGTTGGGGTGGGGGGGGGGGTTGTAATTCTGAAAATCTTACCTTACTATGTCTGATATTCAAATTTTTGTTCCCCCTTGAAAACAGCCATTTTGTTTCATAAACCCCTTGTTCTGTAAGATAATTAACTGATATAACTAATCTGAACTTTGATATTTGTTTGTACAGAATGGTGAAGCGAAAAACAAGATCGAGAGGCCTGGCGGTGGTTTGAGTCCAATCTGGAGTTTGCAGTGGAATCCATCTAAGTAAGTTATAATTGGAGTGACATAGTCCTTTAGTCTTGCCCTCTGGCCTATGTAATGCAGACATACCTGTCCTGGGCCCCGTAACACAAAGGTTTGCAATCAATCGCAAAATAACAATGGGTGATCAAGATCACTGTTGCATGCACATTTCGTTCACAAGACTGGCCAGTAACCAATTGAAGTTTTTCTTTCAAATTTGCAATTGATCACAAATCTTTGCATTATGGAGCCCTCGAGATTTTTTATAAAGCTGTGCATAAACATTACACATGACATTACCAGCAACCCGAATATTGCAAACCAAATAGGATCCTCAATCATGGTTAATTGCATGTATTAAAGCTAAGATTGAAATATGTAGATGTATAAGTAGATTAACTTTGTTGCTGTTCATCCAATTTTTCTATAACGTTTGCCGACAATGCAGTTGAGCTTTAATATTGAAACTACAATCACACATTAGGATAAATTCTGAGCAGCCCACTTGGCACTTCATACTTGATTCGTACATGAAGACTTGTGTAACTTCTTTATGAAACACACCCAGTAAGCATTTTTTTTTTTAAATCCCGCTATACTAGAAACGATATGAGCGCAGTTCACTTATAAAGTGATTTTAATTGTCTGTTTGGAAGGTAATGTGTGCAGTTTTGCAAGATGTACACTGTTAACAATTCTAGCCATATCTGAGCTAATCAAATTCCCAATACTTTTATACTTTTTTACTGGTCATTTTCTCAGAACAAAATTTTTTTTCGGGTGAGTCACCATATTTTGTGTGATATGTTGAGAAAATGTGCTTGCCGTTTATAACTTTTTTGGGTTGTTGAGTTTTTGTGAAAACCATCAATTTATATCAAGGACAGGAGGAGTCCGGGCTGAAATGAAAAAGTTTTGTAAAATTAAGTAAAATTCATCAAGCACAACACAGAAAATTTCATCAAAATCAGATGAAAAATAACAAAGTTGTGCATTGTTTTAGGTCTTGATTTTTTTTGTAAAACAGTTCTTGGCAATTGTCTCATTGTCTTATTTGAATATTTGAATATTCAAATGAGCAAACTGATGATGTCACAGTCCCCCTACTTCTTGTGTATTTTCTTATATGAAATCCTATTTATCTCATTTTTTCATATATTGCATATACAGAAAATCTGTCCCTCATACTGAAATAAGTAAAAGCACTTGTGACCTTGAACATTCCACAAGGATTAATCCGTGTTTTTATGTCCTTGGGGCAGAAAATCTTGATAATAGGTATTTCATACAATCAAATACGAAGAAAGTAGGGGGACTGAGACATCATCAGTTTGCCAATTTGAAGAACTGTTTCCTAAAAAATTCAAAACCTAAGAAAATTCATAACGTTGCTATTTCTTATCCGATTTTGATGAAATTTTCAGTGTTGTGCTTTTTCGATTTTACTTTATTTTTCTTATAATGCAAACTCCAGCCCGGATGAGTCTTTTAAGTGAATTAGTTACCACACTAATTGTATGTGACAGTCGGTCAGCAACTAGTCTCAAGGCTGACATTTTGATTCCAGTAAAATACCTGATGTTTGGAGTCACGTATATGAGCTGTACAGATTTTACTTGCTATAGCCTCATATTTCAAATATACATACACAAGTTCATGATTATTTTAGCATTAGATTGATGATAAACTTCCCTGTCATATCCTTTTCTAGGTTTTAGGTTTAGTTTGTGAAAATATGGATGAATGTCACAATAACAGTACTTTATTTCGGGTATCCCTCAAGGAACTGTATATATCCAAAAGAATGAAACGTTTACTACATTTATCAAGTTTCCAAAAGTATTCTAAATAATATACACATTTTAATAGATACACTCCAAATTCATTACTTTTATGGTTACATGTACTTGAAATCTACAAGATTTTAAATTTTATGTCATGTATTTATAATATGCTTCACAATATCACATCAAAAAGACGTGTCAGGAAAATTCATCATGAGCTCATATGTTGTGGACTGTCTGGTCTCTTTGTTCTGATGAATCCAATTCTAAATTTATTTGTTTGTCTTTGAGTGGATTTTGCATTTACATTAAAATTTGTTTGGGAAATCTTGGTCAAACTAATTTGAATGACCTCTACCTTTTTGACATCACATTGGGATTTCAAATTGTAATGGGAATTTGAGTAGAAGAAAAGAATATGATGTGATAGTTGCAAATTTCATCTTTTTGCTGATGTTACTTATCCTAAAATTCTTTTACTGCAGTGATACCACACTATACATTTGTTACAGTTGGTTCTTAGACTTTTTTAAAACCAGATTTAATAACAAAAACTAAGAAATGCCCAACCCTCACTTTTGAAAGTTAGATTATGAATATTTTTGTCAGCCAACTGGCATGGAATATATCTTTTTTGCTTTTATCATCTTTAGAGGAAGACATATAAAATCTATAAGTAAAAATTCTCATTCTAATTGCGTATAAAAACAATATTTACTTATTGCTTGTTGCCTTTGTAGAGATGAATCTTCTGACACATTAGCAGTCCTGGATTGGGGACAAAAGTTATCTTTCTACAATCTGGCTGGAAATCAGGTATGATAAATGAAGGCTTATCTACTTGTAGTTTTGGGAGAAAAAGAACATAATTTGTGGCAGTTTGTTTCCATATCATAATCATATAAAAGAATACAACAATTGGTAAGTCCATGTGAACAAAAGGTTTTGCAACCGTATCCATTTTGGGACTAGATCTTAGCAATAAATGTTAGAATGATTTGCGTCTCACAGCCAAGAGATTTATAATAATCTTTACACCGGCCATGAGCAGAACATTTGTCCAGGCTGTATTTGATTGATTATTGAATGTTTTTGTTGTTGTGGTTTTTTTTTAGAGAGAACCAGATGGGTGTTAACTGTGTTAAAATATATTATTTATGCTCTCCTTTCTTGTAGAAAGAAATTTAAGTTTATCGTGTGCTTGTGAATGAGTGGGTGTGTACCTTTGTGTGTACTGCCTTAAAATAACCTTGTATTATCTTCATCTAAACAGGTTCTGAAAGATCGTAATTTGAACTATGACCCCTGCTGCCTGTCGTACTTCTCACGAGGGGAGTACCTGATCATCGGAGGGGCGAATAAACAGGTGACCCTCCACACTAAGGATGGGGTACAGCTTGGTGTCGTAGGGGAGCAGAACTCGTGGGTGTGGTGCTGCAAAGTCAGACCAGATCAGAATCATGTGGTAAGTTGGTGTGGCCTGTTCACATGAGTTTTGTAATCCCAAAACTTGAATAAACCTAGAATACTTTCAATTTGATATATGTTGTACGAATCAAGTTATAGGAAGCAGTATCCAGATGGTGGTAATTACATTGATTTCCTCAGAAAAAGATAAAATAATGAAAATTTGGGTGAAATCTTGAAAATGATAATTTTGAGTTTGATTTTAGAGTTTATAATTTTTTGTTTGTTTAAGAAGAATGAAGAGGTGTGTAGATCACATCAGAGAATTTTTAGAGCTGTCTTTTTCCATATCAAAAAGTGCAGCAAGTTACTAGGATCAATGGTGGAAGAGTGTCAGGGAGTTATCAGTGGTGCTTCAATAACCAAAGCATTGGTTATGAAACTGTTGATTCTAATGAATCTAATTTATTTCACTCTGTCTCTTCCTTTTTCTTTTGGTTTATCCTTTCATCTCTCTTTCTTTCATTCCGTTCCACTTTCTCTCTCTCTGTCACTTTCTCTTCAGGCTGTTGGTTGCCAAGATGGAACCATTGCTCACTACCAACTCATCTTTAGTACAGTGCATGGTCTCTACAGAGACCGCTATGCATTCAGAGAAAACATGACCGATATCATCATACAGCATCTACTAACCGATCAGAAGGTCCGCATCAAGTGCCGTGACCTTGTCAAGAAGATTGCCATCTTCAAGAATCGTCTTGCTGTAAGTGGAATTGCTGGATAAAAATAACATTTGAATGACACTATCTATCTAGAATTTTCATTCCAAGAGTCAAAATCAGTGCCATATTTATGTATCAAGCTTTACTAACAGAAGGAAAGTTTTCAATTCGGATTTAAAACTTTCTAAGGATTTTGTAGTTCTGAGAATTGTTGTTAGTTTGTTCCATGAGATGGATACTGCAGATGAGAAAGTTCTTTTTCCCACAAACAAACTCTTGTTCTTGGAGTGTGATGATCTTAACCTACCGGTAACTTATAAAACCTTGTAGGTAGCCTGAATGTGGATGAAAGTCTTTTCAGGAGTCTTCAAATAAATTAATGATGTGGGTCCTGTATGTGTTGCACACAAGTTGAGCCAATTACAAATCCTCTTATATCATATTATCTCATGAAAAGGGGTGATTTTATAGTTACAGCTAATTCAACATTACATCAAATGCCAATTTTGATTAACTTTGTTTCATGTGGTTATTATGGATAAACAGGTGCAGCTATCAGACAGGATTGTGGTATATGAGCAGTATTCTGACGATGCCTCTGACATGCACTACCGAGTCAAGGAGAAGATTAATAAGAAGTTTGACTGCAATCTGCTGGTCGTCTGTGCAGAACATATCATTCTCTGTCAGGTAAGTGACTCTTCAATTTCCCATTCCAATCTTTACACTTAAAGGGGGTGTTGCACCACAATTACTGTTTCTATTTAGTCAACTGCATGTAAACAAGTACACTTCAGCTTACCGTAGTCTGCAACTTTAATCTGCACGTGGTCAGTGCTTGAAACAGACTGAAGTTTACCTCTTATTTTGGTTTTATGTATGAAGCATGTACTCAATTGCTGTATAGTGGTGGCATTGTAATTTACCTGCTTGGCACTCAATCCCTTCAGTGTACACCCCTTTAAAAAAAAGAAATTATTGAAAAAAGCAGTCACCCAATTTTTTTTTTGTTCTAAAAATTCATGGTCTGTTGATCACAAGGTGTGCTTTTCAAATTCCGCCCACTATGGTTCTTTGGCAAGGCATCTTCATCTTGCTATACTTGACCCAAGTGAGGTACTGGTGCAAAGAAATTCCTGGAATTTTTACTATTCTTTTATAATAACCTCTATAAATTCCTCATCTTCATCAATTACAGGAGCGTCGCCTGACGAGTTTGACCTTCTCCGGTGTGAAGGACAGAGAATGGGTAATGGAGGCATTGATTAGATACATCAAGGTGATTGGTGGAGCTGAAGGCAGAGAGGGGCTACTAGTTGGTCTCAAGAACGGTCAGGTAATTATTTCTTTTCTTGATTTCATAATAATTCAGCAAAATTAAAAAGCACAGTAGTTGATTACTTCGTGTGATATCTTCTGTAGTATTCTGCTAGGGAATGAATGCAAGAGGAACATGTCCGAATGTGGATTGATATTTCCAATTATGATTTGATTAAGGAGTTTCTCTTTAAGATGACTCATGCGATTCCCTGCATTTCAACATGGCTGGAGCAAGAATACAAACGTCTTGCTTGTATGTGTCTGGAAAAATATCCTTTTTAGACCACGCTCTGATAGATGCATGACCAGTTTTTACCACGGTAGTATTATGTAAACGTATGAATTCATGGTTCATTGTGGCAGGAAAACAAGTCTTTTCCTGAACATATCACTTCCCACCTGCTTTGTCTTTTTAATTGGTACCAGACTCTCAACTCAATCTTTTAAATGAATTTTATTTTTTTTCTATCAGATCTTCAAGGTGTTTGTAGACAATCCTTTCCCTATCCTAATCCTGAAGCAACAAACATCTGTCAGATGTCTCGATATCAGCTCATCCAGGAAAAAACTAGCCGTGGTCGATGAACACAACACATGCATGGTCTACGACATCAATACAAAAGAGCTTCTCTTTCAGGTATAGTATAAACTAAAATTTGTTTTTATTGTGAAAGCAATCACGATGGGGAAAATCGCAAGAACATAATTTCAAGATGATGATAATAATAATAACATCCGTTATTTATATAGCGCTTTTCCAGTTAAACTGCCCAAAGCGCTTTACAAAATACTATTACCCCGTTCACAGGATTCCATTCCATACTTCCATGGCTGCCATGCATTCATGGCATGTGTGATTTTTTTTCTTTATTACTGTAAATATTCTTATATTGAAGTAAATATATTTGAGATGACTGAATCACAATACTCACAAAAATATCTGCCTTATACAGTACAGTAGCACCAGCAATGTGTAATTTATTAAACACGTTTATTGTAGATAATGGAATTTATATTGTGGCAGGAGATACTGGAAATGTTGGCTCAATTTGTAAGACTGGTTATAATTGTAATTAGTCTGCATTGCCTCATGATGTTCAGTCCCCGCCAGAGTCATATCAAAGACATCCACAACAACAAAAAATGGTACCTAGAGTTGCCTTTTAGCGGCATGCTTTGGATAGTACCTTGTCATATTGGGATGGATAAACAGTTGATAAGAACTGAAGTGGCTAATCCTGGTAAATAAAACAATATTCTTATTATCATTATTAGGAGCCTAACGCAAACAGTGTAGCATGGAACACCCAGTACGAGGACATGCTGTGTTTCTCAGGGAATGGTACCCTGAACATCAAGGCTAGTACCTTCCCTGTCAAGCAACAGAAGCTACAAGGATTTGTGGTAGGGTTCACTGGGTCCAAGATCTTCTGTCTTCATATCTATGCTATGACCACAGTAGAGGTGCCCCAGTCCTCTGGCATGTACCAGTATCTGGAACGTAAGCAATTCAAGTAAGTCTTTCTGGTGTTCCTTATTGCCAATCAACTCTCTTTATTACTCAATAGTGGTCGCATATATTGCAAAAATGAAATGTCTGTTGCAGAGCCTGACTATATAATAAAGGCTGTGACAATTGAGAGGTGCCCAAATTGCAAGCAATTCAAATAAACTCTTTTTTACATCCTGTATTGTCAAGGACTGAATGGATTTTTGTAATGCAGTGAAACTTGTATTTGTGACAACCTTGCTATATTGACTCCTATGAGAGAAAATATGTGTTGCAAAGCCTGTTTATAAGTTATCTGTATATAGTTAATTTTACTGTCTCCCTTTAGAAGGTGACCTTCATGAATAGGGTTGACTGCATAAAAAAAAGATATTAGATCGTCATTGTAAAAAGAGTGAAAAAAGGGGAATACCCTATGCTCCTTTCCATTCCGTACATCGATGATGATGATGATAATATATGATGCGTGAAAGATAAGAAGGATGCTTGATTTTTTTTATTCCTCTTGAGTAATTTTGCTTACAGTATTTATTGTAATCTTTGAATTGGCACCATTTGTGATAATTTTTGTTTCATTATTCATACCAGGGATGCCTACAGAGTGGCATGCCTTGGAGTGACTGTTAAAGATTGGACAGCACTGGCACATGAGGCTATCCAAGGCTTGGACTTCAACATCGCTAAGAAGGCTTTCACTAGGGTTAGAGACCTACGATATCTGGAGCTCATTCACAGCATTGAAGTTAGTCTCTTTCTCTATTTCCCTCTCTCTTTCTCACCCCTCTCTCATGGTACTTAAATTTGTTGGGTTATGATCAGGGCTAAGATTTTAAGAATTTGTTGCTTCTGCAGGTAGTGGGATAGGTTACACTTTACATGTTAAAGTTAACCCAATGTCGGTTTTAAAATAGAATTATCTTGTGCTCTGACAAAAGTAGAATGACATAATTATGGTAGTTCACGCTTTGGAAAGAGAGAGATGTAAATAATCTTCAAATGTGGTTTGCTTTTAATCCTCATGTTTCGAAGTATATGCTCGCTTCATTTACACCATACAAGTATGAATTTCCTAACCTTTTGACCCCCATTTGACTTTGATTGTAGGAGCGTAAGCGACGTGGTGAGGTGGACGATCAACTGTTCCTTGCTGATATATATGCCTACCAGGGCAAGTTCGGAGAAGCAGCCAAACTGTATAAGAGAGCTGGCCAGGAACAGAGGGCTATGAACATGTACACAGATCTGCGCATGTTTGACCATGCTAAGGTAAAGTTTTATCAGGTTATTAATGTAAAAATTATATGATTGTAGTGCTGTAAGATGTTGTAATAAATGTGTCCTTATGAAATTGTGGATAATTCTTTATACAGAAATAAATACAATTTACAACTTAGTTGCATTATTAGAACTTTAAAAAACTGGGTTTTTTTTAAAGGTGAATTGTAAGTTCTTTTCAATTTGTTTTTGTGTGTGTGTTTATTCTCCAAGTCTATAAACTGTTTTAGTACTTCATCCTAAAGTATTTATATATACATTTCAAAGAACATCAAGCTGAGGTTTTCATAATAATGCATTCAAACATCAAGTTTCATATCATTTTATTTCATTGGCTCAGGTGTCCCACAAGACAAAAATCTATTGATCTCCAAGCGAGCTGACTGGGCTAAGAACATCATTGAACCCAGAGCTACAGGATAATGTGTCAAATGTTAAATTTCTTTCTCTTCTATATTTAGGAATTCATTGGCTCAGGTGACCCACAAGACAAGAAGCTGTTGATCACCAAGCAAGCTGATTGGGCTAAGAACATTAATGAACCCAGAGCTGCAGCTGAGATGTATCTGTCTGCTGGTGAACATCTCAAGGCCATAGAGATCATTGGTGACCATGGATGGGCTGACATGTGAGTCTTATGATTTTACAGTCCACTCCTATTTTAATGAACACAGATGCAAGAGTTTGTTTTAACAAGCAAATTCTTGTAGTTCCAATTTGAAATATTTGCCCATAAGTATATGGATCTATGTTTTCAATAGGCCTGCTACAAGATTGTGATATAACGACGTAATATAAATGGTACAGAACACTTTTTTGTAATTAGAAGGGGACTGTATATATGGAAGTATTTAAAGTGATAAAAGAATCTTTAATGGTACCAACCCTCCCAGATATAACGACCTCAGACAATTGAACAGGACCCTAATCTATACAAGGTAGTTTTCCTTTGGGTAGTTTTCCAGGGAGTTATAATATAGTTATTATATAATTGCCCAGGGGTAGTTGACCAATATGCATAAACCTAACCCTATCCTTGATTCCCAATATGTATTCAGGCTGATTGATGTTGCTCGGAAATTGGACAAGGCGGAAAGAGAACCTCTTGGGAAGTGTGCTCAGTACTTCAAGAAGATGGAGCAGTTTGCCTATGCTGCTGAGACCTATACTAAGATGGGAGATACCAAGAATCTTGTCATGCTTCATGTAGAGTCTCGTCATTGGGATGCTGCTTTTGGTCTCGTCGACAAACATCCAGAATTCAAGGTAAAGAAGCTCAGAACTATCTTGAAATCAGATTCTTATCCAAATATAATCTATGAAACTTAATATTCTTCTTCAAAGGGAATGCTGCTTCGAGATAGATATGTGATTGACAATAATTGCTAGAGGGTAGCTCAACAAGGAAAGTTATAAATACTCTTGCAATAAAACTTTCGCTAGCTTATTCAGAAATTCGAGATCACTCTCGCAAAACTTGATTGCATTTTAGATTCAAGAGCTTTTGAGTGCTGCTGCAACTCTCTATCAAGTGACAAAGACTATCTGTAAATGCATTTTTTTTTTATACGGAAATGGATGATCCAACGTACTGTGTTTCTGGATTGATCTGTGTCAAATTGCATTCACTTATAGTTTGATTACAGCTGTGATGTGTATGTTCATATAGGTATAGATGTATATTCAATGTATATTTGATAATGTTTATTATGTCACTTCTGTTCTTTGCAGGATGATGTGTATGTCCCGTATGCTCAATGGCTAGCAGAGAATGACAGGTTTGAGGAAGCACAGAGAGGTAGGTTTTAACATGTGTAGTTTTAATCCAATATGTTGGCTGTTCAGATTGAACCAGTAGACATCTGCATGATCAGCAGTTAAAGCCAGTTTCAAGTTTTGGTAGTGAAAAGCTAACTGAAGTACAAATAGTGTGTGCTCAGGTAACAAGGTTACTGAATACTTGACACATAAACACATGTGCATATTCAAAATTACATACATGTAGTCCCAATTACATAAGAATAAACCTGTGTGATATGAGATGTTTTCATGATCTGTGTATTATGTGTAATAAAATCAAGTTGAAAGAGGTGGTGATCGAAATGTCAAATCTCAACTTATCTACTCTTCTATTTTATATTAGCATTCCACAAGGCTGGTCGGCAAGATGAGGCTGTCAAGGTCTTGGAACAGCTTACCCACAATGCAGTGCTTGAGAGCCGATTCAACGACGCTGGATATTATTTCTGGATGCTGTCCATGCAGTGCTTGGACATTGCAGGAGGTTAGTGTAGGAAAGTGACTTAAGAGGAGGATTTCTTAGCATGCTCCATGATAATCATATATGTGACCCATCACACCAAAATCAGACACAAGTCGCCAGAAAATAAGTCAAAGATATTGGCAATATAATCCATTTTTAAATTCTTTCCCATTATTGTTTGTAGTCAATTTTTTTACAGGGTACACATGAAACATTGAAGATTCAGAATATCAAGAAATATTATCCCCCAAATTAGACATTTAAAATTATTTTACTGATTTCCTCCACCCTTTGTTGAGTTTGCTCGGCGACTTGTGTCTGATTTTGATGTGACGGGTCTCATATACATTTGATCTCCTACCTAGGCCTCATTGTATTCATATTAAGTGTCTTACTTACTACAGTCCACTTTGCAAATAACTAGTTATTCTGGACCAAGCCCATTACCTTCTTATAACAAAGTCTGGTTAAACAAAACACAAAGGATATGCAAAGTTGAAATTGTGATCAGGAGAATTCCATTAGAACAAAATCTTGTTGTGTATGTACTCAGTGTAACAGGAGTGGACTGTAGTACATTTAGGTGTTTTATAATTGTACTTTATTCAAATCTGATTATTTATGTCTGGATACTCATCGATAAAATGAGTTCCAAAATGTGCAGCTCTTTTTTAAAGTAGGGTCCGACATAGTTAGCATCGAGATCATAAGCAATGTATATACACTTTCCTCACTTCCACTGGGATGAAGGATTTTCATTGTTGGCTCTCTTCATTTACCTACAAACTTACTCTGATCAGGCCCAGGTTCGAATCTCAGTCATGTCTTTTTGGAGGGTGATGTATAAAGGTCTGGTCTGAGGAGTAATTAATGATTATAATATGTGATTGATCTGACACAAACCAACCAATCATTCTCTCCTATCCAGCTGATACAGACAAGAGAAGAGACATGCTTCAGAAGTTCCAAGAATTCCAATCTAAGGCTGAGATGTACTATGTCTACCATTCCATCCAGCGCTATACTGATGAGCCATTCACCTCTCATCTTCCTGATGCTCTCTTCAATATGTCTCGATACCTGTGGCATGCTATCCTTCGTAACATACCGCATGGCATCAGCAAAGTGTATCCTTTGAGTTTAAATTTGAACTTGATTGGGTCTATTTAACAGTGTATGCCAAAAGCCTCCAAAATAAAATCATGATGTGTACATGTATGAGTGATAGCCATTTGTTTGAAAATAATCCTTAAACTCCTTACATTGGCAGTGCAACAAGTTTATATTCAGTATTTTCACACCTACTTATTTTTTTTTCCATACAGAATAAGTGATTTCTTGTGTCAGGAGTTTAATACATCAGACTTCAAATCTGTGTGATTTTTTTTTAGGAATTGTGCATTATATACTGATGTATATACTAGTGCACTTAGGCCCATATTCTCAAAAGCTGCCTAACTTAAAGCCCAGCTTAAATCTGTAGTTTAAGTATGGCCTGCTAAGAGGGAATTAATCTCTTTATGTTGCGTGTTCCTATCACCTTCACTGAATCCTGGAATTGTATTTTAATTGTAAGGGAAACTTTTGTACTTATCATTCCCAAGCCGTTTTTAATAGTTTCACTACCAGAAATTATGATGAATTGAACATCTACTATTGGGTATTGAATCCCTTTCAGCATGCCATAGTTAATCCACGGATTTAAGCTAGGCTTAAAGTTAGGCGGCTTTTGTGAATTCGGGGCTTAGAGTATAAAATGATTCTGGTAACCCCAAACCTACAAATGCATAGGATTATAGCAAGAAGCAATAGTGATTTTGACGCATTCAGCTCTTTCTCACTGCATCTCCAACTTAATTATGACTTTCCTTAATAACAACCTAATGCTACAGGAATACCTTGTATGCCCTGGCTAAGCAGAGCCGTAACCTAGGAGCTTTCAAGCTGGCTCGCTTTGCCTTTGAGAAGCTGCAGTCTTTGAGGATTCCTCTAAGATTCCAGGAGTCTATCGATCTAGGCAGTATCACCATCAGGTCTAAACCATTTCACGATGCTGAGGTAAATGATTCAGAAGAGAGATATTAGCCAAGTCCATATTGAAATATCTCTTAAAATTGACAAGAGAAACAAAGTTTTTGTGTAAATTTCTCTAATAAGTGTACAAATAACAAGAATTCTTTGAGAATATCTATAAAATACAAGGAGTCTGTTGATCTAGCCATCATCACCATAAGGTCTCAACCATTCCATGGTCCTGAGGTAAATGATTCAGGAAAATATAAGTCATCTGTATGGAAAGGTCTCATTATATCGTTAACTTGAAAAGGGATTTTGTTTTTTGCCTAGGTTTCTCTCAAAAGTATATCAGTAAGAAGGATTTTGTTTTTTAGATTCCAGGAGTCTATTGACTAAGGCAGCACACCATCAAGTCTCAGCTATTCCATGATGATAAAAAAAATAATAATTCTGAGTAAAAAAATAAAAAATAAACTTGAAACTTTCTAAAGACCACTCAAGGTTTACCAGAATTCAATAAAGCAAAGAAGAGGATTTGAAATAAAACAACTCTTTGTTTTTATTTTTAAGGCTATGATATTAAAACTGCCACACTGTGGTAGTCAAACTGACAATCGATTTCTCAAAAATGATTCTTTGCCCCATTTGCCAAGAGTTGAGTGAGTGAAATCACTTTCTTTTTATGAACCCTAATTAAATTATCAGTGTAAGAAACGGATCCCTTTGTTATCCTCAAATTAACAATGTGATCATTGATGTGTAATTGTTGCCAATTTGTCTCTTTGTGTGTTTGTAGGATGTGCTACCGATGTGTTATCGCTGTTCTACGACTAATCCTCTGTTGAACAATCAAGGGAACCAGTGCATTAACTGTAGTCAACCATTTGTCCACTCCTTTTCCTCTTTTGGTGAGTTAAAATAATTAGAGTGATAATATTTACAAAGTGAATTCCAAAGATCGGTTTTGTCTTGGAATACAAAGTACTTTTATTATTGGGATCATATCATCAAATGTATTAAGATAAACACATGTGCGCACATGGCCTAATGATCGGTCATAGTGAAAAGACAGAATTCCTTGTTTATTGTGCTAATCATTCTGCAACCTTATTTCATATCTGATTAAATACATAAGAACTCCGGGGGGGGGGGGGGTGCTTCACCAAGTCATTCTTAAAGTTTAGAATGGCTGTACTACAAATGACTGGAACATGTTTTCAGATGCTATATACTAAATATGCATAATCATTTAGCACAAGAACTGACCACCAGTTGGTGTAACTTAGGAATAACTTGGTTAAACACAGCCCTGGTGGTATTTATTAATATTTTTTTCTGTTGGAAATTATTATGTTTGTATTCTGGTAGAATTATTGTAGGCACATTACCAGAACACAATTTTATCTATAAATGGCACAACTTCAATAATTGTATGTAATGATTGTATCTTCAGAGGTGCTTCCGCTGGTAGAGTTCCATCTTGAGGATGGCATCCCGGATGATGAGGCCGTCCAGCTGATACAGATGGAACCTCCAAGGAAGGGACGAGGTGGTGACAAGTGGAGCGAGTCCAACACCGGCAACGTCCAGTCCATGAGGCTGGATGAATACGGTGGGGATGAGTCTGATGTTCAGGAGGATCCTTTCACAGCCAGACTACTCAGCTTTGAGGTGAGACACCTAATGACAAGATCACAACTGGGGGGCATTTCATCAAAGGACTTGTCCGACATTCTATTCGACAAATTTGCTCTAAGCCAATCAGAAGCAAGCATTTCAGTAGCTTATAACAGTTTGTCGGATAAAACGTCCGACAAGTCCTTTCATGAAATGCTCTCCTGTTTGTGCGTTAGTTCTACACCTCTCTGCAGGGAAGTGCATGTTTTTTTTGTTTTTTGTCAGGAACATAGAAGCAAGTTTGCTGTTCTCTTGCTACTGCCTTTTCAAAATGCAAGGAATCGCAGTAGTTGACAGCCACCTGGGGGGCATTTCATCAAAGGACTTGTCAGACATTTTATCCGACAAACTGTTATAAGCTACTGAAATGCTTGAATCTGATTGGCTGAGAGCAAATTTGTCGGATAAAATGTCCGACAAGTCCTTTGATGAAATGCCCCCCTGATGCAGGCGGTGGGACACATACTTGCGAATGCAAACACAATCTGTTGTGACCATGGTGTTAAATATATCTTTCATCTCTTTTTAAAACTATCATGTTCGATTCTGAGAAATCTTTGTTCAGAATTCAAGTTTAACCTGGGTCTATCAATGTTACAGAGGATAGTGACAGTCAATTATTTTACTTCTCTTTTTTTTCTTTTTTCTTTTTTATTTGGAGGGATTCGTGTGCCAATATTAGCTTTCAAAAGCTTAAACAGGACTAAGGTATTGCAGGAGTAATCCAATCACAGACAAAGTGTTTGGTGTACAGAATAATGAGGCCTTCAATTGTCAAAATTTTGGATACTTGTGGTCAGAATTTCTTGTTTTCTCACGATCCATCTATTCTTTCCTTTTACAGCAAGGAGGCAATGAGTTTGTCCCTGTGGTGGTCAACCGAGCGGTCTTGAAGACACTGGACCGGAGTCATGTAGTGATCAAGAGATGGTCTGCACCTCTACGCTATCAGTACTTCAAGTCTATTATGCCTGATGTATCAGTCACTGTTTGTCCTTCATGTAACCAGGTGAGTGATAAAACTTGTGGGATTTTTGAAGTTTTATGGAATTGATAAGGATTCTACTTTAAAAGTTGGATTTTAGACCTTTCCTGATTCATGTTTTTTTTTTTTTAAAGCACTTTTCACTTTGTTTGTAGCACTATTTTGGACCCTGTTTATTTTCGGGGAACCCAATATCTAACCTACCCTAATTTCCTACCTTTTAAAAGAGTCCTGGTTACATCCTGTACTAAGCAACCCCCCCCCCCCCCCCCCCCCCTCCGTCCTTCATAAAGGAAAATGTTGGCCTTTTCATAATTTTATATGAAGTCAGTAAAAAAGAAACATATGACTTTGTTGGAGGTATTTTGAAAACATTAGTCCACCAATTTCAAAATCTGAGGTTTATACAGGGCATCTATAACAGTGTGCAAATCAGGTTACCCTGATTAAAGAGACCAAATAAATAAATGAATGACAATCTAACATGCCCTAATTCATTCAGTGCTTGGCAATTGACAATATATGTGATTGATTATGAAGATGCTTATGATCAAATTTGCAAGCAATGTAGGTATTCCCTAAAAGAGGAGCTACATGTATTACACCAATAAGCCCAAATTTATCCTTATCCTAGATATGCAATTATGTATGTTATAATTGGTACCAGTAGCCAATCTCTACATGTGACAGTTTATTATAAGCAGCATCATTGAAGGTAGTGTGTACGGTGATATGTCCTACATCTGTATATTTTTATTGTATTTCTCATGCTGTTTGGTATGAATATCGTTTTTCAGTTGTTTCACACTGATGAGTATGAGATTCAAGTCCTTCAGAAGAACCACTGTCCATTCTGCCGCAAAGCCGTAGCTGAACCAACAGAATCATGAGCTGGAGCAGAACCTACAGACTCGTGAGCCCACCAATATCACCGTCCGTTCTTATTTATGTTGGCAGACACTAGCATGTTGTAAAGGGTTCTATGACATTTGCTCCAGCGACAATTGCTCCATCTTACTTCAACTTGGTCATTAACACAATACCTATCTCTAAACCAAAACCTACATGTAACATAAACCCCTTAAATCTTAGATGAAATAAAGCATGAAAAAATTCCTGGCCAGGCAAATGTCATATTTCCTTATAAAGAGACCAGTCACACAACCTTGGCCTTATTGATAGATAATCATCAAAATCTTGGCCACTCAGAGTAGTGTAATGATGACTTTTCGATTTGCATGTCCACTAGTTGACTGTGACTTGATTACATCATTTTACAGCACTGCACATGCTCGTTTCTGAAGAGTATGTCCACAAGCAATGTTAGAATGTGTCCACAATGATTTTACCATCATCCTATATCTGAGATGGTACTCTTTGTTTATAACATCATACCATCTCGAAATGGCTGGAGCAGCGACACTGCGATAGGACCGATATCATGTTTATTTTGGAAATTGGAAGTAAATCCTTCTCTGTTACCATTGAATGGTTTTGTACTTTGGTTTCCTATTGCAATTGTTTTCTAGCTAATATGTATCAGAAGAATTTACAAAATCACAATGACATCTTGTATGTGCAGAATGCGATTGATATATGATGTATCGAATTGACCTCTCAATTTCAGTCCAATGGGATTATTGTCTTGTGTCAATGTGTGTGTAATTTATATTAATAGTATATATGAAGACAATGTATTCAAGAACTATTCAAAGTTGGAGCTGGATATCTTTGCTGATAATGTGCCCAATATCATGAATGCAGAAAACATATTGGAATGTGGTCTTAAAAATGATTCAAGACTTCATCATGCCACTCTTAAGTCCAAATTCACAAAGCAGATTTAAAAATAAGCAAACACATTTCATAAAGCTATGAATTAGTGTGCAAAATAAAAAGATAACTCAGGACAGTACTTTTAGATTTCAAATGTTTAATACTTTGGGAAAAAAAATGAATTTGAGGAAATATGAAGTAGTAGTAATCTAAAATTACAATTTTTAAATGGATATTGATGATTTTGAAAATAATTGCACTACAAGCAATAGTCCCAGAGTTTGGTTTAGGATGTGATGGGGCAGGGGCAGGGGGAGGGTAAAAGTGGACAGTTCATATCCCCATCCTCATGATGCGACCAATGGGCTATCTAAAATTAGGTACTTGCTTTTGTACCATTTATGTAACAAGTTATTCAGTGTGATCCGTTCCTACCAGTTTATGCACAATTACATTTGAAATTAATTTTTAACTGCATGTGTCATGTGAATAGTAAAATACAAATTTATATGTAAAGCCTTGATTCTACATGTACCTTGTCTTTTTTCAGAAGTACTTAGGTTTTCAACCTGATAGTTTATTGCTTGTAAGCAAAAATCGTAGATGATTATATGTACATTTTGATCATAGAATATTGTATTAATTTGTAAATAGAATTTGTGAGTGTCAGAAAATTCCTATTTATGATAAAAGCTGTAAAATAAAGACTTCTCATTCTTAAATTTCTCTCTCTGCTGTTGTAATTGTAATGTACAGTGTAGAGTCTTCAAAGCTACCAAATTACTTTAATTATACATCATTAAGAATGTTAATCTTTTGGCAATTCATTCCACTTCTGTTATAGTAATGTGCTTGGGACAAAGCAAATTACCTCGTTATATTGTAATCTTGAACTTGGTCACATGTTTAATTTGGGACTGGGAGAATTGTCTCATAACAAAATCTCATCTGTGCTCGTTATAACAGGCGTGAACTGAACGACCAAAAAATTATGCTGAAAGTCACACTCTCTGAAGAGCACAAGTTCAAAGAGACACACATGTTCAAATTTATACTCACAGAACTCACGATTGAAAAAAGACGCAATTCAAAGGTAATTGTGTACTGTACAGTAAAGCATATTTTATTGATTAAGGCTTCCACACAATTCAAGCCCTGACAACCAACATAAAAATCATTGAAATGGCATCACAATTTACAAACATACAAATGCGAGAAAAGCCAACTACATGATGATGATGATCACTAAATAATAATAATTTTAATAACTACTCATAAAACTTGTCAAGTAAGAAAAGAAGATACAATAAAATAGAAGAGATATTTGTTTATTTATAAAAATGTTAAATTTTTAACACAAGGCAATTCTCAGCATACAATAACATTGTATATAATGGACACAATATTGTCCTTAATTTACGGACTAAAGATATTTGAACTTTGAGGACCGTATTTGTCTAGGGGGATTGAATAAACCAAAATGTTTTTATTTCTTTGAGACAAGAGAATGATATTCACAAGGAGGAGTACATATTCAAAATAATTCAAGTATTCATATTTGGGAGGTTTTTACAAGCAGTCAGTGATCAAATATAACATAACAATAAAAAGCATGCTCTCCGTCTCTGTGCGATAGATTTTCACTTGAAAACACTGTTAATAATCCTGCCAAAAATGGTGACATAAAAGGAAAAGAGATATGACAAAGGATATAAATATACATTTTGTAACAGATAAATGCTACAACAAAGTACAGGGTGTTAAAAAAAATCAAACTACAACCTTTAGAGACTTTAAGCTGCCACAAGTGACTGCTCTGGTTTTGCAAATTAACCCTTTAATAAACCTCTCCAATATTTACAAGAAGATGTTACAAGGTGCACATTTAAGAACCCAAATTGTATTCAATACAGCAAACATACATACATGAGGTATGTTGAGATAGATGCTAGACACAAAAGCAATTAAAGTTTTGTTACAATTTGCTCATTCCAAGGTAACTCAAAGCTTTCAATTACTTGGAAAGTAATTTAATTGTTAGATTAAACAGTCTAGTCCTGTTATAATGAGATGCTCAAACCAATTACTGTATAAGTGGTTATTTTCGCGGTGACTTTATTTCAATCATCGCGAAAATTTCCACTTCATTACAAGGCTATTTATGGTAATGAAATCATCACTAAAATTGCGAAATTTTGCTTCCGCGAATTTCCCCAACTGGTCAAAAATCGCGAAAATATCTGTACGCGGAAATATTGGCTTATACAGTACCTTGTAATAACGACATTGTTGTACTAGTGCACATACATGTAGATACAGGTTTTAAAGTGGGACTGCCACATTAAAAACACAAACAAATCTTGCATCTGTGCTTATTATAATAGGAGTAGACTGTACATGTTGTTGCTCTTTTATGATAATTTTCTGCTTGACTTTCTAGGTTCTAAACAAACAGATACTTTTCATACCAAAATGGAAAAAATAATAACCCCAATAAAATGACAGCAAAGATCACAACAAATGGACGTAAAGTACAGTCTACTCCTGTTATAATGACGTGCTAGAGACCAAGTCAAATACAACGTTATAATATAACATCTTCATGTACTGAACACATGGGCACATAGACATATCGTCGGCTTGGAGCCAGAAGGGCGCTATTGCAGATCAAGGATGTTCCGTTTGGTGCCAGAAGGGCGCTAATACCATTGACTTTGTACAGTAATAGCGCCCTTATGGCTCTCAACGGAACATCTATAAGATGCAATAACGCCCTTATGGCTCCCAACAGACGATATGTGCACATGTTTGAAATATGACTGGTAGAACTGCCTTGTAATAACTAAACCTTGTCGTATCTTTGCTCGCTCTAACAGGAATAGACTGTACTTTGTCTATTAACTTACTTCATATACCACGAGTTAACCCACCATGCTGGTGGATATTACACATTGAATTAAGTATAAAAACACAGTCATTGGGTATTCTTCTAATGGCAAGTATTACTTGACATGTTTGCCCATACACAAGCTTCTCATAATTTACTTTGCAAATTGAAGACATAAAGGAGTATTTGCAACTTAGTTCAAAAAATGATTTGTTAATGATTCTTTTTAAATTAATATGGCTAAATAAGAAAAGAAAACATTCCATTAAAATTTAAAGCTCTTTCTTTGTAAAGAGAAATTCCATGACTACCAGTTCCCTTCATTTCAACATGATAATATGGTAACACATGTATGCTACTTAATGAGAGAATAAAAAAACGATCATGTCTTGTCAGAGATGGCTCATCCGATAAAAGTCTTCCTGTAAATATTAATCAAATCATTTATACTAAAATATTGATTGCTCATGCTATCTGATAATGCCTAAAATATATCATAAAAAATAGTCGTAAAGCAGACTTCATAATGATATCAAATAATTAAGATTATTATAACAAAGTATACATATATATCACAGTTCCAGATAAATAAGACCTATATAGCAATTTAAATAATGCAAAAGTTCATTGAGAGACACATTTTAATTACAATTGGAAGAGCATGCAGACATATAGATCTAGAACACACAGATATTGGTACATGGATTGAGGGAGTTGCCAAATAGCTAAGGACATGGCTTTTACGAGATCACCTATTGAGAGCTAAATAACTCCCATGTACAGTCTGTGTCCAAAAAAACATGGTACAGTCGGGGAAAAAATAATTTAGGTGTGAAATATTTTCAAATAGTGTGTGTAAGTGGTATCAAATTAAAGCTAAAAGATTTTCCTTGTTGATACGTTTTGTTTTATATAATTTGCTTTTGTAAATCAAAATTTATGGTAAATTTTGTGCGACGGGAAACAAGTCGAAATTGCGCACTTCTATTGTTCTGGAGCGCTGAATTCATTAGACGAAACGTAACACAAAGGCATGGGACAGCGTGCGAAAAATGGATTTTTCTTGATTGTAGAAAATTAGTCATATCTCAAAAATTACAGCACCAAATGTGATTAAAAAAAATTGCAGAAGAAAGTCTGATTTGCCTGCTTTATGAAAATACCAAACAATACCAGGTTGTGATTAATCTTCATACTATAAAAAAATGTTTCTGAACTGTACCATTTTATTTGACACAGACTGTATACTATACAGACTATACGGTAAAACCATAAACTATTGCCAATTGTTAAAAACAGCCCTTTTATGACTTGCAAAAGATGACTGCATTGACTAAATGTTCATTTTTGTATTTTATAGCATGAAAATTTTGACAGTCTCAACCCCCTTGTGAAATTTGCATAAGTCAAATGCTCGCGAACATTTCTGGTTGCACAATATTCAGTTGACCCCTTTATAGCTGAACATATGCTTGGTTTAATTTATGTTTAACCCGCCCAGTACTGAACTAGGTATACATTTGTACGATTAAAAAGGCATAGATAGCTGTGATATGTTACTATCCCGACATGTACATTCACTTTACAGGAGATACATGTAACTTGTGGTTCATAATCTTTTTTTATCTATTTTTGTTTTGAAGGGGGCAGATGCAGTAGACACTTCTAACCTTTTTTTAACTCAAGGATCGGAAAAAGCACGGAGAGCTACCAGTTTGATTTATATTTTAGTCAAATATTAGCAGGAATAATGAAACCAAATGAAGGGAACATCATACAATACTCGTTCAAAACGATGCAGCGCAGAAAGCCAATAGAGAAACCAGTGTTGAACAAAGTGCATACAATATACATGTGTATCAAGAACATGGAGTTCACTTTACAAATAAAGGAGCATAAAATGCCTGCCCCTTTTATAGGTATACAACACTTTTGAAAAAGTTCTAAAAGTTCTACCTTGTGTCAGTCCTAGTAATGTACAATGTAGTGAACAAGAGACAGTGTACTATAATAATTTTCTAATATCAATTACATATTTTTACCAAAATGTGTACAAATTCAACGTTTACAAAACACAGCAGAGTTGAAGGCTTTTGCTTTTTTTTTTCTTTCTGAAGTTGAGAATGTAGAAAAATTTTACCCCAGTAATACTGGTCCCATGTACAAGAAACCCTATGCTTCTTCTTATAAACAGTCTCTTTTCTTTCATTTTTTGCTCAGCAATCTTCCGTTTTTTCTCCACATAATCTTCTCTTCCCTGGACCTTCTCCTGATGTCTTCTTTGCCGACTATTTATTAAGGTCTATGTTTCATTAGCATCGCAGATGCATGTAAGTCTTTTTCTTTGCAAGACAAAGACCATATAAACATTTCCTCATGCAACATTTGTGCTGCGCTATTACATGAACTCCTACTATGTCAACATAATGTGTTTTGGTTTGGGGCGACTATGAAGCCTGTGATGCTAGGATATTGGACCCATCTGCGAATGCTTGTTTAGGGTATTTTTTACTGTAACTAAATTCAAGGGCCTAGGTACAAATGATTCCGTGCCACCTGTTACAAAGTAGTGTACAGTATTTCAACATCAACTATTGTATGTAATTGAATGGAATCATTTGTATCTAGTCACATCACAGAGACTCTGCATTAAATTTAGTTGCATTATATCAAAACACAACACGATCCGCCATTCGATGATCCACGTCCTACACAAACAAACAAAAACAAAGAATGAAATAAGAATAGAGAGAAAGACACAATGATAAACAAACATAAACAAAGAATAACACAAGGATAGTGAAAAACAATAAATAACGTAAAGAAAAACAGAAAAGAGAATGCAACAGACAAATAAAAACAAAGAGAGTAAGAAAGGAGAGCGTGTAAAGGTTTCTGTTGTCGCCCCAAAACAAAGCATACTAATATCACATAAGAGACAGAAGACTGTCGCTATACCTTAGACCTTTTACAGGTTTCAAAGTTCAAAATTGATATCAGTGTTACAAGTAAGCACAGTGAATCGGTAAACACCAACTTTCAACTTCAACATGAGGACAATTTTGTTTAATACCATTTTGAAATCTTGTCTTCATGAAGAATGAATGGTAACCTTCTGCTCTACGTACAAAGCAAGAGCACAAATTGCCACAAGGGCTACCAGTAAAAGATGTGTATTGCTTGTCTGACGTTTGCAGAGTTTACCCCATGTGCTGCACACGATTTGCCACATCCACAAACCTCAAAGACCTCTATGAGTTCTCTCACATCTCATTTTCCCCTTTGCACCCCGCATTTCAAGCTTTTTTTTTTAAATCCCCCATTAATTGCCCTTAATTACACAATGATACATTTCTTTTTGTCCCCTCTTCCACCTTGTTTCTTTGATTCTGGGGTCAATCGGTTGATCTGTCTGACGAGGTCATAGAAGAGGTCATTTACGTTGATCTTAGCTTTAGCTGAGGTCTCCAAGAACGTACTGCAATTGATGGGAGAAGAGAAACAGAGTTTCAGAAAAGATTGTCAATTTAAAAAAAAATTTCAAGAAACACTTTGACTCAATATTCTACACAGAGGGAAAAAATAACATGTATAAATATAAAGGACTCCAAAATCTTACCACCCATAAAAAAAAAGTAAATCTTAATTATTATGAGCTTGAAGGTATATAAAATGACAACATGCAAAGTAAATACAACTTTCAATAAAATATTTTTCAATCTTCTGTTTCAAAACAAAATATCAGCATACCAGAAAACACAAACGTAGACGACTGTGGTAAATAAACATAAATGAGCCTGCATCAGGTGGCATCATAATGACGCAACTGACCTCAAATTCAAATCAGTATATCTCCCTATGATGATGTACAACAGAAATACTGCATTGGAAAAGGATTCCTAATCAATTTCAGAGATACATGTACCATGATTTACAAAAGATGAACCCAATGCTGTGATCAGACAACCTAAAAGTGTACAACCTTTCCATTTCTGTCATTAATGTTGCTCCCCAACACTTATTATCAGTCATTAAACTACTTGTTAACATGTATTTTATTCCACCCTTAAACCAGACTTAAATATAAGCTAACCCAGACTTAAACACGAGGTGAACCATCCTTAAACCTGACTTACCAGCCATTGAACTGCCTTGCTAGGTTGCCTCCCTGATCCTTTCCTACTACTCTCTCATCCTCTAAATCACATTTGTTTCCTACCAGTACCATGGGAACCTGAATGAGAAGACGAGAAAAAACATTGGTTAAAGGGAAATTCTTGTTGTAGTCGTGAGATTGAATTGTGGAAGAAACTGTCCCAGTGGGACTGAAGACTGCTGTTAACACTTCACCTAAGAATTGTTATATGCTGTAATGTTTTGGAATCACCGAGATTATTTGAATTTTTAAACTGCAGTCACATGCACTGCACACAGAAGACCATCACCATGTATGGGAATAATACCATGCATTGTTCTGAAATATTTTATCTTTCTCTTAAATTCCATCTCACAATCAGTATATTTATATTTTTATTTTTGTTTCACTATCTTGATACATGTTCGACCTATTATTGTATCAAAATCTTTCCATAAAGTAAAAGTTTCCCAGATGCTGTTATGAAAATATATTTATGTAAGACATCTTTAAACAGCCTTGACTTGACTACAGCAAAAGCCATCTTTTATCTTTGTACATGTATGCACAATCTTGAAGATATGCAGAGTTCAAGTTCACATACTGAAGTACCTTGGAATAATGATTATAGTCTCAAAAGGAATTCATACAACATTTATAGGCCTATATGTATTTGTAGACAAGATAGCATTGCAAGGGTTAAACTACATGAATCTCACATGAAGTCCTAATGTTGAAGTAGAAAAAACATGGTTCCCACAAGCACTGTGAAAAGAGATATCTGTTCTATGTTGATAATAAATAACATGTTTTCCACTAGATGACGCCTTTGGAATATTACATTACAAACAAATATAGGATAAGTGTTGTACCTGCATTATTTCCGAGCAAGGTCACTTTGTACACTGTATCAAACGCAGAGCAGAAAGCATTCAGGTAACGGCTTTCAAATTAGTCTATATGAACAGACTTCTTGTTGAAACTAATACTTTGACGAAAATGTAAAGATGCCCAACAAAACAGACAATTTTTTTTTTCCTTCTTTTTTTTTTCTTTTTGCTCCTAAGTTTATCAGTCTTGTACTGTGTGTTGAGTTTAATCATACACTATCAAATACTGGGAAGGAGTACTTGTACATTTAGTTGAAGATTAGTATGCACCAACACCAAATTTGATAATAAAGAATCATTCCTACATATAGTACTGTGTAACGTTTGGGATGAAAACACATTAGGATAATTTGGCTATTGCTTGAATTGGCAATTAGACCAAGTGGTGACTAGGCCAAGTGATACATAGACCATGGGGAAGTTAGACCAAACTGTCAGTAGACCAGATGGGTCTAGCCCAGGTGGTATTAGACAATCATCCAATTGGACCAACTGCTGTTAGACCAAGTGGATATAAACTGCACAATCAAGCCAAATATGAACATGATAAGTTCAGGCTTAGGTTTCAGGCTCGTGCAGCACCGCTCAATTTCATGCATGATTTTCAAGCAAAACTGCAAAGCTAGCTTGGGTTTGGAAATAAACTTGTCCACGATAATTTAGGCTGAGATTTTGCTAAATTTAGTGCACTATTTGAGAGAAAAAGCCTAATCTTCTCTGATCGGGCTACATTACATGTAATTCATTGGCTAGTGAAGAACCACCTGAGAAACATAATTTACAATGTTTATAAACATTGAATCCTTGTGTCTCTAAACCTTGCTGGTCTAGACTATAACACTTGCCTTCATGCAGTATATCAAAGAAATTGATTAAGCACTAAAATAGGATGGCATGCCTCCTGAAAAGGTTGGGATAGCTTTCAATGCTACTATTTGAGGATTATAGTACATGGCTGAACACACAGATTGTGCACAATCTCCACTCCCTGGGGTGTAATCCACCGCTTGAGGCACCTTGGGGATTACTTACACTATCTGTATCTTTGACGCGTAGGATCTGCTCTCGTAAATCATGAAGATCATTAAATGTAGACTGTGCTGTGATGGAGTAGACCAGGACGAAACCCTGTCCATTCTTCATGTACAGATCCCTCATAGCTGTAAATTGTTCCTGGAGAGCAGAAGAAAATGAAAATAATCTTTAAACAAGATATCAATATAATACTGAAAATTAAAGTTAGATTCGGAGCTCAACTTTAGCAGGAGCCTAGTGCCTATTGCCTCCCCAAACCTCATCGGGCTCCTGCCTTAAAAAAAGAATAAAATCTTCCATAAAGAACCATTTAACTCTCTCTATTCATTTCTCAAATGAAAATAAAGGATTTTATTTAATTTGAAATCAGAGATAAGGTACTGTTTATCTTTTTCATGGAATGGTTGTTTTCAATGCCAGGAGCCAAGGACCACTAATTGAATCTATCACAATAGATATGATAATGGAACTCTAAAAAGCCAAACAGACTTTTAAGGGACAATATCTATTCATAATAATGCACAGATAAAGAGTATGGAGGACCTTCAAAACCTTTTAGGAATGCAACATCAATTTTCTTTTCTCAGTGAACAATTCTTCTACATGTAGACCTCATAGCCTACATTATTGATATTATGTACAGCATTTGGGAGATTTTGCTAAGAATTGAATCACCAAGAGCAAATGAACGTCATAGTTTTCTGGTTGAGCTATATTCAGCTGCAGATCGGAACTAAAAATTTGTTCCAAAAGTTTGCAAGCTGTCAGTTATTTTTGTCAGTTGTCAGTTATTTTTGATATAGGGTCAGAATTTCTGAGAGACTAGACTACATGTACGTGAACCTTGCATCTATATATATATTGTGCATGAAGCTCATTTAGCCTTGACTCAACACAAAATGTATTCTATTGTTATAACACATTTCATAAATAGAGTCTGCACCAACAGACAAATAGTGAGGAAGTAAAGGTACTCAGCGGGTCAGGGTTTAAATCATTCAAAACATGCTGGTACTTTCAATATCAACTTGGTTTTTCATTGATCTATATTTTATCAGTTTTATACTTCATGACATTGACATGAAATCCCTTACTTTTATATTATGTTTCTATATTAGACTGTATTTTAAACATTGGGGCATAAATTGATGGCCAGCACTTGAAATTGAATAAAACAATAAAGCTGCCCTCTTCTCCATGATAGTTTCTGTTATTTTGATATTTTTATTATTATTAATTTCATTAACATTTCTGTTTGCAAAAAAAACCCCCCCAAAACACAAGTATTTTTATATAAATAACAATACATAATTAGATGCTTTCCAAAAATAGATACTAAAATAGACAAAACAATATTTGCTCTGAGTTTTGTTTGTTATTCGTTTAATTTGCCCACCACCAAATCAACACCTTTCAATAAAAATACAAAGAGTGAAATCAATGAGTGTGAACTACAATAATACCATTTTTCAAGGCCGGATGAGGGTTTCTGTACCTATAATTTACTTTTCAATAACCCAAAAAGGGCAAAACAAATCAAAGTCAGGAAACTTGTAATACATGGCAATACATGGACAACACACATCCGCTTTTCTAAAAATGATATTTACTCCAGTCCCATGTAGCAATGTACGTAATCAAACAGGGGTTGAGTTGCATGTGGGCGAGCGTGAATAGAATATAAGAGGTTAGCCTATGGATAATGGATATCCTATTTCCTACACTTCCTTTCGATAATAGCCATTTGACTTTTCCTTTTCAACAAATGGAACAAATACCCTTAGCCGACTCCACATATCGTCGGCTTGGAGCCAGAAGGGCGCTATTGCAGATAAAGGATGTTCCGTTTGGAGCCAGAAGGGCACTATTACCATTGACTTTGTACAGTAATAGCGCCCTTCTGGCTCTCAACAGAACATCTATAAGATGCAATAACGCCCCTCTGGCTCCCAACAGACGATATGAACTATGTATAAAAGTTCAGACATGCTCTTGAGATTGCATGATTGGTTATGAACAGTGACCATAAACTTCAGAAAAAATATATTTGCTATTTCATTTTTGCTCTGAAAGTGAGAAAACAAATGTTTTTGTCAAGCTGCATCTTAGCATTTAAACATCACGTTGGATTTTCAATTATCACACCCTACCCCCTATTAAACTCCATAGTATTTTTTTTAGCCTCCTAACTTCAGGTTATTAGTGATGTAACAGTAGATGAGGATGCATGCTATATGCTTGGTGCTAACTACTTCCTGTTTCGTTAATAACAGCATGGTACATGTATCCATTAACATTTTTTTTTAAAGATGAAGGAAAATCAGTCCAAAAGATATTCAGAAAAGGTAAATGTACTTGGTGGTGACAGTATGATGAAAACTCTAGAAATTACCAACTGATTACCTTATCATAGAGCGATGATTTTTCTTGATTTTAATTTTTATGCAGTGGTATCAATATCAACAGAACTAAATTTGCAATTCCTATTACCCTATTATTATTCCTATTATCATACCAAAAGACATAAAAAATTGGTGTTACTTCTTCCCTGTTTGGGGTTCAACAAGAAAGGGATAGAGCAAATTCAATCTGGCACTGCTCAGTGGCTGCCGGGCCCACGATCAATTGGGCAAAATGAATTTCCGTTTCACCTTTGTTTCAGACAATAAAATTTGTAGTGTGTTTTAAGGTAGTATCCTGTCTGAAGCATGACCTAAGATCCACATCCATCCACTATATGCCATATATATTTTACTTACTGTGCCTGCAGTGTCCAAGATCTCCAGCATGCATTGTTGTCCATCCACTTCAACTTGCTGAAAGAAGAAAAAAGGCAAGAAAGAAAGAAAAATTATGAGAAAACATCTAAGAAAACATAAAATATTGAATCAAAGTTCTGTAAAAAAAAAAAAATAATAATAAATAAATAAATATAAAATGAACAAAATCATGTGCATGAATATATTTTCTTCCATGTCCTTTTTAAATCAAAATATTCATAAAAAGTTAGTTGAAAAGGGATCTGTACCAACCCAGTTGGTATCTGAATATTCAGATTAATTAAAACCATTTCCTCTTACTAAAAATGGGAGGAAATGAAGGGGAACATTTCTCGCTACAAATTTTTGGCACATATCACTTTTTTTTAGGAGGGGTGCTCTTTTAGGGGATGGTAAAATGATAAACTACAAGTGTTTGAGAGCATTAGAAGCATGGAGTTTCTACTTTCAGGATCCATATAAAACCAAGACTTTAATCACATTGGTGTAATGTTTTTTCGCTTCAATATATGTTACAGTACAATGCTAATGTTTCCAGTGCAGAGATTCTTTGTTTATTTATTTCTTTCTTTTGTCCAATGATAATTGACAATTGTGCACATAACAAAATTCATATAATTGGTTATAAAAGTTCTGTAACAACAGTCGATTTTATTTTTCAACAGAAGATAGTAATCCCTATTCAATAGCAATATTGACAGTGTTAAAATTACAAAACATAATAACTCTACTTAACACATTAATTAGGAACGCCTTCCTGCTTTGTGACTGCAATCCTTTTATAAACAAAGATTTATTATTTTCCCTTAAACTTCCTTCATCCAAGTCTGTTATCCCCTATCACCCCTTAACTCTTTTGGCACAAGGGGAAGTCTATCAATTATCCATTTCCTTTCTTTATATCCCCATTCTACAGTTCAACAAAGTGTTGTGATCATCACACCTCAAGTTGAAATCTTAAAATGCAACATTACTTTAGATGTACACGAACGTGTACATGTATTTCATCCTAAAGTAGGTAATACACAGAGCTTCAAGTTGGATTTTGAGGTATAGATGTACATGTGTGTATATTCTAAATTCATTCATCATTTGATGACATAAATGGTACCCTGGGGTATCACAAAAAATTTGGCCATTTTGTTGAATTATTTATTTTTTTTTTTAAGCCCGTACCCTGGGTTACCAAAAAATGGGAAATAATTATTGGGGATTTTTCAACATTAAATAATGCCCAATATTCTTATTATGCCATCTGCCTGCTCCTTATCCCCGGCGTCACTGGCCTTCTGAAACACCGCTAGCACATCGGCGGCTTCTTCCTCCCCCAACTTCTGCAATGCGCGATGTCTTGCATTCTCAAGTTTTTCCTCCCTTGAAATCTTACGTCTTTTGCGGCCCTTCCCTTTGAGCATTCCGTAGCCACCATCAAATTCTGGCATTTTTGCAGTTTCACACCAAAAATACGAAAAAAAAATAGAAAAAAATCCGCCGTGAAAAATCAAAAGATGTTAGACTTTAGAGCTTGTTTCGGCTGCGGGGTGAAAGCTGTAGCGCAGCTCGAGCGAGAGTGCGGAAGCCACTGCATGCAGTGCGCTTGCGAGCGAGCGCTAGAGTATCGCACACATCACATAGCGCGTGCATTGCGTAATGCCATGGTTGTACTCGAGTAAACGTGAGATGGCGCTAAACAACGTGATACCCCGGGTTACTACGATACCCCGGGGTAACGCGTGGTGCATCATTTGTACAAGCATTACAAAATTCAATCCCTGCAAGAAATGTTTATTGGGGTTCGTATTCAGCATTTCAGTGACTATGTTAATACATGTTGGGCACATGTTAGTAAACATACATTACATGTATATGATATCATTTTCAAAGAGTTTGGATCACGATTAAAAATTAAGGAACCCTTCAATTCAGTTCTTCTACTCTTTAATACCAACCTTTCCGGGTCGAGACAGAACTTTCTTCAACATTTCAATTTCACGCCTATTTGTTTTATCCATTTTGTTTCACATGAAAAGTACAGTAATCTCAGGTTTAACCTCCAATAGATAATATCTGCTTTATAGAGCCTGGATGTTCTACATGTACTTTACTCATAAAAGTAAAAAGAGCGTTTAAGGTTCTCAGGATGTATGATATGTTTATAGTTTCATTGCTAATTAATGCCTGTATGTAAATGCATGGTACTTAACTTTTCCTGAACAAAACAAAACTTCACGAACTTACTTCCTTGAATAAATCTCAAGCACCCGACAATATCTTCCGCAATAAAACTGAACCACAATCAACTAAACACACGCAATATGAGACGCTTCATTTACTTTCGCTGCAATGTTAATATATTGAATTTAGAAACTGATAAAGTTCCACCAAGGTTAAATTTCCTTGCAGCCCTGGAAAAGATTAATTTCAGGAAAATTTTGTTTATGACAAGTATCAAAACTAAAACTACAATAATTTTAATTGTTTTTTTTTTTTTACTTAGTTCTAAATTTTAACCTGTAACATGGAATTATATACTTTCCAAAGTTATGACCATATGGGCATTTCCACAATCAGAAAATACAGACAAAAGTGTTATAAACTTGATGTACATGTATAGAAAGTTAAACTGGCAAACAAACATTATGAATCTGTAGACTATCGTACACAATGCTAAACATGCTTTCAAAACTTTTAAAACCACAATTACTTTAGTTAAATCCACCCTCAATATTCATGAGAAGGTGTACAATTACAATGTATGTAACATACATGTAGAAGTCTAGAGTAGGCGGTATGTAGCAGAGGTTTTCCCATTTCTGGATTATGGATACCCCACTATTAAGGAGAAAGGTGAAAGTGTCCCATTTATTTTTAGTTGCTTTTAACTTGTCTACAATATGCAAAGGTATACGATACCCCACCCCCTCCCTTCCTCTGTCCATAATGGCCTACATGTTGTTGTTTTCCTCTATCAATAACTGTTGTTTTTTCAAATCACTATGTAACAAAACGAAAAATAACAGCCAACTGATCCCACCCCACTTCTCACCCTGTCTACAATTCTTCACCACTAATTTTCAAAGAAGTGTCAAACTACACGTACGTCACGATATGGGCCTACTCGTCAACAATTTATGTCCTTCTCGATACATGTACATGTGTACCAGCACAAAAAATACTGGTCAGTGATAACCAGGAACAACATGCAGCACAAGAATTTAATACTCCCGTCATACATGTAAGTAGCCGATGTATTCATGTAGGCCTACATGTGTCTCCTATAATGTTGTACAAAAAAAAAAACAAAACAAAACAAAAACACGGAAAATGCAAAATGTCAACCTTCCCTGCTTGGATACATGTATAAAGAAACAGTAATGCTGGTAACTTTTTTTTTTCTGTAGCATACTTTGCACGATTACATGTACATGTATGTACATGTAGCAGAATAAAGTGAAAATGATATAATACCATATTGATAATACAAGATACATAATGGCAGTGAGAAGCTGTTGAGAATTCTCTGAAGGACAATAAACTCATGGCCCGTATTCCATAAACTATACTTAAGCAATTTTTGCTAAGTCTAAGTATCTTTTCTAAGATTTTGTCCCGAATTTTTTTTTTTAGCTTTTATTCCAAACCGTTAAGCACTTGTCTCAGCTCAGAAAGCATTAAGCAAAATTCTCAATTCTGTTAATATTGTCATGTTAATGTGGCCTCAAATGAGCTTGCCATATAATCAACATCCAAGTTAAGCCACTAGGTAGTTAGGCTTAAAGTTAGGATAAAATTCGCTTTTCTAATGTGCATATTTGTAGGAGCAACTCAATTTACTTAGCCCCAATAAAAATTTGTGCTCAACTGTCAATAATAGGCTAAGCAAAAATACTCTTAATTAAAACCAAAATTTATTTTAGCAAAAAAAATTTTAAGTTTCATGCTTAAGTCCAACATTTATGGAATACGGCGCCCAGTGTATTTGGCATGTAAAGGTTGACCCATAAACCAATCACTGTGAGTCATCACTGTCACACAGTAATCAATAGCATTAAGAATGCAGGAATATAGTGTCTTGAACAAGAACCACTCATTTTCATCTATGAAATTATAATGCTCGCCTTGATCAAATAGTCTACGATATCAAGACCTAGAGGTGCATTAAATTGTACATTATACTTTAGTACTTGTGTCTTAGCAAAAGCATGGGACGTTTATAAAAGCAGGTCCATGGTTCTAGACCCATCTAAATTCACAAATTGACACAGAAAAAAGCATCGCTTAACCAATAATGAACCGATAATTGCCATGAATGGTAAATAAAATACATCAGTTTCCAGTCGTTATGCAGAGCTAGAATAGGATACATGTAGGTCCTAACATGTAAAGGGGCTGTCCCACTGGAGGCGATCGTTGTTGCGACAACTGGCGATCTTGCTATTGTAAGTGCGGTAGCAATTGTTGCTGTAGCCTAGCTTAGATAGAATCGTATGTTGGTTTATAATCGCCTTTTTAAAGCCGAACTCCTTATAATAAAGAAATTATCAGGTTGTCGCCACAACAATCGCGGCCTGTGGGACAGGCCCTTAAATTGGGTACAGCCCACAAGACCGACACCCACGAGACCGACGGCCCACTAAACCGACGACCCACAAGTCCGACAGTAAAGTAAATAGGCCAACGAGATCGACTATAAACAATTAGGCCCACGAGACCGACAGCCCACTAGACCGACACTAGATCAAACAGGCCCACGAGACCGACACTACAATGATATGACCCACGAGACAGAAAATTCGCAATGAAGGCCCACGACACCGACGGTAGAGCAAAACAGCCCACGAGACCGACATTACATGAAGTATACCCACGAGTCAGAAAAGGGACGTCTGAAAGGCAAGAAAGGGGTGGAAGAGGGAGAGAGAGACATGGCAAGGGCCGAGAAGTCGGAAAAAAACAAAAATAGGTGGAAGGGCAACAGAGAGATAATGAAATCAAAGAACTAAGGAGGCAGGTGACCAACGGCAGGTTCGAACAATCCATAGGCTTTGGAAGATTTTCAGGAGGGGGGGGGGGGGGGCTCAATTTTTGTACCAACTGTTTCGGGAAATTTTTCATTACCCCCCCCCCTCCCCCTCCCCCCTCCCTCACGTTGACAGATGTTTGTGGAAAATAAATTGTAGACCTAATCAATTAAGCTATGTTTACGATGTAAAAAATTCTATGAAGACCTTGTATTTTATTTACTTATTTGTGTGTGGGTGTGTGCCTTATCATTTCTTTATGAATGCTGATATGCTAGCGTGAATAGCGAGCAAGGAAAAATAAATCACATTGGGAGCCTAATTTTTTTTATATCAACTTGAAAATGGTGCATTTTCAAGCGTTTTTTTTTTTTTTTTTTAAGGGGGGGCAATTGTCTGGCGAGGGGAGGGGGGGTTCCATTACAGACCTCCTGTCGTACCTGCCTCCTTATGTTCTTGCTTCTAGTCTTTGTTGCCCTTTCCCCCACCCTTTTGTTCTATCCCCTGTATTTCCTCGCTCCTCTCTTCTCCCCCTTTCGGTGCCTTTAGATGTCCCTTTGCTACCCGTTTAAGGGGGGGGGGGGGTGGCACGGCCTCGTGCCCGAAGATACCCCTGGATATTCGCTTGTTTCGTTTCATGGGCTATTTAATTGAAGAAAAAAAAGAAAGAAACGTCTGAATACTGCGTGCGTACCTACTGACTCGTTGCGTATAATCTTGAACTCGTGCGTATGATCCCTCCGTTTTTGAACTCGTTGTTGCGATTTTATACTTCATGTATGACTCGTGCGTTATATACTCGTATTATTATACTCATGTAATGTAACGTCGCGTCTCGTGGGCTTGTGGCTGGTTTTGCTTACTACCGTCGGTGTCGTGGGCCTCTATTGCGAAATTTCTGTCTCGTGGGGTCATATTATTGTGGTGTCGGTCTCGTGGACCTGTTTGATCTAGTGTCGGTCTAATGGGTCTTTATTTGCTGGCGTCGGTCTAATATGCCTTTTTTGTCTAGTGTCGGACTTGTGGGCCGTCGGTCTCGTGGGTGTCGGTCTTGTGGGATGACCCCCTTAAATTGTATGTAGTCCTCCATGTAATGTAGGTTACTAAAGTTTGTTCACCACCCGTCCCAGCTACATGTAGTCTGCAGGAACCAAACCCACATCCGCTATATACATGTACTGGACAGAGTATGAATCTACAGTACTACTCGTAGACAAGATTTGCAATGTACTGTAGCTACTCCGGCTATTTTGATACAAACAGTTGTAGGAGTCTAGTCTCTCCCTAGACATGGTATGATTCATTAAATTGTCAAATTGGAGTCTGTGCTGGCAGACTATATCACATACAGTGTTTTGCATGGGGGTTTCTAATTGCATAATAATCAACACAGACTTGACATTTATAAAATGCTTGGAGGGTCAGTCAGATGGGATGATGAGTCAGTAACGGCCAGAGCCAGCTTCATTCATCTCTAAAATGACTGTAAAAATTGGCAACTTGTCAGGAGCTTACAGAAAGCTTACCATCATTGCACCCAAGGTGACATGAATGCATGAGACATAACCAAGGCTATCAACTACACAAGACAATGGTAGCATAAACCACAAAATATCAATTTGAATTCCAGGCAGTTGCGCTATCCTTGTACAGCGGCGGATTCAGCAGAAATGCCAAATTCATGGACCACTAAGCTATGAGATCTTTCGCATCCTGGTTTGAGGGGTGCACACGCGGCACGCACTACCATACGTATGTGCGCATGAACAGAAATAATTCATACACAAAGAAATGGTAAAAATCACTCTTTTTCAATAATTTCTACAATTTGACCTGAGAATATGTGAAAATATGAGTGTTGGGTGTGTGAGCGTGAGTGTTATTCTCACGTCAGAGGCTTGAGACTTGGAACATGTAGGTCTGGTCCAGGCGTCTATGTGTGCAAGAGGCATGCACCCTCTTTATTTTTATTTTTTTTTAGAAGCAAACATTCATGTAAATAGAGCCACATGTACATGTAGGCTATATTGTTGCTGCCTGCACCAAATTTTATTTTTATATTTACTGTTTGTGCCCCCTATACAAATGTATTTTTAAATTTGTAGTTAATTTGCCCATTACAATGTATGTACGTATCATGAATTTCCAAATCCTTTACATCTGTGGCTGCTTGGACATGCACAGAGGATGCATGGTGCTAACAGGCCCGTGTATTACCTGTACATGTACATGTACATGTAGCTGAAGAAGGATATATATTAGTAACAGGAAATTTCTAAGAAATTACGTACACCTTCCTATATCGTATTGCATGTCAATACCTGTAAAAATAGACAATGCAAGGATTAAATTATAGTGAAATGTCACATTATTCATTGACGTTGTCATTTCTCTCCTGTATCCACAGAACAAGTATTAAAGGAAACTGCACATAGTGTCTAGAATATATTTTTCCTTTCTAAAACTCCGAAGGAATTATTACACAAATCTTACAAATCATATAATCTACATCTCTACATGTAGGAATGGTAAAAAAAAGTAGTGTTTTATTCCCTTTCCACAATATACTTGTACCTTAAAAGTTGATAAAGAGTAGTACTACAAATGAGGCATCAATAGCTTTTTTTTCTTCTTCAAATTTCAAGTGATCACTTTGCATAATAAAATAATCCAGGCCTGCAGAATTCAATTGGATGTTTCCTTATATAACCTCCATTCACATTTATACACAAGTACGCCACACAATACAGTAATGATACTGCAATATTGCAGTATTTTTATATGAACGGGTTTCAGTAAAATAAGGGGGGAACTCGATACCCCATTATTGTCATCAGTTCACAAAAATCGCATTTGGTAAGTAATCTGCAAAATAGCAGCAACATTACTGGAAAATCTTGAGGATATGTGGTGCTCAGACTAATGCTTTTCATATCCTAACAGACAAAAACAATGGACCCATCGACCGAACGACCAGGCAGGTGCTTTTAGCATCATTAATGAGGTATTCATGATGTCCGCTGACATTATACATGATAAATGCTTGCTAATTAAATGTACTAATTGCTCTGGGACTGCTGTGTGCATGCAGTTCTAATCATCATCGTCGGGAGACCATGGGGGGATAAATTGAATGGAATAGCACAAGATGGCAAACAGCATCGTGATAGGTTTGTCTTCTGTTTTATCAACACCAATTAGTACAGACAGTTTCTGAGAAGATCATGAAGGCACTAATGGGAAAAGCAATGTTTTTCATCCGCTCAATGGTATACAATGCATTTCATATTTGCAAGGGAAAACATAAGTTCAGAGACATGGACCAAAACTGAAAACAAAACACACTTGATTACGAAGTACACGTACAATGTACTTGTAAACCAACTGTGCAGAAATATCCCATTTATTCTCTGATACCCCATTCACAGTGGTTTTCAAATTTATCCCGGTGCTGTCGCGGGACGGCAACACCGCTATAAATGCATTCACGGTGGAAAAGTTATCCCGGGACAGTCCCGGGATAGATTTCATATACCCATTCACACTGCAGCCTGTGATTTTTATGACCTCCATAACAAAATACTTGCATTTCTTTTGTATTTCTTTGTTTTTCTCCTTCTTCCATATTCTTTTTCATCATTTCCTAAGTATTTCTTTGTTTTTTCTCCTTCTTTCCTTTTCTTTTCTATTATTTCTTATGTATTTCTTTGTTTTTTCTCCTTCTTTCCTTTTCTTTCTATCATTTCTTTTGTATTTCTTTGTTTTTTCTTTTCTATCTTTTCCTGTGTATTTCTTTGTTTTTCTCATTCTTTCTTCTTTTTTTTCTATGTATTTCCCTGTTTTATCCTTCTTTCACTCTCTTTTCTGGAAATTCTTATGTATTTCATTGTTTTTTATCCCGGTGCTGTAGCGGAGTGCCTTCACACTGAAGGCACTCTGCGACAGTCGCAGGACTGTCCCGGTGCTGTTACTATGGTTTGAGCGCGATAGTTTATCGCGGTGTTATAGCGGGGCGAGGTTATCCCGGGATAGTTTATAGCGGGTCCGAGCATTCACACTACATATTCACCACCATGTCACCACATCACCCGGAGCACCAACAGCACCTGACACAGCACAAACCCCCTCCAGGACAGCGTCTACGCTTTTTGGGAGAGTACTTCTTCAAGGTTCAAGGCAAGACCGCTACAGTCGCGGGACAGTCCCGCGACTGTAGCGGTGTTTGAGGCCACTGTGAATGGGGTATGAGATACAAGTATGATTTAGCAACACAAAGTGTGTAGCTCAGGATATTCAGTAAAGTTCACTGGTCCACAGGTGTATTTAAATCATTATTCTTGAGAGGGAGAGGACATGGGAACCTATACTTTCAATAACAAAAGAAAAATTAGTGATTTATTCTGTAAAATTACATTTCTTCTTTCCCTAGATGAATTTCTGGCTTTCCAAAATAAGAATAAACTATTGTTCAACTCACACCATTTGTGACAGCTTTATTTGCCTAATGCATGCTACATGTATTTCCCCACAAAAAAAAAAGGTCATCCTTGAAACACTTCCATGCAATACAATAAATTTAATTTTAAACAGTGATCTGTGCAATGAATGACTCACTGATTTTTCCTTTTGTGTAATTGATATTACATAGCTTTCTTTGTCATTAATTGTCCTTGTAAAAGTGAACAAACCAATGATTTGTTGAATTAATCCATTGTTTGATGAGTAATATCAGCCAAGTCTAAAACAAACAACACTTATATTACTCCACAGAAGCTAAAAATAATCATAATTAAACAAAAGTTTAAGGGTGATGGGGGATGGGTAAATAATAGATCTGAAATGAAGTAAAGAGGTGAGAAGTTTCAGATCACGCTATTCCATTGTCTTCCTCCCCGCTCCAACAACGCTCCATTATAGGCATAATTTCATTTTTTTTCTTGCATTAATTTCTGTTCTACATTTTTCTCCTTATTCCAGTCTCATTACGCAAATGTCAAATTGACCCTAAAGGGATGAAAGCGGAGAGAAATTAACGCCTCGCCCTGGAGTAAACCCATCATTCTGTCAACACTCTTAAAAACCTGTGAATAGCGGTAAATTGATGTGTCAATCCGGGGGCTATTTTCAGAGTCGGCTCATTGATTTTGACCATACACTAACCGGGAGCGTTTTGTCTCCTGACAGTTGAGGGCTTGGTTTTTATTACTTTCAGTCATGTATGGTGTTTTGACCTGTTGCTGTGAGGTACAACATGCCCAGTCAAATTTCAATAATACTAGCATTCATGTACATACAGTATTTGGAAAGATATTATCTTAATACACTAATCTCAATCTAAGAATAGCAATGTTTCACAATCCACATAATGATGCAGTAAAAAGACCTTCTTTGGAAAAAAAAAAATGTGATTTGGAATGTACGATGTTGTATGTTTTACATGACAACTATGTTGTATGCTACATGATTGCTCCACGTTGATCAAAGCTACATTACAACTGTGTACAGGATGTTTCTGGTCAGTATTTCACTTTCATCGTTAAACAAGGCCATTTTCAGAATAATTACTAGCAACGAGCTCGGAAAAAGCCTGGAATGATCTTGAAATGAAGATGAGTCGCATCTGAGATTCTTAATCATTTGTCCTTAATTAGATACTCCGAGGAAAACATCACGCAAGAGCGAAGGGCTTCATGGCTATTATAAGTCTTGTTAAAATTGTCTCATTATTTTGTGAGAATGTGACATTGAATACATGTAGAACAGAGTCATGAAGTAATGTACATGTAGCTTTAAAGTTTAACTAAGCCATAATATTGCATCCTCCGTTACTACATGTATGAACTGTTCTCTGATTTGAAAAACAAAAGTGAAAAACTGAGGATCCATCACTTTTGCAGACGAGTGAGGTAGAGGATATATTTTGGTGCTGTTTGAATTCTTATCTAAGTTTAGCAGCAAGCACAAACTGCAAAGGTTATAAAAACCTTTATCGATCATGTTTGGTGACAAAGCTATAATCTTGATATAGCAAATCTTTCATCATTCTTGTTTATTATCACAAGCACGAAAGATAACCGGCATCAACCTCCGGGAAGAGAAGAAAAGGCAGTAGAAAGAAGGATGATTTAGAGAGAATATTGCTTGTCCAAACCCAAGCCTCTCCAATTTCCCGTCCTATGCCAAGCCTATAACAACCATCTGTCATGTCCCATCCTCTCTCACTTCACCAGAGCCACCTTGGCTAGAGAAAGAGAGCTCAAATGATATTTCATATCAATATTGGATAGGCTGCTACTAGCTACCCTTTAACAGTCTGAACGTTCAGACGCAATGTGTACAACAGTTTATTTGCAACAAATAAGCTGCATTGTTCGCTAACCTACATGACAGTGCATGTACATGTAGTTGGGAGCCAAGTTGCAATCAAACCATTCAATTTCAAACTTATAAAATCAGATTTGTCTTAAACGTAGATCCATAATTTTCTTCCCCGCCCCCATCCAAAATATGCATTGAATTTGAATTGAACAACATTATAGTATACATGTACAGCACAACACAATAAATACACATAATCTGTTGAGACTTGAAGGCCAGTGCATAATTTATAATAGATTTGTGATTAACAACTCCCGATCAATTTATCATTTTTATTTTATGCGTGAGAGGTGTGGTTTAAAAAGTTAATGAATTTAATCTAAGATATAAAAATGTACACTTTTCTTGACTACTGAGAACAAAAGCGTACCAATTACAAGTATGAATAAAGTATCTTGAATAAACTACATGAACCCTTCATAGAGATATTAAAAGGGTCTTGAGGTGATAGACTAATAGTAGAAAGTGTTCATCCCCTGGTGATATTGCATTTTTTGCACACAGAGGGGTATGAGGAGAAAATAAAGCACAAATCCATGTCTGCAAAATAATATAGTTCAAAGGACAGTGATATGATATAAACGTAATAACTGGGTGTGCCCAGTCAAGTGGAGGTCAGCTCCAAAAATACGAAGAAATGAAATAATATAAATTTGTTTGTTTGCCCCGGGATAGAAACTTGAAATATTTAGCAATGATACTGTAATATGAAACTGAAGGTAAAATGCAATGCTAACAGTTACTTTCGAAAACACAGAATCCCTGAAGTGTCTATATTTCAGCTTCCAGTGGCATACTGCTTTCCCAAACATAAACACAATTATGAACTCAGTGCTCCATTTCAATTTCTCTTTGTATTCTGTTCTAGTCTGCATAAATGTTTTGTGCAAGATACGAAAATGTTGACACCCCAGTTGCAAAATATGGAGTCTCCTTCAAATCATACCAGTTGACTACCGAATTCTTTTACACTTACTTGTGGGTTAATTTTGACAAACTTACTCCAGTCTTAACCCACGGAGTACTGAATCCTTTCACTCCCATATGTTTAATAAAAGAAATATCCAGTTCCTTTGGGGCTGACACAGAGATGTAGAGGTGGAGAAGAGGAGGAGGAGGAGGATGACGTCAAAGATTATTTTAAGTGATCATTTATCATCTGCATCATTCATGATGGCTCGGCAAACACTTGCACAGATTTATCATTCATCTTCTGAACTAGTCAACTCCAGTCTCGGCAAAAATGGATGGGAATGGCTCATGGGTTGCCCTTTTGAAAGGAGTTTATTTGATAAGTTCAGATGACGCCATAGCGCTCATAAGGAAGTTGGGGAGGTGACAGTTTGTTTCTTGAAGGACAAAATGTTGAGATTCATTAAACAGGCCTGTGAGTAGGGTTTTTAAAAAAGTGGAAAAGGTCCTGTGGCTATGATTCCATATACAGCATACCACATACAAACATTTACAGACCCAATTAAACGAGAATGTTACAGTAAGAACCAGCCTTCCTCGAGGGCATTTGACTGCAAGGACCTTTGACCGAGGACATTTGTAGGGAATTTGTATGAAGACATTTGAATGAGGACATATGTCCAATTATGCCAAGTCACACATCACAAAAAACATTTGAATACACAATAGGTGGATTCACACCTGCCCGATCGAGAAAAATACCCGTAAATTACGGGAACTTTTCCAATCACCAAATTACGCGTAATTTGTTTTGCATGTTCACACCTGCCCGAACCGTCTTTTTCAGGAAAGATACCCGAAGTTATAAACAAGGGAAGAAATAGAAAAAACAAAGAAATACATAAGAAAAGCGGGGAAAGAAGAAAAAACAAAGAAATACATAAAGAACAAAAAGAAAGAAGGAAAAACAAAGAAATACATATTAAGAAAAGCGGGGAAGGAAGGAAAAAAACAAAGAAATACATAAGGAACGAAAAGAAAGAAGGAAAAACCAAGAAATACACAAGGAAAGAGAAGAAAGAAGGAAAAAAAAACAAAGAAATACATAAGAAAAGCGGGGAAGGAAGGAAAAACCAAGAAATACACAAGGAACGAGAAGAAAGAACTGAAGGAAAAACAAAGAAATACAAAAGAACAAGAAAGGGGGAATAGAAAGTTCCCGTAATTTATGTTCACACTACAAAAGTTCCCACGACCTTGGTGAAACTACGCGTAGTTTCGACGAAGTACCTTTTAATTTACGGGAATTTATCTTCGGGAATATTACGCGTAGTTTGGTTTCACACTTGCAAAATTACGCGTAGTTTGTGATCGGGGTAAAAATACCCGATCAGAGATTACGGGAACTTTTCCAGATCGGGCAGGTGTGAATCCACCTAATGTTCAGCCTATATAGAAAAGATTTACATGGACACATGCATGATTAGCCACTCGGTGTTAGAATTACCCCTTTCCTGTTAATTTAATTTCTTTTCTCTCTCTACAACTAAATATTCCAATGCCATGCTGCATTTACATACAGGCCCGAAAGCAGATCCTCATTTTTAATTTACAAATTACAAACAGGAAAAAAATGTATCTGAAGAAGGAGGGTATACATGTACACAACCTACATGTAGTTAATACATCTTGGAAGGTACTACATGTATGGATCATCATCATTGAGTTTCTTCCGTTGCTAGGTTGGATGCAATATAGATTCATCATGGTGGCTACATCGATATATGTATGTATTCTGAATAAATATTCTCAAATATGTATTGGAGACTAATTTCCCACAAGACTTACTCTTTTCATCCTAACAGGGAATGTATACAAGAGAGCAAACATACATGTACATGTAGTACTAATGTCGTCCAGGCCTGGATGCACAGTATCATGCACATCCCAAGTGCCATCCCCTATATCTTTTCTCTCTCTCAACAAGCATGCGTGTAATTGATACCGCAGCTTTAAATAGCATCTCGCAGGATAAATTGCATCTACACATGTGTGAAATGCCTCGCTTCTCTTTGATGTGTGGTGTACAACATTTATACTGTAGCTGGGAGTTCAAAGTTTACATGTTGTTTTAGGGATATGCGCAAATGACAGAGTACTTAGCATTGTTTTGATGCTATTGCTCGCAATGTTTATAAAATAAACAATGCAAGTTTGATACTTCCACAATACAACATTGATCAAGACAAATCCCCTCCCCCCCCCCCCACAACCTGGTTGTCATTGAGTAAAAAAATGATCTTCATCGTAGCCATATTACATGTACATGTAGGGCCTACATATTTAAATTTTGACACTCCAACCTCAAAACCACAATGTCCTTTGTATTGAATCATTATTCCATTGAAAACACTTTGTAAGATTTCGAGCAGGAGCATACATGTACACTGTACACTAAGCAGACTTGTTTCAAAACAACATACGGGGCAAACACAGACAAATTGAATCTTCTGGCAAAAATCCTCCTGTTGTCATGTTCATGTACATATGTATGTATGTCCACAAGTGGGTTTGATATTAAATTGTCTATGTACATTGGAAAAAAAAAAAGGATGATCAACAACAAAAAAAACAAAAAAAACAAAACATTGTACTATGTATAAGGGAATACACTGTGCCTATTCAGTTTGTTTGTTTGTTGTTGCTTTTTAAATTTAATTTTTTTTTCCTCATATGTTTAAGAAAAGGAAATAAACTTATTTTATAGTAAATTAAATAGATTTGGATCACAATCTAAAAAATATATAATTCCCCTTTCATTTCATGCAGTCATAAACGGTTCCGTCCGACAGCTGTCTACTATGTGCTTTTGATACCCAATTGTATTTGTTTATTGTACCAGAAATACATGTACTAATACCACGTTAATACGACACTGATTTTCAAAATATTTGATTAGCTCATCAACCAACATATTTTTGTTTCTGAGTGACACGAATGAAACTATAGCCAAAGGAGAAGAACCATATTCAAAACAACTTTGACAAAAGACAAATAATATGGGATGAAAATTGATGAGCGCTATTGGCACTACATGTATTTACTTAAATTAGAAATGACATCATCTGTCTATGAATACATGAACGTGTTAGATATTGCACTTCACAATGAAATGTTAAACAAAGTTGATTAGTGATCCTTAAATAATCAATCATACCTCACGAAACCTCTCAATAATAATGTACAACTAAAATGTGCACACTGTATGTATGAGCATGTATCTTTTTATTAAAACATAATCTTTAATGACGATATCCAAGAGCCAGGACCAATTCTTACAGACCTGTGACCATTTTGGCTCTCAGTGGTCATAATGTAATATTGAAACTTCATATGTACATTTGTTGATGTTGTTGGTGTTTTAAAAGTTTTTTTTTTTTTTTTTTTGTCAGCCTAGAGATTGCAGATTCGCAATCACAGGCGATGGGATCTATTCAAGCTCATGATCAATTTTAGAATCTGTTATTGATATTCTTTGGGCTCTGGTACATGTCTGCTTCAACCGCAATGAAGGATGTCGACCCAGAAATTGATATTACATTTTTTTTTCACTCCACTAGCCACTGCCTTTCTGGTTTATGAAATCATGCTAGCTAGCCAACCAGACGGGTTGTTATAAACAGGATCCTCATAACTGGTGCAGTAAACAACCTGATGTGCTGTTGCACATTTTAAGATTCCGTCCAGCTATTTTTATTACTGTTTTATAATTATATTATTTCCTTATCATATCATTCAATCTAAAGAATGCTGTTTCACATTTAAGACTCTCATGCTTTTTGAAAAGGCAAAGTGTTGACTTTATATTTTTAAAGGGAATTTTTTCTTAATCAAATAAAAATAGGAGCAACATTGATGGTCATGTAGGAAAATATAAAATTTCAAATAATTTGATTACAATTTCTTGTACAAAAATATATTTAATTGAAATTATTCAGGTATTAGATGTTCATGGTGAATAAAAACAAAATACAAACTAACAACAAACAGACACATTTATATTAATTAATCAAAAGTATCACTGGTAAAATGATCTTTATGTTGTTGATTAGTTTATCTTATTCTTAAAAACCCCTGAATACACTTACCTTCCTGTAACTGTCTTCGATTGTTGGGTCATATTTTTCAACAAAGATTCCCTGTACAAACTGTACTGTCTGCAAGAGAAACAGAAAAACATCAAGAAATTAGACAAAAACAGATTGATGGAGGAAATGGTGGATATTGTAACAGTTGCATCTAAAATTCCTTAAAATTCTGATCATGCTTCCTGAAATATTCCTAGTACATTGTGACACATAAGCCACCATTTTGACCCCATCCTCCAGTATAATTTCCTTCCAGAAGTAATGTCAGCTACTGTAAACAATATTTTCCCTCATCAGAATATTACACTTTAAAATAATAATATCATTTACTTTAAAAGATGCACTATCAATTAAATTAGCGTACTGCTATTAAACAATTCAGCAACACAAGGAATTGAGATAAATCTATATTGTTTCAATATCAATATTATTAAGTGTTTATATAATTTGAAACTCAGTCCAGTCTCCCAACATATTCACTTGACACAATCTACAAGGCTTCAGTATATGATTTGAAATTTTATAGCTGGACAGTCACAGGGGTCATGTATACGGGCCATACAATGTGCATGAAACCTCAGCAATTGTTTGAGCAAATGGTTAGGAGTTTCATGTTTCACGTCTACAGTAGTTTGAAACTGGGATTGGGGGCATAAACAATGTAAAAAATCACAACTTGTGAGAGATTTGACATTTACATTCAAACCTCCAGGGACATATATTCTTCAAATTATTAAAAGTAGTAATTAAAAAAAATCTTCAATTTTTAAATGTAATCAATCCCTTGAAAGAGGGGATCAAGGCTAGAACAACTGCTTGCTTTTGTTGAACAATAGGATCAACAGCTTTAAAAACAAACCAAATATTTCCTGTTGAAATATCAGATTGGGCTTAGCAAGGATGCAATGAAATCCATGCCAGGATAATTATAATTCTTCTTCATTTCCTTTTGACGGCAAAGTGTGCACAAGAAGGCCTACATAAATATTAGACCGGTACAAAACTGTAGAATTAATTTGCCGAATGGAAGGATATTTCTAGTACTAGAGAAAATATGAAATGTTAGATAAGTCTGTGACCACTTGATAGATTTGGCTCTAGATGTAGGCCTACATGTATCTGGTTCATTTGTTGAGAAAGTAGTCAACTCCAAGAAAAATCTCCAAGAACTAGTGCATGGCAGTGACAGTGGCCATTGAGCTGATTGAGGGCACACGTACATGTACATATTGCAAAATGAGAGAAATAGTGAGACATTCAAACATTTTTTTTTTTCAATATAGAATAGTTCTCGGGAAACACCCACTTAATAATCAAGAGTAAACATTCTCCTTTTGAAGCAGTCGTTATATGACAAATCATGGAGCAAGTTTAGAGTTTACAATCTCGGTTCAAATTCCAAAGTACATTCCAGTAGCATTACTGCTACAATGTATAAACCATGTACATGTACATCAAGCCTACTGTGTAAAATCAACAGTCAGTGGAGAAGTTTTCTTGAAGATATTACTAGAATGTCTACTACTGTACACATGTTCATGTACTACGGTTCGTGAACCGTGCATGAACAGGAGTTTGTCTGCAGTTTAGAAAATCAGTTGTGTACATGTATCCTGTACCCAGTCAACATGTGAACATGTACATTTTATTGTAATTATTTCATTTGAAGGTGTGGCTGTCAACACTACTTTGACACAACAGAGGGGTAAACATGTTGACTAATAGGCCTAGAGTTAGGACCCCCCCCCCTTTAACTTCCTCTCATTATGGTACCGTTACATGTACTGCCAATGTGGTAAACTTATAAATAAATTATAAAGTAAATTCTTAATAGAAATTATATTATAGGCGATTGATTTTTTTTTTAAATTGAGCTACATAAATGATGTCACTCATATAAATGGGACCATGAATCATATCATGTGGAATATCATTCCTCTTTCATTTGAAATCATAAAATTTCAAATTCCAATAATTGAAAATTCTTTTCATGCTTTTCAGCCATGGTAAAGTTCGACACTAAATTGACACTTGAGTCTTATCACTTCTCAGAATCTCCTTCATGAGGCCTAAATTCTGTACATTACAGCCATAGCTCTCTGCTTGTGCAACAGACATATATACCCTTTTCTCACGTACCAAAATTTCCTTAGCCCCATAGTATAGGTAGTACTATCTTGCCATTTAGCCCCACATAGTACGGGGTAAAGCTTATTCCACTTTCTGTTCCGACGACGTTTTGGCAAAGTAGGCTAACCCCACCTATAGTACGGGATTCTCTGGCCCTGCAAAATAGCAGGGTTAGCCGCGCAATTGCGGTGTTTAGAGTGAAAAGCCGGGATTACAAACTCTTGTCGGAACAGAAACCCGGCGAAGCCAACAGCTGTGCACATGCCGTACTAGCGAGCGCCAAGCCACAATGGAGGCTCACAGCGATGCGCTCGTGAATATTCATAAGCTAACTATAGTACAGGGTTAACGATTTCTGTATGAGAACAGAGTGCATTTTCTTAGCCGGGGTTAGGCAGATATTTTGGCTCGTCGGAAAAGGAAAATAAATAGTACGGGGTAAAGGAAAGTATGGCGTTAACGATAGTACTGGGTTAAGAAAAGGCCTGTGAGAAAAGGGTAATAATACAGTGTATAGGCCTACATGTACATGTAGTCTGGTAGGATTATCCTGGCAAGAATGAAATCCCTCCCACATAAATCCAGGAATTATACACAAAGCCCTGCATTAGACATCTCAAAATTAAAAGATATATATATAAGCGGTGATCACAGGAGCAAACAGAAACAATTCAGTTATCGCTGATTTGTCTGTTATTTTTAGAATTCACACTACTTTTAGTCAGTTGGTGAGTAAGATGGAATAAATTAGAATTTGATTTCATTTTAAACATGGCATCTCCATTCACTGCAAATTAACAATAATCTAGTTTAGTCAAAGATAAATTCTTACGTCCAACATAAGAAAAACTAAAATGCCTTTTTGGTATTAGACCAAATTGCTGAGCTACCTAGTCCTAAATCAAAACAACAATGTAGGCATTTCTTAGCATTTTCATTTTGCAATTTCTTAAACAATAGACTTACAGTACATTGTACGTTGTTTAATAATAATTTCTTTTTATATAAAGCAATATATATCCAAGTGGTACGTACTTGCTCAAAAATGCTTTACAATATATTAAATTACAATGCATTATGTAATGTATTTGATTGAATTAAAGCTTACTAAAGTCTACATGTTGTAATAACTAGGGGAATCAACCCAAATCCAATCATTTGAAAATTACCCGTCTGTGTCAGGTAATCGGGAAAAAAAAGGCAAATCATGAAACTAATTTGTTACACATCACCTGTGTGCCCATGAATGTTTGTGAGGAAAAAAAACCCAATCATATCATTTGTCCCAAAAATGTATTGAAATGTAACCATGGAGCTCAATTTAACCTATAATAATATAAATGATGTAATCCTCTGATCTGCTATCCCAATACGCTTTGTACAGTACAGTACACAATCCAAATTCCACATTCATGGATGGACATGTGTGAAATGAAAACCTGACACACGATACTGTCCTAGTTCCGTACAAACCCACTATTAAAGGTGTGATGGACAAGAAAGGATAGATTGATTATGGATTAGAGTTTATCATAGTCATACTTTTCCTGCTGTGGATACATGTTGAGTGTGGAGGGTATGAAGAATACTCTCTGGGACATAAAAAGCCTATTCTCTAGGGCATAACAAACAAACTTGATGCATTCTCTGCCTTTGTATAACAAATCAATGTTTTCAGGGTTAGGGCTCATAAGGTGACCGGTCAATGGACCTATAAAATCTACATGCACAATGTATTTAAGTAGTAAAGAAGGACAAGCTACAGTATGTAATAATAATAATTAGAGGCTTAGGCTACTTTTACAGTGCACATGTACAGAGTGGATAATGAAATGACCAATGATGTGAATGACCCTTTAGCTCATTACATACTGCATGCACAGTAGAATGTACAAGTAACTGTCTCAAGGCTACTGCATAATTGACATGAATATGTACAATGTACATGTACATTGTATATTACCTCGTATTTACAGTAAAATATATTTGAGTTTAAAATAATCCATTGGCATTCAGTCAATAAGAAGAATAAGAAGAAGGCATTCATCAACTACACATGTAGGACTACATGTACATTCAAAGAGAAAGCATAACTCTACTTAATTTGCTGATCTAAAGAGGAAAATATCCTACATGTACATTTGTAGGCCAACATGATTGTAGTTTTGACAATGGTTTTGTACCCAAAATAGACAAAAGAAAAGTGAAAACAGGAAATAGAAAATGCCTCTTTATACAAGTAGTTATACCAAATAGAAAGGATTATGGACATGGATTATGGGATTGTCAGTCGGAAGTCCTCCCACATAAATTTAAAGTAGGTCTTGAATTTATGTGTCATTGCCATTCTATGCACACACACAGGGGTGAATCACCATAATACAGACATTGGTAGGGAGTTGACATCAAAGGTATTGTTCGTTGTGGCTGCTGAAAGCATTGTTTGATTTGTGTACAACCTAAAAAGCTTCATGCAGCATATTTACATGTTGATCACTTTGAGTTTTTATTCTTGTGGTCTGTCAGTAGTTGTAGCACAGTTGAATATAATAAAGTAGGATTTCAATAAATACCATTTCACATCCTCTGACGTAATATGACAGAACTGCAGCATTTTTCAGTCTAGCCGGTGTACATGTCTATATAATTATAGGTGGATCTAGAAAAGGCGCAATATGTATGCACCCCCTACTTTTTGATAATCACACATTGATCATACAAGATTTTTTTTTTTTACAAATCACACTTTGAATACACATTACTTTTTTTAAATCTCCTTTTGTGATAATTTGGGATTATACATGTACTTGAAACAAGAATAATATGAATTACACATCAGCAGAAAGAGTAAGAAGCACTGACAAATAAACTTACTTCAGGTAAGAAAGATTAAACGGTTTGCAAATAAAAACAGTTTGAAGGAAAATACTCAAATGTTGAAATCTCTAAACTGACAGTACAATATAAAAAAACCCATCAAATTGGTATATTCTTTGGACGGAGTTTGCAATATATTCATTGATTTAATCTCATCAAATTAAACTCGTCAAATGTGAATTTTAAGTTTGTATGGGAGAAATAAAAATAGAACATGAGGAGGGGGGGGGGGATGATATCTTGAATAGTATCTCTACAGTTTGGCTACCGGGGCTTGAAAATGAGTACTTACCAATGCACTCTTGCCTACACCACCAGAGCCCAAAACAACAAGCTTATATTCCCTCATTGTGTATGTGTGTACTTCTGTAGATTATATTCCTAAAAGCCAGTCTGAAAAGAAAACATAATTAAGTTGAAAGACACTTCAATGAATATGATTTATTAACTATGGAAAAAACTTTAAATTGGTTATTCAAATATTTTTAAACAACTGAGACACTGAAAGGCAAACATAAGCATCTCTTTGGAGAAATATCATAATTATAAATACACACCGGTGGATTCAGTGAGATTCAGAGGCGACTCTGTAACAAGCATACTACTATTTTCTGACGGGTGCAGTAGGATGAAAATAGTTACATTGTCCCAAGAATGTTTATATGTGGGGGTGTTTCACCAAGTCGTTTGTAAATCCATTCTCTACGGGCATCACTATTACCACAGAACTAAACCTGTACCATCAGTTAGTCTACCACTCCACGGCAGGAACCGCCTGCTGATCTCCGAAGTAAACGGAGGAAGAACAACAAGAAGAAGAAGAAGTAAAGTTACAAATGACTTGGTGAAACACCACCACGAATATTAATTATCTCAAATAAATTCTCCCCATCCTTTCCGACTCTTTTGTAACAAATAAATGGAGTTTCAAGAGTAGTCTGCTGTTGACCAGCTGGTCACCAACATGTACCAGCGGAAAAGCAAAATCTACATTTGTCGCCAGAGCTGCACATGGATCGTGTGACATAACACAACCCTCTCCAAGACATCGTGTAAAATAGTTCTTTAAGGTTCAAGTTGCACAACGAGGGACAATACAGTATCATATTACTAGAAGGGCAACAGCCAAAATCATTTATGGAATCTGCATCAGTCCTACTTCAAGAACAATGTTAATAATTCATCACAAAAATGGCAACTGACCCATTTATAACAATCTTGAGTACACTCTTACTTACTTACTGTAAAACTTAAAGGATTGGTTGAGGTATGAGACTTCGAGACTACATGTAGACTACAACAATTCTATCACCAAAAAAATCATCACAATTTAACAAAACAACATCAGGAGAATTGAAAAAAACAAAACAAACACAAACATCATGACACTTACACTTATGCCTGGTCAATTCATAATTGACCTTGCACTGGGAAGTACCTTATTGCAGCAGTTTACTACCAATGGAAAGTCAATGCAGAAAAGTGTCTTGAGCACCTCCAGCTAAGTCAAGGTGGCATATCAAAAAAGGGTCTAAAAATTATCCTAAACAAAATTAACAATTTCTAATAGAAGAATTATATTGCAATGGGACTATAGATCATCTTTATTTATTTTGAGGTAGGTTTAAAGCTGGTTTCGCTTATTATTATTGAGAAGTTTCCTCAGCAACCAAGAGGGCAACAGACAGCCATTTTTCAGTACTGACTGATGTTGGTTTGCAGCTGTATGTGACATCATGATGACATGTACGCGTCGTCACCTTAATGTTAGTCTACGTCGGAATCAGGCATGGTCTGAATTTAGTCACGCACCAGACTCTAGGCCATTTTGTTTGTTTTTGATGTTTTTTTCTTATTTTCCCATTCAATTTTAATTTTAATTTCGAATCTAACAATTTGATTAACATTTTTTTACAACATCAAAATTAGACATAGACTAATCTAGTTCCAACTTTTTCTCACTCTCATTCAATCTCAAAGACAGTACAAAATCAAACCCCATTGCTATAATTATCTAGACTCAGTTTCATAACCCTTTTATATGATTCCAATGTCTGAGCCCGACAGATAGGCACCCGTATAATACCGGCGGGTTTTAACATACCAGCGGAAATGCATTGCATTTGTCGCCAGAGCTGCAGTGCTAGAATCTACGTTGATCGCAATGCATTTAGAGAGTGACTGTTTTGCATTCGGCTCACTGAAAAATGCCGTCGATAAAAATGAATTTTTCAAGTGATTGGGGCATATCCTTCATTTGTAGCTTTTCCTACTGTATTACAGAACTAAACTCTACGTAAATACTTACTACTGTCGTTATTAACTATACAAGCTGTGTAAAATCCGTGTTTTTCTGTAAGTTCTGTCACCAGGATGAAACCGTTCAATCTACACAGGGCGAGGTCGAAATGTCTGTGTGACCGGTATACCGTGACGTCACAAATTCGACTGTAAAAAAAAAAAAATAATAAAGGAAAATGAATGGTGTCGCTAATCTGAGATGCCCTCTATGATGAGAAATTTCACATTTTCATTTTTTCTTCTTCATTTAAGCCCAAGGCTTTAATTTTAGTTTTGTTTTAAATGCGTAACAGTGTTGTTGTTGTTGTTTTTGTTGTTTTTGGTATTTTTAAGGGGTGGTTGTTGGAATTCACATGGTCTTAGATATTTCCTATGCGCCTCCATGAGTTGGATAGTTTGTTTGCTCCAGCAACATCATTTTTTTCTCTGGTTTTAATTTTTAAGTGTGTTTGTTTACACTTTTAATCTTCGGGACCTGGCTATACATTCATGAGCGTATTCTTAGGGGGGCTCTCGGGGGCCCGCCCTCTCCCCCCCCCCCCCCCCCGGGGTAAGCGCCAAAAAGGCGCCAAAATGACCTTAGAGGCTCTAAATTGAGCAAAATGTTAAACAAAAAACAAAAAACAAAAAAAACTAAAATAATGGAAGAAATGTTTATAACGATTGACCCTCTTTGAACCTACTCCTAGGACTTTATATATACACCTACCCCCCCCCCCCCCACCCGCTTATCGCTCGGCCAGCGTGACGTGAAAAAAAATTGCGTGTAGGCCTACCTTTTGGCTCGCCCGGTGTAAAGCAAAAAAAATAAATTGGGTGTACCATTCTGGATCCACCACTGGGGGCCCCAAATTAAAAACCACATCAGCCCCCGGGGTACCAAATCCTGGATACGCGCCTGACATTGGACGTTCCCCCAAACCTTCTTGGGGTTTTTTCTTTAGTTAACGTTTGCCAGCCCCCGCAATGACTATTTTTGCATTCCCCCAATAAAAATCAACTTTGACCCTTCCCTAGGACAATTATTATAGGCATAAGAATGTTACCACAATCTCAAATTTAACTTAAAGAACAATAACATGAACCTATACTTCAAATGTGTTTCCAGTGAGTAGCACTGAGGGGGCCTTAATGGGACTGATAAACAAGAAGGGGCCCCAAAATAAGAACAAAAATTACAAAATTTGATCGTGTAGCAGTATTTAGATGGCAAATTAAATTGTTTGGGGTCATACCAGAAACAAATTTGTATTAACCCCAAAATTTGAACATAGTAATAAATATACTGTGTTGATAATATTGTTTTGTTGCCACTGATTTTCCAATAGTACAATCCGTGAATTAAAATATTCGGCCCCATTGGGCAAATATTTTTGTAATAAATTATCACATTAGCGGCGAAACGAATTTTAAAGTGGGGGGGGGGTGGGTCACGGTGGAAAAGGGGCACAGTTTTTAAAAAGGGAGCTCTTTGCAAAAACGGAGAAAAGTATTAGAATAGGATGGGGGTGCAAAGAATATTTTCCTTTAAATCTATGCTTTCAAGAATATTAATGTTTTTTTTTTTTATTTACCGTTCATTTTTTTTTTTTTTTTTTTTTTTTTTTTTTTTTTTTTTTTTTAAGTAATGCGAAGAAAAAAAAAAGTAATTTAAGTAATGCCAAAAAATTTTAGCTAAAAATGTGAGTTGATCGTGCATTAGAGACCATATGAATTATCCGAATTACCCAATCGAAAATACATTCAAAAGACAAACAGGCTTGGGTTAAATAATTTTGATGGAGCAAAGTCAACTTGGACGAGTGTACTGAGTGGAATTCCGCAGGGCAGTGTCCTCGGTCCTACCCCGTTTATCATGCCAATGCTTCTAATTGTCAACAATGCCCTTTCGCAAGGTTTGTCTCCAGTTGTATTACATTATTTTCAGCACTAGAAAGGGCATTACAGAGGATTAATTTTAGGGACTGTAGCCCTAAGGCCCCCGCTATCACCACAGTAGGGCAATCTTCATATTTGCCTCCAGTAGCAGGGGGTTATTCGTTCCATGCATATTGCTTGGTATTCTATTTTGTTTTGGAAAAATCATCAGTCTGTTGGAAAAGACATACTTAAGGCAAAAGGGGCATATTTTTGTATCGACAGTGCCCTTTCCGAACTGTTTATATATATAATAAATTTAAAAAAGACTGAAAGCATTATCTTTATCCTAAAGGGCATCTTTAGGTGTTTTTTTTTAATGTGTCTTTTTTTGTAATTTTTAGGTGTTTAGGTGTTGAAAATTGTTTTCTGCATGCCTTTGGTCGTTTGTAACGTCATATATCAGCCGTGGGGGTAAGGTTTAGGGGGTCAATCGGTTATAAACGAAAATTTTCATTTTGTTGTTGTTGTTGTTGTTGTTGTCCATTTGGCGCCCTTTTGGGCGCCTACCCGGGGGGGGGGGCGGTCCCCTAGCCCCCCCCCCCCTCCCCAGAATACGCGCATGACAAGTACTCCTATCCTGTTACTGCATTTAAAAGTTTTAAAAAGCTCAAACATTAACTAACATTTCAAAACTGACGTCTGAATCTAGACTGGAGGGAATTTTTTATTTGTTTATTTAGTTTAATTTTCCCAACTCTTTTCAGTGGATACTTACTTACTTACTTCCGTGGTACTGCCCAACTCCCCTAAAAGGGGTCAAACGGGCAGGGTAAGGGTGCGCAAATGGTCGTAAGAGAGAGAAAGGTGTGGCTTAGTATTTGTTTTTGGACGGCTTCTTTGAAGTTCTCTTTGTGGAGAATTGACTTAATTGCACTTGGTAGTTTGTTCCAATCTGTTATGGAACGCGGTATAAATGAGAATTTGTAGCAGTTTTTATTTGTTGCGATTGGAATATATAGCTATTTGTTGTAGAAATTCAAATTCAAATTCAAATTCAAATTCATATTTATTGATATTCAATCCACAACTTTGGATTATCATCACAGAGAAAAAAAACAATGAATATCTTACAAAATCATAATGAACATACAAAATCATAATGAACATACAAGCATATTTACAAAATCAATTAATAACTGAGCTTAAATATTATATATAGCCATGGACATTCACATATAATTGTCCCCATATGTATACATGTGCACATACATTCACAGACATACTGAAATATACAAAAATATTATATTTTAGATTTATGTATATTTTAACATTCCAAATTACAGGGATCCAAAACAAATCCCGAAGGACCGGAGGTAGAGACCAATCGACCCCCGGATTCAAAGCCAAATCCTAACGATTTAAATATAAGTCTAAAAAACCTAAAATTCAAATATTCAGGATTCAAATCTAAATCCAAACATCGACCGGTCCCCATCCACAATAATTATTACACTATTTTTGTTCCAACGTGCCTAATCTTTCTATATACATATTACTAATGGAGGATACACTTATTTTTGTTATATCATAGTCGTTTGTTTTTAATAAATATATGAATTTCTCATGTGGGTTTTTATCTTTAAAGGTGGGCACTATATCGCTTATCTTTTTGAATAGGTTTTCTCTTTCTTGCTTAAGGTATGGACAGCATATAATAAAATGGAACTCTGTTTCTACATCTAATTGGCACATGGGACATAGGCGTTCCTGTAGATGCAGTGGCGGATCCAGGATTTCATTACAGGGGGGGGGGGGGCCAAATTGGGATTTTGAGATTTTGGTGCACCCAAATTTTTTTCCCCGTTATGCTACAGTCACACAGACACTTACGTGGAGTTACGTCCGGTTGCGTGCAAAATTTATTTTCTTTTCTGCGGATCCCCACGGACGCTTACCCGTCATAGTCAGCAGTGGAAATATTGATAATTTCGTTCATCCAGTAAAACAAAGAAATACTTAAGAATTGATAAAATAGAAGAAGAAATAAGATTTAAAAAACACAAACGTATCTATACGTAAGTGTCTGTGTGACTGCAGCATTACACCGGGCGAGCCAAAAGGTACACTCAATTTTTTCACGTCACGCTGGCCGAGTGATAAGCGGGGGCGGGGGGGGGGGGGTGTAGGTGTTACTTTTTTCTTTTCACTTCGCTTTTTTTTTTTTTTTGCTAGGGGGGGGGGGGGAGGGGGGGTGCCTGGCTCCGCGCCTGAGATGTATATATTTTTAACAAAAATTTAATTGTCGGTATAAAACATGGAGAAAAGAGAAATGGTATAAATAAGTTAAATGTTTAAGCCAAATGTCGGGCGCTTTCCCGAGATGGCTTTTCGCAAAACTTTGAGGATAATGGAAAATTAAGGGCAAGGTTTAGGGTAAGCTAGGGGAGCTATATTTTAGGTAAAAGAAAGGATGGGATACATCCCTGCCCCCTCCCCCTATGACCTCATTCCCAAAACACTCCTGATAGTTCCGTTACACCTGGCCCCACCCATGAAAATCACAACACGTGTTGGGATTTCCATCAGACGCCCCACCACCCTAATTGATAAGAGAATGTGCTCTCTTCTCCAAAATAAAGGTTAGTCCTATCTGCCCTGCCTGACGTACGTACGTGCACATCACACACAAATCGTAGAAACGAGTTGAGTCCATGAGGATTCCGTCTTTCGACTTTCGTTGAACAGAGTGTATTCTCTAAACAATTAGGATGGCAGATGCGCTAGTAAATCTCTTTGTTGCTGCTGGTCTGAATGCTCAAAAGGCAAAGGAGACAGCAAAAAATGAAATATTAGCGGAAGAGTTCAAGAAAAACATAGAAAAGGTAAATATTTTTACTACAAACCTGTTTTTAAGAAACGAATAGACCGCATTTGTCGGAGTGCGGTAGCGCGTTGTAAGAGGGTACAAAGTGAGTGAATAATGTGTACAGTGAGAGTGCATAGGTGGTGTAATATTTTTTTTTTTTTAATGGCATTTTAATTTCATTTTGTTGCATCATTATGAAGGAAGTGCCAAAGTCTGCGCCCCTAAAGTTTGACCTCAATTCCTATACAAAGTAAAATGTTATTTCAAGATTCATCAATGTAATTACACTCCCCATATTCAAATGACAGATCAACAAAACAAAAACAAAATCAAGAAATTATGAACAATGTTTTTTAATTTTACAATTTTTAAAATGGCTTGTTATTTTTGTGTAGCAAAATTGGAAAGTGCCCATGTGTCTGCACACTAACTCATTTTGCACATGGGGAAAAACTTACAGAAACCCCCAAAACCCAAATTCAACAAGACAGTTGGGCATCAACTGATCAAAGACAAGAAACAGATAGATCCCGGGAGATAGATCTAGAGAAAATCTACTTCCTGATCATTTGCTGATGCGTACTGTGGAATAACTTTCATAATCTTATAGATCTATAATAATGATCACAGAAAAACACACTCGGCTAATGTACACTGCAGTTTGAACAGCTCGCGCAATGGTAGTTCTCTGCCCTCAGAGGGGATTACGATGTGGACAGAGCAGCCTCAGTCTAGTTTTTCGGTGATCATATTTTTGGGTGATCCAAGATTTGCTATAACATGAAAGTTACTCCACTTACTGCATCTGGAAGTAGATTTTCTCTAGATCTATTTCTTGTCCTTGATGCCCAACTGTCTTGTTGAATTTGGTTTTTGGGGGTTTCCCTAAGTTTTTCCCATGAAATTTGAGGAAATTTAACAGAGAATCACGGCACTGCAGTTTGAACAGCTCGTGCAATGCATGATCTCTGTCTCTCTGTCTTCAGAGGGATGATGAAGACAGAGCAGCCTCGGTCTATGTTTGTGCATATGCGGTGTAACAAATCTTTTATGGCATTTCATTTTGTTGCATCATTTTTTTACCCCAAGATACTGCAAAAATGCTGTAGTTTTAGCAGTGACGCTTTTGGATTTCAAGACTCATAATTATATTGTTGGGCGGGAGAAAAAGAGGGAAAATGCAGCTTAGCGTGAGAAAAAAGGGAGAAAAACAGTTTGGGGTGAGAAATTCAATCTCATGTGGGAGAAGTTGAGATTTTTCAAAAATCAATTTTTGCTGGAGATCTCACACCTAAAGCGGGATAGTTGGAGTCTCTGGGTAAATATATGGGCTATATCCTCGAATTTGTCTCCTCTCTTCTCGTGTGCTCGCTGTGCACAAAGTCAATGGGAGTGGAAGGTTGTCACCGCCATTGACAAAATGAACGGGAGTGAATGGACTGGTGACTTATTTCAGAATAATGCCAATATATATCTACACTAGCAGGACTTCAAGTACAATCTCATGTGTTTAATATCGTGACAAGTTGGATATTTGATTGTGATGCTGATTTTATTTTCATTCATTTCACTGATATCATTTTTTTTTTTTTTTTTAAATATAGTTCAAGCAAGCCAATGGTGGAGGAGAATTGGACAAGACTGTGGGTAATCTTTTGTACCATGTCAGCACCAGACTGAAGGATAAGAAGAGGTCTGATCTCATCATTGGTTACATTGCTTCCAAGAAGATCAACTCTGAACCACAGCTTACTGGTGGGTTTCTGAAAGAATTCGATCAGAAATGAATAACTTTAAAGGAATGTTTTTGTATTTTTTTATTCAAGCTATCAAATGTTTAAAGCAAACAAAATATCACCACAAATTTGATTCATTTCCAACATAAGTAATTGAATACATATGGCCATGTGTTTTGAACTTGCCACCCAAAAAGGGTGGTTTCGTTAGAGCAATTATGACCTGGATCAAAGGGAGAAAAAATATTGGGGGCTGCAGTAAAAAAAAATTAGGGCCCCAAAATATTTAATATTTTAATCAAAATTTGTTACTACTTCACCCTACATTGTAGCAGATGGCATTTTCGAAATCTACAGGACATTTCCCTTCAGAAAATGTATACTTTTGTAGGGTTAGAGTTAATACTTCAAAAGTTATGACACTTTGATCCTGACAGGTGCATGATTTTTAGATTTAGGTGGTGTAACACAAAAGGGTGCCAGTTAAAAACACATGGCCATATAGACATTTGCCACATTCGACCCAGGGGAGGTAACAAGTGAAGGGAGAAAGATATTGAATGTATGCTTAAAGCGCTCAATCTGGGCAGCTATGGTTAGAGCCGGAGTAATAGTAATAATCCTACACTGCCCCTCTGAACAGTTTATAATATCAGTGATGCTTTAGATGTGCTGTATATCATTATTACTGATACAAGACAATTGTCCTTCGTACAGCTGCTCTGGACTATCTGAAGTCTCACCCGTTGGACCCTCTCAATGTTGGTGACTTTGAGAAAGCTAGTGGAGTAGGAGTGGTGGTAGACGCAGAGGATATTGAAGATGAGGTAGGTCCATAATTTGAACTCTGGTCTAGACACCAGTTTGGGTTTAAATTTCATCTTTTGGCTAAGGAGGTCTTTCACCGACAAAAAATTAAGTTGGAACACAACAATAAGTTTGTATCTTTCACTTGTTAAGTTACACAATTGTTAAAACCAGTATCATTAATAATCATTACTTTGGGTTAAAAAGATTTGATACAAAATGTTTTATTTCAAGTACTGCCCGGTAAATGACGGAGTTTAAAAATCATCCCATAATAAAAGCTAAAATACACAACTTTTGTCTGCAACTTACATTTGCAATCAATAAGTTAATTGATTTATTGTTAAAATGGGATAGAAAAACATATTTGTACATTTTTAAAACATGGACAGCAGCTTCGCATGCCATGAAATAATTTGTTGCATTTACTTGGGTTTTTATGCCTCCGCCACCGAAGGTGGTGCCGGAGTCATCATGTTTTCGGGTTGTCTGTCCGTCCGTCCCGTTTGCTCGTTATCGTGACATCTCAAGAACCACCTGAGATATCAACTGCAAACTTAGGGATAGTATGTATTACCATAGAAAGATGATCTGATTAGATTTTGGAGTATGTAGGTCAAAGGTCAAGGGTCATAGAGGTCAAATTGTGAAATTCCATGTATTGAGTTCGTTATCGCGATATCTTGAGAACCAGTTGAGATATGAACTTCAAACTTAGAGGTAGTATGTCATAGAGGCCGTATGTATCGCAATAGGAAGACGATCTGATAACATTATGGATCATGTAGGTCAAAGGCCAAGGGTCACAGAGGTAAAATTGTGAAATTCCATGTATTGAGTTAGTTACAAATGTATCGCCATATGAAGATGATCGTATTAAATTTGGGAGTTTATAGTTCAAAAATTTAGGAGGGACTACGATCTAATAAGGTTCGTGGTCACAAGGTCAAAGGTCAAGGTCAAAGATGTCTCTGTATGAAGGAAAATGAAAAGATGAATGTGCCATATATTTCTGATATGGCAATGGCGGAGGCATATATTTCGACTGCGCGCTAGAGGATTCATCTTGTTATTTTAGCACCTCTCCTGTTGTGCACAAAATGTACAAATACTTCACTTTGCAGTCTTAATAAAATCTGGAAAACAGTTTTCATAATTTCCATGTCTAACTTTCTGAACAACTTTCACAAATCATTGTTAGATTGATACAAATATACATAAATGAGTTCACTGAATATTAATACTGCAGTATTCATTTTTATGAAAAGGGCTGATAATTCCCCTATCTCATCTGCATTGCTATCTCTCATTTATTCAGGTTGAAAAAGCAATTAACAATCACAAAAATGGACTGATGGAGAAGAGATATCATTACAACATGGGTCTCATCATTAGTAAGTATAGTAACTACTCCATTATCTTGATTTTTATATTGTTTTCTCAGAGTCATTATAATACTTTTGAAGAATTTATGATCCTGTCGATAATAATAATCTCGACTTGTCACTCTAAGCCCGTTATTTTTATCAGTATTTTACTTTTTTCTCTTTCCCCCGTGCATGCAAACTCTATCTACTACTTTCAGTTTCATTATCACAAAATGCAAACTTCAAAGAAATCTGTATTTATACATGTTTATAATATGTTTGTGAATGGCGACCCAATGCAAGCCAAAGTTTTTTTTGGGTTTTCGCCTATTTCAGTGATATGATATATATTTTATCTGTTTACGATGTAAATCCAGATTTTTATGTTATTGATTGAAATAAATGTGAGTTTCAATCAAGGCGATCAATCCATTATTCATCATTTAAAAAAAATCAATATTGTAATCATTTGGAATTGACATGCAAACTACTATGGGAAATATTGTTTATCAATATCAACATGTGCACAAGAAGAGAATATAATTTATTAATGTTTTATACTTTAATGATGTATAATTGTTTGTTTCAGGTGAAGTACGTCAGAAGCTAAAGTGGGCTGATGGTAAGGCCATCAAGACTGAGGCAGATATGCAAGTCACAATTCTTCTTGGACCAAAAACAGAGGCAGACATGGTGAAACCAAGCAAGGTAAAAATTGGTGTAGATATATTGACTGCTTTGAGAGGCATGGTTGTTTCTATGCCAATAATTATAATAAGAGTTTGATAATATCTGGTTATTTATATAGCACTTTTCTAGTTAAACTTCTCAAATCGCTTTACAGAATATTATTACCCCGTTCACAGGATTCAATACCATACTTGCTGCTGCCATGCATTCATAGGCACCTATATGGAATTATTCTCCTGGGTACCCATTTGCACCTGGGTAGAGTGGACATAAGTGCCATTGCTGGGAATCGAACTCATGACCTTTGCATCCCCAGTCGAGTGTTGCAACCACTTGACTACGACACTATGCTAGAGGGGACCTCACAGAAACGGCCAAGTCTCGAATATCAAAAGCAGTCAATATATCTTTTATATACTGAAAAACAGGAAGATGTACCAAAGAGATCATAGATCTAACTGATATTAGCTGGTCTGAGTCTGACGCGACAGTGACACTGACATTGACATACTGACAGTTAGCTAGCCAAGTATCACCTTCACAACCAGCAGTGGAGTATGGACTGATGAAGCAAAGAAGTCAATAGTCCACCCATGCTCAAGTAGATTTGCTTGCTTCTATGATGCCAATATCGTACTAAATACCCGACATTCGTTGATTTATGAATTTATGTCTCTATGGAAAATAAGTTCCTCAAGTCGAACTGATACAAATCATAGTTGATTTTTAAAAAAAAAGCCATTTGCTTTTTTTTTCCAGTAAAAAAATATATTTGATTTGTGTTAGCATTAATTTTTAAACTGTTTCCCTCTGTAAGAGGGCTAGAAAGAGAAGACCAGTGGAGAAAGAAAAAAAAATGTTGGTCAAGAAGTCTAAAGAGGAATAGAGTCCAAACCTGAGACAAACCAAGACATTGTCCATGAGCCTTGAAAGAAGCCAACATAAAATTGAAATAAAAGAGAACAAAGTGCAAAAAGTTAAATGTGCACAACCTCAAAAGAAAGCAAATAAATGGGTTCATTATTGTTTCCCCTTTAAATGGTTTCTCTCGTTTTAGGAGGGCAAGAAAGAGAAGTCTGGTGGAGAAGGGAAAGGCAAGTCAGGCAAGAAGTCTAAGGAGGAACAGAGGAAGTCAGAACCTGAGAAGGAGTTGGAATCTCCTGCAGAAACCAAGACATTCTCCTCCATCAGTCAGCTAATGGGAGATGCAGTCAGATTTCATAAACCAGGTCAGTTCTTCTTCTTCCCTTAGTGATAGCTATGTCGCTTCATCATTGGTTTCAAAGCACTTAGGTCTCTAGTTCTGATTCGTAGAGTTGAAATCTCGTGCTGAAACCAAGACATTCTCCTCTATCAGCCAGCTAATTGGAGATGCAGTCAGGTTTCATAAACCAGGTCAGTTCTTCTTCTTCCCTTAGTGATAGCTATGTCGTTTCATCAGTGGTTTCATAACACTTAGGTCTCTAGTTCTGATTCGTAGAGTTGAAATCTCATGCTGAAACCAAGACATTCTCCTCTATCAGCCAGCTAATTGGAGATGCAGTCAGGTTTCATAAACCAGGTCAGTTCTTCTCCCCTTAGGAGGTGGTGCTTGAAAAATTCATGGGGTGGGAAGTCCGCCCTGAAATTAAGTTTGTTTCGTTTTAATAAAAGCAGAAAATTTGGAGAAACATATCATCAGTGAAGGATTCATGGGAAACAATAAAGTTTAGATTTTCACTGATACTTCATTTGGCATAGCAGTGGTCTTGTAACATGGAGATCCCTGGTTTAAAAGTGGCTGCAGTAATTTTAGAAGTCCCATAATCAACTTTGGGCTTAACATTATACCCTACCTGAGACCTAACCTTTGACTTAACATAAAACCCTATTGCAACCCTAACCCTTTAGATCTCGGATGAAAAAAGCCCGGAGCAATTGTCGCAGGAGCAAATGTTGCATCACCCTGGGATATTGCTTAAAGCAGTAGGCCCACTGGTTGCTTACTTATAAGCACTAAATTTGCTTTCTTCGCATTAACTGAAAATGAACCAAACCGATATCAAATACTTAAATAAATATCATTTTAGAAAATATCAATGATATCCTATGCAGAAAAACCAGATTCTCCTGACATTTGCTCTGTCAAATCCAGAGATGAAGTAATTTTTGCTCTTCTGAGAAAAGGGCAAGTTCATTGAAGTACACAACATATGACAACTCACCTCGCAAAGAACATCACAAAATGAAAAATTTGAAAATTCATTACCTTGTAATGCTTAGTCTGATTGCTGTATTTCTAATCCAGTAGCATTAACATTCTCATCTTGCACATTTGTGTTTGCATATTCTGAAATGGTTTAGTGATTCATCATATCATTATTCCATGGTTTTGTTTTCCAGGTGAAAATTACAAGACAGATGGGTATGTTATCACTCCTAAAACCATGGAGCTACTTCAAGAACATCTTAAACTAACAGGTGGCCAGGTATAGTCATTCATTTCTACGTATCAAATATTTATGTTATGTAAAATAACATAAATAGTTTGAAAGTACAAAATATTGTTTAAAATTATTATATTTTTTTTTTGTAAGTTACAATGATATCGAATAGAAATACCATTTTCATGCTGCTTTTCCGAAACAATTTTACATTCTGTATTAAGAATTTATGTATAATAAAGAAACATAGTCTAATTAAAAATCTTTTTCTTTGTGGGGATTTATAGTACTAATCACCTTTCATATGAGCATTAGAATTTACGGGGCGCTTGGACTTATAAAATCTATATCATTTTCTCACAATAATTTTCACTATTGTGACAATGTAGTAGATGTTGCAGTACCTACACTACATGTGCATACTTGTATGTACTTTATAGAACAACCACACACAAATATTGTTTAATTGGTTGTCGCCATTTACTTACTTCGTATTCTAATGTTCAGCTAGCCTAACCAGGCCTGTACATCTTATTTTGTACAAAAGAAAATCAGTACCCTTCTGTACAATAAGTTTCAATATTTTACCAAAATCATCTTTATTTTTCCCCTTGTAGGTTCGCACACGTTTTCCTCCTGAACCCAATGGTATTCTTCACATAGGACACGCAAAGGCCATCAACTTCAACTTTGGTTATGCAAAGGTAAAGAACTAAAATATATCATCTCGTTATCTCTTTTCTCTATAATTTTTATGTCTTGTTTCTCTATCACCACCGCACCTTAAGTATGATGTTATCTTTGTGCAAAGTATGATGAAAATAGAATTCCCGTTTTGACATTTCATATAATTTTCTAGATATTTTTATGATTGTCTTGATCCACTAAACTTATAATTTTCTGTGTTATTATTTTCCATTGACAAAGGATCTTCATTAGTCAAGAGTCTCTGAAAATAATCACTTTGCGTTTTGCATTCAATTAAAGAACAAATGCCGTAAATATTAGATCTTTTCTGTTGTCATTTGTTGGACATATATTTAAGGAAAAAATGTTAACATTGATTTCTATAACAAATATCCAACTATTTTAGCTAGGAGGCTAAATTAGCTTCACCCAATTTCCTATCAACTTAATTCCCTATCAACTTGTCTCAATGGATCCACATTGATGCAGGCCATGGGTGGCATTACTTTCCTGCACTACAATGACAACATCCCTGAAAAAAAAGAAGAAGAGAAGTTCTTCAAACTCTCTAGTCCAATTCCTATAAGGTTCATGTAGCTTGTAGGCCAAAGTAGCTTTGCATCCAATACCCTATTATATAATTTTGTCACTCTCAAAATATCTTTACTGCACATCGATACAGGCAATGGGTGGCATTACTTTTCTGCGCTATGATGACACCAACCCTGAGAAAGAAGAAGAAAAGTTCTTCACAGCGATCTATGACATGGTACGATGGCTAGGATACACTCCCTACAAGGTCACCCATGCATCAGACAACTTCCAGAAACTCTATGAGCTGGCTGTGGAACTTATCAAAAGGTATGCAAGACTTTAAAGAGGAAGACAACCCTGAAGTTAAGATGGGTTTAAAGACGGGGAATCTTGAGTTTTCATGGGGAGTTGATCAAAATTTGCTGACCCCAGACTTGGTGAAAAGCACATTGGGTATCTTGTCTTGAAGGTAAATTTCTCGACCACAGCAAAACAATCTGTCCCACCCTGGAGAGCTTCGGGAATGATCGGCCAGGGAAAGTGAGATTTAATTACATTACCAGATGGAGGGATGGGTGGAATATACAAGGCATTACATAGTCTGGCAGTGGTCAGGTGATGGGTGACACCTGTTACTGGATAAACATCCATGGTGTCATATTACCCATGGAAGCTGAAGATTCCCTGTCTTTAACCCATTGAAGACAAGCTGGTTATGCTATAATGCACATTACCCATAGACCCAAGCCAGAGCATGTTATTAGGGACTGGTCTGTAACAGATCGATAAAACCAGAAAACAAAGAAACATGTCAGTGAAGATTTGATGAAAATCTATCAAAGGATAACAGAGTTATGAAATGACAAAATGTAATAAACATATCAGTGAGGGTTCATCGAGAGATATAAAGAGATAAGTGTTTTAAAGTTTAATTTTGTAGTATGTCTTATGTTAGGTACTGCAGATTCCATAAATTTGTCTTTTTCATGGTAATAAAGGGAAAAATTTATTACAAAAGACAGATATATGAAAACATATGACTAATACTATATTGAATGCACAGGTAGCATAATTTATTTCCTCTGAGAAAATTTGGTTCCTCTTCATAGAATTTTCAGTACCCAACATCATAACAGCATTATGTAAGTGACATCACAAAATTAAGACCGCAAAACATTCATAACTTTGTTAATGTCTTTTGATGGATTGTTGTCAAACCTTCACTAATATAGCAATATTCAATGTTATTGAGTGCAAGGGTTACGAATATTACATGAGCGTGCAAGTTGAACCTTGATCTATTCAACAACGCGAAGCGGAGTTGAATAGATCAAGGTTCAACTTGCACTGAATGTAATATTCGAACCCTTGCACGAAATAAACATTGAATATTGCTTTTATACAACACTCAATGTGTACTGGTACTAGATTCTAAAGGTTAAGATCTAATTTAGCCTAGGCTAGACCCTCTAGATCTAGCCAAGAGAATCTTCTAACGTAAAAGTTAAGTTAACTGTTCGATTTAATCATCACTCACCAGGGGGGCATTTCATCAAAGGACTTGTCGGACGTTTTATCCGACAAATTTTCTCTCAGCCGATCAGATGTAAGCATTTCAGTAGCTTATAACAGTTTGTCAGATAAAACATCCGACAAGTCCTTTCATGAAATGCCCTCCTGATATCAAATATATATGCGTTGTCCAACCTTAATTAATCATGCTAATTAATCCTCGCGGTCAAAACACTAAAAGCATTGGTAAAAATCCAAAACGATAATCTTGCAAATTAACACTTGTCCCCGTCTAACAGCTGAACAAATTAGCAATCGTGTTCCGTGTAGAATCTATTGTGTGGAATTTAACATGCACTGAACTAACTGCACTGCGTCGCCAGCGCCCTATGCGCACAAAATTGGTTTAGGACACGCAGTGTATGCAGCGCGTTCGCGCATGTATGTGTATTTAATTTCAGTGTGTAGATCTACGTGTCATGGATCTATTGCACGGCGTTGCATAGATTCATGGATATTGCACAGCCTACGTCTTGACTGTTCAATAGCTGATTCCGTTGAATGTCATGTGACCCACATTCATCCAATCAGCTGTCAACAATCTTTGTGTGTGTTGTATAAAAGTCTTTATTGTATTTCCGCTTTCAAATATATTAATAAAAACAACTGAATTTCTGGTTGGCCATCCTCTTTAACAGGCAGCTTCACCTCAAATTAATCTGTTTGTTGAAGCTCAGGAGTTTTATAATTTGCCCGATGTCAGTCATTAATATCATCCATCCATCTGTTCTTCACATTGGATTTCAATGAAATATGTCATCCTGTTTTTTTTAATCAATTCCAGCACCTGAAGAAAGCTTTTGATAAGGAATCCCTTTACAAGGGCCAATTTCTTAAATGCATCTTTCATTTTTTTTTTCATCCAAAAGGGATGTCTCTGCCCCCATGGTCATAATGTAGTTCATACTTATAATACTTCATCATGGCCATGCCATTGTCCAGCACTGGTACACTTATTCTTCTTCTTCTCCAGTCCTTACTTAATTAGGCATTGTGTATTCCAGGATGGAAGTCCACATCCTGTTTATGAATGTGACTGTTCTTGAACATGTCAGAGGAAATCCCTTTGTCCTATCTAAGAATAGACTTCAATAAACACAAGCATCATGGTCAGACATTATTCTTTTGTCTGCCTCAGGAGACTTGTCCATGATTTGCTATTCATTAATAATGGATACAATGTATATCAGAGTTCATAAAAATGAAGTCACATCTATACACGGGATTATCTGAATTCAAGGGAGATTGCGCTAATCCTAGTACGGTATCCATATTGAGACTATTGTAGTCTAATTGTGTTGCTTTGAATCGCTGTATGTCGTTGTGTGTTGTGAAGATATCAAATTTTCAATATACTCTAACTGAATTTTCAAGTCTGTAAATATTTCAGCACTTTTAAAAATCCAAATATTTAGGGAAATATGGAGCTATTAAATTCTTATAGTTTTATTTTATTAGTAAATGATTTTCGAATATGTCTCTTGCAGTTCATATACATTTTTTTTAAAAACCCACTCTTTGTACAATGTTTGATTTAAAGTTCAAGTGTGGTATTCATATTGGCCCAAAACACCTTTGACACTTAAACTCTCCTTACCATTATGGTTATTTCATCTCACCATTATCTTTTCTGCTGCCTTATTATCTATTCTGGAATATTCTGTCAGTATTGATTTCTCTTTTTATTTATTCATGTAGGAATCTTGCCTATGCATGCCACATGAAGTCAGAAGACTTGAAAGGCTTCAATGTACAGGATTCCCCATGGAGGGATAGACCTATTGAAGAAAGTCTGCAACTTTTTGAGGTTAGTTTTATGATGCCCAAATATTCTCAAGAAGTAGGGGATATATTATTCAATGAAAGCATAGTAGAACATGGTTTCAAAATGTGCTGTAAAATAACTTTATTAATGTGTGTCCTTAAAAAAAAAAAAACATACAGTGCGTCCCACTAAAAGCATAACCCGGACGGTCAGTAATTTTTCCTATATGAGAACAAACAATTCATGAATCGTAGAGTGTGTCATTTTAGAATTCAGTTTTTCTTTTTTCCTTTCATTTCATTTTTATTTCATTTATTTATTTTCACAATACAGCAAAAATAATTTACAGAACAAAACAATCAGTGAATAAGATAAATTAAGCTTACATAGATATAGTCAAAATACAAAATACATTTGTAACAATATCCAATATGTAACTTATCAAAATGAATTATTAAGCCGAGGCTGTATTGCGATGGAAACCAATGAAGCAAAGCTTGTTATTAAGGTTCCCAGAATATCAAATTTGTGTTGAAAAGAAGGAAAAAAAATTAAGAAGACAAAACAAGACACACACAAAACAGACAAGAACGGCACAAAGACAAGACAAAATAAGGAATGACCTTCTGCAGATAATGATATTTAAGCATTATAAGAAGCTATATGTTTAGCTTTGAGTTTACGTTTAAAAATAAAAAAACCTAGGAGCATTTTAAGCGACTCTTCCAGGGTATTCAAAAACTTGGTCCGCTATAAACAACAGTCTTTTGCTTATAAATAGTTCGTACCATAGGGAGATGAAAGGAGGATGACAATGTTGTGGGGTAAGAATGAAAATGTTGGTTTTTAGAAAACAATGCGCTTAGCGATGCTGGAAGCTCACCTTTGTTCAATTGAAACATAAAACTGCCCAAACGTAAATTGTATAAATCTTCTATTTTTAACACTTTATTAGAAAAGAACAAATGGTTTGAGTGAGCTAGTCTATTTTCGTGACATATAATTCTCATTGCTCTTTTTTGGATTATTAATAACCTCTCTAAATTACGTTGAGACGAGTTTCCCCAAGCTAAAAGGCCATAATTTTGAGGAAGAATAAGTGTGTTGTATAATTTTAATAAAATATTGGAGGGGAGGAAGGAATTCAATTTATTCATGACGCCTACATTTCTGGCTAAGATTTTACATATATGTGAAATGTGCTGCTTCCAAGAAAGCTTGGTATCAATTTCAAGACCCAGGAATTTCGTAGAGTCAACAAGCTCTATTACATTATCATTAAGAATTACGTTATGAGGTAACATTTCTATAGAATTGCTGAAAAGCATGCATTGAGTCTTAACAACGTTTAAAGATAATTTATTGCAACAAATCCATTCATAAATACTATTTAAACCCAAGTTAACGGTGTTAACAAGCGTTTCAGGATCTTTATGAGAGAAAAAGACACTGGTATCGTCAGCGTATAATATAAATGATAAGTCGCTAGAGGATTTCTGAAAATCATTGATATATATGATAAATAAGAGCGGTCCTAAAAGAGAACCCTGTGGTACACCGCAAGTTATGGCGTTAAAATTAGAGTTTGAGTCATTTATACATACGAATTGTTTTCTTCCCGTGAGATAACTTCTGTACCAATCCAAGGCCTTTCCCCGAATTCCATAATATGATAATTTTTTAAGTAATATTTGGTGATTAATTGTATCAAAAGCCTTGGATAGGTCCAAAAATATCCCAAGACTGTGGAGATGTTTGTCAATAGCAGTTGCTATATGATTAATAAAGTATAAGATTGCATGTGTTGTTGAGTGATTTTGTCTAAAGCCAAACTGCGAGTTTGATAGCAAATCAAAGTTCCTTATAAATGTTATTGTGCGGTTATACATAATTTTTTCTAATATTTTGGAGATAGAAGACAATAGTGATATAGGTCTATAGTTTCCTACTTCAGTTGGATTACCTTTTTTATACACAGGAATGACTTTGGAAATTTTCATCTTATCGGGAACAACATCATTGACAAGGGACAAGTTTATTATATGCTCTAAAGGAGTAACAATCTCAGAAATTATATCTTTTAATAAGTCATTTGTAATATGGTCAAACCCAGGACTTTTCTTACTTTTCAATTCTTTCACAATTTTTCTAATTTCAATTGCATCAGTAGGAGTGAGGAAAAGGGAGTTAGGATTCCTATTGGTTAAAAAGGACTCAAAACTTTTGTCAGTGTGCGGTATAGCATCGGCAAGGTTTGAGCCAATTTTCGAGAAGTAATCGTTAAAACCAGCAGCTATGTCAGAATCATTATCAGTAACATTATTTCCAATCTTAATACCATTAATTTTCTTCTGAGACTTCTTTTTATTCAAAACTTCATTAATTATTTTCCAAGTTTCTTTCATGTTATTAGCATTGGATTCAAATTTTGAAAAATAAAATTTCTTTTTTTCGAATCGCAAAAGGGATGATAATGTGTTTTTATATTTGACATATTTTTCATGAGTTAAGATGGTTGGATTAGCACGATATTTGTAGTAAAGGTTATTTTTTCTGTTGATACATCTGAGAAGTGATTTAGTGACCCAGGGATTGCGTGGTGTCCGTTTACTTTTTGGTCGTAATTTAACAAGGGGTATACATTCGTTTAAATTGTCGGTAAGAATAGTCATAAATTTATTGTAAGATCTGTTAACATCGTCAATTGCCAGCACTTCCGCCCAATCTAATGAACCTAGTTTTTCTTTCAGTCTTGCTATTTTTTCAGAAGTGAATTTTCTCACCTTTTTCACAGGAGTTAGCGGATTTGTTCCAAAAAAAGACAATATCCTTGCAAATATTACAAAATGATCAGATATATCTGATAAAATAACACCAGAATCAGTTTCTTTTTCAACATTTGAAAAAATATTATCGATTAAAGTATCTGAATGATTAGAAAATCTAGTGGGTCGGGTGATAAGTGGAAGAAAGGAGAATGACAATATGGTATCTAAAAAGTTTTGTGTAAAATTATCATCTTTGTATTTGAGGAGATCTATATTAAAGTCTCCCATCAAAAAACAATGTTTGTTTTGGACTAGAGGGCTTGAAAGCAGCCTCTGCATTTCAGTGAGGAATGTATTATGATCGGAAGAAGGTGGCCGGTAAACCGTTCCAACAATTAAGCTTTTTCTTCTAGAATTTTTTATTTCAATAAAAACAGTCTCCATCGTTTCATTCATAAGATTTAAATCGTTTAGAACATTGTGATGTATGTGCTGCGGGATGAAAACCGCTACTCCACCTCCTCGTTTATTCATTCTATTATTGAAAACAAGATTATGCCTGGGCAAGGAGTATATAGTGTGAGGATTATCTGCAAACCACGTTTCTGTCAAACCAATTATAAATGAATCTGCATTGATATTATCTAACTGTAACCAAATTGTTCGAAATTTTTATTTGCACTACGAATGTTAATATGTAAAAATTCAAATCTTTGTCCCAGCTGAACGGAGTTTATCTGCGAACTGGTTCTGAGTATAGTACTGCGAAGTAACCATAGAGTTATTTGTCATCGAAAGAATATTCAAATTCAGGAGCATTTTCATTTATAACGTTAGAAATATTTTGTTCATACTGATCATCAAGAATTGGAATGTTATAAGTATTATGACGTGATTGCACTAAAATATTAAAATCGCTGTCACTTACATTACTTAATGGAAAACTAGTCATGAGAGTTAGAACAATACAGAATTTTTAAAAACCCAAAGAATTTCAGTATAAAGTTGTCTCTAGAGATGGAAATAAGGTCGCCAAACCAGAATTGGTCATTAATTGCAGAAGGCCACATTGAACGAATAACAAAAACATAGACATAAAAACAGAGTACATGCGATTGCGCAAGGCAATCATAGTCGTCTCAATTTTGTGCAAATAATATGAAAAAACAAAAAACAAAACCAAAAAATGACTGAAGCTCTCAGCCAAGCCCTTTTTTGTGTACAAGAAGGAAGACCTGTGTTACATTCAATTGTTATTGTATGTTAAGAGATTCCAGATAGGGGAGCCTGGGCAATTGTAACAGTTTTTTCCAAATTTGACCTATCAGCTTTATTGAACTAAATACTTGCTTAAAACTAAATAAAATGAAATATGCATATCTTAGCTTGACATATGAATAGGTTTGGGTTAAGTAAAACAAGTCATTTTGAAGCCATATCCATTTCAAAACAAGAGGTCGAGTGTTACAATTGCCCCGTGACGAGGGGCAATTGTAACAGACGTGCGGGGCAATTGTAACACATGAACTTGTAACATTTTGTTTTTCTTTATCAAAGCTATGCACATGACAAATTAAACATCTTAACCACATAAACTAATTATAATGAACATGACAATGCTTGACCCATTTATATTACATTTTCCACTTGTTATATGCATGAAATGGGACAAAAGTTATGATGTTTTTTTTTTTTTTTTTTTTTTTTAGGTTGTTGTGGCTTCACCCTTTAACTGTAGAATTATAGAACCTTCATTAATTCATATTTTGGTTCTTTATCTACTTTGTACCTACACAATATATCTTTTAACTGACAACTGTTGTATAACACTTTATGTTAGGCTTACGCCTTTTGACTATAACGCATTCTTGCAAAATAAAGTGATACATTTCTGAGAAGAAGTAAAAATTACAGCTTTTTTTTTCTTTCTTTTTTTTTGTAAATCAATCTTCAAAATTTACGCCATTTTTTTCTTCTGCAAAATCAATATGTCTTTGCCCTTTTAACAAAACGTATTGGACATATATTTTCAGGTATCATATTGAAATAATATTTTTTTTTTTATGGGGGCTGCCATCCCTCCTCTCTCTCTCCTCTGTCTTTCTTTCTTTCTATCTTTCTTTTTTTTCTTCATTCACTCCTCTTTACTTTTTACTTTCCTATCTGCCCTCCTCCTCTCTCTCTCCTCCTCGCCTCTCCCTTTCTCTCCCTTCCTCTTTCTTTCTTTCTCCTTTTAATATGTGCGTTTTTTAATAAGAAAAAACAAGTCGGGGGGGGGGGTCCCTATTCTCTTTCCCATTTTATATGACCCCATTGTAAATAGGCCTTTTGTTTTCATGGGCTATCCTGTCAGTGTTTCTTTTATGTGTTATACCATGAACACTCGACGAATAAAATGAAATAAAATCATATGTTCACAGTTATTTATTCCTCATGTTTGAGCTCATAGATAAGGTTACCTTTGTCCTTGTAAAAAAAGAAACTATAATTGATTATACATTCAAAGTTATGAAGTTCTGAAGTTCTCTAGTAAGTGATATAAATTATAAAAAAACAAGAATAACAACTTGAGGCTCTGATTACAGGAAACAAATGATAAACAAACTAAAGGCACTTTTTTCCGAAAAAATATCAATATTTCATTGCATTTCTAACAAAACGTATTAACAGATATGTTCAAAGTTATTGAATTTCATGTCTGAGATTATAGGTATGGTTACCTTTTGTTTTTGTAAAGCATAATAATCGACAATATTCAAAGTTATAAAGTTCTATAATTGAGCTTATCAACGAGGCTTTTTTGCTATTTTTCTTTATATCAAGTCTCTCCTATTTACAATCTGGCATTAAAAGAACGTAATGGTCACTCTCTCATATTTTTACTTTTTCTTTTCCAGTAAAGTAATATAGATTATTAAAAACAAAAACAACAACAACAAGAATAAAAACTTGAGCTCTGGTATCAACTTGGGAGACGTCTCCGCGAAGATAGAAATTTTGTTCGACGGACAATGTTTAAAACGTCAATATCGCGAGAGCTCCGACGTCTCCGCCAAATTTATGAAAAAATCAGTCTCGAGATTAGGAGACGTCTCCGAGACGTCTCGGATACGTTTCTAATATATTATCCATCGCGAGACGAAATTTCTATTCTGTCGTGGAGACGTCTCCGCGAAGTGAGATACCACCCTAATTTTCATGTCGGAGGTTATAGATGTTGTTACCTTTTGTTTTTGTAAAGCATTATAATTGAAAATACATTCAAAGAATGATGCTTGAGCTAAGGGTGCTATCTACTTCGCGGGACGTCTCGCGACAGAATAGAATCTTGTCTCCCGACGGATAAGACGTCTCCTGAATTTCGGAGACGGATTTTTTTATATAAATTGTCCGGAGACGTCTTGGAGACGTCTCGGAGACGTCTCTAATACTAGCTCCATGGTTCAGAGGTTTCTGATTATGTTTAATTATGTTTACAGGAAGCAACAAATTCGGGACAATTGTAATGTTTTTATTTAATTTGCAGGGCCACGGAGCCTGGGAGGGCTTCGTCAGCGAACGTGTACAAAAACGGAAAAATGACATACATTTTTTCTAGCCCCCCCCCTCCCCCCACTCCCCTCCCACTTGCGCTCAGCCCCTCACTTCCAAAAACGCTCCGCGCCCTGATTGGTTATTAATAGCTTGGTGTTGATTCAGCGGAAATCTGCTTTACCGAGTTCCTACGGGTTACTTTAACAGAAACAGGGGCAATTGTAACAGCTTGTTACAATTGCCCCTGGCAGAGGTGACCATATTTGGAGAGATTTTTTTCTATCTTAGCTTCGGTATTCGTCGTTGAAACTTTAGCAAAATATGGCCTAAGAACATAATTTCTAAATACAAAAATGACAGCGTAGCTCATCCACATATTTGTCCAGAAGAAAAACAATGGTAATGTGAAATATTACTTTTATGCTCAAAAAACGGTTTTTCCCGCTGTAGAAAGTTCCACGAACCGTTAAATCTGCTAACACTCATACAGCATGTGGAGCGATTAAATGCGCATGTTCTCTACAAATTTTAAGTTTATAGCGTGTTTCTGCTAGAATGGGAGCCTCTGTTACAATTGCCCGTGTTACTTTGTCCCCGTCTCCCTACTAAGCAAGATGGTCATCATGCATGACCAGACTGCCTGAGTAAATGGGTAAATGAACTTCTTGGAATTTACAAAGCAAAGTTTGTATTGTATAGATTAGTACGAATCACAAAATTGCCATGCATATGCAAATACGTAAATGAATGCCAAATCATCATACACAGACAAGCAAATCAAAATAGTTTTGAGTTGGAAGATCTTGAATGAAGAGTGCTATAACAGTAAGGAGGAGCACGACCGAAATACCAAAGAAATGTTTACAAAGTATTTTGCATTTCTTTGGAAATAAATTCATGCTGTCTAACAATGGACAAGTTGAAGTCCCACCATTAAAAGTACATTTGAATATGGAACAGTGAGACATGTGGAAATATCAAATGCATTTCAATGAATAAATTCAAAGTACTTTCATTATAAAAGATCGTTGGAGTACATAAACATCTATTATACATTCCATTGTTATTCTTTGTAGAGATTCCAGACTGCTAGCAAGATGTTCTACATGCATGACCTAAGTAAATAGTGAAATACGTGAACCGGAGTACAACAGATTTCGTCGTGCAGAACAAGTAAATAGTTATAATAACTTCTTACATTTTTTAAAGCAGAGTTTGTATAGATATTTATGAAACACAAACTCGCCATCCATAATGCAATGCGTGATTTGAATTTCATTAACATTTAAATTCTTGAAGGATTTCATTATATAGATTGTGTAAAATATTTGGGAGTATTAAAATGTTATTCTTTGAACGAAATTCCAAAGCGCAGCCAGGTCATCATGCATGATGCACAAAGCAGAGATTGTATTGTATGGTAAGTACAAATCACAAAAATTCAATGAAATATGCAAATAACGTGGAATGAATGTAAAAATCATCATGCACAGATAAGCAAATTAAAAATCGTTTGGAGCTGGAAGATTATTAAATGAAGAGTGCTAACTGATAGAGGAGCACAACAGTAGGGGAGCGGGGACAAATGTAACACGGGGCAATTGTAAGAGGCTCCCATTCCTAGCAGAAACACGCTATAAACTTAAAATTTGTAGAGACATGCGCATTAATCTATCTCACATGCTGTATGAGTGTTAGCAGATTTAACGGTTCGTGGAACTTTTCTACAGCGGCAAAAATCGTTTTTTTAGAAAGTAATATTTCACATTTACATTGTTTTTCTTCTGGACAAATATGTGGATGGCTACGGCCTGTCATTTTTTGTATATTTAGAAATTATGTTCTTAGGCCATATTTTGCTAAAGTTTTCAACAGACGAATACCGAAGCTAAGATAGAAAAAATCATTCTCCAAATATGGTCACCTCTGCCAGGGCAATTGTAAAGCTGTTACCAATTGCCCCTGTTTCTGTAAAGTAACTTTCGTAGGAACTCGGTAAAGCAGATTTCCGCTGAATCAACACCAAGCTATTAACTAAACCAATCAGGGGCCGCGAGGGTTTTTGAGAAGTGGAGGGGCTGAGCGGCAAGTGGGAGGGGAGTGGGGGGAGGGGGGGGGCTGAACAGACTAAAAATCACAATGTATGGTTCATTTTTCCGTTTTCCTTGGTACACCAGTCGCTGCACGAACCATAAAGGACACATTGGTCCCGGGAATTTGTTGCTTCCTGTAAACATAATTAAAACATAATCAGAAACCTCTGAACCATGGTAGTTAGATTAGAGACGTCTCCGCGACAAAAAAAAAAAAAAAAAAAATGCCGTCTCCGAAATTCAGTGGAGACGTCCTCTAATACTATTTATCCGTCGGGAAGACAAGATTCCTATTTCTGTCGCGGAGACGTCTCCGCAGTGAGATAGCACCTTAGCTCAAGCATCATACTATTTGAATGTATATTTTTCAATTATAATGCTTTACAAAACAAAAGGTAACAACATCTATAACCTCCGACATGAAAATTAGAGCGTGGTGAATCTCACTTCGCGGAGACGTCTCCACGACAGAATAGAAATTTCGTTCTCCGCATGGATAAATAATATTCAGAAACGTATCCGAGACGTCTCGGAGACGTCTCCTAAATCTCGGAGCTGGATTTTTCTTCATAAATTGTGGCGAGAGATCTCGGAGACGTTCTCCGCGAATTGGACGTTTTTTAGCATTCTTCCCGTAGCTTTTTATTCTATCCAGACAGTCCCGCAAATGAGATACCAAGCCTCAAGTTTTTATCTTCTATGTTGTTGCTTGGTTGTTGTTTTTAAATAATTTATATTACTTTACTGGAAAAGAAAAAGTTCAAAATTATGAAGAGAGTGACCATTACGTTCTTTAATGCCAAGAATTGTACATAGGAGCTAAGACTGTTGGATATTAAGAAAAAAGAAAGAAAGCCTCGTGATATGCTCAATATCAGAACTTTATAACTTTGAATGTATTGTCGATTATTATGCTTTACAAAACAAAGGTAACCATACTATATTCAGACATGAACATTCCAATAACTTTGAACATATCTGTCTAATACGTTTTGTTAGAAATGCAATGAAATTAGATATTTCCGAAAAAATGTGCTTTAGTTTGTTTATCATTTGTTTCACTGTAATCAGAGCCTCAGAGTTTGTTTATTCTTGTTTTTTTTTAAATAATTTATATCACTTACTAGAGAAATTCAGAACTTCATAACTTTTGAATGTATAATCCAATTATAGTTTTTTTTTTACAAGGACAAAGGTAACCTTATCTTTGAGCTCAAACATGAGGAATAAATAACTGTGAACATATGATTTTATTTCATTTATTTCGTCGAGTTCATGTCTATATAACATAAAAAGAAACAACTGAGGGACAGGTATAGCCCAAATGAAAACCAAAAGCTATTTACAAATGGGCCATATAAAGTGGGAAAGAAATGGACCCCCCCACCCCGATTGGGTTTTTTCTTAATTTAAAAACGCAACTATTAAAGAGAGAAAGAAAGAAAGAGGAAGGGAGAGAAAAGAGAGAGCCGGAGAGGAGAGAGAGACCGAAGAGGAGAGAGGGGGGAGGGCAGATAGGAAAGTAAAAAGTTAAAGAGGGAGATGAGATGAGGAAAAAAGAAAGATAGAAAAGAAAAGACAGAGGAGAAGAGAGAGTGGAGGGATGGACCATAAAAAATACTAGAAAATATATTTTCCAATATGATAATTGACAATATATATGTCATACTTTATGTTAAAAGGGTCAAGATCATAATTATTTTGGAAAGAAAAAAATGGGGTAAATTTTGAAGATTGTTTTACAAAAATAAAAAAAGAAAGAAAGAAAAAATAAGTGTAATTTTTACTTCTTCTAGAAAATGTATCACTTTATTTTTTTGCTAATGATGCGTTTAGTAAGGCGTAAGCTCTAACTAAGTGTTAATCAAAGTTGAATCTTAAAAGATATAATTGTGTAGGTACAAAAGTAGATAGAAGAACAAAATATGGAAATTAATGAGGATGTTTATAATTCTACTAGTTAAAGTGTGTTGAAAGCCAAAAAACAACCTAATAAAAAAAAATTAACATATATATCATAATTTGTATTATGCGATGCATATAACAGTTGGAGTTATAATGGGTCAGCATTGTCATGTTTTCATTATATTAGTTTATGGTGGTTAGATTTTATTTGTTAGTGCATAACGCTTTGATCTAAGGAAAACATAGTTACACAAAAAAAGTTTCATAAGTGTTACAATTGCCTCCGAGTTGTTAAATTGCCCCTCGTCAAGGGGCATTGTACCACCGGACATCATTTGTTATATAGAAATGTAAATGGGTATCAAATAGTGTTTTACTTAACCAACCTATTCATTGTCAAGAATAAGATATGCATATTTCATTTTATTTAAGTTTAGAGTTAGCTTCAATATAGCTGATAGCTTCAAATTTGGAAAAACTGTTACAATTGCCCATCTCCTATATACCAAAGGGAAAAAATGTTTACAAAGTAATTGGCATTTCTTTGGAATTAAAACATGTTATAACAATGAACAAGTTGAAGTCCCATCAGTATTATGAAACATAATAGCCATCCATATGCAAAATGCTTGATTTGAATTGCATTTCAATTTAAATTCTTCAGAACTTTCATTATATGGATTGTTTAAAATATTGGGAGCATTCAAATGTTATTCTTTGAACAACATTCTAAAGTGCAAGCCAACTTATCATGCATGACCAGAGTACATGGGTAAATGAACTTCTTACAATTACAAAGTGAGTTTGTATGGTATGGATCAGTACAAATTTGCATTTCTTTGGAAATAAATACGTTTTTTTTTTTTTTTAATCAATGTACATGTTGAAGTCCCATCATTAAAAATAAATTGAATATGGATCAGTGAAACTTGTGGGAATTGAAAATGCATTATAATGAATAAATTCAAGAACTTTCATACTAAAGATCGTTGTAATACATAAATATCCACGTTACATTCAATTGTTATTTCTATATAACGATTCCAGACTGCGAGCAAGATGGATATCATGCGTAATCTAAGTAAATAGTGAAATACATGAACCTGTACATGCTATATATAGTTTTCAAGGCACAGTTTGTATGGAAAAATGCATTCAGAACATTAATCAGAATACATGAGTAGATTAAAAATCCATCTGCAATATGCACTGTAATCTGTATGGAATGCTTTGAAATTGGGAAGATTATCGTTAAATAAATTAAAAATAAAATAAAATAATAAATGACATGCAGGAAGTAGTCTAATCTAAGAAGATATTTACGTTCTCGAGTAATTTTGCATTTCATAGAAAATTGTTCACAGCCACTAATAAAAGTATGTGTAAATGTAGATCACAGATACTTGTGGCGATTTGAATGACATTTCATGAATTCATAGAGAGCATTATATATACCAACATACATGCCAGATGGAATTTCGAAATTTACAGAGCAACCTGAAGTATATATTTGGATAATTACAAATCACCATCCAAAATTTTGTAATGTACGACCCATGGATGAATGACATTACCTGAATTGTTTTAAATCATAAATGCAAAATAAAGAGAGGCATGAAACTTGGCAATACAGACCAATGCCAAAAGAGTTGGACACTCTGATTACAAATTGCATTGCAATTTGGTCTAATTGTGAGTTATTGACAGTAAAGCGCCTTCAAAGGCACATACTGTCAGATATAGTTCATCAAATACCTTTAAAATCAATCGCCTTTAAGGTGTCTTTAAGGTTTATTTTCACTCAACAAATATATAGTACAGAAATACAATGGATTAAAATAAATTGAAGGGTTGGAAGATCTTGATGAAGAGTGCTAACTGTATAAGAGGAGCACGACAGTATATACCAAGAAAAAATGTTTACAAAGTAATTTGCATTTCTTTGGAATTAAAAACATGTTGTTTAACAATGAACAAGTTGAATTCTCATCCGTATTATGAAACACAAATAGCCATCCATATGCAAAATGCATGATTTGAATTGCATTTCAATTTAAATTCTTCAAGACTTTCATTATATGGATTGTTTAAATATTTGGGAGCATTCAAATGTTATTCTTTGAACACATTCTAAAGTGCAAGCCAATTTAACATGCATGACCAGAGTACATGGCTAAATGAACTTCTGACAATTCAAAAAAAGCTGAGTTTGTATGGTATGGATAAGTAGGCCTACGAATCACAAGATTGCCATGCATATGCAAATACGTAAATGAATGTCAAATTCGTCTTGCACAGATAAGCAAATAAAATGGTTTGGAGTTGGAAAATCTTGATGAAGAGTGCTAACTGTATAGAGAGAGCACGATAGTAAATACAAAAGAAAACTGTTTACGCATTTGCTTGGAATATAAATACAGTTGTTTTTTTTTGCGTTTTTTTTTTTTTTTTTTTTAACAATGTACATGTTGAAGTCCCATCATTAAAATAAATGTGAATATGGATCAGTGAAACTTGTGGAATTGAAAATGCATTATAATGAATAATTTCAAGAACTTTCACTCTAAAGATCTGTATATACATAAATATCCACGTTACATTCAATTGTTATTCTATGTAAGAGATCCAGACTGCTAGCAGATGGACATCATGCGTAATCTAAGTAAATAGTGAAATTCATGACGTGTACATGCTATATATAGTTTTCAAGGCCAGTTGTATGGAAAAATGCAGATCAGAACATTAAGCAGAATACATGAGTAGATTTAAATATCCATCTGCAATATGCACTGTAATCAGTTTGAAATGGTTTGAATTAATTGATGTACGATCCATGAATGAATGACATTAACTGAATTGTTTTAAATCATAAATGCAAAATAAAGAGAGGCATTAAACATGGCAATACAGTCTCGACAAATAGTTGGACACTCAGTTTTCAAATTACATTTCAATTTGGTGTAATTGCGAGTTATTGACGGTAAAACGTGCCTTTAAAGGCATATATGAGATATAATTCATCAAAATACCTTTTAAGATCAACCACTTACGGTGTCTGTAAGGTTTATTTTCACATCAACAGAATATAGTAGAACATGCGAATGGATTAAAATAATTGAAGGGTTGGAAGATCTTGATGAAGAGTGCTAACTGTAAGGGGAGCACGATAGTATTATCAAAGAAAACATGTTTACAAAGTAATTTGCATTTCTTTGTAAATAAATACTTGTGTTTAACAATGAACAAGTTGAAGTCCCATCATTAAAATAAATGTGAATATAATCCGTGGAACATGTAGAATTTGAAAATGCTCTTCAATGAATAATTCAAAACTTTCATTCTAAAGATCGTTGAATACATAAATATCTGTGTTACATTCAATTGTTATTAAGTATTTTTAATTTCCATGGAAATTTGTTCACAAGCCACAGTAAAAGTACATGTATGTGTAAATGTAGATCAACGATACTTGTAGAAATTTGAATGACATTTTATGAATCATTTCATAGAGAGCATTATATACAACATACATGACCAGATGGAATTCGAATTTACAGAGCAACTCAAGTCTATATGGATAATTACAAATCACCATCCAACATTTTGTAATGCAAGACCCATGAATGATTGACATTACCTGAATTGTTTTAATCATAAATGCAAAATAAAGAGGCATGAAACTTGGCATACAGATCAATGCCAAAGAGTTGGACACTCTGCTTACAAATTGCATTGCAATTTGGTCTAATTGTGAGTTATTGACAGTAAAACGCCTTCAAAGGCACATACTGTCAGATATAGTTCATCAAAATACCTTTAAAGATCAACCGCCTTTTGAGGTGTCTTTAAGGTTTATTTTCACTCTACAGACATATAGTACAGAAAATAGCAATGGATTAAAATAAATTGAAGGGTTGGAAGATCTTGTTGAAGAGTGCTAACTGTAAGGAGGAGCATGATTGTATTATCAAAAAAAACATGTTTACAAAGTAATTTGCAATAAATCATAAATGCAAAATAAAGAGAGGCATGAAACTTGGCAATACAGACCAATGCCAAAAAGAGTTGGGACACTCTGCTTACAAATTGCAATTGCAATTTGGTCTAATTGTGAGTTATTGACAGTAAACGCGCCTTCAAAGGCACATACTGTCAGATATAGTTCATCAAAATACCTTTAAGATCTCCTGTCTTTAAGGTGTCTTTAAGGTTTAATTTTACTCAATAGAATATAGTAACAGAAATGCAATGGATATAAAATAAATTGAAGGCAGGGAGTATTATAAGCTGTGATCAACGATGCTACAAGATAGCTGACTGTTATTAACAGTACAATTTTCAGGAACTTTAATCTTGAGTGAAATCCCATGGCAAATGATTTAATTGGCGGTGTGAATGTATTACATAATATAGAGCTTTAGTCTGTTTGAGTACAGCTATCTTGATTTGAACAAGGGGAAGGAAATTAGAACAGCTCATATTAAAATAAATGTTCATATATTTAAGAAAAATAATTTTTTTTGCATCATTTCTTTTAATTATTTTAATCCTGTTGTCACTGTTATCTCTTTTTCAAATGACAATTTAGCTTTTTTGAAGATTACTGAAAAGCAAAATAAACAAAAGTTGTTGTTTGTGTATGTTCACAAGCAAGTCTTTACTTTGAAGCATTTTCATTCTTATGTAGTAGCTCTTAATAAATCAAAGTATCCTGAAAATACCAGTAAAACAGTTTTAGAACTTGAGTCATCAGACTACACTTTTGAGTGTAAGGCAAAATATTAGCCTTGCACATTAAATAGACTTTACATCAAGTTTCAACCTGCTGAATTGAGAACATAATTGTTAGAATAACCCTTCTCGGAGTTGATTGGACTTTCAGGCTTGGTGTGCAAATAGTGTTCATACATATGCTTGATAGCACATGATGTACATGTAGAAACAAAATTAAAATAGAGTTTGCATCATCTGTCAATACAGTCAGGTGTTCTCATCATTTTGTCAAAACTGACAGGTGTTAAAAATCATCATGGCAATCTGATCTGTAGTATTGAGAGGTTGAAAATTACCATTTATCAGTATCATTCACTATAACGCAAAGACAGAATGGCACTTACTGGTTCCATGAAGCAATCTCTTTTCTACAGCTCCAATGCTACTCTTTATGCTCACTCCAGTTGGTGGTGCCTTTTTCTTTCCATTCTAGGATAACCTTAGTGCCTTTAACCAGGCACTAAGAAAGAAAATATGAAAGAGCGACAAATAGAAGAGTAGAAGAGTTTGAATTTTAATTGTCAAAATCAAATTGCACAGAATAAGCTGGAAAAGTAAGATTCATATAAAAGACAATAATGAAATGCAGAAAATTAGTTATGATCAAATACCTAATATTTCTAATCTTTATGTTTAAACAACAACAAAAAAACAGGATATGAAGAAAGGCAAGTTTGAAGAAGGTGAGGTGACACTGCGTATGAAGACAACCTTAGAAGAAGGAAAGAAAGACCCAGTGGCTTACCGTATCAAGTATACACCTCATCATAGGAGCAAAGATCAATGGTGAGTATGGAAGTCTGATGGAGGAAGGATGGAAGCTAATACTTCACATGAAGACTGCTTTAGATGTGAAGTGGGGGGGGGGGGGTAAAGAAGCCCCACAGGCTTACCAAGTACTGTAAAACCTGTCTACTAAGACCACCTATTAAAGTATAGCATTAAAGTGACCACTGTAGACAGGTGTGCATTATAGATGCACTCCTCCTGTTCCTCCTGTTACAATTGCTCCAGTCTAATATATCGGATTAGGATTAGTTTCTACAACAGACATTTCTATTTACTGGGAAGCAACAGATGTAATACATGTAGACAAGGGACCTTAGGTTTGAATGTATACATCACAGAACAAAGATCAGTAGTGAGTAATCAAGATATTGATATTGATAATGATTATGATATATATTCAAGTTACTCTTGGTTTATGTTTCCATAAGCTATGGTCCTTGCCATGATTGGAAAGTCTATCTTCTTAAATGCCAAAAGAGATCTAGGAAAAGAGCATGAAAGATAAATTTGAAACATAAATGATGAAATAAATGCTCTATGATCATTTGACAGTATGAATAGCAGACAAAATTTGGACTAAAAATGCTATTTGATCGTTTGGATGAAAGGGGAATAGGTTGTAGCACATTCGCAAGAGTTGTCCCTTATATTTTTTGATAATTTCTTCGCCTACATACAGGTGTATCTACCCTACCTATGACTACACACATTGTCTATGTGATTCCATTGAACACATCACCCATTCACTATGCACTAAGGAGTTCCAGTCAAGGTAAGAAAACCAAGTCATACCACAGTTAGAAGTGATGATTTTTATTTAAAAAAAATAAATGCCTTTTCTGTTTTGGAAACAAGTCACATTCTTTGTCAAAGGGACTTGCGATTGGAAATTCCATTAGGTCATAGAATATGTATGCAGCATTTTTTTAAACATACGTACTGAATCATGCACTGAAAATTATTATAACAAATAATGGATATAACCTATGAAAAAACCTGGAAAAATATACCACCTAAGCTGCATCCAGGGACTTCCAAAATGTCACATGACCATAACATCCCTGACTTCTACAATCTTCTTTATTCTATGAAATAACAACAATATAAGATAACCAACAACCCTGACCATAAACATTCACCATATTAAATTGAATTGACATCACTTTCCTTTATTCAAGTCATTAATGTAATTTCCTCGCTAAATGTCAAAGATATTTATGACTGATTATTAATGTCTATTTCTTTCTCATTGCCTGATCGAAGCACAGTAATTTTCATAAACTTCTATCTATGCAGATAAGATGTGAATAAAAATTTCTGCTTAATATTTACCTCTGATAATGTTACATTGTTTCACAGACGTTCCTCCTACTACTGGTTATGCAATGCTGTGGATATGTACTGCCCTGTACAGTGGGAGTATGGTCGTCTTAACATGCACTATACAGTGGTTTCAAAGAGGAAAATCGGAAAGCTCATCACAGGAGGCATTGTCAGGTTAGATTGAACTATGGCCACCTTTTCTTTGAGACATTTGAAAATCGTTATATGGGCAGAATGAATGAATGAATAATACTGTGTTTTCTCAATTAGCAACAAAAATATTTTAATTTCAATATCTGATTGTAATAACAGATTATAGTGTCAGATTTGAATAAACAGTGAAATTTACCAGAATTTAAAATAATAAGGAGGTAAGTTATGTCATGATCAAAAAGGGTTGTTCACAGAAAATGTTTATGTCAGACACAGTAAGGTGCAAGTTTTTTTTCAGAGACAGGCTTTATAAAAGCTGTAGGCCGGCCCCCTGGTCGTTTACTTATAAGCATTTAATTGCTTCCTTAGCAGTCTGATCAAGTAAACTTATGAATTGATCAAAACCACAGCTGTATTCTGACTCCTGACTATATCTTGTCATGTTTGTTTGTTGCAGAGATTGGGATGATCCAAGGTTGTTCACTCTGACAGCACTGAGGCGTAGAGGGTTCCCACCTGAAGCTATTAATATGTTCTGTGCAAGGGTAAGTATCTTGTCAAGGGCCAGGGGGGTGTTTCACAAAGAGTTAAGTAGACTTAAAGTCGCACTTAACTTCTAAGCGCATGTTGTTTTATAACGCGCAATTTAATTGATAGATTTCACAGTGGCGCGCATCCCACGAGCATGTTCAATCCTATGAGGTGATGCGTAATGTAACGCACAAAACTAACGATTTAAGTGCGATTTTTAAGTCTACTTAACTCTTTGTGAAACACCCCCCAGGAGATGTTTCACTAAGGTGTTCGTAAAGTAACATGGAACTTTAAGAAAGATTAAGAATGTGACGGTATAGCACCAAAGAACATGCTTCAGCCATTTGTAAATATAAAGTCAATCATTTAAATGACTTGGTGAATCACACCCCCCCCCCTTCCCCCACTCCAGGTATAGATTGTGAAGGATAGAGGGTCCGACTAAAAATTTGCTGTCAAAGCCTTCGATTTGCAAAATGAGGATTTTAAGAAGGAGAGGAGGGGGGGGGGAAATGAGCAATTTTCCCTTTCCCAACTTCAAGCTGGTGCAAACCTATGACACATTACAATCCCACTTGAGGTCAATGTCATAGAAGAATTGCAACCGATTGAGCTTAGCTGTATACTTATAGTTTCTGAGTAGATATGAGCTCACTTGATTGCAATCCACTGTGACATTGATCTTGGTTGAGACTTTATGTGTTCTGTATAACAAGATTTAATTTCATGCTCCCGAGTACCTACAGTGTAATAATGACAGGATTAGACTGCAATGAAAAGCTATTTGCAATGATTATGTAAATGAGAGATAAATAAATATATATATGCATAACAAAGTCAACCTCAAGGATGAGTATACCAAATCAGCCAAATTTTGTTTTACTATCTTTTTCTGTCATTTCATATCAGATACAGGTAGAAAGCTCATTCCATATCTATGATTTTATATATATTACATGTAACCTTTGAACTTTTCCTCTGTGTGTCCCAGATTGGTGTTACAATGTCTAAGGTTGCCTTTGACCCCTCCATGCTAGAGGCTTGTGTGAGGGAAGTACTGAACAACACCGCCAAGAGGGTTATGGCTGTACTTGACCCCATCGAGGTCACCATATCAAACTTCCCTGATGCTAAGGTAAGGAGGAGAATAACGTACTAAGCTAATTTTTTGCGAGTGTTTTATTTGTGCAAATTCTGTGAGTCAGAGAACAAATGCAAAAGCCAAATTTAATACCTCATAGGTATGTGTATGTTTATTATATCGAGTGTCTAGGGATGGGAAGGTAAATTTAACAACACATGAATGTGTGGCAGATGCTGTCAATAGAGCCACAAATGGCTCACACCAAAATAATTGCTTGTATATATTGCTTATTGAGAGCATGTGTTTATTAATTGATCCTTTATCTGTTGTTCATTGATACAGAATTTAAAGATTGAAATATGATATTAATTTGACTTCTAGGCACGCTTATTAGATGTACCTAACATCCCACATGATACATCCCAAGGTACTCATTCAGTTCCATTCACATCAGTGGTCTACATCGAGAGGTCAGACTTTCTACAGGTCAGTTTCTAAGGGTTTATTTTGGTCCAATTCTCACTTGGTCTAATGGCCATTTGGTCTAATTGCCAATTCATCTAATCTTGTTTTCTAATTGTATTTTCATCTAAATCTTAAATGAATATTTGTTACAGGTAGTCAAGTATGTAGTGTTTAAATGGCAATTAGACCAAAAGGTAATTAGACAAAATGGTTGTAGATGAAATGGAATTAGGCCAATTATGACATCAGTCATAGTGAGTTTAGACCGAGTGGCACTTTACCGTTTCCAAGTATTTGTCCTTCATATGTCTGTTGCATAGAGGGGTTTGCTCAAACGAAACCTGGGTTTTTATGTTTTTGTCGTATTTACTTAATAAAAACTGCAAAAATTTCAATTCTCTATGTTGTTTTACATAAACAAATAAATGAATTTTATTGAATAAGAACTCATGCTGAATAATGTGAATGGTATTTAACGATACATTGTTCTTAATTCAAGGAAACTTTCTACATTCCACTTTTTTCCACTTTTTTCCCCCTTTGTTACTTATAGAAAGGAGAGAAGGGGTACAGACGGTTGACTCCTGACCAGCCTGTTGGTCTGAAATACACTGGCAATGTCCTTAGTGTGGAGTCAGTGGTGTGTGATAACAGGGGAGAAGTGACTGGAATCAAGGCTAAGATCACACCCTTGGAAGAGACAAGTAAACCCAAGGCTTTCATTCACTGGGTGTCTAATCCAATCTCATGTGAAGTCCGTATCTATGAAAGGCTGTAAGTCTATCTCAGGTTGTGTGTTTTGTGGTGTCTCGTGTAATTAGGACCCAGCCTAATTCAGAGTCCACTTTGCCAGACTAATGATATTGAATAAAATACATGCGTATTGTGTTCACGTATCCATGGAGAGAGATTTCAGGAAATAGTTAGAGGTCATTAAAAAACCTTCTTTTTCTCTGAATCATAAAATGTATATCGGTAATGGTTGGTTCAGAATTAGTATAGGTAATATGTAGAATGGTTAGTTGTTCTTATACATGCATTGAATATCATTACTAAGGTAATCCAGATGTAGAGGGATCATGTCCCAAGTTTATGTACTTTGACAGTTTACATGTTGCATATAAATATTTAATGAGGAACTTCTCACCTGATGTTTTGTAAGGCAATGCAAGTTAAAAATGAAGGTGACCTGTACAGAATCCAGAGTTTGCAAGTTCACATAAAATGACAACAGATGAATGCTTTCAAGGCTGTCACAAAACATATTTGCTATTTGATGATGTATGACATATATGACTGTCCACTCACAATCAGCCTCGTCTGTATCTTTGCTCACATAATGATATCTGATGATTGTCTCTTTAGATTCAAGCATAAGAACCCTGAAGATCCTGATGAAGTACCAGGTGGTTTTGTCACAGACTGCAATAAGGTTAGCCCATGTTCTACCATTGTTTGCTACCAATTTCAATCAAATCATTTGGAGATGATTTAGGTTTTATGAATGGAGATAAGCTTCATTGCAGGTGGTCTTGCACTTTTCTACTGAATAATGTCTGCATGTGAATTGAAATAAAGTCATTAAAAATTTTTGGAACCAGGAGAGATTTGAACCATCTACATGTATCTGGGAAGTAACTTCACTATTTTGAGCGTATTTTGAACAAAAATACTGTTTCTTAATTCTTATTTGGTCTAATTGGCATATGGTTCCAATAGGGCTTCAAACAACTACTGTAATTTCATGCATAATTCCATGCTTTGTTTTGACATGTAATTTATGTAGAAAGTACGAGATGTTTGATTTTTTGGATGGCTTTTCCTCTAAAGTTGATTAATAAACACCAATAAATATGCAATAAATAAATTCTATGTACATGCTTAAACCTTTATTATCTGCAGGATTCCCTGACTGTGATCAATGAGGCACTCCTCGATCAATCAGTGAAAGACGCTAAGGTCTATGATAAGTTCCAGTTTGAAAGAATCGGATTCTTCTCTGTAGATAAAGATACAACAGATAACAAGGTAACTAATGCAATACTGCCCTCTTTGTCAGAAATATGCAACAAATGTTATTCCACATTGGATTAGGAGTTGGTTGAGCAGTATTATTACAAATGACCAGTTTATGAAGTTATTATAATTTTATGCATAATTTTAGCAACAGCTAATGTATGCAAACTGGATTCCGTGTATTGTAGTTCATTCTTTTATTACAGGTTGTTTGAATATCTTTTTAATATGTCGCCAGGAAAGAAAGATTGATGAATTATATTAACTTAGTAAACTGGTCCATTGTAGAAGTTATTGTGGTGCTCATTGTCAGCTCTCTGTATTCACCTACAAACTGATTCTGATCTGACCCATCTTCTTATTCTCGTCACTTCTTTCGGATTTCTGTCTAAAACCAATCAACCAACTTATTAAGACCATCCCTATTGACCGTTTATCTGCTTATAATACACTACTCAAAAAAAGTTAAGGACCACTTTTTAAAACGTATATAATTTTTTTATACAAGGTGTTTTATATCTGGAAATACCTCAGTACAACTGTCCTGAATGTCCTTAAACACGCTGTAATCAATTTCACGCATGGGTGGTTTCAGTTGTTGCACACTGTCGCTCGCATCACGCACTACTGATTAAAGTGGGCTTCACTCAGGGGTATTTTCACCTATCGACCATGAAGAGGTAAAAACGAATGTCTGTTAGTGTCTTTTCAGGCAGACCTAGTATGCGATTATACCTTCCTCCTGCCAGCAAATAAGCTTCACAGCCGCGTGTCTCATGGAGCTAATGAAGGTGATTTAATGTCTCTGACGACCACGTGGCAGTCCATGCAGCTCTCCAGAGCCACACCAGCTGCCGCAGTCCAAGTGAGATGGGCTTCGAGCTGCATGTATACTCTCCCCATTCATGTCCCAGACGTGCTTCTAGCGGGCTTTCAAGTCGGGGACCCTTCTGCTAGGCCTACTCATAACGCTCCAAGTTCCATGGCCCTTCAGAACTCGTCACCACCACTAGCTCGTGGGGACGGGCATTGTCATCCATCAAATGAGTTTTCACCACATTTTCAGCAATGGCACTCACAATAGGTTCGAGATTTCTTCAATCCCTGTACCTTCTATCTCCTGTTCATTGCTCCCCCTGGGAACACGTAGAGGCGTTACGAGTACGTGTTGTCATTTTAGGTAGAGTTGTGCCTCCCATCTACATGATAGTCTGTCTGATCTCCCCTAGGAGACCTGGGTCTTACTTTATGTTTCTTGCTCAATACACGGGGTATGGGCGTGCTTTGTGAGTCAGCGCTAAATCTCTTTCTCAACTTAGGTCTTCGCTTCTTCTCAGACTTCTCACATGTCCTTATCATCGTGGTCACATGGGGGTGAAAATCTGCCTCCATCTCGTTGAACAAGAAAACTCTACGCCATTTGCTATCTGTCTTGTTGGTGTCCATCTGACATGCTGCCTGAGCCCGGAGTTTGAGACAATAATTCTTCTGGGTGTGGGTTTGTTTTGTGTAGAGAGGTGTGTGATGGGACACACTGAGTGGGCCCGTCTGGCATTTTTTCAAAATTGGCTCTGTGATAGTCGTGTCTGTTACGAGTTATGTTTGTATGTGGAAAAATTCACTCCAGTTGCTGCAGTTTGAAGTCCATTTTTGATGTTTGTTTCAGGCGGCTTCTTTCTTGGGGTATATGTCTTAGAGGTACTTTGTGTGTTCTTTTGCTTTGCTCACTGTTGAAAGCTCGCGGTCTGGTGGGAGACTGAGATTCGTTCAAGTAGCGATCAATCTCTAGGGGTTTGTTGAAACTGGATCGGTCCACTACGCGGTGGAGTCTCTCAGTAGGTTAAGCCGTCCTGTCTCTCGGTGTCTTTTCACTTGCTTCTGGCTAATGACACTGTGGTGACACGCCCATCACCTGCTTTGACTCTTCGCTGACTGCGGCCGCTTCGGCATCCCAAAGGGGCTCTGTGCTGGTACATCTGTTTCACTTAGGTGGTGTCTTGGCATTGCTGTTTGGCAAGTTGTTGATTTGTTTAAAGACAGAAATTGCTATCTTTGGAAAAGCCATTTTTTATCGGGGCCCATGCATGCATGTGTACGCTAGCAAACTCATGAAAGAACTGATTGTTTGAAAATTTGATTTCATTGTGTTGTAGTGTTTGATACTTTCAGGACACCTGTATCCTGGCATATTACTGTTGTCAGCAATTTGTTTGATTGTTAAAGACTAAAGACAGTAAAGATGCTTTTGAATCCACTTTTTGTCACTTACACTAATGGGCCCGCTTTTCAGGTATGCAATGATGGAGTGAGAGACATCATCTGTAACAACTGGAAACCAAATTGATTACTGTTTATTGTGTTGATGGCATTGCAGAGACAGCTGTATTTGGCATTGCTGTGTTGTCAGGAGTTTGTTGATTGGTAGAGGGTAATAAACCACTTTCCTGACAACAGAATGCAAGATAGTACTGTTCCGGAATTGCCATCAAATACACTGCAATCAAACCAATTGATGATTACAAGTGTGTTTGATGGCATTCAGTGGGCACAGCTGTATCTTGGCTCATTGCTGGTTGTCAGGATAAGTGGTTTTGATTGAGTGGGGTAATAAACACTTCTGAAACAGCCAATGCCGAAGATACAAGCTGTCCCTGAATGTCATCAATTACACACTGTAATCAATTGGTGTTTTTTCAGTTTGTTGCATGATGTTCTCTTCGCATCATTGCATTATTTCCTGAAAAGTATGGAACCTCATTGTAACGTGGTACAAAAGTGGGTTCAAAAAGCATTTTCAAGTCTTTAGTGTTATGGATGATACCATCCTCGGTCCACCCGAGCTGTAAGGGGTTGTGACGAGTTCGGTTCTAGAGGGTGCCATGGAATATGAGCGTGATGGTGTGGTTGGATCTTGTGTATTTTCTGGGTATTGGTGATTGTTTTTTTTGTTTTTTGGAATTTTGTTTTATTTTTTTTTTTATTTGGTGGTGTTTTGGTTTGTGATGCGGGCGTCGATTTGTTTATTTTTTGGGGTTTGTTTTTTATTATGATTGTGTGTTTTTTTGTAGTGGCCATCGTGGTGAGGGGGGTCTCCGGGACTTGATACCGGGAGGATTAGAGCACGTCTGCGATTTATGATGGGGAGAAGTATCCAGCTGCCTCGAAGCATCTCCACTGGGATGCGGCAGGTTGTTCTGTGGGATGTGGCTCTGGATGTGCTGCATGTGGACTGCACTGGTCTTTTTGTCAGTTTAGATACATTTAATTTCTACCTCAATTATGCTTTCTTCTTGGGGTGATGACAGTCGTTTTCTGTGTGTTTATATTTGCCTATGGTATTGTTGCAGTTTGGGGATTGGGGATGTCTTACGCTTGATTCACTTAAGCTGCCTGAAAGGATCTTACTTTCAGACATTTCGCTTTTACCGCTCTTCATGTCGATAGCTGATTACCCCGTGAACCCACTTTTCAGTTTTTAGGTGCCTTTTTAGTTAGCTGATAGACACTGTGCAACAACTGAAACCACCCATGCGTGAAATTGATTACAGCGTGTTTAAGGACATTCAGGACAGTTGTACTGAGGTATCTCCAGAAATAAAACACCTTGTATAAAAAAATTATATACGTTTTAAAAAGTGGTCCTTAACTTTTTTTGAGTAGTGTACTTAGAATGGGAGCTAGTATTTAGAAGAAGAAGAACAAAACAACTTTCCAACTATTAAAAATCATGAAATTTGGGCTAGATAATTTTTTCTCTGCACTTTCTATTGTTTTATCAAATAGTTTCAGTAAAACAACCTGGAATCATTCAATGTTCCCCTTTTGAATATGCATACTTCATGATGAAAATGCATCACCAGTCTACATACATGTACTAGTAGATTAACCAAGATTATCCCACTCAGACTGTCATGGCTTATTTTCTTGTCATATTTATCCCTTACACAGCTTGTCTTCAATAAAACGGTGGCCTTGAAGGAGGACGCTGGGAAGAACTGACGTTGATTTATCCTGTTCTACAAGACCCTGATAGAGATAGAGCTTGCCACCTTGCACTGGCAAAGATATTTTTATTCTGTAATTTAACTAAAACATTCAGTTTCCCCTGTATTCCAGTTCCCAAGCTTTACCTCTTCGAGAAGACGGTTCAATTGATGAATATGCATTTCTAAATATGTCTTCCTATTTTTTTTTTTTTTTTTTTTTTTTTTTTTTTTTTTTTAATAATTTTTTTTTGGGTGGGGGGTGATTCTGTCGTTTAACAATTTTTTTTTTGCCTTTTTGTTTTCCTAATTTGTTTAGATGAACAAATGTAGATAAAGTATAGAATACGTTTACTGTTCCAAAGAAATAATTTGAAGCAAATGCATTCTTGATAGGGATTGATTAAATTGCTTTGTTGCTGAAACAAATTACTTGCTGGTCAATTGCGATAGTTCATCGAAATTATCTTTATAACTAATGTTGTGATTATGTCAAAGGTCATTGCAATGTTCCAACATTTCAGTTGGCTTATGTAACTTCCACTTAGAAACTCTTCGGGTGATGAAAACAATACACTCATTGCAACTAAAACTACATGTAGTTCTTGATCATGGGAGAAAGTGTTAAATTGGTTTTGTTGGTTGCTAGAGGAAACTCATTTCTTGAAAATGTTTCTCATTATTTTCTTCTCATAAACTGTTACTTTTTGTCAGCATTTTTAACTTTTATATATATTTTTTTCAACTTGGTAATTCTAACATGAATTTTTCAAATGATGGGAAATAAGATTGAATGTTTTCATCCCTGTTCACTGTAAGGGTTGTATATGGTTATGTATTCAGGCTGAAATATGCAAAAAATGAAAAGGGGGATGTAAGACATATAGCAATTTTTTTCAGGGAACAAGCATAATTAAATATTTCAGCCCAGGGGTGAAAAATAATACCCTCCATCAACATGACACGGAGTTGGCAATGTGCTTTTGTTTGAATATGATTTTAACACTTCTTAACTTTCTTATCATAATCAGTTTTTGTTTTTAAAAGAAATTAAGTTTTTTGTTTAAAAGAAACTTAAATAATCTGTTCTCTCATTTTCTCCTTTTGTTAAAACCCAACTTATTACTGTTGTGCATTAAGCATTTACAAAATATTTTTCTTCTGTCTGTTTATCGATTGTTATGAGATATGGGACAATACTACTATGTTTTCTTTAATTTAAAATATGTAGCAGAGAATATATTACCTTATCCTTTATCAAATCATGTAGCTGTTAATAGCTTCCTATAGCAGTATTGAGTTGAAATGATATAAATCATGTCTTTTTTTTAATTATTATTTGATGAATGTTGTATTTAAAAATAAATAATTTATATTAAGGGATTGGAAGTGACATTTTGATTCAATCATATTGCTATGAAGAGCCTTGCCCCAACTTTTTTTTTCAAGTACTGCTATCAGTTTATATACATTTTCTGTTTCCTCTTGAAATGTATTACTATCCAACATTAATAATTTGAACATTGGAAAACTTCACAAATTTAACAGTTGTTTTCTTTTTCATGTCATAACACTGATTTATATAAATAAGCCATTCTGTATAGCTTCTTTAATTTTCTCATTTCAGAAGCAAATGAGATATGTTCAATCAGTGGAGACTGTATTACAGCTTACTTTGTTATAACAGGAGGGGACTGTATTTTGTATAGGAAACAGAGGAGTAAAAATGTATACCTTAAAATTGTGTTAAAATTTCCGCTAACAAGATAAAAACCTATAAAAGTCTACGTTCTCATTCATACTTAGCGACAAAGCTTTCTATACGTATACTTTTAGAATACGTTTGCAAGGTACAGAAGTATTTGTAAAACTTTATAATTCATTTTGTTTCTAAATGTCTACTTCTTTATATGCACATGTGACAGGTTTCAAAAAGACTTGAAAATGCAGTTGCCAATTTAAAGTTTGGCAAAATACCCAGTATCATAATCTTTGGCAATGTCATAACTAACATGTGCCATTTTTGAATAAAATTAAAATCATATGGCAAATAGAATTGCAGTTTGTGATTTTTTTTAAATTTATTTAATTTATTTTTTTTGGTGGTAGGTACAATAGGAATCAGGTGAGAAAGATAGAATGGAGAGAGAGAGAGAGAGACAGTGTTTTTAAAGAGGGGTGAGAGAGAGGGAGAGATAGAAAGAAAGAGAGAGAGAGAGAGAGATCAAGGGGGGGGAGTCGGAAATGAGTTGATATTGAGATCGGTATCTACAAACACTATATATACGGAACGTGTATGTAGACCTATGTATGTTGCTGAAAGTTTCTTTTTTTTTTTTTTTTTAATTAAGCCAGATTAAGCCAAGATAATTAACACAAGCAGTGGCCGGGTTTTAATCTTTACTCTGCTGAAGATGTGATTATCTTTTTAGGCGGTTCGATTTTTTTTTTCGCTGTAGACTCTCCATCTATCGAAATCTTCAAGTCTAGGGTCAGGAGCGTCATCTTCAGCTAACACAACACATGCATCCAATATATTTTTTTATTTTATTATTCTGTACATATGTATCATACTTTTTTTTAAAACGCAACTGAAGAACGCTTAATAACAAACCAACCGTTGTGCGAGTATACTCCTAGGAGGTTATGCACAGTATGATCGGAAGCTTAACGAAGAAAAGAAGAAGATTGTGTAGAAGGCCAGGGATGGAGTACTAGACTGAAAAAATAAATGGGAACAATCCGCTTTATGACGTAAATCATGACTTTAACTTGAGTGCACGCGAAAAGCTTGCAGAACGCGTCATGGTAAACATTCGCGCAATCCCTTTATGACGTAACAATGACTTGACTACACGCAAATTATGGTTTGACCCCCTGATAGTGACCTATATCATAATCAACAGCTTTCCAGTGCGCGTCATGTAAACATACGCGCAATCTCTTTATGACGTAACAATGACTTGACTACACCCAAATTAAGTTTTGACCCCTGGTGGTGACCTATATCATTATCAACAACTTGCAAGTGCGCTTTATGTAAACATACGCACAAACCCTTTATGACGTAAAGGAGTAAATTACAAAATGAAAATATGACAGGTGCAGTGGGGAATCTTGGATTTGCAAGTTTGTGTAAAATGACGAAAACATGCATTCAGTGGGGTGTAACACAAAGACTTACGATTGATTAAAAGTTACGATTAATTTGTTCTCCTTAGTCTCATCAGGGACAGGATGCTCGAAAGATGATGATCTTTATCCTAACCTTAGCACTAACCCTACTCGAAATCATATCAAAATCTTAATCCATAACTGTACCGTATTCCATTAAAGCATGAAATTTAAGCATTTTTGCTTATCTTTAAAAGGCATATTACATATATACGGCTTAAGGCCTCGTCACACCGAGTCCGGTCCGGTGACCGGTACGGCAAACCGTCTCAAATCGCTCCATGAGCGATCCCATAAAAACCGTACCGGTTGCCGTTCCGGCTAGTACGGCATAGCCCGTGTTTGTTGTGACCAGTCTCATTGCAATAGTACACGGCCGATTCATTTCGACCGTTTTTGCCCATTGTTGAACCGGAACGGGCCCGTGCCGTGACCCGGACCGGACTCGGTGTGACGAGGCCTTTACTAAGAATTCTGTTCAAGCCTATTTTTGGTAGTGAAGCATAAATTCTTAGATGTTTGCTAAGTCAAAAGTCTTAATTGGAATTGCGCCTTTAAATCGAACATAAAAAATGATAATTTTATCATAACTTTAAGCCTACTACCTTGTGGCTTAACTTTAATGTTGATTATATGGCAAGCTCATTTGAGACCACAAAAATTAAAAATGCCGATATAAATAAAATTCCGAGAATTTTGCTTGATGCTTTCTGACCTCAGACAAAGTGCTTAACGTGCTTGGTATAAAAGCTAAGATTTTTTTTTCCTGGACAAAATCTAAGAAAAATACTTAGACTTATAAAGACAAATTGCTTAAGTATAGTTTATGGAATACGGGCCTTGGGCATGAGGCTAAAAATCAATCGTAACTTTTTACCAATCGTAAGTCTTTGTGTTACACCCCACAGATCAGCTAGCCGCACACAATCCTATATACTCAAATGATGTATGGCAGCAGTGAGCGCATTCCCTCAGTCTCGCCCCATTTTCTAAAAAAAAAAAAAAAAAAAAAAAAAAAACGGAGTTTGTGCCTGCCACCTTTTATTTACTCGATTATATTATGTAACATGACATCTGTGATGCAACCCAACTCATACAAGGGAGTATCATTCCAAAGATGAAAAGTTCTCTGTTATCAGATAAATTGCCCATATAAATGAACTTGGAATACCATCCCTCACAAATTGGATTACCATATTTTGATAAAGACTGGATATCTTAAATAGGCCTACATTTGATATTCCATTCGTGCGCAACAACTCTTTACAGTGCAAGAGATGATGATGCAAGAGAGAGAGAGAGAGAGAGAGGACAATTAAATACTCCTATACAGATGCCGCGGAGCCGGGGGGGGGGGCTTCAGTCCATAGATATTTATGATTTGTTGCCTTTCAGCCCCCCCCCCCACTTTCGCTCAGCCCCTCCATTTAAAAACGCTCTGCGGCCCCTGCTATATAAATACTTCTCACCAGCAAATATTTTTGTTTGTATTACTATAAATGCCTCAACATTTTTTTTGGGTTTATCTTGGGAAAATAAAAACACATTTTATATTTGGAGCCTGGAGAAACTATATCTCCCCGTGACACATTAAACATATCTATACGCCGGTTTAAACAAATTCTGGAAAATCAACATGAATGAAAACAAAATGACTCTCCTTCGATTATAATAAAAATATGAAAACCTACGCTGCCCTTTCTTTAAACAAATCATAAATTTAAGGATAAAAATAACTATGGCAAAGTATCTTTTTCTTGATATTGAACGACGTCTTCACCTATTAAAATAATATTTATTTTCAATTTTTTGAAATTCCATCAAGTCTCCACCGTGTAGCCCTTGTTTAAGAAGTTACATTTTTGTCCGTCGCCACTCTCTAAATTCCAAGTTTTTTGTGAATTCACAAGTTTTCTTTAATAAAATGAATTATTAAAATATTTAATATCTTATCTCTGATAAATTTATTGAATTAATAGTTCGATCTAAAATATAACGAAATCCGAATAAGAGAGACGTTTCTTGTATAAGGGAAGGGGCCTGTACTTGTATACCAAGTGGGACCTTTATTTCATAACTCTGAATCTGCAGGTGCGACAGGTATTAGGCCTACAATAATTAAGGAAGATTAATACCAGGATCTTGCCATCTATTCAGAAGACTTGAAATGTGGTGAAATGGGAATAATTTTCTAATCTTGAACAGGATATCTTTTTGTAAAGATGAATACATCAGAATGTATCGATTCTCGTCTCCATCAACTCGTCTCCATCCATTTGTGCCCTGAAATAGAAACAGTCAGGCATTATCTTATACATTGCCCTAAATACATAATTGAAAGAGCGATGTTACTCGTAGAAATAAACGAATCTCAATCAGAGAAAATAATGGAGTATTTAAGCAAAAGAGACCCAGGAATACAAAAGGCCTTTTTGCGTTTCGTTTCTAGAACGAAACGTTTCAGTAAGGAGTAAATTCCACTGAATTACTGTAATGTATATGTTGTATTTTGTATTTTGGTATCAATAAATTTCAATAATTCTTCGTGTATATTTATCCTTTTGAAAGCCTTTTGGAAGACTTTCAAAAGACATATAATGTGTGGATACACCCCTTTTTTTATGAACGGAATTTATTGAAAGATGCACATGAAACTAACAAGCCCACAAGTGTTTTCGTATTTATTATTTTTTAGATGTTAAAAGAATATAAATTCGATAAATCGCCAACGCTCATCGATAGTACGGTACACCATCGCCCCCTGATTATGCATAGAGGACCTAGGCATTGTCGAAAAATCGCCGCAACGTACCGTCTGACCCGGTAGGATTGCATCGAAAGGTCAGGGCCAAGTGCTGGTGGAACTGAGCTGAAGATAGAGGTTATTTATCAGACTTTTTTTTTCTCTCTCTCCATTGCATGTGTCAATTTCAGCAGGAAGAAAATAAATTAATCTGTTTAATAATTTTTCTGGGTTTGCATTTATGCAGATGACCTGGAATATTTTTTAAAAAGATATTAATAAAATAAAGAAAAAAATATATAGTATATAGATCTACATATAATATATGAGAGAAATGCTAAATTTGCACTTGGCGAAATAGTCAAATCAAACTGATTTGCCATTAAAACCGTAACGAAAGAAGAAGAAGAAGAAGAGAGTGTGAAATCTTCTTCACTTTGTTATGCAAATGAGCACCGTTAGATTTTTGGATTGCCATTGTATCATGTGTTCAATAGTTGGCAAGAAACGTCACTAACGGTGACGTTGTAAACAAGCGAGTCCCAGTATGTCTCTATAGCAACAAAGGGCACATTCCATGGTGTTCTCCCGGTCTTTAGCAGCCATATTGATGCCGCGCAAAAGGAAACTTATCGCTCAAGAAAACGTTGTTAAAATGGATTTAAATGCCGGAGTGTAACGCTAATTCATACTTTCTGTCAGAGAACGAAATGGTTGACTCGATGGTGGACGCAATTGCAGAAAGCCTAATTTACAGGCGTGCGAGACTCGATCTTTGACGCAGGGAGATCCAAGTACCACGGCGGCTCTACCCGACACACGGACAGGCTCGACACGTCGACTGCCCCCGATCAAGAGCCACACGATCGGGGCGGTGAAGAAGACCAACGAAAAATGTCCCACCGCGTTTTGCAAAGTTACGCAGCTCTTGAAACGGACGATAACCATAATTACAAGAGCAAGTGCAAAATAAAGTCGATAAGCAATGTCATTTATCGCATGATGGAAAATGCTTTGGCCAGAATGTTAAACGTCCAGCAAGTGACGGATCGAAAATGGATCTGCGAAAGGAAGCACTGCCGCCATGAACCGGAGAAAGTATGAAATTATAACATGCATAAACTCATCATATAACATCATGATATTCACTACCTCATATATTATTTTGTTGGACCAAAAGCAAAGAACGACAAGGTGGATAGGTGGAGCGAACAAATTGTGGATATGATGTGATCAGCGGTTCGTACATCACGTCAACATATCATGTAGCGTACCGATATGAATGTTGAAAGATCCTTGGGAAAAGGTAGCTTTGGACAAGTTTGTGAAGTGTACGATCACAAAACGAATCAGATGTGCTGGTGAAAAATGGTGCGCAATAGAGAACGCTTATGTCAAGCTCAAGAAGAAATCCGAATCTTAGAAACCTTCGCGAAAACGGACAACAAGACAATAAGCATGAATCTCATCCACATGTTTGGGAGCTTCTCATTCGCAAGCACATATGCATCATTGACTTCTAAACGCATTGAATCTGTATGAATCATCAAGAAAATAAGTTCCAGGGTTCAGCTTACAACTGCAGGGAAGTTCGCCCATTGTGCTTCTTCAGTCTGGAAGACTTCACCGAAACAGATCATTCATTGTGATCTTAAGCTGAAAAACATTCCTCCTCAACAGCAGGAAGAGTGGTAAACAAAGTGATTGATTTTGGTTCCAGCTGCTATGAGCATCAAGAATCTACACATACATCCAGAGCCGTTTCTACAGAGCGGCCAGAGGTCATCCTCGAGAGGAAAGTCGGCATGCCCATTCGACATGTGAGCTTAGGCTGCATCTTGGCGAGCTTCTGACAGGTTACCCACTATTGCCTGGTGAAGATGAGGGTGATCAGCTAGCCTGCATGATTGAACTTATGGGAATGCCCTCTCAAAACCTTATCGATACGTCCAAGAGATCCAAGAACTTCATCAACTCCAAAGGTCAACCCCGCTACTGTACGGTGACGACACTTCCTGATGGAACTACGGTACTCAACGGTGGGAGGTCTCGCAGAGGGAAGGTACGTGGTCCACCTGGAAGCAAGGATCTTGTGAAAGCACTGAAAGGTTGTGATGACCCTCTCTTCCTGGATTTCTTGAAGCGATGTCTAGAATGGGATCCATCAAGTCGTATGACTCCAAGTCAAGCCCTCCGCCATTCCTGGCTCCGTCGTCGTCTACCAAAGCCACCTTCAGATGGACATGGAAACACCACCTCAGCCAAGAATAAGCGCCTTGGCTCATCTGCAGTGTCCAAGCTTCCTCCTACTGGTGCAGCGGGTAAAGATAGACAAGATGTATCACAGCGTACTGTGTTACCAAAGATAGTAACTTAGACATCTCCTGCTTGTCTCCACACATCTGTACTGAAGCTGGTGTGGTCATGCTTCAGTTGCTTGATTGATAAGATAGGAATACTTGATACTTCCTTTGGAATGGGAGAGGAATATTAAATTCTATCCTTTACTTGCTGTGTGTGTCACCTCAGTGCCACGAAGGTTTTACAGTGTCAAGATGGGAGTTCTATTTATGCATCTAATCCAGGATAATTTGATGCCTTACATTTATCTACATGTAGGCTATGAACAGTTAGATTGAAGTAGAAGTCTACATGTTCATTGTAGATGACTTTATTAAGGTATTTACATGAATGTTTTTCATGAGATATTATCACTAAAAGAATTGGTGCCAAAATCAGTGGTGTGCAAGAAAAAAAGTGAGATTTTAAGGGAAAACAAAACTATCAAAATAAGCATTCAGATTCAAGTTGCATTACCTCTGTCCAAACTTGTGTAGTTTGATATTTTTGCAGAATGGTTAAAGTATGTTTGTATGTTAAATTGGGTATACACATACATTCCATGTATTCCGTGTTGATTTGGCTTTAAATACATCTTGCTATATTGTGCAAAGTCACACACATACATGTACATTCGTAGCTGCAAAAACTTCATGATGGATTAAAGCATTCAAAGTGTATCCGTCCATGTTATTGCATTGATTGAATTGTATAAAATATTAAACATACTTGTGTACATCAGCTGTGGATATAAATGTTAATTGTTTTCATTCATAAATCAATTCTTGTTCCCCACTTTCAATCTGCTCAAATGAGTGCTGTGCAGTGAATTATGTATGAGATCTGCCCAGATTTAACTATTCTGATGTATTCCTTTTTTAACAGCAATTTCTGTGCTTTTTAATAATTTTGACTGTTCAAAGTTTAGACACCCCTGAAGCACAGACAATGCTTTTTAAATTTCTACAAAATTCTGTATTGGTGAATTGCTTTCTTTGCACAGCGGGTGCACTAAACATAAGTGATGCGTGACTTGCGTTCTAGCCAAGGTTGTCTATGTGTAATGCCAATTGATACTCTGCCTATGCATTGTATGTCAAGCCTCTGAACAATGTCTGTTTGATTTCATTTCTTTGCATCAATGCATTTCTTAGCAAATACGAATGAAAGAAGGCCCAAAAGAATATCGCGTAGTGATCCTCAAACTATCAACATGTGTTGTTCAAACTTTTTTGTTTTCCTTTATGGACCCTTTCATGCATTGTAATGTTCACCTTCCATGTAGCTTGAATATTTCTGACTCATTCAAACGAAGGGGGCGATAATGACTCGTAAATGTTGTATTCTGAGTTGCTTACTCGCTATTATATTTTAAGTCTAAGTTCATCCATAATGTAATTTCAAGTACTTCAAAAAATTGTGAGTAACCAGATTCCAGTTGTTAGATTGACGGGGCATACAATGTACACTGTTTGAGTTATCAATGGCATTACACATGTTTAGGACATAAAGTGTGAAATTCTCAAACAATAGGCCATATTAGGCAATGTAATGTTATATTCATGCGGCAGTGGGACTTCCCTGTGTTCCCCATTTCAAGACAATGAATTTTCTCTCTTTTTGCCAATTTCAGGGCAAGAATCAAAAGTCAGGGCATGAAATCCTGGGTGCCTGTCCGCCTGCATTGCCTGGCTTATGTTACATGATATGGCATATGCTGTGTGTGATGTATATTTACTATGGGGCTATGGAGGGAGAAGTGCAAGTTATTTGTGCCAAGTTCAACTTGGCTTGTCTTACATGAACATGACTATAGTGCTAGCAGAAGCATCCATGGTATGGCAGTGTTAAAGATCTTGAATTAGCTGGATGGAAAATAGCATACAATGTGTGTTTTTTTTTTTTGTAGAAATGAAACAAATAATTTGCACTGGCACACACACTTATTGCAATACATAGGCCTACATACACAATACTCTGAAATGTCCTGCAATTGTAATACAATTCAATGGTTATTGTGTGATTTATGTACTAATTTGATTTGTCCTTGAATCTGTGATTGTTCACATTGTTTTATGAATCAACACTTCTGTGCTTGAATTATACAATTGGTAGAAGCATTCACGGCAAATTTATAGCCTCTATCATACATTGTATCGCCTCTATCATACATTGTATCGCAGGGTCTGTTCCAGTAGTTATATGATACCCTAAATAATGATAACCTAAAGTGATATATGATTGTAATGAAAACTATGTGGCTTGCATGAATACAATCGCCATGACTCAAATTACATCATTCAATGGTCAAATTCATTTTCTCTTTCCTATGGCCAAAACAGAACACAGTGAACACACGTATTGTGTACTGTCCTATTGTGTAGCATGCACAGCAGTACATGTATAGCACAGCCTGCCGTACACAGTCCACGTTTATAAAGAGCCGTGAGTAATAGGCATTGATCAAGGTTGATTCCACTATAGTGGGTGATAGTGAGACTGATGACAGTAGCAGACTGGAATGCAATGACCTTTGGGGATATACTTTAGGCTATGTCCACCTGTCATGAACTTGATCTTAAAGCTCTAAGCACCAATTCATATTAAATGGGATTTCTTTCAATATAGCCAGGTGTTAAATCCAAATTAGAAACATATGTTTGGTTTATATCTAGAGGAAAGGGGAGAAACACAGGTGTACTTCACACTTCTCTCAGTCGATTATTTCAACACATATTAATATTATTGCCCTTGATATATTCCCTTATTGGAATATATTGATTCATATCAAATAACATCTGGCTAATGCAGTTGTATTTTCACATTTATGTATGAATTCTTCAGGATTGATGTGTGAATTTGTTCAATTGTCACCTTGATATACATGTTTGAGAATGGTTTTATTTGTAAATGTAATTTAGACTTGCATATGAATTGCTGCTGTTTTTACTTGCAAATTTGTTAGTCACATGTATACTCAAAATGCTTTTATTATCTTTCAAAGCCACACAAAAAAATCTTTGAGAAAAAAAAATTGCGCCACTTGTTATTGTCAGTATTTTAATTATAGGATGTACATGTATGCTTATGTGTGCCTGTTTTAATTCAATTCATGCAGTATTGTGCAAGTCTTCATGGCAAAAAGCAAGACTGTCGACAGTTTTTATGTCAACAATTTAAGTGGTATGAAAATTTCCTGTAAATGATTCCTTTCATTTTTTAAAGCATTCTGCTTGAATTGATTTCCTCATGCTATTGGCTTGTGTTATTTTATCAAAACAACACTTATCTCGGTGTGCTGCTTTTTTATCGCTTTCATTGAAAATTATATTTTTAATGGAAAATGAGATGAAAAATATGTTAATACAGATTTGGGTATTTTTTATGACAAAACAGCTGCTGGACAGCATGATATTTTACACAATTTCAATTCCTGTACATACGGTTGTATTACATGTATGCCCAAAAAATATTAACTTCACAAATATATATTTAGTTTACAAATGTTACATTTCTGCTATTTTTAACAAATACATTTTTACCCATTTTTTAAAATAAAAATTCAAAGCAAATTTACCCAGCATAGCACACAATACTGAACGTGTAGTATGTTCAGAAATGCAATCATACTTTTGGAGTTGTTTTGATGAAAATGACAAATGTTGATGATGTATGCCATGCGTATGTTTTTATAAATTGGTGTTGTGCTCACATACTTGTACATGAATACAAATTTTTATGTGAGTAAAGCATGTACATTCAATAGACATTCTGTGAAGGCTGAAATTGTCCCGAGTTTAGTCACCTAACCTGAAATGTATTTCTCTGAGAAGACTTCAATTTTGTTGGCCTCCCAATGTACAATGTACAATGTAGAGTAGTAATTTAGAAATACAGGTAGGTTTATTTGAAAATAGATACAACTCTTTCGCCCTTCTTTTGAAAAATAAACTTTTGATAACAACCTGTCTGATATGAATTAAACTGGATTTGTGAAGAACGTTACATCTATAATTTATGCAGAGTACATCATGCTTTACCCCATGATGTTCTTATCAATGATTGAAATTTGTTAGAATGGTGACACTCTGAATAACTATAGTAGCTCAACAAATTCAGTACCACTCCCATTCATTTGTAAATTGGCATTCAGCTATGCAATATCATGTTAGGGTAGTATTTAAACTGTATGCTTTAGGCCATTTCCCTACATGTACCATCCATTATTGTTAATTGTGTAACGTTCAGTAAAATGAAGGAAGGCGATGGTAGATATATGTTTTGATTGATATTTGCTGCCTTCATGATGTGTTTACCAAAGCATGTTTTGTACTGATGTGATGAATAGTTGCCAATTTAATGAGTGAGACAAGAAATTTGCTTTCTCAGCGTAATATATTCAATGAATATTTGATAACTGCAGTTTTGTATTTTTGTCTGGTGTTTGAAGCCGAAAGGCCCAATGGTACGTGCCAACAATGCTGCGTACCATTATTTTATGAACAGATATCCTCAGATGATTGATAAACCTATGTCATGAACGGCCCATATATCTATGAATTGTACAGATATCTTGATTGCACATTATGTGGCCTTTGTACAGTACCAGAATTTTACAAGTGTGTATAAAGATATAAAGATTGTTATTTAAATATTTGTGTATTCATGCAAATGCCACAACAATTTTTGGTGAATTTCCTATTTTAATCACTATGTTGTATAATGCATTGATGTGACTACTATTATAACTTGGTTTTTCCTTTTGTACTTGTGTAGAAAGAATGGGGGAAAGCATGTATTTGTAATGTATGCTTATCCCACCATTTTTTTCTGACTCAAGATCTTTTAAAGATCTTGGAATTAAAAAACAAAAAGCTTGTCACAATAGAACATATGTTGTCTTTTCCTTTGATATTTACTTGATTTGTCCATGTTCGATAATATCTATCAGCTTTTTGAATTGTTTGGTGTTGGCTCTATATTGCTTTACAATATGGGTTAAATGGGAGTTGTATATTTACATACACAATGTGTCATTTAAACAAGTGTTTGTATGCTCTTATTCAAGCACTGTATTTGGAGTGGTGTGTCGACCATGTATGTACACATTGTATAAAACATGGGAAATATACATATATTGAGAAAGAGAGAGAGATAAAAAAGGGAGACTTCAGAGGCAGAAATTGTAGAAATTGAAATGCAGTGAGTGAGTATGCATTACATTATAACGGTGGAAGAGTGAGAAATGGAGGGGAACGAAATGAGAAAGTGTAAAAATGAAAATGGTGACTCATGGTTATTTTGTTATTCATTTTTTGGGTGGAGCATGCTAGAGAGTGAGAGAGGCTTTGGATAATACGGTATGGAATATTGGTCAGTGTTGCAGAAATGTATCAAAAGATTATTCCCTACAAATTATTGTGTGGGCAACTTTGTGAAGGTAGCGTTTGCACGAATGATTTGATTTTGCATATTGCTCGTGAAAAATTAACTCGCCCATATCACTTGTAATGGAGGAAGGTTGTTACACTATTTCATGCTTCTATTAAAAATACAATATGTAGAAGGTACCTTTTGGAAATAATGTTACAAATACGGCAGCCATATTTAGATGATTATCTAGGGTTACTTTAAAAAAAAAATGTAACATCACAAATTTATTACCTTCTACCCAAATAATTGAATAATAAAATATGGCAGCTATTTTAAAAGATGAATCTTAAAAAAATAAAAAATAAATAAATATACTCGTTCGAATAGTGACTGATTAATAATTAGCAAAACTATATTCCATTAGGCCTACACTCTTAATTTCTGAGATGAAAGTTTAATCCACGTTCAGTTTTGTGTCATCATGGTTGCTATGGAAATAAAGGAGGGATGAAAAGCAGTCAATTGTTCCAGTGATCCCTTGTCATGCTTGTTAATAATCAATGGAGTGATAGACTACAAGGTATATTACACATTTACATTTTCCTTATCACACTAATTTATAGGGCTTCCCTTCCACGTATCCGGATATCTTATCAAACGAGAAGCGCTTTGGCTTCCCTGTCTGTATTGCTATAAGAAGACCCTTGAGGGAAAGACTTCTCTATTCTCAGAGCAATTACCATTATTACCATGGTAACGGACTATCATCTGGTCAGTCGTTTGAGAGGGATAAAAGCTTCATATATAAAATGGGTTCTCTTGAAGCTTTACTTTCTAATTGCTTTTCTGTAGTTGTACAATCCGGGTAAATTAGCGGAATCGACGCCATTAAAAAGAAAAGGAGAAAGAAAACTGTTATAAAAGCGTAATGACGCCTTCGGTGTGCATTGTATGGTTTTTCTGACATTGCAGTCACCCATACAGAGATAAAAAATTGTTTTTCCACCTCACTTTGTTTTGGGTTTTTAAAAATTCAGATAAATCAATAAACGGATAATTTTCGATTGTCTTCAGAAACCATCCCTATCGGCTTCTTCGTTTCACAGTAAATATTCATGTTCTTATAATGACAACGCAGTGAAAACTAAAAAACAAACAAATATAAATTAAAAAAAAAAAATTACTTTCACATAATATTCTTTTTAATTTTTTAATTTTTTAATTTTTAATTTTAATTTTTTTTTTTTTTTTTTTGGGGGGGGGAGGATAACATTAACTTTGTTCTTATTGCCCCATCGAAATCGCCTTTTTACACTTCTACAAAATAATACTGCATGAATCCCCACCAACGCGTTGACGAGAAAATGTATAATGCTATGTGTAATGGCATTTTAATTATTTAAGATTGACCCGTTTTATTCACTTGCATTATAAATGATACGATTTCATTCCATATCACCTCTCAAGGATGGGATACAATAGACTCGATACCCCGTGATCAGACCCCCCCCCCCCCCTTCTTACATGACGTGTAGGGGCGGGCACCGGGCAACCAAGCAGGTCAACAAATCTATTCTTTGGTACTTGATGTAACAATGCACACGGGGTATGGAGGAACAAAAGACTACCACTCCAATGGGGGTCTGTATTTGCTATATGTATCAATACCCCGATTTTCATGCATGCGAAGATTACAAATTAATAAATAGATGGTCTGAAGCATTGGGTAATATTTAAGCATTTCATAATTCTTCCAAATTGCACCCATATTTCTGAAACATAGGATATTTTACCACTGGGGGACGATTGGTTGGGGACATAAAAGATAATATTGAGAACATAATACATTAATAAAGCTATTTATAGCCTCAGGCGAAATACTAAACGTACGGGGGCAATAATAGAAGCACTGAATCGGAAAGCCTCGGTACTGCCCCGATTGACCCTACTACATGGGTTGCTAGGAGCCGTGTAAACAACCGTGTTTTGTACACAGACTGCATTCGTTCACAGTGTTGCGGAAAGAAGCGAGTAAACAGCGAGTTGTTCTGCAAATACTCGAAGAGGTATAAACTCACAGGTCATGGAAATTAAATTTACAATTACTATTCGTTTGGTTGGGGTCTCTATTATTGAAATGTACATGATCTTACTTACGTTTCAATGGTATTTCCCGGTCCCTCACCTCCTGTCTCAACTGTAGGCCCCTAAGTTTCTTTCTCAAATTCTGCGATGCCGAGATTATTTTCTTTGAATGAATAATATTAATATCGGGTCATGTTTCTTTCCCTCTCATCCATCCTCCAATTTAATCTTTTATTATGCTCCACAATCGTTAAGAATTTCATTTACTTTTATTAATTAAATTATATTTTGCCAGGGTAGCCCATTAAACAAAGGTTGGTCTTCCACAGGGCCCTATAGAAATCACAAATATAGATAAATTCTATATAAAAAAAAGAAGAGAAAAATACAAAAACTGGCATAGCAGTATCCAGCGACGGATCCAAGATTGAATAATAGGGGGGGGGGGGTGTGCGTAGTCGAAAATCTTCAGATTTTAAAAATGTCAGTCAAAGGGCGGTTTAGCCCCCCCCCCCCCCGAAAAAAAAATATATAAAAAATAAATAAAAGGGGCGCACGCGTCCCCTGGGTCCACCTCTGCTCATCCTAAGTCTCCTTGACAGCCTACAATCTGATCCACCTCCCCCAACTTCCAATCAAGTTCTATGTTTGATCAACCAGAACATCCCCGTTACAAATTGGCAAAGGATCGAATGCCTATTTAACTCTCTAAAATATTGATCACCGATCACTAATAACAAAACTTTGGCCAGTTTTATAATCTAACGATGAAAAGCTTGCGTGGAATTTCTTGGCGCTTTGCAGAAGAGGTTGACCAAAACTGTGGTGATAAAGAGACGTAATTATTGGAATTGTCACGAGTTGGAGGCACGCATCGATTTATTAACCCTGGCGTGGCATTCGGCCAAGTATACAAGCGGAGAACAATACTTACAATGAGAATGGACTTGATTTATACTTGTTCTAAAAACTGTCTCTTGGACCTCGGGTGTCTTGTTTACAAGTTGAAAGAAGTGAAGAGTTAAAACCGCGATAATCGATTTCTAGACTAGACAAAATGGATCCAATGACATGCAGCTAATGACTTCAAACCGAATTGACAAAAAAAAAAAAAAAAATGAATAAAATAAAAAAATAGATAAATAAATGTTCTTTCACTCAGTCATGAGCTCTTCTTTTCTTCCGAATAATCATTTAAATGCAAACAGGGCTTACATCCGCGGGGCATCTTCTGTAATTATCCAGTTACATTATACTTAATGGATTAGAGAACACGATTGTTATTAGGCCTATAGTTCAATGTCATTTATTCTTCACTATAGTGTGTCCCACAAAAAATGCTAATGGCACTTTAGATGGATATAATATTAAAATTACAATACTATATTAATTATATCTCTACACACGTAAACTACAATTCATTTTCTGAACCTGGATGAAATTTTATGTGATATGGTCCAATAATCACAAAGATATGAGCATTTTTTCATCACACACCAGGAAACCTCTCCATCCAAGTTTGTATTGAGTAGTACTGGGTATATCGAATAAAAGAAACCCAAGTTTGATCATTAATGAGTTGAAAAATCTGTCAGTATAGTAATTATGAAATTTATATCACTGTAAAGTGCAACTCATTACCATTCTAATGATATGTCCCTCAGCTCACCAATATAACGCATCGCTGAACCCCATTGTTCTGAAAAAGTCTTGCAAAATTGTGAGTGTTTACTTTCATGCTCCTTGAGATGCGTTATTCAAAGGTGACTCAAAGGAAACCCAACTTTAATCATCAATGAGCGTGAAAGTGAACCACTCACAATTTTGCAAGACATATTTAAAACAATGGGGTTCAGTGATACATGATATTGGTGAGCTGAGAGAGGTATCATTGAAATGGTAATGAGTTGCACTTTACAGTGATATAAATTTCATAATTACTACTGAATTTTTTTTTTCAAACTTGGGTTTGTTTTATTCGACACATCCGGTACTACTCAATACAAACTTCGATGGAGAGGTTTCCTGATGTGTAATGACAAAATGCTCATATCTTTATGATTCTTAGACCATATCACATAAATTTCATCCAGTTGTAGAAAACGAATTGTAGTTTACGTCTGTAAAGATATAAAGAATATAATATTGTAATTTTAATATTATACCCATCTAAAGTGCCATTAGCATTTTTTTGGGGGACACACTGTATATAACCAATAAGCGCATTTTCTCCCCGGGAAGACTTCACTGAATATTATTTGAAGTAATTTGAGAAGATAATAGGTATACATTCTTTCTTTTCAAATGTTCATTATTTCAATACAAATGATAAACATTTCAAAATTTACAAGACTGTGCAAATAAATAACATTTACTTTCTTTAGGCGGAAATGATGAGGAAAAAAGAAATCAGAAAATACCTAGCCATTCTGATGAAATCTATAAACTAACATTATGTATACGTGAAAGAAAATTGTTGTTCAACATTATTCCCCCTTGACGTCACCTTCGTAAATTCAACCGAACCAACAAATATGATTTGTTGTCATGGTGGATAAACTCCAGTACAAAACGTCGTGTCCCTGTAATTTTTTTTTTTTTACAGCAGTTCTTAAGATGGATGCACATCGACACGTTAGGTTATTTTGATTTATTATTATGATGATGTGCGATACAATGTTTGATAAATGCATACAAGCCGTAAACTCGAAGGAAGCAAATTGTTAGGCCTACATTATTGATTATATGAACATAAAGGTAATATAGCCTGTTGGGATTAAACAAATAAATAAATGAGTAGCGAGAATATGGATTAATAAAATTTTTTATGTAACTTATTCAATTTTATAATTATATTGCACTACGCGGAGGTGGAAAATGTTGTATTTCTCAGCTGAGGATCCAGAGAGGAGAAGAGCGGGTCCGCCTAAATCCCCGTCCCTAGAAGGGGGGGGGGTGGAAAAGCGGTCTTTGGGCCCCCAAGCATAATTTACGTTTGTTATTAAGCTTAAATTCTATATTGTCCAATGATGATTCTAGCTGTACGGTCATGCTTCCTGCTGCCTTGCACATTTATGGGTTTGGGGGTTCTAAACCCCTATTGCGATTACTGCCGATGTTGTGTGTGTGGGGGGGGTATAGGGGAGGGGGTTGGCGTCGAGAAAGTAAAGGGGACGTGTTGTTGGAAATTTTCGCTTTCGAAACCTAAGGGCGCCAATTTTCGCTAAAAATCTTAAATAGGCACCAGAGCGGCCTCCTGGACGTGCCCATGTAACTTCAAACACTTTGGTTTGTGTTCCCATTGATGCAAACGTTTTTTTTAATTTTTTTTAAAAGAATGTAATCGAGTTCCATCTATATGCGGTGGATTCATGGTTTGAAAATAGTGGGAGATGGGGACGCTAACAAAAGTGTTTTGATATTAACATGTCAGCAAAATAAATGATAAACATGTTTTTACTACAAGTGTACATAAGACAATAAAACAAAAAAAAGAGCCTCTTGTTGTCCCCTATAATCCGCCATTGCAAACTAATATAACTACATTCAATATCATTTTCTCGGAAATATTGTTGTTTATGCCCATCCTGTTAAGGATAATTTTACTAAAACAAGATCAGGATTTTTGAAGGTAAAAGTTTGCATGGCGTTTCAGATATTGATGATGCATCTTATACATCTTCAATTTTAAAATGAGGTTTGCCAATATATATTTGGATTATTATTACACAGAAAACATGGACTTGTACATTATTAATCCCAGATACGTGACGTATGAAGTGTGAACAAACATGTTATTATTTTCAGTTAAATGCTTTAAATAAACACACACCATACTCTCACGACCACGAACTCCTTCATATTTTAATATTATCTTCATAATTATATATTACCATGGCAACAATCGTATCATCGTACCGTATCTTATATTCAGTCGTCTGCATTGAAAACATACAATGTCATCACGGTCATTAATTAAAATAGATGTGAGAAGCCGTTAGAAGAAACCTGCTCATTTACAGAAAACAGTATATCCCATAAAAATAGTATGGGCAAATTTGAGAGCCTCGTATAAAAAACTTGACAATGTGAAATTGTATAATTCATTTTGAAGAGTGTCCTATTCCGTCCATTTATCATGTTGATACCAAACTTTTACTTGTGCTGTCATTAATAACTGGGCACTAATAGTCTTTGAAAACATATGCCAAAACCAAAATTGTAGGCTATACCGAATTTGCAGAAGCAACACATTTTTTAATGATTTATTCATGATCGATCATTCATTCATTGTTTGAGGTTAGCCTTCCTAAATAGGTTATCTATATTAATAAAATGCATCAAGGTTATTCTGCCCAAACTTGATACAAGGTGATTTTGACAAAAGTTCATTTGAAGCCCAATCGCTTAGTCATGACAGCAAAGGTATATAAGTGTAGGGGAGACCGGGTATGGAAGTTACACGGGTCAGTTGTTACAGTTCTCAGTGTGCTAAGATGGAACAAGAGAGGATGTGCTAAAAAGAAGAGATTACTTTTAGTTTATTTATTTATTTATTTATCTTATATTATTTTATTATTATTTATTTATTTATTTATTTATTTTATTTGATTTATTTATTATTTATTTATTTATTTATTATGTATTTATTTATTTAATTTAATTTAATTTAATTTATATTTATTTTATTTTTATTATTTATTATTATTATTTATTTTTTTTTATTTTTATATATTATTTTTTTTTTTTTTTGGGGGGGGGGGGGGGTTCGGTATCCGCCTTATTGTGATTTTGAGTGACAGGTATATTTAAAAGCATA
>CALNVZ010002100.1:65254432-65266524 GCA_940671915.1 Paracentrotus lividus | reverse complement strand
ATAACCGGACGATGATGGCAAAGATGATGGCGATGATGGTTGGGGGTGAGGACGGTATATTATGTTGAAGAAGACGATGGTTTCAAGCACAAGTACGGTACATCAGTGCTATCCACACCCACACAAATCTTATTTATGAAGTTCGTCAAGATGGACAAATATCTGGACCCTCAGGTGGTCATTGCCACATGCATTAAAGTCGCGTATCATTGTTCTTATTGAAATATCAGTGAAGGTGATTAATAACCCCGCCCCATCTGTTTGCTATTTTTAATGGACATTGCTCGAAGAATGGTGAGCAAGATTTTACAGATCTGCATTGCAATAGGGCAATACAGTGTGTTCCTAAAAAAGGTAACCGAAGTTCAAAGGTTAATAATTTCAAAAGTATATGGTTTATTCTTATGATTTGCTTACTGAAATGCTAAGTAACTAATCAGCTTTAATTTGAGAGCTTACTTACGTCAATATTGTCATATAAGGGTCAGAGAGTTAGGGTCCTTTGAAGGGGAAAGGTTTTAATTTCTTTTCGGCCTTCGGTTCATCGAAAGTCATGAAGTATCGCCCATAGGAGTATGGCTCACTTGGTAATTGGGTGCGGTCATCCATTTTTCCCCTTCTTTTTTTTCCCCCTTCTACCCTTTATTATTATTATTTATTTTTTTTGGCTTAGGGGGCCCCGGGCCCGCTCAGCCCCTTGGATACGCGCCTGTCGCGGCAAACCCGCAGAGACGCTACAGAGACTTGCTTGCGTCTGAAAGAAGTCTGCTAAAAGATTGAACATGTTTGTCATTTTGTTTCGTTTTCTCGCGACTTCCTGGAGACTCATGAGATGGCGCGGTGACCTCTCCGAGACTCCAGAGACTCGTGATCGAGAACGCATCTCATTACTAGTGAGAAATCCACTTTAGCAAATATGATGACATTTTATTGAAACTTGTTAAAAAAGACCCAATGACACCAATTGCTTTAAAAGGAATTGTTTCATACCCTACAAACCAAAAACTTGGAAAAATGGGTTTTGTACCTGTCACCTTTAAAGGACCCTTACTCTGTGACCCATGACAGTTTGGACGACAACAATGTCTCAAATTAAAGCTGATGAGTTACTTAGTATTTTAGTAAAGAAATCACCAGAATAAACCGTGTACTTTTGAAATGACTGACCTTTGAACTTCGGTTACCTTTTTAAAGGAACACACTGTACAATACCGAACTGTTCCCGACGCTTCCGAAAATAATTATACGTCTTCACAAAATCATCTCAAGACCAATGCGAAGTGTATGGGCATGGCTCCGTTCGAAAATATAGGAAGTAGGCGTAGATGTAGTTCGATCCAAAAGATTTTCCCGATTTATTGAAATAGGCTGTTACCTTTGAAACTGCAGTTGCCGTTACATTGAACAAAATCGTCTCGACATCTTTACGCAAAGACGGACACATCAACAAATATATACCACTGGCGTAAATCCGTAAAGAATGCTTTTCATCAGGGGGGGGGGGGAAGGGGGGGGGGGATGTTACATAATAATACAAAGCGCCACCCCCCCCCCCCTGATGAATAGAAATCGCAAAATGGATTTGCCAGTGATATATACAATATAAATTATGCCTCACAATGCCAACTTAGGCATGATTTTGTATCGAGGCTTATATCAGGGCTGCGTCTGTATTATATTACAACTGTCAGGTCGTTACCATAGCAATGGGCTTCGGAACCGGGGGGGGGGGGGGGCGCCCCCCCCCAAAAAAAATATTGGGGGGGGGGGCTCAGATATCGTTGAGGGCCCCCCCCATATTTTTGATGCCCGTACAGAATCGGCGATCGCCCTTATAATATAATCTTATTTGACTCAGATAAATATTGAACCCCAAGATTTGTATCATCAATTTTTTGTTTTTTATTTGTGGAGGGGACTCAGACATCATTAAGCCCCTCCCCTAATCTGACTGAGGAGATCATTGGGCTCCCCACCAAATCTTTTTATATAAGAAGTTTATAATTTCTGATCTCTAATTGTCAAATTTTTAGCTCCGCTGCGGCGCTCGCAATATCATTTATTATTATTTTTTTATAAAGGAACATAGGAACTACTTTCTAGATTGGAGCTCAGCCATTGAACCCCCACCGAATGTTTGAGAGGGCTTCGATATGTTTGAGCCCCCCCCTTTCCTAATACTCATATTGTTTTGAAATTGCTGCATATTTCGAATTTCTCTTGACAAAATTGTTTAAATCATAATGCTGCTCGCTCGCCGGATCGGAATCGTCTGTCTTTCTGTTTGATATTTTTTTTCATGACAAGGGTCCCTAATATATTGGCTGGGCTCAAACAATTAGCCCCCCCCTCCCCCTAACCTCCCCAAAGTGGTTTTGGGGGGTTCGAATATCAATCTGAGCTCCCTCCTCGCTCCCAATTTTTTTTTAAAAACCGCTCATGTATCAGAGTTCTCTTTTTTAATTTTTTTTAAAACCGGATGTTCTTTCAGTTATTTTTTTTCCAACAAATACCGCTTAAACCCACACTTTTCAGTTGATATATCAAAAATTTTCAGCTCGCTTCGCGCTCAGCATTGTTTAATGAGATAAATTCTCTATATAAGCACAGCGAAAAAGAAATACCCGCTTAAAAATGTACGACTTTTCAGGTTGATATATCAAAAATTTCAGTCGCTGCTTTTCGCGCTCGCATTGTTTAATGAGATAAATATCTTTTACTATAAGCATAGCGAAAAAAAGTAAGAAAAAAAAACGCTTAAAATGTACAACTTTTTCAGGTTGATATATCAAAAATTTTCAAGCTGGCGCTATCACGCTTGCTTGTTTAATGAGTAAATATCCTCCTTTATAACCATAGCACAAAAAGTCGCTTAGAAACGTAACACTTTTCAGGGTGCTAGTTCAAAAAATTTCAGCTCAGCGCTTCGCGCTCGCATTGTTAATGAGATAGATATCTTCTTTGAAACATAGCGAAAAACGCTTTAAAATGTACACTTTATAGGTGATATTCAAAGATTTCAGCTCGCGCTTCGCATTTGCATTGTTTTAATGAGATAAATATCTCCTTGATAACCCATTTGCACCAAAAAGCGGTGCTGTTATCAAAAATTTCAGTGCGCGAAAATGCAGATAGATATCTTATTTGCTAAACCATAGCAAAAAGCGCCTTAAAATGCAGGTTTTCAGGTTGGTTGACTATATTAAAATTTTTCAAGCTCCGCTTCCGCGCTCTTATGTTTCAGATTAAATATCTCCTTTATAACCAATGAGCACAAAAATGCGCTTAGAATGCCACTTTTAAGGAATTTACTTATCAAAAAAATATTAGCTTGCGCTTATATGCGGCTCGCATGATTTAATGAAGATGTAATATCTTCTTGTGGAAACATTCAGCGAAAAACGCATTAGAATTAACTGCACATGTTTTTTCAGGTTGAAATACTTAAAATTTCCTTGAATTTTGCTCGGCAAAATGAGGAAGTATAGTCGAGCCGCAAGATTGCAAATCGCCAACCAAGAATAAACTCCTCCACTGCAGTCCCTATGACCCGAATTACAACGCTGATTTACATCCCTCAGATTTCGTTTGGCGGCGACTATTTTATATATCTATTAAGACAATATTAGTGTTCTCGGGGTATTAATGAGGAATAAAATTATACATTTCAATATGTTATGTGAGTAGGTAAGAGCTTAATTATTCGCGCTTCTGATAATCTGTGAAAAATCTATTCAAATTCATACTATCTGCATATCTATAATAATAATAATGAAAAAAGGCCAATTGAACCATGAAACAGTGCTGTGTAGTATTGCTACAAACCACCACAAAGATAATTAGCATCGTCGTATTTACTTTTTCCTATCTAATCGGCTACTCCACCTACTGCCTTTATGGATAAACGACGTAATTAATTGAAACCACTCAAATTGCTGAGGGGGGGGGTGTGGTTCATTTTTTGAAATCATGTTATTATTTTTGTTGTTTGGTTTCATTTATACTCTTAAAACCCTCGATAAGCTTAAGCTGTTTTGAACGAAAAACAACAACAAACAATACATTATTACTAACCGCATCATGGTATCGCGTAAGCTTTGTGCTGCTTCTGAACCCTGATCTGATAGTACTATTACAGTATCAGGGAGGTATCATGTATACTATTACACGAATCAGAGTGTTCGCGAACCCGATTCCGGTTTACCAAACTTATTGGTTGGTTCATAAAAGCATATACTTGAACTTTCAAATCATTGTGATTTCTCCAACACATTCAGTTAGTACCATCCGAAAGGACATGGCAACAACAGGCCCAACTTTGATGAAATGTGGGGGGGGGGGGGGATGGTGGAAGGATGTTACAGGACAATGAAATTCCCACCCCCCCTCCATACCCCGGGATGGATATCACCCCTTTCATCGCACATTTGCTGTCTTAAATATCTGCCCCCCAAAAAAAAAAAAAAAAAAATAAATAATAATAATAATATTAATAATAAAATAATATAATGAATAAAATAAAAATAAATAATAAATACAATAATATAAATAAATAAATCAAGAATAAATAAAAAAAATAAAAAATAAATAAATAAATGCAAAAACTAAGATAATACTATAATATAATAACATAATATAATAAATAATAATAATAACTATAATAATAAATAAATAATAATAAAATATAATCAATTAATCAATAATAATAATAATAATAATAAATAATAAAAATAATTGTATTCGTCGTGGAAAATGTGGATAACGCCCAGCGCTAGTATACTCAAACAATCGATACTTCTCACCGATACCTTTCACTAAGTCTTGCATGAGCGGATCAGTCGGTAACAAAAGCCGATATCGATCAGTTGAGCCAGGTGAGGAGTTAGTAAAAAGCAAAGCAATAATCGACACGAAAGAACTGTGTCGTCTGCTTCTAATCGGTAAGAGTCGTCATGCGAACCAAAACAAAATGCATGCTTATATTTAGTCTTACAACGCTTACAACAATGGGTTTAGGATTAAAACCTTCTTTTTTTAATGAAAAAAAAATGGTAAATGAAAAATGATTTGTTTGAAAATACGTTGAATTTCTGAGGAGGCGGCCACCCTGGATCCTTGCCTGGCATGGGCCAAAATTAAGCCTTTAAAATGTAAATTATCATAAGCACAACAATGATTATCATTGGTCGAGCTATACTGTTAATTAGATTCATTTCATAGATTATTTTAATTAAAACAATTTTCTGCGATTCCGCGGCATTCATAGGAGCAGATTATTTGCTCATTCAAGTACACTGTTGCTCTATAAAGTTGCATATTTTTTTATGTGATTCAGCAACATCTTTTGTGCTCCGGCTTTAATTTCCTTGAATTCTTGTCACTTTCATTTGGGGCCCTTGCTATATCTTGACGTTCCCCCCCAACCATCAGGGAAATTGAAAAACAAAACAAGTTTGTCAACCCCCCATAGACCATTTTTTGGCCATTTTCTTCTCATTTTGGGCCCCTTTTTTTGTTACTCCCCGGCTGAACTAAGCCCCCTCAGTCCTACCCCCATGAAAAGGACTGAGGAATAGGGTGTTTTTATTTCTTTAAGTAAATCTAGGTTTATGTTCAGCAGACTTCAATTTCTTTCTAGGAGGGTCAAAGTTTATTCGATTGTTGCTCAAAATTGATTTTATTCCATTTTTACAAGGTGGAAATTTCTATCTTCCCCAACAATGTACTGTAGAATCCTCAGCCAAACATGAATAATAAGAAAGAAAGAATATAGTCACCATTTACACTTGTATTAAGGCTTAAAACGACATTTTGGGGAAATGATGATAAATTAAGTATTTATGGTTGTTTTTTATTTCCTTTATTTTGACCAATAAAGGGCAGGATAAAAATATTTCAATTTTCACGGATCTCACTTTTTACTTTAACCCCTCCCTCTAGACAAGAGACCAAAGCCTGTGACCCTAAAATTGTTTATTTGTAACGTAGAGACAATATCACCCTTACTTCAGACGCGTTCGCGGGGTAGGATGGAGGGGGCCCTTGTCAGCCGGGTAAACGAATAGGGCACCGAAATGAAGAAAAAAATGGCAAAAAATGGGCATTGTGGGGGCTGACAAACTAATTTGTTTTTCATTTCCGGGTAGGTTGGGAACGTCCAAAAATATAGCTAGGGCCCCGAAAAGTGAAAGTGGGACAAACAATTTCAAGAGATTTAAAGCCGGAGTAAAGATGTTGCTGAGCACATAAAAAACTATCCAACTATATGAGCAACAGTGTAATAGACCACCCAAATATTTGATATGTATGCAGCTCAACCGAAAATCGACTCTAAAAATGATGATAATTAGCTTAGGCCTATCTTTATTTTTTAGCCGCATGGCGAAGTTGAAAAGAGGGCATAATGGAAAATGGGCATTTTCGACAACACATAAACGCAGTAAAACATGTGTATAATAAATATTTTATACTTTTGAAAAATGTCACGTACTAGCTAGGTCATTTTTCTTCTTGCGATATCAGAGGCATAACAGACGAATTCAACAGCACGTTCTTAAACTTAATTTAACATCTATTTTAATTTAAGGTATCTTTAACACTCTGTAGGCGAATAATATTAACCAAAACCCATTTACATTATTTCGGAAAGATAATAAAAATATATATATTTTTTTAAAGCAATCAAAATCAGTTCAGTAAAGCTTTAATTTCCCCAACAGCTCGCTGCAATAGCAGAAGGTCACAACAAACAACGACAAAACAAAACAAAATATGACTGAAACATGTAGATATACGCAAATGAACATAGTGAAGGCACATACAGATATATTAATAGAGGAGAAAAAGAAAAATGGAAATAAAATTTATTTACAAGTGTGTGTATAGAGATACTAATCATAAAGTTTATGTGAATAAAACTATTTCAAAAACATATCCCGTGGCAAGTAAAACAAATTTTGGTCCGCCTATAGTCAGTAAAGAAGTGGTTTTTCTTTATTTCCACACTATCACGGCGCCAAATACATGGGCTGAAAAAAAAATAAAATGGGTAAGTGTTGAGTGACCTAAGGAAAAGAAAATTTCACGCTTACCCTACTACTCGGAGGGTTAATTTTTGAGTATACCTGTAGTTTGCTCCGGTCGGCGCGAACCTGATTTTTTTTTGGGGGGGGATGTAGGCTAGCCATAATTAAAAATTCAAATTTTTGGTCCGCTCCAATGAATCCTGGATCCCACGCCTTAGAGTATACGCCTTTTTCGATAACATTATAGTCGCCAAAGTTACCTAAAAAGTGTGCTAGTCTCTTTGTTTTGTTTAATTTGTCGTTTTTGTTGGTGTGGAGGCTGGGTGAACGTATATACCAAGCGTCTTTCCGGACATAACCATTCCCGGAGGTTTGGACGGAACATAACAGGGCTGCAACTAAGCGTGGGTACTAAGCCCCAAAATCATGCACTTTTCAGTTTTGCCTCCCCCCTCCAATTTGCAATCTTAACTTAGTTTCATTATTATCCGAATACTGGAATTCATTACTGAAATAATAAAGACTTCCTGAGGCTTAAACGTTTTCAAAAACAAATTAAAAAAAACAAATTCTTTCACAGTACACAGCAAATTCAAGATGAACAGAAGCAGTACCACCCACCCGACTCACCTCCCCATACCACTCCTCTCGCCACTTCCTCCTTTTCTTCCTCACTTCTATTCTCATATTCAAACATACCCTTGTTATGTTCTTTACCCCCCTTTTTTTTTACTCAGAATCATCTTCTCCTCCCATCGTTATTCAACTTTAACATTATTCATTTTTGAAAAATAATATGTATACTATGCAGTAGAATTTATATTTTGAATAGCAACAACATAAAATAATGGAATTGCCTATGCGTTGTATTTTTTTTTTCACTTTTTATCGGGGCATGTAATCTACAAGCCATCGCTTTTACATGTCTACTTATCTGTTTCTTTCTTCAAATGCACAAGATGTTATGCCTAAAATTGTCTTTAAATTTCAATTAATTTGTAATACGTTGTTTTTAAGATTATGTTTATGAATTGTTATGTTATTTGTTGTTTGTTTTTTTCTGAAAGAACGAATTAAAAAATACTGAATTGAATTGACATTGAATTGAATTGAATCCTCCATAGCATCCTCATTAATAAGCAAATAATATTACTTAACATATATACATGAATATACATCCAACATAACGAAAGTCGTAAGAATTAAAAAAAAAAAAAAAAAAAAAAAAAAAAAAAAATCCGGTAGGGCCCATATTCACATCGAGGGTTTAGCGCATAAAGGGCCATCTGCATTAATTAATGATGGATATATTTTTAGTTTCATTATGCTTCTTTTTTAATAAAGATTCATTGCATACACTGCCGTTAGCCTGCATATGCATACTTCCACATAATATGTCCTTCGTTTCTTTCTTTCTTTCTTTCTTGTTTGTTTGGATTATTATTACTTTTCATGGGGGGGGGGTCGAACCTTTTGTAGATAAATGAAGAATATCTTTTTATTAAGTTGAATATAATAACAAAATGATTTAATTCTGATTTATATCTACTTGAATGTTCTAATTTTTATCAGTCACATGACAGGCAAGGGGTAATATTCACTTCAGGGACAAGAATTAAATAATATCAACGATGTCCGATGGCACTCTGTAATAAATAATGCTGAATGACTTTTGGTATAATTTCGCGCCAATGAAAGACATTATAAGCGAAACCATTGGATGAAATTACCATATCCAAAAGTAATAATGTTTTTCCATTAGATTTAACTTTAAAACGTGTTCTTGAATTCGCCTATGGCTTCTAATTTCAACAAAATAAGTCTTTTTTTCGACCACCACCAGCAGTAAACATTGTTTATTATACTGTAAGAGTGTCGGAAGTGGTTCCTTTTCTGACTTGCCTGTGCCCACACTTTATTTTCAACTTTTGCACTATCCGCCCTGAATGGTATTCATATTGCAATCTGACCTTTTAAAAGATCCAATAATCATATGGTAATCCGCAGGGCTCGTCGAAAGTGCCCCTTCTACCAGAAAAAGTGCCGCACTTTCAAATGTATCACCACATTCAACTTAACCTACGCCCTGAATAATTACTGTATGAAGAATCTAATCTTTCAAGATCCATTATGAGGGTATATCGCATGCGATGACACAAATTTTGCTCCTGTCATAATTTCTCCGGGTAAGGGTTGGAATAGGGTCTTATAGGGGTTTATGTTTTTGGATATTGTATAGTGATAGCTCCAATGGTTAAGTAAGTAGTTTTCAATAATGGAAATTTACAGGGTGCAATGAAGAAATCTCTTGAAAACATTCCTTTTTATGAAAAATATATTGCTGATTCTAACAGCATCAAATAAATAAATGCAAGTATTTAAGCATCTTAATTGTTTTAAAAGGTATCTCTGATATCATGCATCCTGCAGTGCTTTTAGATATGGATAGTGATCAAGACAGTGATAACGTTATTGGTGACGAAAGAGTAGAGCTCAGGAGAACAATACGAGTCAGAAAGGCCAACAGGAAAGGACTCGCAGGTCCCCACTCCAACTATAATGCTATATCTATTTGAGCAAAGGGCCAGATGATCCTTGCAATTCCAGGAAAGTACGTTTTGAAGTGATTGTAAAGAATTTCTTTGATACAAAAAATATGCCTAGTCCATTTAATAAATATTGGAATGTTTCAATAGGCCTATGGGCGTTGAACGCTATAATAGAAATGGGTAATTTTTGGCCAAATAGAATTTGGGGCGGGGGAGATGGGTTTATTGGGGTAGACCTGGTAGGTTGGAGGGGTGTTAACATATTAAAATGTCATCTAACAAAATTATATACAAAAAATAATATTGAATTAGTTCCATTAATAAAGTAGCACCATGCGCCTCCTTTAAAAATTAAATGATTTAAAAAAGGCGGAACTATATTTTAAGGTATACTTGAGTCTACTGCGATTTGATTACGTCTGTGGCTGCGTCGAACAATGTTTTTTTGCAAATTCAATTTTTCCATTTTATTATATAAAAAAAACGGAAGGATTCAAGACAACGGAAAGCCGTGATATCAGCTTCCTTTTCGGTGGAATAGCCGCACTGTCGTCAAAAAAATGATCGAAAATTTCTCATTATCGTCTAGAAAATGATTTTTTAAGTTAGTTTTAATATATATTTTGTCTCTCTTGGAAACGAGTTCTATTGTCAAGGACACAAGGATAATAACAATGTGGTTAACAGAGATAAACAAATAACAATTATAATCGTGGCATTGTTGACGTTAAAAAAGTTCGACGTTATCATCCTAAGTCTTTTTCGTATTTTGAAATATGACAATAACAAGACTTTTCCCAGTTACATGTCGAATTCTGTTGAGCATAGAATAAATTGATACTCGTTTATCAAACATTTTATATAAAAATTGTTTATCAACAAATATTTTAGGAGTAAATAGTAAATGATCTCCATGCAAGTGTGCCAGCCGAATTACCAGAATATACATGGTCTCTTCAAAAATAAAAAACTTTTTTTGCAAAAAGAACAAGGGAAAAAAAAACCGGGGGTAAAAATTTAATAATTTTCCCCCATTGGTAATTGTTGTCATGGTAATCAAGTGGTGGCATCAAAATGTGTTAAAAAGGAAATATGAATAAGTAAATAAACTATTTATTATATGGTTTCTTGCGGGAGGTACGTATTTAGAATGTTCAAGAAGCATTCCACCAACCATGCACTCAAGTGCGGAATACAGGAACTAATATAAGCAGCTCACAACGACTGAAACAATTTCATAATGAGTATGCAGCGAGAGAAACCTGTTTTAGCCAATGCGGTTAATCTTTATGTAACTAGAACACAACGCAACAAAACCAATCCAATTTTGGCTGATATTGATTTAACATTCAATTCCAAAGAGAAAAATAAAAAGTCAGAAATTGAATTATCGTGCTTTTCATTAAAGGGGAAGTCAACCTTTGAAACAAAATTGTTTCTAATGAAATAGCAGAGAGAAAAAAGAAAGAAAAATAAGTATGAAAACAAAAATGAATAGATCTTTTCCTTCAAGACTATGAAAAGAGCTATTTCTGGAAGTAACAAAACATATGGGAGAGCAGATTCAGTGACGACACAAACACAATTTCAATAAAAATTTTGTTTAACCCCTAAAACGGGAATGTCAAATCACTATCCATAGAGGCCACTATACATAATTTGTAAGAAAGGGTTATTATTCATTACACATCATTATTCATGAATGGAAAAAAAGGCTTTATTCAGAATTCAGTAAAAGAGGTTTGCTATTCATATAACTCTTATTTTTCATACTAACACCCTTCGGATATTGAATAGGCTTTCAAGTATCTTCAAATAACAAAATAATAGAAATAATATCACCTTCTTCATGTTTATGAATAACAACCCTGAAATTTTGTAATCATAATTGGGGTCCTCATGAGGTAATGACCCTCAATGTGAAATTATGAAGAGTGATCCCATAATATGAATAGGCATCCCTATATGAATAAACAGTCATTAATGCGGCGGTCACAACTCGTCGTAGGCTACGGGGCACGTGCCATCAACGTAGCCTGCGTTGCCCATGTGGCAATGCACCGCACAGGTCTGGGTCAACTTCTGCGATTCTGGGCGCTTCTGTAGTAAGGTATGGAAAAAACTTCCTGTACGTCGTACAGGCATTGTACCGTGCAGTACCTCCGCTGGCACGAATTTTCTACGAGAATCCAATCGTAGGGAGTTGCACGTCGAAGGTACGGCGAGTTTGTGACGCCCGCGTAGCCATTTATTATAGCTAGGAGTTGAGGGTGGCATCGATAACCATTTTCTATAAAAAAGCATGTTCAATTTTTTACTACCCCAGATGGGATGGGGTCTTTCCTTTTTTCCGGTCTGGTGCTTGGTTCCATTGGTGGGAGATGGGAATGTATCCCTTCATCACTAACAGGATGGCCAACCTTACAATGTAAGAAACACAGACACAGCGTGCCACAATCAAATCCATCATGAAACAGACACCCGATCAGACACTACACCTATTGAGATACAGGAGCCT
>CALNVZ010002100.1:65227899-65250413 GCA_940671915.1 Paracentrotus lividus | reverse complement strand
AGGTTGATATATCAAAAATTTTCAGCTCGCGCTTCGCGCTCGCATTGTTTAATGAGATAAATATCTTCTATATAAGCATAGCGAAAAAAAGAAGAAAAAAAAACGCTTAAAATGTACACTTTTCAGGTTGATATATCAAAAATTTTCAGCTGGCGCTTCACGCTTGCATTGTTTAATGAGTAAATATCTCCTTTATAACCATAGCACAAAAAGCGCTTAGAACGTACACTTTTCAGGGTGCTAAGTCAAAAAATTTCAGCTCGCGCTTCGCGCTCGCATTGTTTAATGAGATAGATATCTTCTTTGTAAACATAGCGAAAAAGCGCTTAAAATGTACACTTTATAGGTTGATATATCAAAGATTTTCAGCTCGCGCTTCGCATTTGCATTGTTTAATGAGATAAATATCTCCTTTATAACCATTGCACAAAAAGCGGTGCTGTATCAAAAAATTTCAGCTCGCGCGAAAAATGAGATAGATATCTTATTTGTAAACATAGCTAAAAAGCGCTTAAAATGCAGTTTTCAGGTTGGTTGATATATTAAAATTTTTCAGCTCGCGCTCCGCGCTCTTATTGTTCCAGATAAATATCTCCTTTATAACCATAGCACAAAAAGCGCTTAGAATGCACACTTTTAAGGTTACTTTATCAAAAAAATTTAGCTTGCGCTTTGCGCTCGCATTGTTTAATGAGATGAATATCTTCTTTGTAAACATAGCGAAAAAACGCTTAAATTTAACTGCACTGTTTTCAGGTTGAAATATTAAAAATTTCTTGAATTTTGCTCGAAAAATGAGGAAGTATAGTTCGAGCCGCAAGATTTGCAACCCAACAAGAATAAACTCCTCACTGCAGTCCTATGCCGAATTAACGCTGATTTACATCCCTCAGATTTCGTTTTGGCGGGACTATGTTATATCTTTAAAGAAAATTAGGTTCTTCGGGGTTTTAATGAGGAATAAAATTATACATTTCAATATGTTATGTGGTAGGTAAGAGTCATTAATTATTCCGTTCTATAATCTGTGAAAATCTATTCAAATTCATAACTATCATGCTATCATAATAATAATAATGAAAAAAGGCAATTGAACCATGAAACAGTGCGTGTGTCAGTATGCTACAACCACCACAAAGATAATTAGCATCGTCGTATTTATTTTCCTATCTTAATTCGGTACTCCACCTACGGCCTTTTGGGATAACGACTAATTAGATTGACCACTCAAATGCGAGGGGGGGGGTGGGTGGTTGCATTTTTTGAAATCATGTTATTATTTTTGTTGTTGGTTTATTTATACTCTTAAAACCCTCGATAAGCTTAAGCTGTTTTGAACAAAACAACAACAAAAATACATTATTACAACCGCATCATGGTCATCGCTAACTTTGTGCTGCTTCTGAACCCCTGATCTGTATACTATACAGATCAGGGGTTCTGTATACTATACAGATCAGTGTTCGGAACCCGATTTCCGTTTATCCAAACTTTGGTTTGGTTATAAAGCATATACTTGAACTTTCAAAATCATTTGATTTCTCCAACACATTCAGTAGTACATCCGAAAGACATGGCAAAACAGGCCCACTTTGATGAAAATGTGGGGGGGGGGGGGGATGGTGGAAGGTGTTACAGGACAATTGCAAATTCCCCCCCCCCCTCCATACCCCGGGATGGATATCACCCACTTCATCGAGCATTTGCTGTCTTAATATCGCCCCCCAAAAAAAAAAAAAAAAAAAAATAATAATAATAATAATAATAATAAAATAATAATAATAATAATAAAATAAAATAAATAAATAAATAAATAAATAAATAAATAAATAAATAAATAAAAAAAATAAAAAATAAATAAATAAATGAAAAATAAGATAATAATAATAACAATAATAATAATAATAATAATAATAACAATAATAATAATAATAATAATAATAATAATAATAATAACAATAATAATAATAATAATAATAATAATAATAATAATAATAAAATATTGTATTCGTCGTGGAAAATGTGGATAACGCCCAAGCCTAGTATACCTAACAATCGATACTTCTCACCGATACCTCTTCACATAGTTTGATGAGCGATCAGTCGGTAACAAAGCCGATATCGATCAGTTGAGCCCAGGTGAGGAGTTAGTAAAAAGCAAAGCAAATAATCGACACAAAACTGTGTCGTCTGCTCTAATCGGTAAGAGTCGTCAATGGGAACCAAACAAAATGCATGCTTAATTTAGTTACACGTACAAATGGGTTTAGGCAATTAAACTTCTTCTTTTTATGGAAAAAAAAATGGTAAATGAAAAATGATTTGTTTGAAATACGTTGAATTTCTGAGGGGCGGCCCCCTGGATCCTTGCCTTGGCATGGGCAAATTAAGCTTTAAAATGTAAATTATCAAATAAGCACAACATGATTATCATTGGTCGAGCTATACTGTTAATTAGATTCATTTCATATGAATTATTTTAATTAAAACCAATTTTCTGCGTTCCGCGGATTCATAGGAGCAGATTATTTGCTCATCAATGTACACTGTTGCTCATAAAGGTTGCATATTTTTTTATGTGATTCAGCAACATCTTTGTGCTCCGGCTTTAATTTCTTGAATTCTTTTGTCCCCACTTTCATTTTTCGGGGCCCTTGCTATATCTTGGACGTTCCCCCAACCATCAGGGAATTGAAAAACAAAACAAGTTTGTCAACCCCCATAATGACCATTTTTGCCATTTCTTCTCATTTTGGGGCCCCTTTTTTGTTTACCCGGCTGACTAAGGCCCCCTCAGTCCTACCCCCATGAAAAGCGACTGAGGAATAGGGTTGTTTTTATTCTTTAAGTTAAATCTAGGTTTATGTTCACAGACTTCAATTTCTTTTCTAGGGGAAGGGTCAAAGTTTATTTCGATTGTTGCTCAAAATTGATTTTATTCATTTTTACAAGGTGGAAATTTCTATCTTCCCCAAAATGTACTGTAGAATCTCAGCCAAACATGAATAATAAAGAAAGAAAGAATATAGTCACCATTTACAACCTTGTCATTAAGGCTAAAACGAAATTTTTGGGGAAATGATGATAATTAAGTATTTATGGTTGTTTTTTATTTCCTTTATTTTGACCATAAAGGCAGGATAAAATATTTCAATTTTTCACGGATCTCACTTTTTACTTTAACCCCTCCCCTAGACAAGAGACCAAAGCCTGTGACCCTAAATTGTTATTTAACGTAAAGAACAATATCAACCCCTTACTTCAGACGCGTTTCGCGGGGGTAGGATGGAGGGGGCCTTGGTCAGCCGGGTAAACGAATAAGGGGCCCCGAAATGAGAAAAAAATGGCAAAAATGGGCATTGTGGGGGCTGACAAACTAATTTTGTTTTTCAATTTCCGGGTATGGTTGGGGGAACGTCCAAAATATAGCTAGGGCCCCGAAAAGTGAAAGTGGGGACAAACAATTTCAAGAGATTAAAGCCGGAGTAAAAAGATGTTGCTGGAGCACATAAAAAACTATCCAACCTATATGAGCAACAGTGTAATAGACACCCAATATTTGATATGTATGCAGCTCAAACCGTAAAATCGATCTAAAAAATGATGATAATTATGCTTAGGCCTATCTGTTTATTTTTTGAAGCGGCATGGCGAAGTTGAAAATGAGGGCATAATGGAAAATGGGCATTTTCGACAACACAATAACGCAGTATAACATGTGTATAATAAATACTTTTACTTTTGAAAAAATGTCACGTACTAGCTAGGTCATTTCTGCGAATCAGAGGCCATACAGACGAATTCAACAGCACGTTCTTAAACTTAATTTAAACATCTATTTTATTTAAGGTCTCCTTTACACTCTGTAGGCGATATATTAACCAAAACCCATTTAACATTATTCGGAGAAAGATAATAAATATATATATTTTTTTAAAGCAAAATCAAATCAAGTTCAGTACTTTAATTTCCCCACACTCAGCTGCAATAGCAGAGGTCAACAACAACGACAAAACAAAAACAAAAATTGACATGAACATGTAGATATACGCAATGAACATAGTGAAGGCACATACAGATATATTAATAGAGGAGAAAAAGAAAATGGAAATAAAATTTATTTACAAGTGTGTGTATAGAGATAACTAATCATAAGTTTTATGTGAATAAAACTATTTCAAAAACATATCCACGTGGCAAGTAAACAAATATTTGGTCCGCCTATAGTCAGTAAAGAAGTGTTTTCCTATTTTCCAACCACTATCAGGCGCAAATACAGGGGGCTGAAAAAAAAATAAAATGGGTAAGTGTTGAGTGACCTAAGGAAAAGAAAATTTTCACGCTTACCCCTCCCCTACTGAGGGTAATTTTGAGTATACCTGTAGTTTGCTCGGTCGGCGCGACCTGATTTTTTTTTTTGGGGGGGGGGGATGTAGGCTACCATAATTAAAAATTCAAATTTTTGGTCCCCTCCAATGAAATCCTGGATCCACGCTTGAGTATACGCCTTTTTCGGATAACATTATAGTCGCCAAAGTTACCTAAAAAGTGTGCTAGTCTCTTTGTTTTGTTTTATTTGTGTTTTTGTTGGTGTGGAGGCTGGGTTGACGTATATACCAACGTTCTTCCGGACATAACCATTCCCGGAGGTTTGGACGGAACTATAAGGGCTGCAACCTAAGCGTGGGTACTAAGCCCCAAATCATGCACTTTTCAGTTTTGCCTCCCCCTCCATTTGAAATCTTGACTTAGTCATTATTATCCGAAATACTGGAATTCATTAACTGAAGATATAAAGACTTCCCTGAGCTTAAACGTTTTCAAAAACAAATTAAAAAAACAAATTCTTTCACAGTACACAGCAAATTCAAGATGAACAAAGCAGTACCCACCCACCCGACCACCTCCCCATCCACTCTCTCGCCAACTTCCTCCTTTTCTTCCTTCACTTTCTATTCTCATATTCAACATACCCTTGTTATGTTCTTCCCCCCTTTTTTTTTACTCATGAATCATCTTTTCTCCCTCCCATCGTTATTCACTTTACATTATCATTTTGTAAAATAATATGTATATATGCGTAGAATTTATATTTGAATAGCACAACATAAAATAATGGAATTGCTATGCGTTGTATTTTTTTCACTTTATAGGGGCATGTAATCTACAAGCCATGCTTTTTAACATGTCTCTTATTCTGTTTTTTTCTTCAAATGCAACAAGATGTTTATGCCTAAGATTGTGCTTTAAATTTCAATTAATTTGTAATACGTTGTTTTTAAGATTATGTTTATATGATTGTTATGTTATTTTGTTGTTGTTTTTTTCCTGAAAGAACGGAATTAATAAATACTGAATTGAATTGAATTGAATTGAATTGAATCCTCATCATCCTCATTAATAAGCATATATTACTTAATATATACATGAATATACATCCAACATACGAAAGTCGTAAGGAATTAAAAAAAAAAAAAAAAAAAAAAAAAAAAAAAAAAAAAAAAAAAAAAAAAAAAATCCGGTAGGGCCCATATTCACATCGAGGGTTTAGCGCCATAAAGGGCCATCTGCATTAATTATGATGGATATATTTTTAGTTTCATTATGCTTCTTTTTTTAATAAGATTCATTGCATACACTGCCGTATAGCCTGCAATATGCATACTTCCACAATAATATTGTCCTTCTGTTTCTTTCTTTCTTTCTTGTTTGTTTGGATTATTATTACTTTTCATGGGGGGGGGGGTCGACTTTGTAAGATAAATGAAGACATATTCTTTTTTATTAAGTTGAATTATAATAACAAAATGATTTATTCTGATTTATATCTACTTGAATGTCTATTTTTATCAGTCTACATGACAGGCAAGGGTAATATTCACTTCAGGGACAAGATGAAATATATCACGATGTCGAATGGCACTTCTGTATAATAATGCTGAATGAATTTTGGTATAATTTCGCCCACATGAAAGACATTATAAGCGAAACCTTGGATGAAATTACCATATCCAAAAGTAAAATGTTTTTCATTAGATTTAACTTTAAAACGTGTTCTTGAATTCGCCTATGGCTTCTAATTTCAACAAAATAAGTCTTTTTTTCCCCCCAGCAGTAAACATGTTTATTATACTGTAAGAGTTGTCGGAAGTGGTCCTTTTTCTGACTTTGTCTGTGCCCACACTTTTTTTCAACTTTGCACTACCGCCCCTGAATGGTATTCATATTGCATCTGACCTTTTAAAAGATCCATATCATATGGTAATGCAGGGTCGTCGAAAGTGCCCCTTCTACCAGAAAAAGTGCCCCTTTTCAATGTATCACCACATTCAACTTTAACCTACCGCCCTGAATAATTACTGTATGAGAATCTAAATCTTCAAAGATCCATTATGAGGGTATATCGCATGGCGATGACACGAAATTTTGCTCCTGTCATAATTTCTCCGGGTAAGGGTTGGAATAGGGTCTTATAGGGGTTATGTTTTGGATATTGTATAGTGATAGCTCCATGGTTAAGTAGTAGTTCTTCAATAATGGAATTTACAGGGTGCAATGAAGAAATCTCTGAAAACATGCCTTTTTATTGAAAATATATTGCTGAATTCTAAACAGATCAAATAAATAAATGCAGTATTAGCATCTTATTGTTTCAAAGGTATCTCTGATATCATGCATCCTGAGTGCTTTTAGGATATGGATGTGAATCAAGACAGTGATAAACGTTATTGTGAACGGAAGCAGTAGGCTCTGGAGAACAATACGAGTCAGAAGGCAACAGGAAAGACTCGCAGGTGCCCACTCCAACTATATGCTATATCTATTTGAGGCAAAGGGCAGATGATCCTTGCCATTCCAGGAAAGTACGTTTTGAAGTGATTGTAGAATTCTTTGATACAAAAATATGCCTAGTCAGTTTAATAAATATTGGAATGTTTCAATAGGCCTATGGGCGTTGAACGCTATATTAGAAATGGGTAATTTTTTGCCAAAAGAATTTTTCGGGGGCGGGGGAGATGGGTTATTGGGGGTAGCCTGGTAGGTTGGAGGGGTGTTACATATTTAAATGTCATCTACAAAATTATATACAAAAATAATATTGAATTAGTTCCATTAATTAAAGTAGCACCATGCGCCTCCTTTAAAAATTAATGATTTAAAAGGCGAACTATATTTTAAGGTATATTGAGTCTACTGCGATTGACTTACGTCTGTGGCTGCGTCGAACAATGTTTTTTTGCAAATTCAATTTTCCATTTTTTATATAAAAAAAATCGGAAGGATCTCAAAAGACAACGGAAAGCGTGATATCAGCTTCCTTTTCGGTGGAATAGCCGCACTGTCGGTCAAAATTGATCGAAAATTTCTCATTATCGGTCTGAAAATGGATTTTTAGTTAGTTTTAATATATTTGTCTCTCTTTGGAAACGAGTTCTATTGTCAAGGACACAGGATAATAACAATGTGGTTACAGAGATAAACAAATAACAATTATAATCGTGCATTGTGACGTAAAAAGTTGAGTTATCATCCTAAAGTCTTTCGTAGTTTTGATTGACAATAACAAGACTTTTCCAGTTACATGTCGAATTCTGTTGAGCATAGAATAAATTGATACTCGTTTATCAAACATTTTATATAAAATGTGCTTTTATCAACAAAATATTTAGGAGTAATAGTAAATGATCTTCCATCAAGTGTGCCAGGCGAATTACCAGAATATACATGGTCTCAAATAACTTTGAAAAGACAAGAACGTAATAATATTCATGTAATTGTTGTCATGGTAACATAGTGGTGGCATCAAATGTGTTAAAAGGAAATATGAATAAGTAATAAACTATTTATTATATTGTTTCTTTGCGGGAGGTACGTATTAGAAATGTTCAAAAGCATTCCACAACACATGCACTTCAGTGCGGGAATACAGGAACTATTATAAGCAGCTCACAACGACTGAAAACAATTTCATAATGAGTATCACGAGAGAAACCTGTTTTAGCAAATGCGGTTATCTTTTATGTAACTAGAACACAACCACAAACCAATCCAATTTGGCTGATATTGATTTCCAATTCAATTCAAAAGAGAAAAATAAAAAGTCAGAAATTGAATTATCGTGCCTTTTCATTAAAGGGGAAGTCAACCTTGAAACAAAATTGTTTCTAATGAATAGCAGAGAGAAAAAAAAGAAAGAAAAATAAGTATGAAACAAAATGAGATAGATCTTTTCCTTCAAGACCTATGAAAAAAGAGCTATTTCTGGAAGTACAAAACATATGGGAGAGCAGATTTCAAGTGACGACACAAAACAACAATTTCAATAAAAATTTGTTTAACCCCCTAAAACAGGGAATGTCAAATCACTATCCATGAGGCCCACTATACATAATTTGTAAGAAAGGGTTATTATTCATTACATCATTATTCATAATGGAAAAAAGGCTTTATTCAGAATTCAGAAAGAGGTTTGCTATTCATATATACTCCTTATTTCATACTACACCCTTCGGATATTGAATAGGCTTTCAAAGTATCTTCAAATACAAATAATGAATAATATCCCTTCTTCATGTTTATGAATAACAACCCTGATTTTGTATCATAAATTGGGGTCCTCATGAGGTATGACCCTCAATGTGAATTATGAAGAGTGATCCCATAATATGAATAGGCATCCTTATGAATAACAGTCATTAATGCGGCGGTCACAACTCGTCGTAGGCTACGGGGCACGTGCCATCAACGTAGCCTGCGTTGCATGTGCAATGCACGCACAGGTCCTGGGTCAACTTCTGCGATTCCTGCGCTTCTGTAGTAAGGGTATGGGAAAAACTTCCTGTACGTCGTACAGGCATTGTACCTGCAAGGTACCTCCGCTGCACGAATTTTCTACGGAATCCATCGTAGGGAGTTGCACGTCGAAGGTACGGCGAGTTGTGACCGCCGCGTAAGCATTTATTATAGCTAGGAGGGGGTGGCATCGATACCAATTTTCTTATAAAAAAAGCATGTTCAATTTTTTACTACCCCAGGATGGGATGGGTCTTTCTTTTTTCCGGTCTGTGCTTGGTTCCATTGGTGGGAGATGGGATGTATCCCTTCACTACCAGGATCCACCTTACAATGTAAGAAACACAGACACAGCGTGCCACAATCAATCCATCATGACACAGACACCCGATCAGACACTACACCTATTGAGATACAAAATACTGAACCAGTGTGATCCTTATCAATTCCATTCACTCGGTCAGAATCTAAAATCGAGGATACTTTTCACCTCAAAGCCAACACATACATTGTCACCTTCAAACGGCATGAGCAACTTGTTTGGCCAAATAAATGTTCTCTCAAATACAGCCCATTCTTCTTATAACAATCTAATAACAACATTTCTTTATAAACTATGCAATTCTCCTGGTCCAATTTCAACTACAGAAAGACAGTTGTGTACAAACCTATCGTTTCATAAGGAGTTACTATTTTTTTTATGTAGTAGCTTTGCCATCACTGTTAACTTACATGAAATAAAACATTTCGTGGTAGTTACCTAGTTACCATTAATGACACACTTACTATATTAAGTTTGGAAATTGGTCCTATCCCAAGCAGTTTGTTTTAATGGAAATTGACTGTACACAGGTTGTAATTGACTTTTGATTGATAAGAATGAATCATGATGACCTTTCTCCTCACCTTCTTGTTTTCTCTTTTTTCTTTTCTTTCTTTTTTTTTTTTTTGGGGGGGGGGAGCAAAAGAATTAGTGACTAAATTTGTCACTGGGATAGAAATTCACATACCAGGAAGGCATTTTTTTTGGAGACAGCTAATAAAAGACACATATTGACAAATGTTAGCATTATCATTTGTCCTTACAAACTTTTATTTAATGTAATAATATAATTTTTTATTTACATGTTTATCTTTCAAATTTGTCTATAGACATTTATTGTGCGACCCACACTATTCATTAGATTGATATTTCTATTGTTGAAAACCAGGAGTGATTCAAACACTTAACCTGTTGAAGACTAAATTTTCTCACACCCATTATGTTAATAATCATGAAGCACCTAGTTCCTGTCTTTCATGGGTCAACATAGAGTTACCCCATAACATAGTGAATGGTTTTCAAAACATCTGAATGATTTCCTTTACTTCTCAAATTGACACCAATATATTTTCATATAGACAGATGGCATCTACTAAGTAATATACTTGAAAGTAAAAATTAGTAATTGCCAATTCTACTTTTATTGGGACCATTATCAGGTCAAGTATGTTTAGTTTTTAGAAAAATATGTGGATATGATCATTTCATAAATATTTAACTATGTCATAAGTTTATGAGGGCATACCAAGTAAGCATGGTTTTAAAATTTTTCTCTTGAATGAGGTTCAATGCAACTACTCAAAATTAGCTTTGAAGTGAATTATTTTATTTTTAATTAAATGTTATGTTATCACTTAAGAACTTTGTCAAAACTGTGAGATTAGAATATTTAGAAAAAAAAACAAACAAAAAACAGATACACAAGCATTTATGTGTTAAAAATGTATTATAATACAGAAGCCTACATCATTCATTTATTTTAAACTTCTCTAGAACATGATTGGCTCCTTGGATAAAGATACTAATCTGGACATTTGGCAATTATCATATGGTATACAGTTGTATTTTATCATGACGCATCATGAACATTGGATGAAAGTCTTTAAATCAAGCTCTCTAAAAATGAAGGCTATGGTCTAGAAACTGCATTTATCTCAATAAAATATGCATAGGATTTCAAAACATTACTAGCTCTGATTGAAAACTAAACTTGCAAAAAGAAGTGTTAACAAGTATGGGCTAAAATCAATACATAACCTATTTTACAGGTGTAAAAACTTCTTTCCAACTTCATAACATATAATTAAACTTTTCCTTCAGTTGAAAATATGTACACATACTTCACAATGATGTTCATTGGCATACTGATAAAACACTTGCTGATCTAGCTATCTAGATTTATTTGTTTTATAGTTGACTCACCTAATTTCACAAGAGATTAAAAATTGTGGTGACTACTGCACTTTGAATGTACAAAAGGTGTATAGAAGTCACAATATCAAATCATGAACAATACTTTGGAATATGTGGAGATTATATATTTGTTTCACTGTGGCTACATTTTATGATCATTTGGGGAAGAAGTTAATATTGCTTACAAAACAGCACAAGAACTCTGGGTCACAAGATGACATTTTGTGATGATTTCAATAAAAAATAGTGTTCTGATAATGGAAAGAAGAAGTACAGCTGCGAAGACAAAAGTATCATATTCATAAAATTAAACCACAAACCCCTTCATATATAAATCTTATACATGCGACATAAACACTCTCAAATATGCAATGAAATGTTTCTTCATCAAATATCATATTCCTTCAAAGAAAATAAGATTTATCTCAATTCTGCAACTTCTTCAAATCAAGACATACAAAATCTAACAAATAGAGTTACAAGAGCAAGTGCACAACTAATGGTGCTTCAAAGTTGCCATATATAAATGCTTTTTTAAATAGTATAATATATGTGTCATGTGGAAATTCTAGGAAACATATGTTAAGGGGTTGACTTAATTATAAATCAAGGGTAACTTTCTGTCATGAATATTCTCACAGTTGGTATTTCAGTATTATCAGGGCTCTGTAACACAAAGGTTTGGAATCAATCGCAATCTCAATGGCCAATCTAGATCATTTTTGTATGCACTTATGAACTGACCAGTAACCAATCAGAACTGTTCTTTTATATTTAAAACTTTAAATTAGTTAAGGAAATTCTCAAGGGCAAAATATTGTGATATTGGTAATGTGTTTGTTACTATAAAGCTGCCATGTTTTCACAATGACGGACTTGGAAACTCTGTGAAAATAAAAGCCCTGCAAAATATATGGTTTATACAGTATCATTAACCCTAATTGCAGAGTTGGACATTTTGTCTTCTATCTGATGGAAGGTAAAGTAAGCAACAATATTTCTTAACCCAATCCCGCCCCGCTACTCTCCAAGACGGCAGCATACCCTATTACCACACTGGAGATTCTGACACCCGCTGGCTGTATCGGCGTACGGTCCTTCCTCGATGTTATCACAGTAGTAGAACGTCTCGTGATTGAGGGTGGGGCAGACACCCACCAGGAGGGAGAGCCCCGCCCCAGTGACGTTGAGACATCCAGAGAGGTCCAGATGGGTGAGATGGGGCCAGCCTCCTCCTTGAGATAATAATCTGATGTTACAGGTAAGACAGAGTGGATAAGATAGCTTTAGTAAGGATAAACATTTTTTAATGTCATAAATCAGTATCCAAGAAAAGTTTCATTACAAAACAGATTGAATACCAATTATAACGTAAGGCCATTATCACATAGTACTAAAAAGCTACCTTTCAAAGGATGACCTTTCTAGTATTTTCTTTATATTTTAAGTTTCTAAATCAGGTGGCTTAGGCACTTTACAAATCATATGTATTATTATTATTATTCGATTTGGCAACAAGGGATCTAACCCGATCGGGATGAAGCTCTTCAAATATTCTTACTATTATGCACTAACAACATGATTTGGATAATATTGAGTTTATATATATGCTTAACTGTAGGCTGTACATGGTGAAAAAGTAGAATAAAGGGTACCTGCAAAAACAAATTATTATCACTCCTAAAATTCTACAGGTATGCCATAATTAATATGAAGGGGGGGGGGGTGGTAGACAAAAAAGAAACATGATCTAAAAATGCACCATTAAATGATTTTGAAAAAAATGCATGGCTGATCTTTATTTTTTGTTATATACAATGTACATGTAAATGCTAGCGAATTGTAAATACTATAAAAAAAAAATATCTTTCTGATAATCTACCACCAAAGTAAAGTATGTTCCACACCCATTTTCAAAGCTAAGAAAAAGGTGCCAATAAAAAGGTAATGACTTACCTTGATGTACCAAACTCACCCATCATAATTACATGATGATGTTAGTGATCAATGTGGTACAGGTTCATAATCCACAGCATACACTGTCCACAACATCTTTGTTGAATAATATTACTGTGGATGTCAATGCTACTTGTATCTGTTGCTACCACCATGAGTACATCTACAACTATATGTACTACCATGATTGTGACTTCGTCATTGTCACTGCCTCTCCTACCTCTAATTGTACTCCTGATACAACTACTACTTCTACAACTACTTCTAATGCATTTTATTGATTGCAAAAGTAGCAAGATAAAACTTTGGTACAGAAATAGAAGAGTATAACTTATTTGAATATGGTTAATCCTACCATCTGTATATACCCAATATTTCATATTAGGAGGATTTGGACTGCTTAATCAAATTTGTTGTCATGCTATATCCAGGAGGTATCAAATTCTTTTATTTCCCCAATGTATTTAAATAGGAATTTAATCTTATCATGAACATATCTATTCAATACAACATTTGAGAAACACTTAGGAGCTATAAAATCACTTATTTAATGTAAACTGATTGTCAGGTCAAAGGGACAGAATGAAACAGCGTGGGTCTTGTTGGATGCATTTTCTGATAACAGTATATGATAGAGCATTCCAGTAATAACAATCACAGATACTATGAGGTATCGTTATGATGAGGCAATTCTACCAACCCCAATGAATTTATGTGTATCACTGTTCGATATAATATTTCACACTGAGTAAATTTGCTCGGCCGAAATCACCTCATTACAATGGGAGTTGACTGCATTACAAAACTGATACCTGCATAACTCAGAATATTTATGCATGTCAATGGTATCAACTTTCACTACGGTTTACCTCAATCCATCATCCGTAACTCTATAGCATCCAGACAGACTCAGGAACTCCAAACGTCTTGACAGTTTTCCTCCTTCCAGACCTTCATTCTCTCTGTTTCCATGACAACTGCTCCTACAATGCCTGCCAACATCGTGGCGGCCTTTAGTCCTTGGAGCAGGATCCATGGATAGTCTTTGAGAGTGTGAAGACACAATGTTGCTTCCAGAACAACTGCTATCGCTTGACCCTGGAGGTCTCTCGTTCACAATGTCTGAATTGCTTTCCCTGCCTGAGCAGCACAACTGTTTGGGATCCGCGTTGAGTGGTCGGCCATTTTTATCACTGCTGCCGTGCTGGTACTCTGCACTGTGCCAGTTAGAAGAGTCTGTGATCTGATTATCAGGGTATGTGCACAGAGGATCATGGATCGATGCTAGTCTCTTGAGGGTAGTATCAGTGACGTTCATACAGCCAGAGAGATCCAAATGCTTCAGCTTGCTCCCAACACCATTCCTTCCAAGTCTGCCCGGAAAAGAAGAGATCACAGAAAAATTACCCACTACATTTCACATAAACACCATGCAGTCCACTCCTGTTATGATGAGCACAGATACAACAAGGCAATTCTGCCGGTTCTAATTTCAAACATGTGCACATATTCCATGTATCCAGTATACTATAAAGATATTTCATAATTGACGTGGTCCCAAGCACCTCATGATATTGAGAGTGGACTGTATTCAAACATCAAACTTCTATTATTGATATGATCTCAACCAAACTCTTTAGGACTCAGTTCTTTGATTTAACTCCTCACATCTTCCCTTACCTCTTCACATAAACATGTTAATATGGTCTTTTGTTATACAGACAAAATTTCGAAGGGTGTCATTTATGCACTGGCCAAATATCTATTGTATAAGTTTATCGTGCCATATACTCCCTTTTTATATTTCTTTTACAGCGTCATTCTAAGCAACTTATATACTAAATCTAAAAGATAAGAACAAAAAAGAAAACAAAAACAAAACAAAAAAACAAACTCATGCTCTTTTTTACTTCACAATCACGTTATAATGGGATTTGGAGTACTAATGTGTGAGATTGACATAAAATAAAATTAAACATGATTATGATCATGTAGAGTATAATAGGAAAACAAACCAGTGTATGGAAATGAGATATCATACAATAGATACAGGTATGAAAATAATCTGCCTACTTGAACTCTGCTTAGTTTGAATAAATAGGACCTCTTTCACGATAACAAATTTTGATAGAAATACTTACCCTTTGAAGGCAATGTCAGATATTTTGGTTTCTGACAAACTGAGATATTGCAGGTTGGGGCACTGTAACAGTAACTTGTAGACCTGCAGATAAACACAAAACAAAGAATAAATGATGAGTAGAGTTTTTTTTCAAACTCATTTTCAATTATCAAATCTTTAAGTACCTAGGCTCACAGTCACAATGCATCTACTTTACAAAGAAATTCCAAATATGTGTGACAAAAATAAAAAAAAATCTAACATATGTTTAACTTTAAGAACTATTCTTGTTTTGCTTCTTTTTTTCTTTTTTTTCTTTTTATAAAATGAGGTAATAAAAAATAAGTGTTGCTAAACCACTATGACGTATGTAAGAAACTATGACTTGGTGTGTAAAAGGTACAATGATAAAAGGATACAAATTTCAAAAAAATTTAATACCACAAATGTTGATGTTGCAGAGTCGTCAGTCAAGCCCTTGGACATTCCTTCACCAAGTATGAGTCCCAACTACTGCGTAGCATAAGGCGGGTACCCTTGTCAAGGAGGATTGCTTATTTTACTCTACTGCTTTTAACTATCATCAGGGGCATATAGTTTTAAGTCCTTACCAAGGGACTTGATATTGGAAATAAATTACCATATACCAAAGGGCACTAGAGCATCGTCTTGGTTTTGATCCAGGGATCTCCCTACTACTCAACCAACTAAGCCATCACACCTCATATCAATAATAAAGAAAAATGTCCTATAAATATGAACTGATCAGTTTTAAAGATCACATCTACGTACCAAGCCGTTGGTTACACCTTTGCTATTGGAGAGAATGATCGTCTCTACACCATCTCCAACATGAGGAAGCAGGTACTTAGCCATAGCAACCAGCATTCGAGCCTCCTGACGGATACACTGTGCCTTGTAGCTGGCCACACTGGTGTTACTAGCATCACTCTCGATAGCAGATGATGCAGATTCATCAAAGTCAGCATCTTCATCCACCACCACATATACAGTGTCACTGCCTTGGTCATTGCTCTGAGGGTCATTGTCTTCAGGTAAAGAAATGGACGCACCATACTGCCAATCACCTACAATGAACACAAGTAATAAAGGGTATTGAGATGCAAGCTTGAATTTGAACTTGAATTCCTGCCAGTTTTTCTTTACTATTTCATCTCTGCACTACAAGAGGTTTGCATATACATGTATTTCAAACTAAATTGCCTGTAAAGTAGGCCTACTCTATTAGTATGGATTAACAATAAAGTAATGTTTGGCAAGGGCAGAGGCCTGGACACACAGGCCCCACTTTCATCTGCAGACCCACAAATATGCATTGTAGCAGGTAGACCAGAGCCCCATTGACAGTGAGAAAACAGATTTAAATACATTGCACTGAGACCCATTATTTGCTTCTGCAACAATTGCTCCTGTCTTATCAGGATTTGGATTAGGTTAAGTGTTAGGTTTAAGGTCAGGTTTTATGTTTGGCTTAATATGCAAATTTTCCATACAAGCAATTGTTGCCAGAGCAAATAATCACAGTATCTGATAAGTACACCACTTACCTCTGGCCCAGCGTGATGGGTAGAGGTGCTTCCAGACTGAAGGGTCTCTGGCTAGTCCAGCCCATCGATTACACACCATACTGCACTGGCTCAGCTCTAAGGGACTCAGATGAGAGAAGATTTGCAAGAGGACTTCAGCAGGTAATCCTTGGATCTTACTAAGCGTGTCATCCTCCTCTTCGTCCACATCATCGTATTCCACTTCAGGAATGTTTCTGGGAGAATCGTATGCTTCTTTTTCATCTAGTTTGATGAATCAACAAAGGGATAGAGAGAGTAAAGTACATGTATACTTTGTAATTGCTGGACTATTTTACCCAACTGCAAAAAAAAGAAACATTTGCTTGTAAAGATAAAATCGACTAATGGAACTTTAACTCAGTAATCTGGAGGATCTTACCTTAGAACATTAACGTATCTACTTGAGAAGGGCTTAAAAACAAGCCCTTCTCATTACAGGGCAACTGCTCCATTGCTGAGCAAAAAGCTTCAACTCTCCTCGCATAAAGCCTTCAGATATTTTGGCTTTGATATTCTTTGGTTTTTTTCTACACTGATATAACAACTTAATTTTGCTGGTCCCAGCTCTTTGTATTATTCCTTTCTTTTTTTCGTTTTTTTTAACCCTGATAAAACAAGTTAATTTTGTTTGTTTTGTTTTGTATTTTTCTTTTAAATCATCTGAAATAAAGAAATTCCTGGTATTACAAGGTAATTTTCATGGTCCCAAGGACCTCTTTAAAATGAGTTTATGTACCTTCTGACTCTTCTTTTTCCTCTGGGCAGTACTTGGTAAGTTTCTGGTGTTTCTCAATCACATCGGTCTTGATCTCCTTCAGTTCACTGTAGCTGAAGTATTCCATGAGCAGTGGCTGGAAAATCTGAAATTAGTCAATTAATAATGCATTCATATTCAAATTTCCATGAAATCAGGTACTCTCATGTCACATGTAAGGGAGGTACACCCCCCCCCCCCCATTAAAACAAAACAAAAACAAAACATCACATAAGTGGTGATTTGTGGATTGGTACGCAATAAATTTCACCAAATACATAATACAGATAAAGATTTTTCTGACCTTCCAATTTTTCTTTTCACCTTTTTACAATTTAAAAATAATGACAGAAATTAATAGAAAAAAATCACTTCTATACAAAGAGAATACAAATTTTACATCTAAAAGACAAAAATACCAAAGACCCTTTGCCGAAGGATAACCAAAATAAAAGTCTTTTTCTTATATCTTCATTCATGTATTTCAAACCACTAGACTTACAATACCTCAAAACAATTACAATATGGGTACCAACCTCTTCTTCCTCTTGCATGTGAGGTAGGAAATCCTCTGTAAACTTGCTGAGTGCTGTGATGAGGTTGTGTCCTATGTGAGCAGCTTGCTTCGGGCAATGACACCTGTCAGCCTGACAGCAGGCATCTTCAACCAGCTGAACCATCTCACTTAGTTTGTTATCTGAATGCACTTCAGATACAGCTGCTATCTCAACCTAGGAGAAGTCAACATATGATGTGATTTCAGTATGTCTTCAGTACTAAAAATAGGCAAACAAGCTAGCTAGTCATATAGTCCTGATCAACCTCTCAGGGCGATTTCATGCTGTGTCGTACTGGACATTTGGATAACATTTCACCTCTTTTTGACATGAAAAAAAAAGGAAGAATATTTGTCGTATTGGTGGTGATTCTTCAGTAATACCAGAAAGGGTACAAAAACCCAAGACTTTACTTGACTGGATTACACATCCTGTAAAATAGAAATGAAAAAATAGTACTGTGCCATACAGGACATAGAAATAACAGAAAAAACAACAACAAAAGCATGGAAACACCCGACAGCTGATTGCAATTGATTGAGCTCATTGGTGAAGTGACATTTGCTCCAGGCATTACTTTGTCTAACATGTAGTATCAGGGTTAGTATCACAATAGTGTTTATGTTAGGTCTAGGGTTACGTAAAGGGTAGGGTATATTGTTAACTCCAGGCTCTGGAATTCACACAGAGCAATAAGCGCCAGAGCAAATGTCATGGAATGAGCTCAGATGTACACTTTTTTTTAAAATTTAATGCAGGTGAGCTTATTTGAGTGCAACTAAAGGCAAGGAAATTTGAGAGTAAATGAAGTTTTCAATGACCTTCTGGAAATCATTATTCTTTTATAATTCATGGCTTAAATACCTAGGGCCATATTCATAAAACCTTAATATGTCTACTAAGCGACTACATGTACAGTCCATGCACTCAGTGCAATTTAGTTGCTTAGTAGACTTATTAGGGTTTTATGAATATGGCCGCAGGTATACTAGAAATAATATGACCTACAGCAAAATAGGTGCAGTGTATTTTTTAGTTCATGAATACTAGTGCGGCTTGTAAAAAGAAAAGGTGAGCACAGGTCTTCCTCTTGTATTTATGTACAGTTTACAATATAATTCCAAGAATATTTCAAGACAATATTTCCTGTTAAACCCTGGAAATAACTTGTACATACACACATATTAGAAATTCCACTTAAATGTTCTAAATAATGTAGATTTACTTCAAAGAGTAAAAGTTACCTTGAGAAATTGTAATCTATTTTTGAGTCTCCACATGATGCATTCATTCTCAATATGTTCATGGGTCTTGAACTCTGAGAAAGTTGCCTTCAGGCTCCATAGTAATGCTCGGAGGTCAGAACAACTGGACAGGTCAACTTCTGATAACTGCAACAAACATCATAGAAAGAAAAATTTAAAATCAAACTACATTTTGAATTAAATGCAGATAGTACCTCCTATAAATTTCAAATTACCTCCTTCAGAGTTCAAAAAGAATTAAAATGAGTTCTGAAAAGGGCAAGTCCAATCTATTTGAATTTGGATATACAGGTGATACTTAATTGGAAATTATAGACTTTGTAGACTTTTACATAGAATTATATACAATGTAAGATATCACCCTTCAGGGTAATGGAACACAACTTGGGAAATGCCACTTTGTTTCTGTAGGCATATGAAGCAAAAAATCATTGATTTTGATTTTGCTGTGTAAAGTACATGTTTGTAGTTTGATACATGTTTATGGAAATTTATACTATTCCAGTTAAATGTAATGTGCCATTTGATACCCAATTATTGTTTATGGAAGAATTAATAAGTGAACAATTATTTACCCAAATTTAATTCTCAGTAACTAAAGTAAGGTTAATAAAAACAAATGAACAATTTAAGGTTTAGAAAGTCTATCAACCAACAAGCCCCTGTTGCACTGTCTAGATTAGAATCTAGACCCAAGGAGAGGTCTACCGGTATATATTGCAGACAGTTAACTACAAATGAAGTGACAGCTCTCTCTCTCTCGATTGTATCCTTCCTCTGCTCAGATTGGAGGTTACATGTAGGCAATTGGTTGCAGTTTCTTTTACAGTGTGCATGGCTAGATTGTTCCTACTTAGTTTTAATCTTATAAAGCACCGCTTAAATTATTGTTAGACTTTCATGTTATTGTGATCAGGAATACAGATACAATAATAAATAATGGCTATTTCCTGTTTTGGGCCATATCCTGGAATAAATCACCTCTCCTCTCGTGTGAGCGCGATCATTTTGTACAAAGTCAATGGGAGTGGAAGGATTTCACCAGACGCACAATAATTTTTAACTCTATAGATACATATGCAAGCACGCCCAAACAACCTCGTTTGTGCGCATGAACGAGCTGTATTTGCACACTGGCAGAGCCTGTGACGTGATACTCATGTCATGACAAAATTGAGACTCATCACTTTATTCTTTGGTAAGTCCTCATTTTCGCTACGTTTTATTCCTGAATGTCAGATTACACCGAGTTCATATCGATATCACAACACTGTACATGTACTAAAAAGTGTTTTGAGTACGGCCAAGCAACATGTATTTTGTGAAGGCAAGTTTTGCTGTTTTGCTTGCAATAGATCTAGTTCTATTGGTCTAAATTCTGGTAATTGACAACTTATATGATGAGCACATGACGCATTCGGACCCGAATGTTCACCCCAGCTATTGTTTCCTTTGAAATTCAATGCACACATGTGTTGAATAAACATGAACTGAGTGGTGAGTTTCGCATGATTAGCCAATGAGCTGAGAGCAATTTACTGCTGTGATCAGAGGCCGAGTATTTCAGGCCATAAAGATCGCTAAATATCATTTTGAGACACCAGCACTGACGAAATGGACTGGTGCCTTATTCCAGGATAATATGCCCTGTTTAGCCACACAAGTTGGAATTATCCTGTAAAAAGCCACCAGTCCATTCACTCCCGTTCATTTCATCAGTGGCGAAAACATCCAACAACACGACAGTGAGCGCTCACACACGAGAAAAAGGAGACAAATTCGAGGATATAGCCAGCAAGTCAAATATGTCAATATAGTCACAGATGTAATGGGTATTTATTAATAAACCTGCACTTTGTAAAGTTTGTATACTGTCAACACTGCACTGCACTAGCTGTCAGTGTCAAAACTCAATCTCGCACCCGCGTTCGCAACATAAGGATAACAAGGATAAGGCAGAATGCATGAATTCATACTTCCAGTCTGTTTTCACTAAAGAAGACACTCGTTATGATGACACCTTAGGGCCATCACCGTAGGAGCAATGGATCTTCCACTTCCACCTGACCGTGGTGTTGAAAAGCAGCTTACAACAACTCAATCCATCAAGCAACTGTGGCCCAGACGAATTATCACCAAGGTTATTGAAACTCATCGCTCACTGAGATCGCCCATGTCTGGCTTTTTTATTTCAGCAAGAGCTTCAATACCTGGCACTGTCCCTACTCAATGGAAAATGCATTTTGTTACAGCACCTGTAACGTCTGGAGACAAATGTCTTCCATCCAACTATAGGCCAATCTCCCTGACATGCATCTGCTGCAAGGTTTGGAGCATATTGTACTAAGCCATGTATCCAAACATGTTGCAATCCAACAACATACTTGCTGGGGAAACAGCATGGATTCAGGCAGAAGCTCGTCACCACCACTCAACTCATATCAGCCCACTCATGACTGGGCACATACTCTACAATTGAAAGGTCAAACAGATTGTTGTCTTCTTGACTTTCGCAAAGCATTTGACCGTGTTCCCACCACCGCTTACAACCCAAGCTACAATACTATGGTATAACTGGGGATACACTACTTTGGATTAAGTCTCTTTTATCTGACAGACAGCAAGCTGTTGTAGTGAACAGTTCACAATCAACTTGGAGGCCTGTTACATCAGGAGTGCCCCAGGGATCGTGATCGGCCCGGCCTCTTCCTACTATACATAACCTGACAGTCAATTGTAAATATCCAATCAAGGATGCGGTTGGTTTCGCAAGATGACCAGCATCATCTATCGCGAAATAATACTTGATGAAGATATAATACTTTGCAGCAAGATCTTCAGAAACTAGCTGACTGGTCAAGAAGTTGTCAGATGGATTTACAATTATCCTGAGTGTGCTACCCATTCTATCACCAGGAAGTGATAAGCCATTCAAAGCCTCTATGACTATCAAGCTATCGGTGATTCCATACCCAGAGTGGAGGAATACAAGTACCTAGGGGTGATTGTGTCTCAAGATCTTCGCTGGAATGCGCACTGCCAGGCAGTACTCCGGAAGGCAAGTCGGACCCTTGGTTTACTACGTAGAACTCTCTCCCCATGCTCCAAGGAGGTGAAAACCATGGTATACAAAGCCCTTGTACGGCCGCAACTGGAGTACGGTTCAGAGGTCTGGAATCCCTATCACACCACTGTAGTACAACGCCTGGAGAAGGTTCAAAGAGCAGCAGCACGTTTTGTAC
>CALNVZ010002100.1:65173764-65191380 GCA_940671915.1 Paracentrotus lividus | reverse complement strand
ACAAAACAAATTTAAAGTAGAAACTCGATTGAACATTGAGAAATTTTGTAACTGATATAAAGATCATAAATGGGGAGATTTATTATACCCTCCACATCTCACTCTTAAAATTGAGGTGCATGTATATGGTCATTATCCTGATAAATTTAAATCAAATTAAATAAATTAACGCTGCACAAAGTCCAAGGAAATAGAAAATTCCCTATTAATGAAATTGTTTGCCCAAAGCACGTCCCGTCGCCATTTTTCGTTTTATAATTCAATGTCAGACGATCCGGGCAATTGGCTGCATGAACAATTAACAAGTTGATGAAATTATATGAAATCGTTTGCACCGAACAAAAATGTTTAGTTGGCCGATCAATGATAATTGAGTGGCACAAACGAAAATTGTGTGGCCGTGCCAGAAACGTGAAAGAATGCCTTTACTTCGAATTTGAAAATGTATATGATCCCAACCGCACGTAAAGCGGTCAGCCTGCTTGAATGTTCTGAAATGCACATACAAATGAAAGTAGAGTGAGAATATGATGAACTTTGAAACGGGAAAAACGTATACCAAACCTGATCACAGCAGTGCTACAATCCTGATCCTGTAACACAGTGTTTTACGAGTGTTATATTCATGTTGGCCTTGTCACTGACGCAACTGAATATGTAATTCCACGCGAATGCGAGTCGAACCCATGAACATGCTTTATACACTGTTAGAACGCGTTTAAAATTTTCGCTGTTTTAAAAAATTCTGTTTTAAAAGTTAAACCATTTGTGTTTAAAACCCGAAAAGGGAGGTTTTATGCTTTAAACAAGACCTTGTATAGAGATTATGTTAAACAGGTATTTGTTTTTAAAAAGCCGATTCAAATGTCACTGTGAATATAGATGAGCGAACCGGCATCACTCGTTACATGCAAGATAAATGCGCAACATTTTAATTATGGCGAAGGACTTATGCCTCACACAGTACATATAAAAAGTTTATATAGATGTGTTAGCTCATGTGGATAGAGCGTTCGCCTTTATAATTTAAAGGTCGTGAGTTCGATACCCGGCCGCCGTTAACAAAGCTGGAGCGTTTTTATTTTGGAGGCGGCAGGTTAAACATATACTGTTGATATTTTTTAACAACCATTAAACAACGGGTTGTTTAAACTTTTCAACAACAAGAGTGTTAAAGTTTTAAACAACTACAGGTTGTTTAATTTTTAAACAACGCTTGCTATTCACCGCGTTAACACGCAGTTGTTTAAGATTTTAAACAACTTGTTTAATTTTTTTTCTAACAGTGTAACGATTTCCATTCTACATCTTCAAAATAATGTGCTAATTTTTACATCAGCAGTTTGCCATTGGAACACGAAGCGTTATGCGAGACGTTTGAACTCTGTTACGTGTTCGGGGATTCTGGGACAATCATTTGCTCCATTTGCTCCATTTGCTCCATTTCTACCTCCTATGCCACCTCCTATAGTGCCGCTTCACATCACTGTTCGTCGGGATGACATCTTTGGTATGAACGTCATGATGCAATAGTTCAGATGCTGAGGTACCGCGGCGAGATCTACCCTCCAAAAACCTCTCATGATCACATTTGAAGGAGAGATGGGTATTACGCTGGAGGCACTGGAGTTTGGTTAAAGCATTTTTACCATGAAAGCATCTGATTTGCATGATTAACTTAAAATGATTGCGTGCTAATTGCTTGATTATTTAGTAGGGATTTAAGAGATATGATGTGTATTTGCGCCAGGGTATATGGTATATAGAGCACTTGTATTATTGTTCGGTTTATTGATTATTGGTCATTTATAATATATTGAATGATATGAATGAATGAATGAACGAACTAATAAGTTAATAAATAAATCAATGAATATCTATTTAATTGATTGATTGAGTGTAGAATGATCTGTTGACGTACATCTGATTGCATGATTTATTTTTTGATCGTTTGATTATTTTGAAGGAAAATATGTGGACACTGGATACATGTTAATTTATCATGTTAAAATGGGAGTATTGGATTGCTTATCCGTAAATATATTCGATTAATTGATGATTCATTCATTCATTTCATTCATTCGTTGGATCATTTATTTATTGATCTTATGTTAATCATTTTTGATTAATTGAGTGATTGATTGGATGTTGATTGTTAAACTTACATTTGTCGGAGATATTGGCACTCACTATAATAGGTAACTTTTCATCAATCGAAGCACTGCACTAAAACCTAACCTCGTCCGTCAATGGACGGACTAGTTTTAAAGCTAAGTCTGTCTGTAGTTATCCGTCGACTAGCATTAACTGAATCTACATCTCTCACTTGATGACGAGCTTTATAGCTCGTCCGTACAAGCTTGTGTAGTCCGTCGGACGACGATAGGCAATAAAAGTAGCGTGGGTGGACCCACTGTTACCCATTAAAATGACTGACTAGCTTTTGATACAATAGTTGCAATGTCGTTTCAATGTACCTTCTCTATTTATTCTTTCCGATCATATCAGATTGATTACATTCTGAAAAAGGTTGTTTTGCGTTGAGCATCTGAAAGCTTACGAACATAACATCTATCATGACAAGAATGCAATTTCACGAGTACCGTAGATTCCAAATATTGTTCTCATTTTCTAAATTACAGTGCATTGAATACCTTGTTACTATAGAATCAGAACCGGTATTTCTTCTTAGCAGTTGCTGGCTGATCCTCGGCTAGCAACAACAGCAAATAGAAAGTTGGATACAATCAACATTCTCAAAGAACAGGTTGTTTTGGCTTGACAATACTGAGACAAATCGGCATATTAGCCGAAATAACATCTTCATCGTGACAAAATATGCCATTTACGAGTAGGTTGAAATATTGTTCTATTATTTATTAACAGGCTAATTGAATACTTCGTTAAATAGACCATGAACCGTCTATTCTTATAGATTGCTGGTGAATGCCCGGCTAGCACAGCATTGATAGAAGGTGTACATTGATATGAATAACATGCGCATGCGAATGGAATCTACTATTATTTTTAATGTTGCTATCTTATGTGAATTCTATTTAATTGAGGTAACTGTATTACAGAGTACATATGTATAACCTTCCGTATATAGCTTTAATTTTGAATTAATGGCGATCTCCTTCCTGTGACATGACTGTGTGAGTACTCTTTTTTAATTCCTTATGTTTCAGTTCACAGATAGCGTTATTTTCTCATAGATTATGCTATAATCACCACGCGAAAATTATGTCTCTGCCAAACAATTTATAATTGTGTGTATTTACAACGATAACACATTAAAATTGAAAATGATAATGAAATTTATTCTATAACATAGGCGCCACTTTTTTTTTTTTAGATTACTTGTATCTGAAAGACAAAAAAAAAGTTGGATTAGGGCACGAATTTGGGATTCTTGAGTGGCTCTCAAGGACCAGTGTATACTCCGAAAATGCAAAGCAGGTAGGCCTATACAACAAAAGTCATGATGATGCAAGCCATGGCGGCGACCCTGGGCCCCTGTTACTTTATTGATATTGCCATAATGTTAACTAATGTGCTCCTGTATTAATTCTGTCTTCTGATTTATTATCATCATAATAAGATTTTTTTTTTTTGCTCAAATTCTTGTGACAAAATGATGTTTTTAATCGCATCTTTTATTGTCTTCTAATATTTCAGATTTGACGTCTCTGACAAGCTGGTGAAGCATATTATGTCATGCTGTCTGTCAAGACAGCAGCAAGAACATCCGCGGGAGAAAAGCTCGACGGACTAGCTTTTACACCATGACCGACTAGCTGTAAAGCTAGTCCTGCTCAAAAGCTCGTCAGTCTGGGCTCATACGACTAGCTTTTGCTAGTCGGTCACGACGGACAAGCTTTTAAAATTAGTCTATCGTGACCGACTAGCTTTAAAGCTAGTCTGTCATGACCGACAGCTTGTAAAAGCTAGCCCGTCGTGACCGACGAGCATTATAACTAGTCGTCTTGACGGACTAAACTTGACGGACGTAGCTTTCAAGCTAGTCCATAGAGACGGACGAGCTTTAAGCTAGTCGTAATAAACGGGTTGTGTGAAGGAAAGCTAGTCCGTCGTGACCGACTAGTTTCAAAGCTAGTCTGTCTGGGCATCACTACGACTAGCTTAAAGCTAGTCGCTACGTCCTCCGTTAGTTTTCAGTGTGGATAATTGATGATAATTTTATTGGATGGTTGTTCCGTTTTGTGTTGATTGACCGATTTATTAATTCAATTCGGTAAATCATTAATTGGTCAATCAAATCAAAATATTGTTTGATTTTCTGATTAGGTCATGTGATTGACAATAATGGTTTAATTGACTTATTGACTGATTAATGTTATTATTTGTTAATTGATTGATTTGTGCGTGGATTTTGTTATTAAATTAGATGTTTGATTGTTCGATTGACCTTTGAAGGAAATGAGGTATTGACGCTGGGTTCACAAGCATTGGAATGGATGATGGGTAATCTTTGTGATACACTATTGGGATTTACTCCTGCATCTGTATGGTCCCAATTGGCCCGGAATAGTTTTAATCTGTCGCAATTGTTTCGTTATATATTGATTTATTGATTAATTGTTTCTTCTGAGTAAGAGAGGCTGAAAAGGTCAAGTTGATATCCTTATAAGATCCGAAGTATATATCATTACATTCGCATTGGGCGCTATGATATCGCTTCCATTATTAATTATTTGCGTAAAGCTTTCGACAATCTCCCTCACAACCTCTTATCAAGAAATTAGAATGTTTTTGGTATGACAGGACTGGAACTCGGAATGGTTTAAATCTTATTTGATGAAGAATGCAATGTGTGTCTTATGAGGGATCGTCAGTGTTTCTTCTGTTTACTGGGAGTTGCCACAGGGCTCCATTCTGGGCCTTTAATTTTTTGTATGTACATAACGAACTTTCTGGTTTGCCCTTCCAACCAAAAACACACGCTTAGTCCCTGTATGCAGATAATACGGCTATTTTCACCCCCAAGTTATGGGAAGAAACTCTGTACAAAACAGTTACAAAGAAACAGTAAATATCTCTCTCAAAATGGTTTTGGAAAACGGTATGATTTGTCAAGTGAAGATAAACCAAAGTTATGAGTTTGCGAGTAGAAAGAAAAATCCTCGAATTTAGAATAAAAATGAATGGTAGACTTTGCAGAAAGTAAGTGAGGTTAATATCTAGGAGTCAACCTAGCATCTTGACTGGTCGCCTCATGTAACGAAAGTTATAGAAGAAATCACATATTCTGTCATTCTATTCGAAGAATTCAACATTGCTTAAATGAAGTTATATTATACATTAATTTTACCCCATATGACTACTGCAGTACAGTATGGGCATCGTCAACAAGAAAAACCTTTAAGACTACAAAGATGTCAAAAATAAATATGCACGCCTAGTTTAAACGCTGATTACTGTACCCCATCAGTTCAGTTACTGGATACTTTAAAATGGCAATCTATAGAAACTAGATGCAATTTTTCAATATTGCATTTCAGTTTATAAAATCATTAATGCATGTCTTCTCCTCCATATCATACGAAGACTTATATCTTTTCGCCATAGCCTCCGACACGTTATAACAAACCAATTATACCTGCCTAAACCGAAACCGAAAACAAAAACGCTCATTCTCATATATGCACTAAACTATACAAACTCACAGTCGCTTCATATTCAAGTATCTCCTTCTCTTTCAATATTAAAAACGCCTCAGACAATATCAAACTCCTTGAACTCGTTTTTTGGCATGTAACCATCCCATGATTTAATCTTATATTTTTTGTTATTTTTGTAATTTTTTCTTGTATTTGTTTTATCATAAACCATATAACGTTTTTTCCTTGCTACTCTATTGATACTCATGTTATTCTTCCCATGAACTTATTATTTCAGTATGATTTATTTTATGCAAGTCATATGTACTGTCATTATCATTGTGATTATTTTAATTCTTTATGTTATGTTCATTTATGTACTCCTGACAGGGCTCCATTGTAAAGCAGGCCTTTTGGCTTGAACTGGACTACCCTGTCTTTTAAAGAAAACATGAATAAATAAATAAATAAATAAAATAATGATGACAACTCAATGCTCTATGTTTATATACTAGAATTTTTTCCGACTGGTCTTTGAGGAGCTCCTGGATCCGAATAAGAACGATCTCTTCCGATACATCAACGAAGGCGACCCGACCCTCTCTTCGGTCTGGTTTGGAAAGGTGATCCTTAGAAAAAATTAATTCAGGTCATACAAAAACTGAAGACTAGCTTATTTCATGGATGTGATTGCAAATCTATGTTAATAGAAACCACATTTGGATAGTGATTTTAATAAATATTTTACATTTCGAATTTCTAGGGATACAAATTTTGCAAGCTATGCTTTTTAATGGACCTCTTCATTTTCACAGAATATAAAATCAAGTTTCATTACAGTGTTTTGTAAATATTCCACTTTTGATTCATGAATATATTCATATGTATAACACCTAGCACCATATTTTTAAAAGACATAAACTTTAAGTTTCTCGCTTACATTGTAATATTCACAATAACTTTATCTCTGAAAGCACTGTACGTCAATGCGCAAAACGAGCCTATTTGTTTTAAACGAATGAACATATTTTTATCATCAATATTATTATCTACCACAGGAATGTAAGGATACACAAAGAACTGAGATTTGTGGTCTTCTGTTGGGGCTGTCGATATACAACAAGGCACTTGTTCCTTTACCATTTCCTCAACTGCTCTATGCCAAGCTACTTGGAAAAGGGTAAGTTTCAAGGGTTCAGCTCGTTGTTCCGAAGATTCGTTTGTCCGAAAAAGAAAAAGGGTTTGTTGTTTGTAAAGTTCAATATTGTCTGAACACATAAATTTCCTATGGCTGGATATTGGTATGTCCGAAAATGAAATCAGGTTCGTTCGTCCGAAAATGAAATAGGGTTATCGGACCTTCGAACCCTATTTTATTTTCGGACAAAAGAATCGTATTTCATTTCGGACGGACGAACTCTATTTTATATCTGAATAAACGAACCTTCAGACATATATATTATGAACGCTCTGATCATCGAGCAGTAGCCTACGGAATTTCAAGAAGGAAAAAGGTAGATGTGAAGTTGTGTTGGCAGATCGGGTTAGAACATTGTTCCCTTTTGCAAAAGAGCTTCAAATATATTTGTATTCTTGATGGAAAGTGTAAGACATCAGGGAATAGGGAATGTTGACTCCACTGCATTTGCACAGAAATAAACTAGATCATATGTAAAATTATAGGACAATCGAATCAAAGTCAAGTAGCGTTCTCTTTGTCTGAAACTCCTCGTGCGTATATGCTTTAATTCCAGTTGAATATATTATTATAGATTTTCCGGTCACTGTTAAACTATCTACAATCCATTTGACATTTCCATTAACCAATTTCGTCTGGAATGCGATCACATTTAAAAATCAACATTCAAATTCGTTTTGAGCGCTCAAAATAAGAAACTCGGTGGCCAAATTGAGAATTGCGCTAATAAATTTGACATTAAGAGCAATTATTGTATTTGTCAATTGTCATATAACTTCGTTGATGCGTAACACTGGTGAGAAGTTTTGTCTTTCTTAAATTGTCTGCAGGAATTTTGAATTTCACACTCATGAACGAAGTTGAATACCTATAAACAGTTTTGATTGCTCAAAAACGAAATTAAATGCTTTTAAAGTGAATGACCAATATCTTTATTTCGAGAGTTATCGTCTAAATTGAATGAACATTAACGAATTTGATTGCAAAGTGCTTAAAATTGACCTGGAAAATCATTTTCATGATCAGCCCCAAAACTGAGATGGAGGAGGTAGCAGAGCTGGATAAGGACTTCGCTGATCAGATGTCCAGGCTGAAGACAGGAACAGAAGAGTACGTCATAGGCAGTTGCTATGGCGATGAGCTTGAACTGGAAGATGGGCGGAGCGTTGAGATCACGACAGAAAATGTGTAAGAATACCTCAGAGTAATTTGGAAGATAAAGATCGAAGATGATTGTAATAAGATTTTGAATTGAATTCATGAATATAAAGCTTTTACTCCTGTAAAGAATTTGAAAGTAATTGCCCACAAAAGCGTCTTGTTTTATTGTGGTCCCACCTTGATCTGGTATTGATACGAGTATACCGAAGGCAAATTACGTTGTTGATAGTCCACCCGATGTTTGTATAGGAAAAAACTGTCAGATTCATTTCTGTACTATTTGGTCCTTTACTTTAACAAGATTTGTGTTATCAAGTTGGGCAGACATCTCACAACATGACATAGCTGTTTCAATTCGTGATCGATATATCAACGACGAAACTGCAATTTTTTAGTTTTCTCAACAACCAACTATGATTTGTTTTCCCCCAGACATCTTTACGTAGAGAAGATGATCAGAGAGCATCTGGTACCCAGACAATTCGCTGCCTTCCAAAAGGGGTTCAACAAGGTCTACAATGATCCCACAATCATGAGCATGTTCAGACCTATTGAGCTAGAAGCACTGGTCATGGGAGAGAAGCATTTCGATTGGATAGCTCTGGAGCAGGTAATTATAAGGTGGCATCTTACTTGAGGAGACGTTTCAGCTATCTTTGGAGACATGGTTGGTCTAGCTCGGCAAAGGTAATCGGTAGATCAGTGTATAAAAATACATGTGTAATTGTAAAACAGTGATTTTTGTAGAAATTTTTTTGTGCAGCAAAAGCTTTGAAAGCATAATAGTTGTGATTAAACCTTCTCTTAAATGAATTGAGCAACAACATCTCCCAAATAACAAAAGAAGGGTGTCTCAAAGATTAGGTGAATATTTAACTGAATCTTTACCTTTCTGCAGGTTTTTGTGTACTTGTGGTTTTATATAGTGGTAACCTCAGCAAACCACGCTGACTTTAGAGCTAAAATCCTTTCAGTTTCAGCTTACAATCACGGCGAAGTGTCGTCAAGAGGGTATTGGTTACCGTTCCCAACGCCCATGGTCAGCATCCATCATCAACGCAGCCAACCACCCCAGGACTAGTCCAGCTCAGGGGGAAATGTTCCCTTCTAACCAGCAAGGTGGGTAATTCGCACACCCAGGGGTACCTGGACGTCGATAGCAGCCCGAAACAAGGGCGTCTTCCCGGAGATCTGGTATGGCGGTTTATTGATTATTTATCCTCATGCTTATCCCCGGGGACAGGGCGTCGCGACCAGCGGTGTGGTGTGATGACAGGGGAGGTGCACTGCTTTCAGATTTCTTCACACAGGGGTGTAACAAGTACTCAATATTTCTACAGTCGCAGCTGCACGCAGGGGTGAGGGTGCTGGGGCTTCATGCACTGATATGAGCCCTACCATTACTAAGCAGCCATTTGGGGATGTGCAAACGGTCCTAATTTAAACCTCACCCTCAGCTCCCAAGAACCTTCGCCATGGGTTGGCGCCATTGTTACGGTCGTTAAACGTCAGGCCAACGCAGCCGAGAGGCACACATCAACTATGAATACAAGTTATGTACAGCTTCATCTAGTTCATTTTTGCAGGAGCCCTGAGTATCGCAATTAGGAAGGCAGTCATTGTCTTACGTCCACAATCCCACAGATCATTGGCCATGGTGTGTCATGTTTTCCTAAACCAAGATACTGTTAGACACCTTCTACTGGGTGGATCCAGTAGTACATTTGGCGGTTTGTAGGTGGTGGTAACTGGTTTTCTCCATAGGCATTCATAAGTCACAGATGGGATATCCAACCTTTAGAGAGGGGGTAGACTCAGTCTAGAACAGCCGGTGTCAAGATTAGGGACTTGTATGCACCGGGGTATGGGTTGTTGGAGGTATGTCCTAACTTCAAGGGATACATAAGTCCCGGGACTATCGCACGTACAGAGCCCCGCGACAAATCCGTTTACATAGACGCTGGCTTGCAAGTTTAGAAATGTGATATCTTCCATTCAAATCTATATCATTAGACAGAGCCTTGTTATTTCTGTAGGATTGGTGTGTAAATATGGTAGAGCTTGGTGAATGATGTGCGATATTCCCCGAGCTGTAAAACGAAGGGCAATTTTGATACAGCAGAGTTGTTAAAGTTCAACAATTTCGCTCATTATTCCATACAGGATAAGAATACGAAATGATGTTATCAGCCGACGATGCAGAAATACAAGTTAAATCTTTAATTAATATATTTTGTTTGAAGATTTTATTAAATTAAAATGCAGGCATTTTATTGGATAATTATCTTAAAATCACTGAGACTCTCAATTTTTTAGATTGGAATATATACTTTTTTTCTCTTATAATCATGGCAGCAGGTGGGACTACTCGAATATTTTCTATTGCACGTGCCTATATATTTGCAATAGATTCCTCTTCCTCCCTGCTAATGTTTTCGTAAATTTTGTAATTTTAGGCTTCAAAATCATCAAGCAATCCCAAAGCTCCAAGGAGACAAGTAAAGTGCAACCTGGAGATAGCACTTAATGGTGTTGACGTGGTGAGTACTAGACTTCACTCATGGTAAGAAATTTTTCTCAAGGTTGTTCACCGTCTCAATCACCGTTTTCTATTTTTTTATTCATCAAGCAGGGGACTGGCTCATTGGATGTACACGGAAGTTCAGCGAACGAACGCTTATCTGCTGAACGCGATATAGACTGGCTCATGTTGTTGAAGCCGCTTGCCTTAGTGTTTTTACGTTTGGGGAAAGCTTACTGCTGATAGTGTTGGGCCTGTCCATAATAAAATTTGATAGGAGTTACTGATTCTGCGGCTATTACATGTCCATTCTACTCATCATCGGGTCAATTTGTTGCCTATCTCATTTTTGCTATGAGAGACCGCGCCTTGTTCATGCTATAAACACTTCACTCGCGCACATCGCTCCATCTTCTCGCTCTGCTACCTCATATGTGTGGCGATATATATGAGAAAAAGGGTATAAAGAGCTCTGATATGCAATCCCAATATTTATGGTATTCTAAATTTAAACTGAGCTTAATCTCGCACGCCACATCTCACGCGCTCATCGCTCACGCTCGCGCTCGCGCGTCTGAGGGGGGGGGGAGGGGCAGGGACAAAATCTACGAAAAATTGCCGCGCTAGATAGCGCCACTGTCACTCGCACACTCACCTCCGCGTGTATTTATAGGTTATATGTATTTCTTAGATGTTCTTCTCTCATAACTGGTTTTCTGAACCTAGGTCAGCTTGGATGTTAGAAAGTGTGTGGATTTCCTTATAGGCGATACATACATCGTGCTGGTGCTTCTACGCCGAGCCTAGGATTGACGTTACATCAGTCACTGCCGAGATTTTCGGAGCTCGTGATCTACGTTGGCTACCTCAACGCTACGCCCTGCATCGCCAGGCACTACACGGGAATTTGTCATCAAGAGAGTAGTTACTTCTGTATTAGGAACGTTACGCAGCTGTAGATGATATGCGGACAAATACTTTAGTGTTGGTCATGCTATGCAGTTATGAGCTTTCCAGTGAGGGACGGGCTTGCCTCGCCCAATCTAGCGGCGCCTCGACGCGTCTCGAATTCTCACCTTTTTCGATGCACAGCCCCGATCTGCGATCTAACGGCCGTTCGGGATTTTTGGACAAAAAATTAAGGAGACTACTCCTGTTCGGTGTAGGCGCTCGCCTCTTCTTCAGCTTCCCATTGGCGATCTCATCTTACCACTGCCGATTCAGGCAATTGCTGATTAGGTAGCAAGTGATTAGACGCGGACACTGCAGTAGTTGCCTAAGACTATTCATATAAACTAGGAGCAGGTTCGTTGTCTTGGTAATTCTCCTCGGCATGTATTTAAAAAGATATGTTTCATGTTGTTGTCAGTGTTTACCACGTTTCTTGTTAGGTTGTTCTACGGTTAGGGGCAATGCCAGTCGTTCATGCGATAGCGAAACACAAGCGCTCTTAACACTGCAAGAAGATGCATTAGAAGCCTGTTTAAGGGCAAGACATTTTTGGCAATAGCGTGAATATGTTAGGGAAAACAAGAATAAAAAAAGTAAGTAATTCAGTGATGCTCTACCTTGTGTTAGGTAACAGAGTTTAAGAGTTATTTCGTAGTAGTCATTCTAAACTATGGTTCTTAAAGACACCCATATAGTTTTCTTGACCTGTGCAATGCCAAGTGAGTCTTGTACATGAGCACAGTGTATTGTTTGGTGGAAGCTAAAAAATGTGTAACTTATTGTTATATAATTTTTTATTCCTCATTTTTGACAAATACTATAGTTTAAAAAAGTTATGTTACTAATTTTGAGCAGAGAAAAGATTTAGGTTCTTATAAAATTCCAAGTGTAGATTGTAATTGCAACTCCCAATATTTATCTGGTTATAAGTATTTGAATCTAATGGTGATGCCAGACAAGAGATGACTAGAGCCATTGGTCGCTTATTGTAATTAATAATACTCTGGTATTTATTGCCTCCCTGAAGTTCCTAATTTTGTATACCAAAGTGTGTGTGATTTAAGCCTACTCGTGAACATTAATTTATGCACCAAGATTTAACTTAATACCAAATCATTTAAAATTGGGATTTAAGATTTATGGAGATTGAATGTCAGTGTGTAGAAAATGGGAAACATGAGTGGAACTGAGAACTTTATTGGTACATATTTATACCCTTGGTTTGTAAGTTTTAGATTCAGGCGAAAGATGGACAGTAATTGGACCCCACATCTTACTCCGGGAACATAACAAGGTTAGGTAATGCTAATGTACCTTCAATATTATCACGAATTTTGTTATCGATGGTGGAAGCACATATCGTTGCGTGCCTTTGTAGCCCATGATGTAAAAATAAAGTACATCTACGAGTAGATAGTCAGACCAAGACTGGTTAGTTCTATGTGGAATTGAAAGGCAAAATTACTTTTGTGATTCCTGGTGAACACAAGAGGCTTGGCAGCAGGCTCGTCACCGAAGTACGAAGTAACGCAAGGGTGATCAACGACTTTCTTATATAGGAAGGAAACATTTGTATGATTTGTCATGTGTCTCTCTTTTTCCATCCCTCCAAAATTGTTCCTTAACATTTTTTTTTCTCTTGGTACATTTGTCATAAATATGTTTAAATCCGGCTATTATAAATGAAGAGATCAATATTTATTAATTCTTTAAGTGAATAGATTTCTACGCAATTTATATTACGAATTGAAATTGTTATGAAACATGATTAGATGCGAATTTCTGTAAGGTTTTTATAAGGTATTCATAGGTAATTAGAAGTGTTCTTACATTAGTATTATTTCAATAATAGTTAATCTTAAATCATGTGACAAGTAAATTTATAGTAATTTATAATGGTGCCATCGTACGCTAACGTACCTATTTCATCAAAATTGTAGGTATAATTCTGACTCCCCCCAATATATTGTAAGAGGATTAAAGTTGCCAAACACGCGTATTTCTATATTACCACATCCATTGTATCTGCGGCAATAGCTAATATGCTAATATATTCGATAGTCTGCACATACAGGATGTCAGTTATAAAGCAAATACATCGTCGGCTTGATACCGGGACGACTCTAGGAAACGTTCACCTACGACATTCACGTCAGACGTTTTAAAGACGTCAGGAAAAGACATCTTTATGACGTAAATTTGACACACGTTGGACGTCTTAAAGAATCGTATACGTTCCATTATTAGTTCTAAAAAAAGACATCTTTATGACGTAAAAATACGACGTCTTAAGACGTCAAACGCGGGTGCAATTTACGTCATAATGACGTCCGTGGCTTATCAGGATGTGGACATTAATACTGAGTCCTATCCTATCCATATCTAACCTTATCCTAAAATTATAACTATGCTGTCTAACACAAGGCCCTATTATACTGGCAGTTTGTCCGGTCCGCTATATAAAGTGCACAAGACAAATGTTAAGGAAGACAGTTACTTATTATTAAATTACAATTTTGTTAATGAAATATGAAGAATTGTCATTATGAAGGCACCTTGAAATTGTGTTATACATAAAATGATAATAATTTTAAAACAATTTTGATTATGTCAATAACGCGAATGCCGGTTACATGGCTTAAAATTGTATATTTCTATTCCAATTTCCCCCTTTTTTCAAATCTCAAATACTGCTTATGAATCATTCATCAACAGAAACATTGTTATTTGGTCCAAATGAAAAGCAAAAAGTTGTCTTATAGACGTTTTAATAAGGACGTCTTAAAGATGTCGTATTTGGTCAAAAAATGACAAGAAAGTGGTCCTATAGACGTCGTAAAGAACATCAAAAGTTGTCTTATAGACGTTTTAAAGACGTCTTAAAGATTGTCGTATTTTGTCAAAAAATGACAAGGAAAGTGATTTATAAACGGTCGTAAAGACGTCTTAAAGATATCATATTGGGTAGAAAAAATAGAAAAAAATTGTCTTATAGAAGACGTTTAATAAAGACGTCTTAAAGATGTCGTATTTTGGTCCAAAAAATGACAAGAAAGTGGTCTTATAGACGTCGTAAAGACATCAAAAAGTTGTATTATAGACGTTTTTAAAGACGTTTAAAGATGTCGTATTTTTTGGTCAAAAAAATGGACAAGAAAAGTGATCTTATAAACGTCGTAAAGACGTCTTAAAGATCATATTTGGGTAAAATAGACAAAAAAGTTGTCTATAGACGTTTTAAAGACGTCTTAAAGATGTCGTATTTTGTGTCAAAAAATGACAAGAAAAGTGGTCTTATAGACGTCGTAAAGACATCATAAAGACGTCATATTACTGGTCATAATTTGTTGCTCCAAAAATAGAAAATTAAACGTCTTTTGAAAGTCATTACAAAGACGATAATCCAATCGCATAGAAACATGTAAAGATATTTAAATTATCAGATTCTATTAATCGTTTGGAAAGACGTCGTTAAGACATCGTAAAGATGTCGTGTTTACGACGGTATGACGAGTTGACCAGTTTTGACCAGTTTAAGACGTCTTTAAGACGTCAGTCTGCTATCAGGGATAACATAGAGGATGTCATGCATGCCTGTTGCTGCCCCTAATATTTTTTTAAAACCACATAATACACCGTTAATAGGGACAATTTTCAAAATCTGTCTCAAAGGCAGTTTCAAAAGACCGGTCTCAAAGTAGTTTCCGTGACTCATGAAACGTCTCGGAGACGTCTCCGCGACGTCTTCGAAATCCGTCTCAAAGTTGTTTCAAAGTAGTTTCCGCGAAGTGAGATACCCGAAAGCGAGCAATTTATCTCTACGTCGCCAACTCAACGATTTTGATTTGATTTGATTTTTTCGTCAAGTACAAAGTATAAACAGCAATTGATATAAGCTTGACAGGATGACACATGAAAAGCTCTAGAGCTTTTTTACAATGGGGTTATATCCTTAAAGGAGGAGTCCGGGCTGAAATGAAAAAGTTTTGTAAAATGAAGTAAAATTCATCAAGCACAACACAGAAAATTTCATCAAAATCGGATGTAAAAACAAAGTTATGCATTTTTGGGTATTGACTTTTTTGGAAAAAACAGTTCTTGGCAATGTCTCATCTCTCATTTGAATATTTGTATATTCAAATGAGCAAACTGATTGATGTCACAGTCCCCCTATTTCTTGTGTATTTTATATTATAATCCTAATTATCTCATTTTTTCATATATTGCGTATACAGAAAATCTGTCCCTCATACTGAAATAAGTATTAGCACTTGTGACCCTGAACATTCCACAAGGATTAATCCCTCTTTTTATGTCCTTGGGCAGAAAATCTTGATAATTGGTATTTCATACAATAAAAATACAAAGAAAGTAGGGGGACTGGATATCATCAGTTTGCCAATTTGAAGAACTGTTTCCTAAAAAATTCAAACCTAAGAAAATTCATAACTTTGCTATTTCTAATCCGATTTTGATGAAATTTTTCGGTGTTGTGCTTTTTCGATTTTACTTTATTTTTCTAATAATGCAAACTCCAGCCCGGATGAGTCCTTTAAGTACCCGAAATTATTATGTGATGGTTCCCCATCTTCGATATTAGAAATCTGACTGAAATTTTAAAAGATCGAACTTTTCATAGTTCAAACATTAAATTTTGGTCAAGTTGTCATTGTTAAGAATATGTTAAACTGAGATTGTCATCTGATTAATAAAATAAAATTTCAAACGTACCAAAGAAACTTTCTTTTCATGTCATCGTCGAGTTCGTGAAAGACCTCCCAGAACATTTTAATGGTAGAGTGCGAAGGCTGAATACGGCAGGGTGTACTTGGCCGACTAATAATCATTAAACAGGGAAATAGGGAAAATATATTTTCATATACATGCATGTATATACATATAATATTATACATATTTCTACACAATATTTAAAATTTCCAATTCATATTCTGAAATTTTATTCTTTACCGAAATTTTCAATCTGATGTTATTATCTCTAACAGTAATCTGATTTTTTTTCCCCGATGCAGGTATGCACATTGGTGTGTATATATATTATATAGTATATATATATATATATACAGTTCCGTAATACCGTTTTCGGCAAAAGCAGACGAAATTTATGATGAGACTGGTTTTAACTGTTGATGTTTATATTTTGTGTTTTTACTCTGTATAATTTTTTTCTCAATTCAGCCACTGGCTGCGATGAAATAATAAAACGTTCAACTCAATTTACCTTTGAAAATATCTGTTGAAATAGGGCATGAGCAACATTGATAAAAATAGAAAATGAATAGTTGAGGATGAGGACACCCCCCTTTAAATCTACATATTATGTATTGCAATTTTAAACTCTTTGCAATCGAATTCGTTTATGTTCATTCAATTTAAACGATACCTTATGGAACGGAGCCATCGTCAATTGAATTAACGTTTAGATTTTTTAATCGCGATCTCATTTCGGACGAAAGTGCTTGTAAGAAATGTCAAATTGATCGGAGAAGTAGTTTAAACTTGATCGGTAAAACCTATAACAAAATTTTTAAATAATAATAGAAATAATTATTATAATTGAAAATAATGATAATGATAATAATAATGCTAATAATAATCATCAATAATAATGATAATGATAATAATAATAATAATAATCAATAATAATGATAATGATAATAAAAATAATAATGATAATAATAATAATAACAATAGTAATAATAAGTATAATTTAAAATTAAAATTAAATAATAATATCTACGATCTTCAAAAGGCAGCAATTCTTGGAACCACCAGAGGAATTAAAAAACGCTTGGACATTACAATGATTTAAGTTGCACTTGAAATCACTTTGTGCTTTTCGTTAAAGCAAAATTTGTCAAGGAAAAATACAGACTTGATCCTGTTTAGTAATGCGCCAAATCCAACTGTGCGGAGTGCTCAAGGCTTTGAGTAAATAATCCTATGGTATTATTCATGGTAATTTCTGACATATCACCTTCCATCATGTCCATGACACGCGTTTAACTAGTTTGCAACTCCAACGATGTCTTGGAGTCTCGGCGACGTTTACACACCGTCGCAGGAAATAAAAAATGTTCTTAAGAGATTTTTCCCATCTCAGAGACGTCTCAGAGACATCTCCGGAGCTCGTAGCAACGTCTGAC
>CALNVZ010002100.1:65152253-65164975 GCA_940671915.1 Paracentrotus lividus | reverse complement strand
GTGCTTATTGCTGTTTGTTTTTTTGTTTTGCATAGGCCTAAGCAATGTCCTGGCGACATAAACTTGTGAGTAAACCTTTTTTTTTAGTTAATTAAAAAGCATTTAAATTAACATAAATTACATTGCAAAATATTCTGGAGGGGGATTTCAACATAATGACCGGAATTATGATTACGGTACATACACAAATCAGCCAATCGGCAGCCCCTCTCAAATCAGAGCAAAACCGCGATTTTATCGAGATCTGTAGGTCACCGGTTTAAGCGCACTCAGGCGCCTCTCGCGACCTGCCGAGAGCAATTCGCAACTATATTTAATGCGATCGCAGCGGAAAATTACGATGTCGCAGTTGTCAAAATGTTGGGGTGAGTAGATGTGCTGGTTATTTAAGTTTCTAAAAAGGTTTTAGAATTGTCATTTTAATGAAATATATTGTTGAAATAGAGTGCATTGATTTGAGTGTACGCTCTTTTTGTTCGTTTTCGCACGTTCCGAAAAAGTTGCTGGCTGCCTGACCCGGATTAGTAATCGTCGTCATAGAACATAAACAGTTTCTGATGAACGCAAATTTGCGCTTCCATTGCTACGAAAAAACTAAGGGGCCTTGAAGACCTTAAGTTAATTTTGGAATAAAGTTTTGTATTTTTTCTATGCACGAGAAACACGATATTTGTAAAAGACAGGGAAAATAAAAAAAAAAAAAAAAAAAAAAAAAAAAAAAAAAAAACTTCTTGCCTTGTCAAGAGATGAATAAAATCTTCAAAGATATTTACCAAGAGTTGACGCAGCTGAGTTGGGATGTGGATTACCAGTGGAAGATACGTTGCCAAGGAAACTCTTCAACCTGCCTACAGCGGCCAGGACCTTACGAGCCCAAACGTAATGAGGGTTACTGAAGATCGGGCACTCCATGAGGATGAGGTAGAACCGCAGAGCCTCTTCGTGGGTTGTGGACTGCGGAGCGTTGTTACAAAGATTTTCCGAAACCACCTTGGATATCTACGAGGAAGATGATTTATTTTAACTGAATGAAGTCTAGGACTCTTAAACAGTAAAGCCTATATTTGCAATACAAAATATGCATTAGGGTCTAATTTTAAATCAGTATCCTTAAACATAATTAAATAAGAAAAATTAAACATAGAGTTTTATTCACCATTTCAAGGAGTTTGGTGTTATTGTTGATCATTTCAAATACCGTTCTTCCTTCATTTAGATCGACGTTAAGATCATCTACTTCATTTGGTCTGCAGTGAAATAAACAAAATAAACAAAACTGTTAATTTATATTGAAAGTCGATTCAATAGGTCTGTATTATGATTCAAATTTGATGCAGACTTTTCAAACAAAGATTGTTTTCGGCAACGTGAAAGCTTTTTTAGATATAAACAAATGAAGTATCCAAACATCACACATTGCCGACTTAGATGGTGATTCAAGAAGAATCTGTACAATGCCATATGGAATAAAAAGAGAGTCTAGTCAACTCCTTTTTAGTAGGTACCTGTTGTGTTTGACTAACAAAGCAGAACAAAATAGAACATGTCACTTTGATAGCTACTATTCACGGAGTTGACCCGAATTTCTCTATGATGACAGTGTACAAAATCGACATGAAACGCCATTAAAGTGTTCGATGACTGAATGCAGCTTCAGGAATGCAACCCCAATCTTGTAGTCTGCTGTTCGGTGACTATCAATAGAAGATAAAGTTTTCTTCTTTAAAAAAAAATAAAATGATTACCCTCTTTGCTGGAAAGATGCATTGATACAAGCTGGAGATGAGAATATCATCTTTGCGTACCGGAACAGGGTACTCTTCTTTGTGATATCAAACTCAGCATCTTTTAAACTCTGAATAAGCTCGGCTGAAAGGGTATCTATCTTCCTCCTTGGAGCGAATGAGATATGGACTTCATCATTCTGTGTGTGAGTATACAACATAAAATTGCGAATATCATTGAGTCTATGTATTCTAAGTAGCGTTATATATTTAGTGTGTTTCAAAGGAAAAGTATTCAAATTCATTTCAAGAAACACAAAAACACAAACGATATACCTTTGATTCTTCGTGCTCAATGATGAAAATGCGTTCCTGTCCAGCACAAATTCTCCTCCAACGTCTTGGTGTTTGGCAGGAGTTACTCTCTTGACCGACAACTGCATCTCTCCCATGTCCCAGTGCTTCCTCTTCAGGACATTCATTTTCTTCAGTATCTGAAGACGCACCCACTGCAGCAACCAGATCAGACTCGCCAACCTCTAAAGTAAATAAGTTTCCGTCATGTAAAGCAGAAGCATCGTTTCCAGAAACACCCATTTGAGCAGTGTCCATGGTGTGTGGAGTCGCGTTATTCGTATACATTACGGTGGCAGCGGTGGGCTTCGCTGTAGGATCGGAGGAATTAAGTGCGACCTTATTTAACAACTGCGTCTTGGAGTGCTGGATCACAGTTTCTGACGGCATAGAGTTGGATCTAGTTTGTGTTCTATCAGAGCCAGGAGATGGAGTGGTACTCAAACTCTCTTTCAAGAATTTACAGTGCCCTTCAGATGACGACGGACAACCCTTAGACGCTTGCTCAAGAGATTGTTCAATTCCAGCAACATTGTCTCTGCATCTTTGCTGGTCATGTGCTACGACGCTCTCAATTGGACTCGACGGTTCCCAGACGCTCTTGTCAAAGGCATAATAACCAGGGGGCCAAGTGGTGAGTGAATCTGGTTCCAACAAGTCAACGAACGATCGTCCATCTAAGGGATTGAGTTGTAGGTTCTTTGAGGGGCCGTCCTGTTCGACCGTGTCATGATCGAGAGCGTACAGATCACCGTTAATTTCATCAACTAGGTAAGTACATCGTCTGCAGAGAACAAAATGAGTTAGATATCAATACTCTTTAAGGTCTTAAATAATGGGGAATCATTGATGTCTAAATCTCATTATGAAGTTGATGTTTAATTGTCTTTATTAATACAATCATATCAATATGGATATTTTTACTCAAAGAAGCTGAGAACTCACTAAATAAGATGAAACTTTCGTTTCCTGAACCAAAATCTAGCACAAAATATGACAGTAGTTTTATTAATGACCCAGTAGAGACCTCTGTGTATCAATGATTTAACTTAACTGTCCATCAGCCTCATACAATAACTGTTAAGCCCGTTCATATATCATTAATCATTTAACAATTGCCAATTTGCTATATCAAATAAATTCGAATAAAAGCACTCTTTCATTTGATAATAATTTAATAGTGGTGATGAAGTATTTTTTGTAGCAAAAACCAAGACTTACGAGGTAGATCGTATGGTTGAGAATGTTTGGAACCTATAAGGCTGCCAGGGTCTAAGCTCTGATTTGTTCCATTGCTCAAAATCACATGGGAATCTGCCAGCTCCAATCCCGTACACTAGCAGTTCACCATTCTACAAAAAGAAAAATAGTAAACTGTATGTTGTAGCATAAAGTGTTACCATTATTGTAAATCAATAGTAATCAATCGTAAACCTTGTTGTATAGACTCCTTGCATAAAAGTCCCACTATAAAGCAAAATGGTTGTTTCGAATTCGCTATTAATCATAACTTTTTCAATGTACAGGAGTTGGTCAAGCGGTAACGCTCATTGTCAATTCTCTGAACCACCCTACAAACTCATCCTGATCGGACCGAGGGTCAAATCCCAGTCACGTCTTTCAGCTAGTGATGTTAAAAGGACAATCATAACTGATTGAGCCACATTAAAAATACAAAAACAAAACAAAAGAAAAAGACAGCAACAACAACAACAAACAATCAATCAATCAACATTAGGCAATCGATGAGGTAAAACATAACTCTATCCTAATCATAATCAAAAAGATAATACAAATTTCAAGGCTCTTTTGAAACACATCCATGGCATTGGTACCCTCGTTTTCAGATTGTCAGTGGCATTTTGCTTCATATAGTTGTGGTCAATTCGGACCCACTGGATCTACCTAATATCAGCTAACAACGAGATGATGAAAACGAGAGACATCCAGGGCTTGAAAATGGTTATGAAATTATTTGGTTTACCTCTTTGAGAAAGCTTGTCTGGTTCGTTCCACAGGAGATGTCCTTCACTTTCTGTTGTGACATGTAACCCAACTTGACGGGTCGTTTCACATCTAACGAAGATGACATGGATAGAAAGATAAATAACAATTATGAATTGGGGTGGGGCGGGATCTTGCAAAAAAAAAATAGATATTAAGTTGTGGAAAAAAGCAGTGATGATTATATGCAAATTCTTGATTTTTTTATTGATTAATTGAATGATTGATATCTTTATTCATTCTCGGTAAAAAAAAAAAAACATGATTAAAAATACAAATATTTCAATAGAGGTTCAAAATTAATGCACATAATGCAATGAAAAATTATATATGACTTAACATATAACAGTTATGCAACAATAAAACAATATAAATATCACAATAATATTGAATTATGATTTAAAAAAAAATAGAGGAAACATTATGGGTAAGCAATATTCAAACCATGAACGCAAAGTTTCAAATAAAATTGGAATAAATAGAAATAACGGAAACATGTATTACGACGATTATAAACAAATGTAACCAAAAAAAAAAAACAAAAAAAAAACGAAACATATTTATTTGAGGTATTCTGCATACAATGGACCCCTACGTGATTTTTATTGGAAAAGGCTCTTTCTCGCTGGCTATGTCTATGAGACTTAAATTTTCAACTCGAGTCTGCAAAATCGCGGAGAAAAGGCGTCTACAGAGTCTCCGTGGATCACAGGAAAATCAAGCATATTTGACTTTTGAGACTTTTCTTAGTCGCGAGCAAGTTGTAAAGACGTCGCCACAATTATTTCTGTATACCACTAAGAGAGAGAGGAGCGTCTTGACGTCTCAAAGACCTTTCCAACCCAAATGAGACTGCCGGAGAAGTTGCGACGACTTCTGGACAAATCTATTATCGCCTTTTCTGTAGAGGTCGCCGCAAATTTGTATGTCTTTGGAGTCTCCGCGACTGATCGGTCATGATAGTCGCAGCGACGTCTCTGTCAGTGAGATATAGCCTTAAGTTTTAAAGGAGTTACCTTCTATCTGCTGCAATCCCAGCTGCCCATGCGAATTTCTGCCCCACACGAAGACTGACCCGGAAGATGAAAGAACAACAGAGTGGTCGCCGCCAGCGGCAATGTGTTGCAAAGGGACCCCAAGGAGAGCCTGAATCTCCTTAGGTTCATCCACGTGGAGCTTTCTTTTCTTGCCCTGGGTGTCGACACCACGTTGGCTATGAGTGTTGCTTCCCCATGAAAACAGCCGCCCATCTTTAGCCCCAGACATGCCAGAGAAATCAAAATATTTTTTATTTTAAGTTGAATGAAAGTAAATAATAACAAGCCTTAACGATTTCATTTTGAAAGATTTAACATGAAAACACAACATGCGGGAGAGAGCGTATCAGGACAACTACCCCTGAACAATTACTCCCCCCCCCCCCGACCATAGGGTTAGAGTCAGGTGTAGAGTTAGGGGTAGATTTTTGACGGGGTAGTTGTCCAAGGGATAGCTGTTTTAGAAATGGTAGAGAGCTAGAGCTTACAGCTTGCAAGTGACGTCACAAAACTAAAAATTTCAATTATTCATAAATCCATTGTCCAATAAACCTGGATTTTCTTCGAACCCCAGTAAAAATTTTCCGCATGGAATATTTTTCGGGCATGGACTTCCCCTTTCAGAGGATATTTTTGAAAGAATACATTCTTCAAATTCTATCTTCTTGGAACTAAATGTAACTTGCAATAATATACTGTATATGTGTTGCGTTCTCACGGATATATTTCTTTACCATGTTTACTGTTGATCCAAACCTACACTGAACGACATTTGGTTAGACAAATCTAAATTTGACATCCACGGCCCGGGAGGGGTAAATGGGTACTGCTCGGAAGAAATTACTGGTAGGTAAATGCTGTGCTCATCAAAATTGGTGACCTATACTAACGTGCCTATATATACCGAGTGAGTCAGAAAAAAACTAAACACCTAGAAAAATGCCAATAAGAAGAAAACCAATTAATGAACCCACAATTGTTATACATATTCTGAGAGAGTAATTTCTGCCGCATCTTCTGGAACAATTTTTTTTTTGTGGTATGTCTTTCTGCTTGGATGAACACGACGCATTGTTTGCGAACATGTAAATTTCGAATTGTGCAAAAGTGAGGATAAAACTCAAACAACAAAAGCGAACAAAAAAGCAACTCCATCCTAAATGAAATAGCATCACTTTTTTGACGAAAATGTTTTGAGCCAAATAAAGTGCCAAGGGTGCTGTTCAGTTATTGACTAGATTCTGAGGAAAAATGAGATTGATTCATGAAGTAATCCATGAATGAGTACACATTAAAGAGTAAATTGTCACTGAACGACCTAAAAAGGCCTCTTAATACTTTTGAAAAGTGATTATTTTGTCTTTGACGTGTGCTCATTCATGTTTGACTCTACAGATCTCATTTTCACACAAAATGTAGTCGATATAACTGTGTAACAACATCCCTGCCAAGTTATTTAGCGCAAGACATTTTCGTTGAAAAGTTACGCTATTTTAATCAGGATGGAGATGCGTTTTTGATAGCTTGTCTTGTTTTGATTTTACTCCCACTTTTGCACAATTCGCAATTTACATGTTCGTAGACAATGCGCCGTGTTTATCCAAGCGTACAGATATAACACACAAAATTGGCACCAAAAGATGCGGGAACAGTTACTCTTTCAGAATATGTATAATAATTTGTGGTTTATAAATTTATTTTCTTTTTAATTACTTTTTATAGGTGTTAGTTTTTTTCTGACTCACAGTACAGTCTGTATCAAATAAAATGTTATTGCATATGAAGATTAGTCACAACCTGGTAATGCTTAAATTATATAAAGCTGGAAAATAAGCTTTCTTCTGCATTTTTTTTTTCTTCATCTCGTTTGGTGCTGTAGATCTTACGATCTGCAATAGCAATTCATTTTGCGCACGACGTACCATTTGTGTAGGTTTCAAACGTAAGGGTGGTATCTCACTTCGCTTAGACGTTTCCGCGACAGAATAGAAAATTTCGTCTCCGCGACGGATAAAAAGTATTAGAGACGTCTCCGATTTTGCGGAGACGTCTCGGAGACGGATTTGGGACTACTTCAGACTTTTTTTCATAAATTGTCGCGGAGACGAAATTTTATATTCTGTCGCGGAGATACCACCCTTAAGACGCCAAAATGAACGTAAAAGAACAATTGATTTGTGTCAAGTTAATTCTCATGTCTTCACACAAAAATCAGCGTAACTGTTGTTCTGCAAAAGCAAATCATTTGAAACAAAGTGCATCATCAAGAAAAATCCTTTAACCTTAATTACCACATACACACCTATATCATTTCCCCCCAACTGCACCATTTTTTTTAAAATACAGTTTATTATGCGCTTCCTGATAGTTGATATGAGCGCTATACAACAATAAGTGCTGTACAAGAAATCATATTATTTTAATTGGGAGAGGGGCGCTTTGGAACCACTTTGTCAGCAGCATGGAATAAACTCGAGTAAATATTAAGATTAGATTAGATTAGATTTTAGATATTAGATTACTAAGTTTTAAAATATTCACCCTTTATTTGAGCAAATTTTATCCAGAAATGGCTCAAATATCAAAAACAAAATATTTTTCTCTTTGGCGTTGGTGTCGTTTATTTCGATCATGGTATATAAACACTACGCAAAAAGAAAGTTCCCCCTATTTCAGATATCAATAAAAAAAAATTCAACCAGGAGGAGTTTTAAAAATCTAATTATATGTCCATATAGGGAATATAATTAATACAATGGGAACGAATTTTAGGAAAAAAAATCATCAAGTCATGCTTCAGTGAGCAATGGTTGAATGCAAAAATGTCATTTTTTGAAGTTCGCAAGCCTAAAATGGCAACTTTGATTCAATGATAACGGACCCATTTTCAGATTTTAAACATTTTACACATCAGAATGTATGCAAAACGTGCCTCCCAATATACGGAAAAGAAATTTGCGTCAAATTTCACGGTTGAGTGAGTTTGCATTAAAAATTGCGCAAACTGCCATTTTTACTTCTTTGCCATGGTATATTCGATCAAATGTGATGGAATTTAATGTTCATCTGCAACTGAAGATGAAGTATTAAGAATCATAACTCGATCACCGTCTTCTACTTCTTTTGATGATCCCTTGCCAACCTGGATCCTGAAAACATTCGTAAATATGTTTCTTACTGCCTATTCTGTATTCACTTTCATAGAAATCATAAAATGAATTCTTCGAGCTGCGTCGTGTGTTTCCTGCCTCCTGGATTTCTTTCCTCCGAATCAAGCAATCTCTACTTTTTCCTCTCCAACATCCGCTCTCTCACCTCCTACCTACCCAGCTTTGTGTTCCTCCTGTCCCTGATATCCTTCAAAGTCTTTTAAATTTGCCATTGTTCGCACCATTTTGAAAAAAAGCCCAAAAATTATGAGATATTGAGGAACTGGAAAAGAACTACCCCGCCCCTATATCTAATCTTAAAGTTTCTTTCCAAAGTTTTGGAACAGGGTCGTCTCTTCACCCTTCGATGAACATCTTGATTGATCAATGGCCTTTCCAGAGCCCCACCATGGTCAGCATACAAAAAATTATCAGTGGGACGGAGACGGCCTTTGGTTCAACGTTTTCATAACGATTCATCATGCTTAGCGCCTAGATAATAAACAAGCTGTTATTTATAGATTCTTCTTCGGATCTGCTCGTCAGCCGTTTGGACACCATTGCACCAAAGACATCTCTACAAAATACGCCTTTCAGATGTTAACCATTAGAGACCGTCTGCACTGGTCTGGCTCAGATTCTTAATTATAGTGATCGTTCGCCAGTCAGTGAAGATTGGCGAGACAATGTGTGTCTCCAGGATTGCGCCTCTATCACTGGTTGTCCTCATAGGTTTCAGTTTAGGCCCGTCTTATCTTCTTTTTGTTCAGCCATTTATTCTAAACCCACATTGCTTATATTGACACGAGCTCATAATGTTACATGCTCCATCTTGTATGCTGGATGATACTCAACTTTTCATTCCATTCCAATCCGTCAGATCAGGATGATTTGTACTTAACAAGACGTTCGAAATTAGAAAAGTTCTCTTCGTGTTCGCTAATACTCAAAGCTCTGTGGCATGAACAGGAACAAGCCTTAAGGCTCAATTTGACGCAAGATCCGTGAATTTTTACATTCTTTCATCTACACACAGAGGTTGAGTTATCGTTTGATACTATTCGTGTGGTTAACTCAGAGCAGTTTTATTCCTCACAATTGCACCCGTAATCTTGGAGTTCACATAATGTATCGATAGTGTCTCTAAGTCACTTCAGACAACTGACCATGAATTTGTAAAAGACATTGTCAGGCCATGTTATTTTCAATACGAAACATTTTGCCAAATTCGCAAGATTTGTCAAATAAAACTCTTGCCATTCATTATTCATTCTTTTTTAATTTCACACGCCTTGACTATCTGCCAATTTCTCTGTGTACTATAATATGCCCATCATTTCAATTAGCTAAGCCTACAACGTATTGCGCCACACTCTGCTGCCTCGAACGTTTTGCTCAAGGACCCTTCCGCCAAAAGGGGACGTATTTCCCCTGTCTTGAAAGCGCTACATTGGCTACCAGTTAAAGCGAACGTACTCGAATACAAACAATTGCTGCTTGCTTACTGGACGGCAATGCATGGCTGTGCGCCTGCAATATATATTCAATCTTCTTACCAGAATATCGCTTCCTAGTCGTAATCTCACGCTCCTCAGGGAAACAAAAACTTCGCTTCCGCTTACAAAAAGAAATGTGATCAATCTACGGAGGAGATCGCGTCATTCTTTCTTCAGCTGCGCTCCACAGCTTTATGCGAATGCATTACTAAACAACGATTCGTAATCTTGGAGACATTAAAACGTTCAAATCTCAATCTCAAAACATTTTCTTTTGTGCGAAAGGACTAAACTAACTTCAAATATTAATGCTGTTATATATTGTAATTGTAGTTCTTTATATACGGTTAATATCAAAATATATATTGTTGTGTTTTACTGTCTGTTGTGTTGGACATCGCGACAATCCTTTCCTCTTTTGACTTTGACATTGCAGATTTAATGTCATCTGTGCAATCTGTGCGCCTCACAGGCTGTTCCTCTTATCTGTTTTAATGAAGAGAATTGTGTTTGTATACTTACATTGATATGATATGTATGTTCAAACACTTTATCTTGTTTTTACTAATAGTCCTATCGAATAATCCCCGCGCGAATTAGTTTTACACTAGACATCGCCAGATGGCGCTCAATTATATACAAAAATGCCGTATTTTTATTATTATTATTATCATTGTGTTAGTGTATGCAAACCATTATCCCATTCATTCCTCAACGCTAACCAGGTATTGATCATTGAATCCCATCAAGCAAACCAAAAAACAATACTGCCATTTTAGAATTACGAAGCACGTCATCTTTGTAGTTAATTTCATGCACTAGAATGCATCTCAATAACAGTTTTTGGCTTGTATTTATATTCTTTGGGCACGTGTCAATGATCCTATGGCATTTATTTACAAATTCATGCTTCAAATTCTTACTTTGATTGAATATAACAATTCTTTTCGGAGAGTCCTTTGATTTTATTTTCATAAAAATCCCGATGTTTCACCCCTCAGTGGGCACAAGATACAAGAAAATCATGAAAATGAGAAGAAAGTTTGGGACTCCGTCATGGTTCAGTGACTTTTCGAATACGTAATTTGAATCAAGATCATGTTAGTTAGAGACCGGTTGAAGCTATGTGCAAAGTTTCATTGAATAATTCACAGTCAAATGGATATAAAATTGAAATTTAAAATATGCCAAATTTCACTTGTTAAACTTTTGTAAAATCTCTGTACATATAGTCAATGGAGGAGGAAATCAATACCTGACAAATGTGAAATTCGGCCAATTTCATTGATGATTATTGTTAATTCTACTGTGAGTTATGTCACGAAACTTGGCACACAGCTTCAACTGATCTCGAACTAACATGATCTTTATCCAAATTACGTATTCGAAAAGTCACTGAACCATTACGAAGCCCCAAACCTTCTTCTCATTTCCATGATTTTCTTGTATCTTGTGCCCACTGAGACGTGAGGAAAAGAGAGAGATTCCTACCTCCAGCTGTATTACTCGACCATCGGAGAGAGGGCGGAGGAAATGATATCGACCACAGCATACGCTAACGATGTTGGTGACGTTTTCATGGGCCAAAGTAGGGAAGTCAACCTCGACTGGAAACATGTAATATCATACTTGATGGAACATTTTGAATCTTGAATCTTTTTGAATTTCTCGAATCTGATCTTGTGTATAATTAAGCAAGTATACTTTCATATTTTAATGTTATTTTTCTTTTTACTTTCCAGTCTCTACCAACGAATTTATTGACCAGTAGGCTACTGACTGTACAAATACTAAATCAGAATTAATATTAAGGAATGATTAGATTTTATGGTAATCAGTAGGCCGAGTTATTGTGAAGTTATACAAAGATGTGTAGAAATCGATTTTTCTACTACTAGTAATACTTCAAAACTTAACCCGAACAACAGCTACCTTCAGATCGCTACTAATTTGGCTATCCCAAATGGGAACCCCACTCCCCTCCCACCCCGAATCTGTATACCCTTCTCTTTGAAAGAGATCACCGTAGGATGAAATGATTGTTTACTTATGATTATTTAAATAAATATTTCCTCTCTTAAAAGAAAAACGAAACGCAAAGAAATGCCCCTCCCCCAAAAATAATAATAATAATTTAATAAAAAATGATAAGAGTCATAAACTAATGCACTACTGACCATAATTGTGTTGCGTGCTACTATCTACCACGTCACGGAGTATAGACACGCCTCATCAAAGGTTGTCATGACAATATGTTCTGTGTTACTATCAACATCAGCAATCGGACATCCCTTAAAGATGTCGTCCTCATCATCATCATGACGTCATCGTGGTCATCATTATCATCCAATGACGCCATGTTTTCTGGTTCTAAGAAAAGATCATTCACAAAAGAAAACAATCATACGTTAAAATGTAGAGCCCAACTCTGACGAAGTATTCAGGTGTCGAGGCCCCTTTTTGTTATACAGGCCTACAGGCGTTGCACGGCAATTCATTTATTCGTTCCAAATTAAAAAAGAGCAACAACAAAACAATCGATAAAGACAGCAGCCACTGAGATAAAAAAAAAAAACAGCACAATCATGACAATAATGATATTTCATTATAATTAGTAGGCCTATAGAAAGGTCTATTCTGGTGGCGCCAATGTTCAATTTAGAACCCGGGGTCATACTCTTTCAAGTCCACGCACCCTGAAAATGGCATATGACATAAAGTCAGATTTGCACCTATATTCGTCATCAGACTGGGGAAAAAAAATAAACCTAAAACAAACTGAAATTTAATATTTGAAAACAGCAATTTAAGCTACAAACATCAAATATTTTAATGAAAATGGCTTTTGAAGTTTAAGAACGTCGACAACGCCTGGAATGCTAAAAACAGAGTGCCTTTTCGACGCATTTCATGCATTTATTTGTGGATGCGAATGCTTATCACATCATGTGATGATTG
>CALNVZ010002100.1:65130763-65149877 GCA_940671915.1 Paracentrotus lividus | reverse complement strand
CCCCCCCCCCTCCCCCTCACTGATTTCTCCTGGAATATAACGATCTTTATAAAATCGAACTGTCGTGAAGTATCTGCCTTTCAAGAACCTATCTGGGCACTTATTATAAACTTCACTCCCTTTTCAGAAAACAGAAATTTTGCCTTTAAATAGTCCGATGTACTATGGAGTGAGATTATACCGAGTGAGTCAGAAAAAAAAAATACACCTAGGAAAATGTCAATAAAAAGAAGACCGATTTTAAACCCCAAAGTATTACACATATTCTGGAAGAGTAACTCCTTCCGCATCTTCTGGTACCATTTTTGTGTGGTATGTCTTTACGCTTGGATGATCACGAACCATTGTTGAGGATCATGTACATTTCGAATTGTGCAAAAAGTGGGTGTAAAATTAGGGTTGGGCGAATCTCAACTTTTTTTTTCAAACAAGTTGTTTCTATAGTAAAATTCGACGTGGAAACTGAAAATGACAATTTTTTGGCATACGTGAACGTCTTACGTCGCTAAAAGTGCGCAAAAACCAAATGGCCGCCAAAATTAGCGTATCTATGCCCCAATTATCATAGTTCCTTTTATACGTATATATTACCCAAACCCTTTTATTGGCGTTTTTTTATATGTCTTTTGGGTGTCCAGGGAACCCAACATGAATGTAATTCCAATGTTAATCCATTCGATCCGGCCGCTTCAAAGAAATGTGCAGGCCGAGTCAGGGGATAGGTCCCACCAGTTTGCTGGTAGTGTGTGGTAGTTAGTTCGTCAATATCGAGCAAAAATCACCTCATATCAAAATCACTAATTCTACCTATAACCAAACTAGGTAATTTTGGTCATGATAAAATTGTCAGATTTGAGCTTTTAAACCATCAAAATCCATAAAGAAACAAAATAAAACTGGTTTATACATATAAAGTGTGTGAGTGAATGGGCAAAATACACTGTTTTGGTTTTTTGCACTTTAGCGACGTCAGGCTTCATCGTACACAAAGACTCATTGTATATTTGATTCTACATCAAATTGACTATAGAAATAACTTGTTTGACATAACTTTTCAGAAAAAAGTCATTATTTGCCCAACCCTAGTAAAAATCAAAAACAAAAGCTATCAAATAAAACACAAAACACAACTCCATCCTGATTAAAATAACATAACTTTTTAACTAAAATGTTCCACACCTTACAGAAATTTACCAATTAGGAAACGGATCCATTTGTATCATATTCTTTACCGGTATAGCATATGATACAAATGGAATTGTTTCCTAATGGTAAATTAGGTATAGGTGCCTGAAAATTTTCGACCTTCGGCCAATCATAAGGTCATATATAAGGGTAGGTTAAGATGTCAAGCGGCTCAAATCATGTACATTTTACGTTTTTTTTTTTTTTTATTTTGCTCGATTCGGTGCCCCCTAAGGTCAATTTGGTGCCCCTTTGAGGTCATTTTGCGGCCCCTTTTGCGCGCCCACGGCCACCCGGGGGCCCGGGCCCGTAAAGCCATGCGCGTATTCTGGGGTGGGGGGGGCTTTAACGGTGGGCGCCCGTAAGGGCGCCCAAAATGACCTCAAAGGGCGCCAAATTGACCATAGAAGGGCGCCAAAACGAGCAAAATGTTTTAAAAAAAATTTGTTTAACAAAAATAAAAAAAGGGAAAATATACATGATTTAAGTCGATTGATATCTTCAACCTACCCCTACACCTGAAAATGACTTTATGGTTGGCCGAAAGGCCAGAAAAATTTTCAACACCTACCCCGACCCCCCCCCCTCTTTTAAATTTAAATTCTCATTTTTTTTTTTCTATTTTCTCTCATCATCAACCTGAATAAAAGAAACTAACAATGAAAAGATACTGAAAAGGGTGGTAAAATATGCGGGGTACACACCATGGGACGGGGAAAATAACTAACTCTTCAACAAATTAAAGCGCTGAGCAAAAGGATGTAGCTGAAGCAAGACACACAACCTTTATGAGCAACAGTGTACAAGAACCCATCATAAATAAACAATAATCAATATCACCACAATCGTCATGAAAATAATTTCGATGAATAATGTTGTAAAATGTAAATGTTAATCAAACTTACCTGTAGTGTTAAAAATATCTTAGATGATTCGTCTAAATTCAAAGCTGTGTAGCCGACGATGCGCGAATCACTCATTGGTATTTTTCCCAATTTGATTAGAAACAAAGATAAATAAGAGGTTCATTGCGAAATATACACTTTTCATGCATACCATTTGCAATCAGCTGTAAATGTTATTGTAGGATCCATCGTTTGACAACATCGTTATCATATGAAACGGGGATCCCCGTATCTTGCAGCGTCAATAGAGCTAAAAATAGCCGCTTGGAATACCAGACGAGGAGTCACGTGATACACTAGTCTAGCTATTGAGACACTATTTGATCTTTGGTGGTCGTGTTTGAAGAAAAAAAATCACCAAATTTGTCGATTTTTGTGACTGTCCCGCGAACATTTGAACAGTATAAATTTGATAGTATCTAGTTTTGTAGACAAACCAACTTTGTATCAAATAACAATATAGTAGGCTACCATTATAGGCTTTGTTGCATTTATATATTTGGGGAGGTAAAACAAATATGAGTATGTCCATGATATCTTTAATTCCATGAAATATACGAAAAAATACCCGAAAATCTTAGGGTAATTGTTAGGTCTAGGAGTAGATCACAATTTTTTTTCCTTTAATTATTATTATTATTATTATCATTATTTTTTGATGGCGTTATCATGAAAATACAAGAATATACACAAATGAAATGATATTAAACGCCTAAATTAGCACTTTGGGAGCTGGATCTTAGGGTCTGTGAAATATTCTAGTACACATATGCCAGTTTGAGGGAACCATGAACTCGAGCTGATTCGAAAGCGGTGCGGGTGTACTGAATACTGTCACATACATCACAGCATCACACCACACCGGTCGCAAAGGTAAGTGTCTTGAACCTTGAACACTCTCGCAATAAGCGTTTACGCTGTCGTGTCGGTCTTTTTTCAGTCCACCCGCACCGCTTTCGAAATCGCTCGTATTTATACAAGTCGTATTCACGAGTTTGCGTGTTTGAATGCGTAATTAGCAGCTTGTACCCCTGTTTTTGTGCGGTTATAATTCTGCATAGAAATGAATATTTTTAATAAATCATACTATCAAAATATAATCCCTAATAAGAAAGAAAATATGTCTTTCAAAATAGTAGAAATTGTGGGATATATATTGCGTTAAAATCCGTTTGGGAATGTTTTTAATAACTAGCCACAAATACGCTTTACTTTAAATGATTCGACGAGAAAATATGTTCATAATCTTCAGCTACTCTTCAGCTTTCCAAAAATACGCCAAACACAGTATTTCTAGTTTTATACCAGTCAGGAGCTAGATAAATGTGCAGTAAATACAAAATTGCTTCAATTACTGCGATCTGATTGGCTGGTCTGATTTTGAGTGTGATTTGATTTGCTGGTGCGAATCTCACCGGGCACCAAAGGTCACTGCGCGGTCAGGTAACGGCTCCCACTTGTTTCCAAATCCCGCTCGCATCAATCCTTGATTCAAGCAGCCAATCAGAAAGCCGCATTTTCTGTATTTTGGACTAATTTGCTTTATATTTTGCTAGCTCCTGACTGGTATAAAAAGTTAAGGATATTAAAAGTTACTACGTTTTGAAGCTAAGATTTCATTCTTTCCAAATAAAATTATGTAATTTTCTTTTGGAACCATGCAAAAATAACTAATTTTCTTGTCATTTATACCGAACGGAACATATGTTTTTGTTCCATATCTTTCACCAATACCTTTACAGTAGTCAGATATGATAAAATACCATAAAATGTGCATGATAGGTAGGTTTATAATTTCTTCTTTCTAAATATGTAAGAATCAGGAAATTGCGTTCACAAAATCAAAATCTACAAGAGTTGCAAAATCTCTGTTTTAGCCCGCAAAGGTCCGCACAGCTCCGCAGAGTGTAGATAGAGGACTGAGAGAGTTGTATAAATTTCGCACTTTTGGCTCATTATCGCTAACGGTGATGATGGACTGTTTTTCCCCTCGTATCTTTTTTTATTTGACTGCGGCACTCGAGGTTTTTCCACAAAAGTGGAACAACAATGACTGAGTCCCTAATCTCAGGGCTGCCAACTCTCACGCAATCTGCGTGAGTCTCACGCAATTCACCCAAATCTCACGGTCTCACGCTAATCAACGAAGTTCTCACTCCAAACCCCCAAAATAGAAAGTACAAACAAAAAGTCTCAAAAATTCCTAGTATTTCGGATATTCCATATATGCCCCGGTCGAAAGTTTCAACATTTAAACCGCTTGCGCAAAGCTAAACCAATGGAAATCGGTTTCGGTTGCCGCGCAAACACGAGCTAATTTAATTGTGATTGCTAGTGACGCCTTCACTATCATGATGCGCATGCGAGGTATAAATTTATGTCGACTGCCGCTGTACGTCGCGCCCGGGCCCAAGCCCCGTGTGGCTCAGCAGAGTTTGTGCTCGCGATGGCCACGTACGTCTGTCAACTATAGCCCTCTACGACCAGACAGTACAGCGCTGATTATCGTTCATGGTGAGTTGAAAATAAATTCCTTACAAAATCACGATCTTTTTGATGATTTTGATTGTTGTATCTGAGAGTGAGAATGATTTTGGAAGGGTACAATATAACCTGTTACTTAATTTAGTACATGAATCCTGCCTTTTAATTGTAGAAATCATGACTAAAGTATGCACCAGATTACACCATTTCAAATGTCAAATTGTAAAAGCTCCCTACCGTGGAAGGGGGGATACCCCCCTTCCACACCTTCCCCCCCTCGGGCGCTTCGCGCCCTCGGGCTTGGTCGCTTCGCTCCCTCGCAGTATCTCACTCCAAACTTTCACTCACGGTTGGCAGCCCTGAATCTGCTAATAACATCAGTACAGTAGACATATTAGTTCGAGATTCTCTTGTAACTGTAGTGTAGACTGTGGTTTTTGACTTGGTACATCATTTTTTTTCTTCAATTCACACTTGCCTAGCGATGAGCAGGGGGATTGGTTTTAGATTTTTTTCCCCGGCTGTTGGCCATTAAGAAATTCATCATAATATCGGTCTTAGTCGGGTCGGTCGTCCATCACAAAGTTTTTTTTGTTTTTGTTTTTACTTAGGGGGGGGGGGGTGGTGGGGTGGGCCCAAGTGTTACCCTTTTCATTCTGTACAAAATCACCTAGTTCTATAACCAGAATTCAGTCATTATTGCTAATAAGATTACTATAATACTGTTTGTTTTTAATCAAAATGAACATGAAACATTAATTTGGGGATTGTGTTGTTTAGGCATTCTATATTACTGAGCACATTTTGTTATAGATTCGTGTAACAAATCATCGACTCATAATAATTGCTGGTTGGTAAAGATATACGTATCTGTTTCTAGTGTTAGTAGACATGGCATTGATTTTGAATGCCCTTTATTATTTCATTTATACCTTTCATTTGGTTCAAATCTTTATGCTGCCCTTCACTGAAAACCTAAACGGGTAGACCGAATAGCTTTAAAGCTAGTCGTAGTGATGTCCAGACTGACTAGCTTTAAAACTAGTCGGTCACGACGGACGAGCTTTCCTTCAACACAACCCGGTTATTACGGTATAGCTTGAAAGCTAGTCCGTCAAGACGGACTAGTTTTAATGCTCGTCGGTCAAGACAGACTAATTTTAAAGCTCGTCCGTCGTGACCGACGAGAGACTAGCATAAAGGCTGCCGCGGTGTTCTTGCTGCTGTCCTGACAGACTAGCATGACGGACGAGGTTAATATGGTTTCACCAGCTTGTCAGATACGTCAAATCTTAAATATTGGAAGACATTATAAAGATACGATTAAAAACATGCATTTTGTCACAAGAATTTGAGCAAAAAACAAAAAACATCTTATTATGATGATATAAATCAGAAGACAGGAATTAATACAGGAGGCACAATTAGTTAACATTATGGCAATTATCAAATAATGGGGGTACGGGGCCCAGGGGTCGCCGCCATGGCTTGCGCCATGACTTTTTGTTGTAGGCCTACCTGCTTTTGCATTTTCGGCGTATACACTTGTCCTTGAGAGCCACTTCAGAATCCCAAAGTCCGTGCCTCTAATCTAATATTCTTTTCTTTCAGATACAAGTAATCTGGCCTTATCATGCTTATCGTCGTTTCAGAAACCAATCGCTCATAATTATGCTTGTACATAAAGTGAATGGGGGTGGAAAGAGGAAACCAATGCGTGTGACTGAATGAAGAGCTGCTGTACAAAGTGAATGGTGGTTTCCTCGATCACGATTATGCCAGTAATCTAAAAGAAAAGAGGCGCCTATATTTATTATTAGAGTTAAATTTCAATTTTCATAATTTAATGTGATTGTTACTATCGTAGTAAATACACACAATTTATAAATTGATATGGCAAGACATAATTTTTCGCTTTGGTTATTATCGCATTAATCTATGTGAAAAAAATAACGCTATCTGTGAACTGAAACATAAGGAATTAAAAAAGAGTACTCACACAGTCATGTCACAGGAAGGAGATCGCCATTATAATCAAAATCTTAAGCTTTACGGGGGTATATCAAGTGTGCGTCTGTGCAGTTTGCTCGTTAAACGGAATTCACATACAGATCATGCAACTAATAGTGATGTCCTTTTCGCAATGTGCATGTTTTTCAATCAATTCAAATCACCTTCTATTCACTGCTGTTGCTAAGCCGGGCATTCACCAACAATCTATAAAAATAGACAGTTCATGGGTTCTATACGAAGTATTCAATTAACCTGTAATTAAAGAATGGAACAATATTTCTAACCTACTCGTGAATGGCATACTTGTCACGATTGATGTTATTTCGGCTATTGTACTGCTCTCAGATTGTCAAGTCAAGGAAACCTTTGTTTGAGAATGTTGATTGTATCCAACTTCTATTCACTGTTGTTGCTAAGCCGGGCATTCACCAGCAATCTGTAAGAAAATACCGGGTTCTTGAGTTCTATAGTAGGGGAGACCGGGGACAAATGTAACACGGGGCAATTGTAACAGAGGCTCCCATTCATAGCAGAAACACGCTATAAACTTAAAATCTGTAGAGAACATGCGCATTTAATCGCTCCACATGCTGTATGAGTGTTAGCAGATTTAACGGTTCGTGGAACTTTCTACAAGCGAAAAAACCGTTTTTTGAGCATAAAAGTAATATTTCACATTACCATTGTTTTCTTCTGGACAAATATGTGGATGAGCTACGGCTGTCATTTTTGTATATTTAGAAATTATGTTCTTAGGCCATATTTGCTAAAGTTCAACGACGAATACCGAAAGCTAAGATAGAAAAAAATCTCTCCAAATATGGTCACCTCTGCCAGGGCAATTGTAACAAGCTGTTACAATTGCCCCTGTTTCTGTTAAAGTAACTCCCGTAGGAACCGGTAAAGCAGATTTCCGCTGAATCAACACCAAGCTATTAAATAACCAATCAGGGGCCGCGGAGTGTTTTTGGAAGTGGAGGGCTGAGCGGCAAGTGGGAGGGGAGTGGGGGGAGGGGGGGGGCTGAACAGACTAAAAATCACAATTATGGTCATTTCTCCCGTTTTTTGTACACGTTCGCTGACGAAGCCCTCCCAGGCTCCGTGGCCCTGCAAATTACATAAAAATATTACAATTGTCCCGGAATTTGTTGCTTCCTGTAAAACATAATTAAAACATAATCAGAAACCTCTGAACCATGGAGCTAGTATTAGAGACGTCTCCGAGACGTCTCCAAGAGTCTCCGCGACAATTTATAAAAAAAATCCGTCTCCGAAATTCAGGAGACGTCTCGGAGACGTCTTAATACTATTATTCCGTCGGGAGACAAGATTCCTAAGGGAGATAGCACCCTTAGCTCAAGCATCATAACTTTGAATGTATTTCAATTATAATGCTTTACAAAAACAAAAGGTAACAACATCTATAACCTCCGACATGAAAATTAGGGTGGTATCGCACTCGCGGAGACGTCTCCACGACAGAATAGAAATTTCGTCTCCGCGATGGATAAATAATATTAGAAACGTATCCGAGACGTCTCGAGACGTCTCCTAAATCTCGGAGACGGATTTTTTTCATAAATTGTGCGGAGACGTCTCGGAGACGTCTCTGCGATATTGGAGAACGTTTTTAATACATTCTGTCCGTCGCGAAAAACAAAATTTCTCATTCTGTCGGAGACGTCTCCGCAAAGTGAGATACCAGAGCCCTCAAGTTTTTATTCTTGTTGTTGTTGTTTTTTTTTTAAATAATTTATATTACTTTACTGGAAAAGAAAAAAAGTAAAAATATGAAGAGAGTGACCTTTACGTTCTTTAATGCCAAGATTGTAAATAGGAGTAGACTGGATATAAGAAAAATAGCAAAGAAAAGCCTCGTTGATAAGCTCAAGTATCAGAACTTTATAACTTTGAATGTATTGTCGATTATTATGCTTTAACAAAAACAAAAGGTAACCATACTATAATCTCAGACATGAAAATTCAATAACTTTGAACATATCTGTCTAATATACGTTTGTTAGAAATGCAATGAAATATTGATATTTCCGAAAAAAAAGTGCCTTTAGTTTGTTTATCATTTGTTTCACTGTAATCAAGAGCTCAAGTTTGTTATTCTTGTTTTTTTTTATAATTTTAACACTACTAAGAGAACTTCAGAACTTCATAACTTTGAATGTAATACAATTAATAGTTTTTTTTTTACAAGGACCAAAGGTAACCATATCTATGAGCTCAAACATGAGGAATAAATAACTGTGAACATATGATTTTATTTCATTTTATTCGTCGAGTGTTCATGGTATACACCACATAAAAGAAACACTGACAGGATAGCCCGTGAAAACCAAAGGCCTATTTACAATGGGGTCATATAAAATGGGAAAGAGAATAGGGACCCCCCGCCCGACTTGTTTTTTTCTTATTAAAAAACGCACATATTAAAAGAGAGACAGAAGAAAGAGAAGGGAGAGAAAGGGAGAGGCGAGAGAGGAGAGAAGAGAGAGCGGGGGGGGGGGAGGGCAGATAGGAAAGTAAAAAGTAAAAGAGGGAGTGAATGAAGAAAAAGAAAGATAAGAAAGAAAGAGAGACAGAGGAGAGAGAGAGGGAGGGATGGCAGCCCCCATAAAAAAATAGAAATATATTTTCAATATGATACCTGAAAATATATGTCCTAATAGTTTTGTTTAAAAGGGCAAAGACATATTGATTTTGCCAGAAGAAAAAATGGCGTAAATTTTGAAGATTGATTTTACAAAAAAAAAAAGAAAGAAAGAGAAAAAAAAGCTGTAATTTTTACTTCTCTCAGAAGTATCACTTTATTTGGCAAAAATTGGTTATAGTCAAAAGGCGTAAGCCTAACATAAGTGTTATACAACATTGTCCAGTTAAAAGATATATTGTGAAGGTCAAAGTAGATAAAGAACCAATATATGAATTAATGAAGGTTCTAAATTCTACAGAACAAGGGTGAAGCCCAACAACCCTTAAACAAAAAAAAAAAAAAAAAAAAAAACTATCCATAACCTTTTGTCCCTCCTTCATCGGCTATATAAACCACAGTATCCCGAAAAAATTGTCAATAAAATGGCGTCAGACCATTGTCCATGTTTCATTATAAATTAGTTTATCGTGGTTAATGCATAGTTTAATTTTTCAATGTGCATAGCTTTAATAAAGAAAAACAAAATTTACAAGTTCATGTGGTTTACAATTGCCTCCGCACGTCCTGTTACAATTGCCCCTCGTCCGGGCAATGAACAACTTCGACCTCTTGTTTTGAATGGTAATGCGTTCAAAATGACTTGTTTACTTAACCCAAACCTATCAGATATGTCAAGCTAGATATGCATATTTCTATTTTATTTAGTTTTACAAGTATCTTAGCTTCAATAAAGCCTGATAGGTCAAATTCTGGAAAAAACTTTACAATTGCCCCCAGTCTCCCTTAACAACAGCGTATTCGACATTAGCCTGTAATTGCAGACAAGTGCAACCGAGACACCAATATCTGCGAACTACCGGTACTCTTGAATTGCCATTTTTTGCATGATACGATGTTATTGTCTCGTAAGCCTTTCAGATTCGTCAATCCCAAAACAACTTTGTTTCAGAAGTATCAACTTGATTATGCTGAAACAGAATAAATAGAGAAGGTACATGAAACCGACATTGCACTATTTGTATCAAACAGCTAGTCAGTCATTTTAATGGGTAAACTGGGTCGACCCAGCTGCTTTTATTGGCCTAGTCGGTCACGTCGACTACCTAGCATCAAGCTTGACAGACGAGCTTTAAAGCTCGTCCGTCAAGTTGAGAGATGTAGATTCAGTTTTATGCTAGTCCGTCTCGACGGACTGACATGACAGACTAGCTTTAAAACTTTAAAACTAGTCCGTCTTGACCGACTAGCATTAAAGCTAGTCGGTCCATTGACGGACGAGGTTAGGTTTTCAGTGTTTGCTATCTTATTCCAATCCCTGTCTTTATTCTCTTAATTCTTCTTCTTTTTGCCCTTTTATTTTTTCCCTTTTCTTCTTTTAGGGGAGACCGGGTATGTACGTTACAAAATTCACATTTTGGGCCAGATAATTCTAATGAAAGTACTCACACACTCCATTTTGGGTCTGTACTTAGCCTATTATGTTGGCTAAAACCTGTGGCACATAAAACCTGAAAACATTTTAACACTAATTAACTACAGCTTAATTAATGAAGACATTTTTTGTAACAACCTACCCCGTATACGGGGTAAGTTGTTACACCATACGGGGTAGATTGTTACAGTATGTAAACATACGGGGTAAATTGACAATGTGTTTAAGTCTCTTATATACCATACTTTTGTTTCAACTTTCCAATTTCTTGGTATCGTTAACAGTAGATCAAGTAGAGCTCTAGAATAGACTAAAAGTAATAATAGAAATATCAAAATATTAACACCAGAAAATTGAAACAAATTTACTTTACATGTGTAATGTAATTGGGGTAGGTTGTTACATCGATCAACACATAAAATCAACTGTAGCAAAGCCATTAGGCAGAATTATAATAAAACAACGGAGAAACCTCACGACCGGCAGTTCATCACAGCTATGTGTAGGCTGTATGTAGATGCCAGTTAGCACGAACTCTCTTGTTCCAACTTAGCACACTGAGAACTGTAATAACTGACCCGTGTAACTTCCATACCCGGTCCCCCTACCCTTTTTCTTTTTCTCTTCTTCTTATTTTCTCTCATTTTGGTGTACTTCTAATTTACATGGGGAAGAGGGGGCATGGATCTGCCTATGCTAATTATGCGTTTGTTTTGTTTTTTCCAACAGTAAAATCTTTAACTGAGTTTACGAAGCAATAATTATGAAGGGAAAGGGAACATCAATCAAAGAGGCTTGGCAAGAATTTCGAGCAAAGATTACTAACAAAGTGGTTGTTCGAGATTGTCAGACGCAGACACCTAATGAACAGACGGCATTGTCGGCTGCAGAGGCTGCTAAGAACCAGACAAACAATCTAGACTCACGGGCCCAGCAAGAAAAGGCTTGGATCGCCGTCTATAACGCCACCAGTCAGGTGGTTAATTTGGAACGTCATACCAAGCATACAAGTCCTGCTAAAGAGTTGGAATTGCAGGCAGCCGATGATGCAAGGAATCAACAGAGAAATTCTCAGACATCCCCTGCAGAAGATGAACCTTTATTGCTGAAGAACTCCGATGCGACCCTACCGAACGCTACATCAGCACCACCTGCCCCTGGGGGAGGCCCAGGAGGAAACTCAGGAGGAAAGCAAAATGAAAATCCAGGGGGAGACCCAGACAAAAAGAAAATAGCCAAGAAAGTTGCCATATATGTCGGTGGGGGTATTGCAGCTGCAGCTGTTATTGGAGTCTTGTCTTTTGTAGCAGCACCTGTAGCCCTAGCTGCTGCTGGTTTCACCACGGCAGGTATTGTTGCCGGGTCAACCGGAGCTTCTATGATGTCAGCTGCAGCTATTGCCAACGGAGGTGGAATTGCTGCAGGAAGTGTTGTAGCTATGCTACAATCTGCTGGAGCAGCCGGTGGGATTGCAGCATCTACCTGTGCTGGTATCGGGATTGGTACTGCAGCAGCTGGTACAGCTATCGCTGCCGCAGTTGAGGTAGCAGTGGGTCAAGTCAGATACGTTAAAAAGCCACCGAAGGATCCTGGAAACCCCCCTGTGGATGTAGGAACGCAGACCGATAATGATTTGACGGATACTGCCACAAAGACTGATGATGGTGATGATGATTAGATCTACAGTGTGTTCCTAAAAAAAAAGGTAACCGAAGTTCAAAGGTCAGTCATTTAAAAAATACATGGTTTATTCCTGTGAATTGTCTACTAAAATACTAAGTAACTGATCCGCGTTAACTTGAGACATTGCTGACGTCCAAACTGTCATGGGTCACAGAGTTAGGGTCCTTTGAAGGTGATGTGCACAAAACCCAATTCTTCCAAGTTTTTGGTTTGTCGGGTATGAAACAAACCTTTTTATAGTAGTTGGTGTCATTTGGGGCTTTTTCAGCCAGTTTCAGTGAAATGTCATCTTCTTTACTAAAGTGGATTACTCACTGGTAATGAGATGCGTTCTCAATTATGAGTCTCTGGAGTCTCGGAGAGGTCGCCGCGAGGTCTCCTGAGTCTTCAGGAAGTCGCGAGAAAACCAAACAAATGTCAAACATGTTCAATATTTTAGTACACTTCTTGCAGACGCGAGCAAGTCTCTGTGACGTCTCTGCGGGTTGCTGCGACGTCCCCTAAGTATTCACGAAAGTATCCCCGACTTCGCAGAAACGTTGTCGGAACTTGCTAGCGATTAAAATAAATCGAACAGGTTTGACAATTTTTTTTTTTAGACTTTTGTTTGATTTACCTACAACGCCCTGAAGTCTCAGGAGACGTCTCCACGATTCAAGAGACTCATAATGGTGAACCCATCTCATTGCCTCATTGACAGTGAGATAGGTCCTTTGGAAAATGAGATTGAATTTCATTGAAACTTTGTGTGAAAATAAACCCCAAAACGATGAAACCACAAACTTACAAATATAATATACCCTATACACGAAAACTTGGAAAAACTAGGATTTGTACCTTTCACCTTCAAAGGACGCTAACTCTGTGACCTTTGGAAATATGGACGTAATTAATGTCTCAAATTAAAGCTGAAGAGTAACTTTGTATTTTAGTAAGCGAATCACAAGAATAAACCATTTTTTTTTAATGACGGACCTTTGAACTTCGGTTACCTTTTTTTAGGAACACACTGTATACTGCCACAATGACTGATGAATGATCCAACATAATGCTGCCACAAAGACGCATGGTAATTCCACAGATACTTCCTCAAAGACCCATAATGATGATCCTACAGACACTGCCATAAAGACCAATTATGATATCGACCGAGACTGCCAGATAGACTGACGATAACGATTCAACAGATACTACCACAAAAACTAATGATGCTGATTATATGCTGCCACAATGATACCAACAGATACTGCCACAAATATCCGTGGTGATTCGACAGGTACTTTCTCAAAGACCCATGAAGATGATCTGACAGACACCGCCACAAAGACTGCCGATGATGATGATGAATCAACATACACTGCCATAAAGATCAATGATGATCCGAGAGATACTGCCACACAAATCAATGATGATGATTTGACAGATATTGCTACAACAATGAACAGCAACCCAAAGACTGATAAGGTGCCTACAGACATAGACTGAGGATAAATCGGACTAACAGACACACATGTATAGTTAAACACGGGCATGTGCAAAAAACAAAAACAAAACAACAACAACAACAACAACAAACAAAACCCGAAAAACGAACAAACAAGGAAACAAAAAAATTCCAAAGTGAATCGAAAAAAGAGTACCCCCTGAGAATTTTTGCATTAGGCAATTGATTGATTTAGGCCATAAACGCATTTTTTGGGTATTAACTAAGAAATAATCGTATAATTTTATTGTGTTTGTTAGAAAATCCAGTTTGTGCATTTCTTATGTTAACTATAGTCATCCACTGGTCCACCCCCCCCCCAAATAAAAAATCCCATATTGCTCGAGAAACTTTTTTAAAAATAAAATTTAATAATTCAAAAAGAAATGCATCCAAATTTTTACTTTTGAAGTAAGTTTTGAGCACATGCCAATTCAAAATGAGTTTATTATAATAATGTGCATAATGATGCATAATATACTTTAGTTGCACTTTCGTATTGCTTGTAAGTAATAACGCACTGTCCTGTACAAGAACCTTAGAATTAGTGAAAGTCGAAGTTTCACACAATCCCATAGTGTGTAACATAACGCTGTACAATGTAGTGAATATTTATCGAGCACCGATCGCAATAACAAACATTTTCGTTTGATTTTAAATTTAATCATAATCATACTCAATATTGGGTACAGATAACAACATAATTAGTGATTTATATGAAATATAGGATGGGGGGGGGGGGGTTGGTTGTCCGGACACTTAACAAAAACAAAGCTTTTTTTTGTCTCAGGATTTAGCCAAAAATATGCATTGAATACTGCTTTTCATCATCAATATTTGTTTTCAACAATATTTTCTAACATTTTGTGCTAAAAAACTACAAAGACATTGCTTGAAAAGCTTTTCAAATGGTTGGTGAAAATTGAGTGTCCGGATACCCAACCTGTCCGGACACCCAATAACTGGGTATACTATACACGTGTGTTTTTGTTGAGTGCTTGTGCAGGTGAAAATATTTCAGAAGTACAACAGGTTGTATATGCCATTCTTAAGCACTGTTTGGGGGGAAAATTTATGTTTTATTTTCTCGAAAGGAATTTAAGGATTGTTTTGTGTGTGATTTATGGGTATTGAAATCTAAGATTAGTATTTGATATTTGTTTTGGTCAGCAAAGTGATATAACAATAGATCTATGATATATTTTAACACTTCCTCTTCTCATGATTTAGAGGATAAAGTTCGTTGGATATTGACTGCCTTAAATTATTGAAAGAAATCTTTTGAAGCAGAGTGATTGCCATTTAAAAATGGTTTGCTGTATTAATATCGTATTACTAAAATGCAACCGTCGGCAGAGGACTTTAAAAAAATTCTTTGTTTTTATTTTTAGATTAAAAATGACGTCATTTTACACCATAAAAAATGGAGGGTTAAAAAGACCCCATTTATTATTAATTGGAGCCATATACCCATTCTCGGTCAATCGGAGCCGTAGATGTATTTGTATGTATGGCGATAATTAACTTGGTGTGGTGTGTGTCCCCAATGTACCCAGCCAGAATGGGGTTAATTTGATTTTTTTTCTTTTTTTATTTGTAAATACACCATTAATCCGTCAATTATTTTCGTGTGATTATGTAATAACTATTAATAAGTTTTTAGATTTTACAATAAACATGTATAGATTGAAATTAAAACTAATTGTATATACCGAAATTGATATAAATTGTAGTCTACTGTATATCAATTCATAGTGTTAAAATTGCCGTTGATTGCCGTTGCTCGTTTATGGTCATGTTGTTCGCTAAAATGTTCCGCCCAAGAAGTTGCAACTTATATAATCTTTATTACGATTTTGTTATAATTTGTGTTTGTATGGTTTGTTTTGTTCATTTAATGATATTCCAAAATTGTGGATTCGATATCAATAAAATCTGATTTGATTTGATTTTGTTTGTTATTTGCTTGATGAAAATTAAACACAATTTACTTTTTAATGTTTGATTGCAAGTATTGAGAAAAAAAAATAAGAAGGCGAGATAGAGAGAGAGAGAGAAGAAGGAGAAGTAGGAGAGAAAGATACAAAGGGAGAAAAGCGAATGGAAAAATAAAGAGAAAGGATGAGACAGATAAGATCATGAAAGAGGCAGGAGGGAGGGAGAGGGAGAGAGAGAGAGACACACACACACACACACTCACACACACACGACAGAAGAGAATGCACGAGAGGAATCCACACGAGAACGAATTTTGAGAGAGTGAGAGAGAGAGAGAGGGATGAAGGGAGGGAAAGAGAGAGACAAGGAGATAGAGTGATATAGAGGGATAGAGAAAGAGAGACAGACAGAGATAGAGCTAGGGAGAGAGATAGAGAGACGTCAAAATTAATTAAACAGAGAGGGAAAGAAAAAGAGAAAATGTAAATGAATATAGAGAGATACATGTATGAATTTATAAGGCTCAACTTTCCACAGAAAAATGAGTTCATTAACAAGTTACTCAGACCAACTAACGTCGAAATAAAATAGTTACAATCATACTTATCTTTTATGAAAAGCCAGCGTCGGTGCTACGCACCTCCATCCTGCTTCGCACTTGTAAAGGGCCTGTCCCACAGGAGGCGATCGTTGTGGCGACAACCTATGCATGTTAGAACCTGCCAGAATCGTGTCAGAATCGTAGGTTGCCGGCAGACTGTGCGTTTGTTGTTGTGCGAGTGCTTACTCCCCCCATTGTTGCTTCGCTGGCTTGCGCTCGTTTTGTGCGTTCCGCCTCACCTCTGATTGACCTGTGGCTTTGCGCGGCCGGTGCCGTTTTTCCGATGGGCTGTGTTTACTCGTGTCTTCCTCACGTCGTCTACCCTTGGCGTCGTGCGGGCTTTTTGCTCATTTCCCCCTCACGGCGTTGTAGCTGTGCACTGGGCCGGCCGCCCCTGCTGGTTGCTGTTCATGTGTCACAGCGTCGCGGCTTCCACTCCGTGGCCTTTCGCTTCCGCACTGCGTGCGACGTCGTGGGTGCGGCCACCTCCACGGCCGCCGTTCCGCTCCTGCAGTCTTCTATCTTGGGGCCATCACGCTAGCACCTGTAGCGACCCGAGCCGGCTACGGTCCTGACGTCACCACTTTCTGACAGCGGCTATTGTTTCACTTGTGGCACCTAGCTGGCCGCACATACTTGCTACCGTCTTGTGGGCCAGACTGCTCCTTCCGCCTTGCGGCGCTTGGCCTCCCATGGGGGCTGGGTACCGTCTGCACGGTTGTCGCCCCACGTCGCCTCTGTGCAGGCCTTCGATCCCCGGTCTGAGTTACGCTCGGCGCCCGAGTACTGACTTTTGGAGCCCGCGAAGTACTTTGTTGCGATTACCGAGTGAGTAGATACCGTAGAATCCAAAAACAACTATATTCAATTCTATACATAATTTTTATTCCAAGTAACTCTTCCCACAAGTCTTTGGTTAACCTAGTTTTATGTGTTTTATCTTACGCTTGAATAAACACAGCGCATTGTTGAGAACAATGTAAATTCGGAATTGTGCAAAAGTGGCGATAAAATTAAAACAACAAAGCTTAAAAAAAGCAACTCCATCCTATTAAAACGGATCAATCTAATTTTACAGCAGAATCTTGTCGATAACTGTAACCGTATCCCTTGCAAGTTATTTGGCTCAAACAATTTTTCCTTAAAAAGTTATACTATTTTATTCAAGATGAGTTTTTCTTTTTTTGGTTCGCTTTGGTTTGTTCAATCTTATCCCCACTCTTGCACAATTCGAAATTGACATGTTCGCAAACAATGCGTCGCGTTCATCAAAGCGTAAAGATGCAACACACAAAATTGGTACCAAAAGATGCGGGAAGAGTTACTCTTTTAGAATGTATATAATAATTTGGGGTTTATTAATTGGTTTTCTTTTTATTGACATTTTTCTAGGTGTCTAGTTTTTTCTGACTCACTTGGTATATATAGATATCATTGTTCATATAAAGATGATAAGGGCTTTATTATTCATTTCTATGTGAAACATAAAGTTAAAAGATTTAAACTGATATTCATAATCATTGTAATAATCATACAAAAAATTCGAGAATCTTTTTCGAATACATGTTGACATTTTCTAAATTATATCACGTAATAAAAATAGATAAATAAATACTGCTCAATACCAAAAGTAATGATTAATATTCAACGTTATACCATTCATTACAAATCAAAATATGACTGGTTGAAAGCATTCAACAACAGAAAAATATATGTATTACAAAGATAAATGATATGAAACCATTATTAGAAAAAAACAGGATCACAAAAAGCATTGCGACGATATTTCATTATTCTCATTACCTTACCCATGGAGTATAGGTCGTGGTAAAAATTAAATATGTACGTATTTCTAACTCCGTGACTAAACTTATTTGATTTGATTTTTTTTGTGACACCCTATAATCCTTGTTTTTTACAATAACAAATCAATGCTAAAAAAATTTCCGTTAAAAGCATATTCAATCAAATTCCAAACTTTATTTCAGACCAAGCAGAGGTATTACATAACATGAAGAAACAAACACCGGAATAGTATAAACAAAGAGCAAAGGAAAACAAGGAAGTTATAACAAAGGTCTTAATGATAAAAAGATTTGTATAATGTGGCAATGACAATACTGTTTTATACATGTACATTATCTGTTTATTTAGGAAACGTTGAATTATGATTAATACAACATATTAAGAAGAACGGCAGTAGCAAATGACATCAGAAACACAGAGCTCGACTTGCTTGTCCCCTCATTGGCTAGTATAGGTTCCACGTGACTGAACGTGCCGTTGTTGGGGGCGGGATTTACGGACAACACGTGACACATCAAGTTGTACACGTCGACGGCTTCGAGCCAATCATCGGATACGTAGTTGGATTTGAAGGCGGGGCCAGAGGCGATGAAAATGGAACGCATGTTGTCGAGGGTATTCAGAAATCCATGATGGCCTTTGTATCCTGCACAACGGGAATAAGAATTCATAATTGAGTGGAAAACGTGACAATATATTATTTTCTTGTCAGGCTTTCTAATTTCTAACATAGTATTCCAACATTATCATGATTATCTGTGTAGATATAGGGAACCTTAGAGACCTATTTATGAATTTGGTTACACCCCGAGAAACTTTGCCTCACAACCGGATGATCGAGAATGAGAAATTGGGAGGGGGGTTGGTAGAGGTGAAAGTTTTTTCTCTTTATAATTGGCTTATCTAGTAGTGCTCTCAC
>CALNVZ010002100.1:65109140-65119963 GCA_940671915.1 Paracentrotus lividus | reverse complement strand
AGAGAGATTCATTATACCAAAGTGCCCTTTACCTGCAAATATACACAACAATTGAGGTTACCCCTCAAACACTCTTCACATCACATTCTGTGCAACAATCAAATCTTTACATTCAGGTAAAAAAATGCCGTATTTTAACCTACCTTGTTGGTATTTCAGCAACTTTTCTTCAGAAAATTACGGCATCAGATGCTTCTGCACGACGATTATATTTTCGTATACTTAGTTCATATGTAACAACATTATGGTGCTCACGACCCGGTCAGCGGTCACGGTCGACGGCCACGACATGATTTGCTTCAGGTGGCCCATTTATTACCCGCTGGCCCATATTACCTGCATGTACCGCTATCGAAATAAAAACAGCAGGAGATTGGCGTTGACCGAAAAAAACACTCTATGGCCAAGCTTATCGGTATTATAAAGCCTTCCTCAAGGGCCTGAGTTTCTGCTACTTGTTGTGTTACTGTAAACACAACAAGTACAGAAACTCAGCCCTTGAAGAAGGCTTTATGTAGGCCGAAAAGCTTGCGCCAATACGACTGGTTTTTTTCAGCCCAAACGCAATCTCCTCTTGTTTTATATCGACTCATATAAATATATATATATACCAATATAATATATTATATATATATAATAGTGTAACAATCTATGGCACAATATCCTGGATTATAAGTACGACAAATACTAAATCATCCCGAGTGCAGATTGTTCTCTCCGAGGTGGAGGCCGAGGTGAAATAGATCTGCACGAGGGATAATTTAGTATTTGGAGTTCATATAGTCCAGTCATGTTGAAAGATGGAGCGTTCACTATTATTATAGTAAATCAAACCCATAGATCTTGACCTTGCCTAATCTAGTTTTATCTTTGCAAAATTTTTGGTGCAAATTTAGCTACTGTGACGTATTTTGTTTGTTCCGTGTATCCATTGGTTATGGGCTATAGTGCGCAACATTTACTCTCATTACCGTCGCGCAACAAGACAATCGATAGAATCGATACTCTCCCCATTCATTAACACAGGCTTACCCTCCAAAAACCGACAGTTATATTTACAATGTACAAATAACAAATTGAAAGTAGGTCACGTGTTACTGCTCTACCAATCGCAACGCGTATTTTCTACCACTATTTACTCTCTCTCTCTCTCTCTCTCTATATAATATATATATATATTATATAAAAGTGCATGCTCTACCATGCAACCATACTAGATTATGTGCACGACAAATACTAATATCCGAGGGCACATTTATTTCACCGAGGCCGTAGGCGAGTTGAAACAGATGTGCACGAGGATAATTTAGTATTTGGAGTCACATAGTAATTTTGCATTAATAGAGCATGCACTATTTATTATAGTAAATAGAACCCCTAGATATTTGACCTTGCCTAATCTGGTTTTATCTTTGCCAATGTTTGCCAAACTTTTGGTGCTAATTAAGCTATTGTGAGGTATAATTGTTGCTGCCGCGTATCTATGTTGTGCGCAGCATTTTACTGTTATTACGCGCTAGCGCAACAAAGCAATCGATTTCGCCATTCATTTTAACACAGGATAAACCGTTCAATATAACAAAAAAAACGTCAATATAACAAAAACCGTTCAATATAACAAAAAACGTGAATGACACGTGACTCATTTCAACCAATCACAAACTCGCTAAAATACTACCACTATTTACTATATATAATAATATCATGTATTTACATTTTTTTTTTCATTAATAATTTTTTTTCATCATTATTTTTTAAATGTCAACTATTTGCCTTGCCGAGTTGTGAAATCTTGTTCTGTCATTTTAGTCCGCCTTCATAATAAAAATCGAATATTTCCCAAAGGGTGTGAGAAAAGTAAAAAATTTAGAAGGATCTTCGTTGCTTCAGCCCGCCCACTCGGCCGGGGATCGAACTCGCCACCTCCTGTTCATGAGGCGGGCGGTCTACGATGCGCCAACATGACCAGTCATTACTTAAATTTAATTATATATATGGCCGAACGCTGATGTAACTGCAAATATAATATATCATGTTATCTGAAAATAACATTGAATAATTGTATTTTCGACGAGGTAGTGACCTAAAATTTTACACCATTTATAATTTTATCGTCCGTGCAAATATTTATTACAACAATATGACTATATATATTACAATTTATATTATGTTAAAATTTAAAATATTTTAAAGAATCGTTTATTCAAAGTTCAAAATTTAATTAACTCTCTAAAAACTTTTTTTTTCTTTTTTTTTTGGGGGGGGGAGGGGAGGGGGGGGGGGGGGGTGGGTCGGTTCAGATTACCGATACAAGGCTTTTTCAACATTACTTCAGTATATTCACCTTTGATTTAACGATCGGAGTTGATAGTGGCCTAAGTAAGCATCCATTCCATCTGGTTTGTCAACATTGAACGCGAGCGGCTCATATCCTTATACTTATAAAAAGAGAAGAAATCGCTGTGGTTCTTGTTTTGCTTTGTCTTTCTATTTGTCGAGCTTAGATTTGTATCAGGTCAACTCTTATGCTGAAGAACGGTCTACACTCGAGTTTGTGCAACGTATTTTCCTTAACTGAACTCGAGTTTATTTCCAGTTCAAGAATAAAGACCCTAAAGTTTGATAGATAATTATTCAGTGTTAAAACTACTCTACGATGGCGATGGCCCGAATCTTAACGAAGAAAGGAAGGAAAGCTGAATTATGGTGGCGCCTTACGAGGAAATATATCTTCATTGCTTTGGTACCCATATTGTTATATGCCCCATACCAAGTAGTCATAAACACGAAACACCAAGGTATGTATCAAAGAAATTGTTTAGCATAGTATTTTAGAGATCATTTTGTATATTTATTGCACATGATGGATATGGGTGGGGCAAGTATCAACGAACACTTAAAAAACAGGTATGTCATGTATGTGTGTTCTTCTGTTTTTGGTATGCCCGATACCAATAGTCATAAACACCAAGATGCATATCAATGAAATTGTTTTGCATATCACTGAAGAGATCAATTTTTGTATTCATTGCACATGATGAATATGGGTCGGAAATGTATAAACGAACACATTACAAATAGTTTCGTCTCAATCGTAGCTAGTGGACAACAATCTACGCTGACCTTTATAGAATTATTGATGGACACAATAGTCCAGTTTTATGATATATTCACAGACCTTTCAATCTTACATTGTAACGAAGTATTCATTTAAAGAATGAACTACAATAATTGAAATACAATTTGCATACATTATTTGTTGCTATGTCAGACAACTTGTTGTTGGAATACATCGTTACTATATCAAATCTAAAGGTCTGTGAATATATTGATAAACTGGCCTATTGATTTCATTCTGATATTTAAATTAAGAGATGTCATAACAAATACGATATAACATGACATCATACCTTTCCCCCTTTGTCTTAATACACAGTTAATCAACGATGAAGACTATTAATGTGGTTTTGTATTTACTGAGATAGTAATAATAATAGTTACATTTAGATAGCACTTAATACATATATCCACCTTGGTGTTTCTAAGAGCTTATAGTGTTAACTAATTATTACCCGGAAATGATGACTTGTAAGACTTTTACGCTGGCCCATTATTACAGACTACATACAGAATAATTTTTTACTGTTTATGATCATTATCGCCATCTTTTGATGTCCCAAATGATAATAAGAATGATAAGTACTGAGAGTGTGTAAATAATTAAGATATGACCTTTATCTTTTTGTTTTGTTCATACTTATTTTAAACTGTTTACACTCTAAAAACGGAAGTGCTAATTTATGGGTGCTCGTTTAGTGACTGCACCTAAAGAGCTAAATCAGCACCTGAAGTGCTGTTTTAGCACTTACCCAAGTGCTGATTTATCAACAAAAAAAATTTCAAGGTCGGTATGGGATTCGAACCGGGTTCACCTAGACATGGAAGAGTACCACTGACGTTACCAATAGACCAACGGTGATCTCGCTAACTGGCTTTAATTATGACAGCATAGTAGATGATTATGGCAAATTTGAAGAAAGTTCATCATGCAAAAATGATCTGCTAGCAACCGTGAGATGTGAATTAGTCTAACGTGCTCGTCAGCGCTTCTCATGCAGGGGACCCAGGTTCGAATCCCAACGAAGTCACGCCGTTTTTGCCCCCTTTTCGCTGAAAGTTCAGCTCACGTGAAAGTGCTAAAATAGCACTTTGAGTGCAGTCACTATGCAAGCACTTAAAAGTGCTGATTTCAGCCCTTGAAGAGCTAAAAACAGCATCACTTCAGTTTTTAGAGTGTAAACATATACAACCGCAAATCGATTCTTATCTACCATACACAACATTACTCGATACGAACATTGCATATCAGATTAGACTATGATAGTCTTACATTCAAACTGATTTCTTAATAAGGACATCTTCTATCAAAATTCAATTCAATTCAAATCAATAATGGTCTTTATTAAAAACAATGCCTTGCAGCCATGGGCTGAATTATGCACGTTTACAATCATTTCAAGTTTACATGTACATTTGTTCACATTTCATCAATAACAATGATTTTCGAAATGATATGATTAACAATTTTACCATAAGCTTACTTATACTTTGGCTAAAAGACATTATTTTCACATAAAATTGATGATTTGATACATTTAAAATTTCTATAACTTCATTGTGAAACAAAAATATACAAGATTAAAATCTGATATTAAATTAAATTAAATCAATTAAAATAGAAAATTTGCATATCTCAAAGGCAAAATTCATATACGTATGAATAGGGATCTTAAACACAGAATGCATGGTATGCTTTTTATTTTCATCTTTTACTGCAGTAATCATTATTCATTGATGTGCTATTATGTTTGATATAGATCTTTTGTAACTATGTTATGCAATGATATCCTTGGACTTTGTTCCTATCAGGGGTTCAGGCCCGGCATGCAAATTTGTGCATCCCTCGACACGTTTATAAAAAGAAAGAACTATGTTGACCGGGGAAAAAAAGAGTGGGGGCTGAAGAACCCGCCCTGCCCATCTGACTCCGCGGCCCCTGACAATGTACGACAGGACCATGTAATAAAGGACCATGTAATAAAGGTTCGGTGTAAAAATGGCGGAGGTAAAAATGGCAGAGGTAATAATGGCAGAGGTAAAAATGGCGGAGGTAAAAATGGCGGAGGTAAAAATGGCAGAGGCAAAAATGGCAGAGGCAAAAATGGCAAGAGAGGAAAAATGGGCGGAGGTAAAAATGGCAAGGAAAAATGGCAGAGGTAAAAAATGGCAGAGGCAAAGGCAGGTTAAAAATGGCAGAGGTAAAAATGGCAAGGAGGAAAAAAGGCAAGAGAGGGTAAAATGGCGGAGGTAAAAATGGCGGGAGGTAAAAATTGGCAGAGGTAAAACTGGCGGAGGTAAAAATGGCAGAGGTAAAAATGGCAGAGGTAAAATGTCTGGTCTTACGCATTATTCAGGGCCGCGGGAGCGTTTTTGAAGAGTGGAGGGCTGAGCCCGAAGTGGGGGGGGGGGCAATTCCTTTGGGTGGTATCTCACTTCTCGGAAACGCCTTCGCGACAGAATTTAAAAAATATATTTAGGTCTCCGTCTCCCGATGTGGCGGAGACGTCGCAGAGAATGTCTCCACGACGTCTCCGCGCAGTGGCGGTATCTAGGGTCAAGTGCGCCCGGGGGCAATTTGTTGACTTTGAGCGCGCCCCCCCCCGGGTCTACTCCAGTTTTTGCTCAACGATTTGTTTTAGTTTATTGTACCAAGTGGGCATATAGGGGAGAACTGGGGTAATTATGGCCCCTGGGGTAATTATGGCCCTTTGTCTTTGAGAAGCTTATATTCTTTGCTGCATTACACAATGAATAATTTAATTTTTACACCATGAGCCCCTAGCTTAAACTCCCTTCCCTACTAACATTGAGGAAATAAGCCCAATTAACAATGAAAATGTTGTGCTTAGGGGAGCCTAAAATGTATGGCAATTACAATTCTGTTCGTTGGAAAGTGGCAAGTCTGCTTTTTATGTGGGGTGTGATATCATTAATTAAAATCATTTAAGATGAAATTTTGATTGATACTAAAACAATAGGAAGTAAAAAACACAACAGAAAAACTTCCACCTGAATATCTTCAATAGTAGAGCTGTAAAGGGGGATCAAATTGCAAATGTCATTTGGGGTAATTATGGCCCCCAATGCATAATCAGTGTATAAGCGCAGATAAGCGTAGATGAGGACATTAACTTGTACGATTTTGTACATAAATATATGTATTGCTTTGATTGCAAAATTTCAACATTCTGGCTGAACCAATTATTGACTAAATCATTGTTGGTGGTTGATAAGTGTATTAGGAATACCCAACAACATTTATTATACATTACCATCATTAATTAGCATAATATCTTTGAATTCATATAGTCATTACAATAGGGGCCATAAATACCCCAACCCGTGGGGTAATTATGGCCCCCAAAGTTGTTAACATAATGGTAATTAATATGCAAATGAGAAGTAGCAGGTTTATACTTTCTTTTGTATATTATAGGTATATAGATTCACTGTATTTTTTACATATAGAATATCATTGGACTTTTCATTTAATGGTAGTAATAGGAAATGTGAAAAAGGGGGCCATAATTACCCCAGTCTCCCCTATACATGTCCCCAGACCTGGGGGTGATTTGCTGTCCATACATAAACGTAGCTTATCGATTTTTTTATTTCCTCTCAAATATTTTAATTTAATGCGAGCGCGAAGTGCGAGCGGAAAATTTTGAGTTCCTGCATTACTCGAATCTTGCATTTAAGAATTATGAATACAGATTTCGTTATCAACGAAGGTACAATAAAAAAAAAAAATTAAAAAAAATGCCTTACCTTCAGGGTGTCAAAAGGCCTATTGCACAAAACGTTTTGGGAATTTATTGTAGGCCTATGCATCGGATTCGTTTTTTTTTAGTAGAAAATTAATAATTTTAAACCTTATTTGTTGGTCCTCCTCAAATGATTTGAAACATATAATATAATGCGAGTGCGAAGCGCGAGCGAAAAATTCTAGAGCTCTAAATTTGAATAAACTTTGCAAGTAACAGGTCTTGATACCGAATGGTCATAAAATACGGAAACAAAGACGATTGACAATGAAGAACAAAAAAGGGAGTAATTAGGCAGCGAGAAAAAGCATGGACAGAAAAACGAAAATCCGTTTACTTAGAGGGACCTTCATGTATATCTGAAGCGGGAAGGGGGGGGGGGCAAATTGATCTTGAAATTTGAGGCGCCATATTGATCTTAAGCTTAGGGGGCTCTAAATTAAATTGAAACCCAGGGGATGTCAAATTGGTCTTAAAATTAGGATTAGGAGGGCACACACCGGGGGCACACATTTGATCTTAACATTTATAAAAGGACGCTAAATTGAAGTTAAGGGCGTCGATTTGATTTTCAATATAGGCCTATACAGGGGGCGTAAAATTGACCCGAAACTAAGATAGAAGGTACTAAACCTAAAAAATTACTAGAAACTTTGGGGCGCCAAAATTAATAATGGGAGGAAACATGATCCCAACATTCACTGTGGATTACAGATCTCCTTTTTCTTCCTCTCCTTCTTCTTCTTTCCTTTCTTTCTTTCTTTTTTTTTTTCTTTTTTCTTTTTTTTCCTTTTCCTTTTTTTACGCCCCCTGAAGCTCAGCCCGGGGCACGTGCCCCCCTTGCCCCCCTAGATACGCCACTGTCTCCGTGACAGTTAAAAAAAAACTGTAACAAAGCACTTTCAAAGAACCGTCTCAAAGTTGTTTCTGCGACTCATGAAACGTCTCAGAGACGTCTCCGCACCAATTTAAAAAAAAACTTGTTTAAAACGTTTCATGAGTCGCGGATACATCTTTGAGATGGTTTTTTGAAATTGCTTTGTTACAGTTTATGAACAATGTATCGGAGACGTCTCGGAGACGTCTCTGCTACATATCCGCGACATCGGAGACGTCTCTAATACTTTTTATCCGTCGCCGAAATGATTCTGTCGCGGAGACGTCTCCGCGACGGAATCCTTTGTTTCACGTATAAAGAGTAGGACCTATTAGAAACGTGTCTGAAAATTAAGGAGAAAGAGGAGACTTAGGAGACAAGCTATAAAGGCAAAACCATGTTGAGAAATCCGTCTCAAATGTGTTTCCGCGAAGTGAGATACCAAAAGGGGTAAATAGTTAACAAAGAAAGCTAGTTATAAGAAGGGATTATAAAATATCATTGTTGGAGGTGTTCTTAACTTTTAAATTGACTGCCTTCCATTTGGACTAGCTGATTATGAGCTATTGCAATATCAAAGTATATTGGCGATTGTTATACCGAGTGAGTCAAAAAAAACTTTACACCTAGAAAAATGTCAAAAAAAAAATAATAATTTATAAACTCCAAATTATTTTATATATTCTGAAAGAGTAACTCCTCCCGCATCTTCTGGTACCATTTTTGTGTTGTATGTCTTAACGCTTGGATGAACACGACGCATCGTTTGCGAACATGTCAATTTCGAATTGTGCCAGAATGGGAGTAAAATCAAAACAACAAAAAGCTAGTAAAAAGCAACTTCATCCTGATTAAAATAGCATAACTTTTGAACAAAAATGTCTTCCGCTTAATAACTTGGCAGGGGTGTTGTTACACATATTGACTACATTTTGTATGAAAATTAGATTGACTCGTGAAGTAATGCACGAATGAATACACATTAAAGAGTAAATTGCCACTGACAGACCAAAAAAGGCCTCTTAATACTTTTGAAAAGTGATTATCTTGTCTTTGACGTGTACTCACTCATGCCTGACTCTACAGGTCTATCTCATTTTCATTCAAAATGTAGTCAATATATGAAACAATACCCCTGCCAATTTATTAAGCGGAAGACGTTTTCTTTCAAAAGTTATGCTATTTTAATCAGGATGAAGTTGCTTTTTTCTAGCTTTTTGTTGTTTTGATTTTACTCCAATTCTGGCACAATTCGAAATTGACATGTTCGCAAACAATGCGTCGTGTTCATCCAAGCGTAAAGACATACCACACAAAAATGGTACCAAAGGATGCGGGAGAAGTTACTCTTTCAGAATATGTAAAATAATTTGGGGTTTATACTTTGGTTTTCTTTTTATTGACATTTTTCTAGGTGTAAAGTTTTTTTTGACTCACTCGGTAGTCATTACTGCACGTGTTACATCAAAATCGTATTGGTAATTTTATTCTTTTTTTCTCTCATGAGGTAAAAATAATAAAGAATTACTTTTTTTAAAGACATGTTGTTGTTTGTATGTTAAACAAAAACGTGCACACCTATTTTAAGATGACATTTCCACACTGACGTCGTAATTTATTTATAATTTGTTATACATGTAACATGTACAGTTAAAAGGTAAAAATGTAAATAAAACAATCGTTCACTTTGGTATAGCAATATCTCATAGCAGATAGTAATCCTACAAATGGAATTCAGTCAATTCTAAAGATAAGGACCCTCCAGGCAGTCCAGCAATTAAATGTGAAAATCTCTTCTCAGTTTTCTTTATGAATGTTTTACCCCCTTTCCTAAAGGGAATTTGCCAAAATTATGAGCATGGGCTTTGCTATGACAATTGGATTGCGAAAGACATTCCATATTACTTCTGGCATTTTTATCTCTGCCATTTTTACCTCTGCCATTTTTGCCTCTGCCATTTTTACCTCTGCCATTTTTGCCTCTGCCATTTTTACCTCTGCCATTTTTGCCTCTGCCATTTTTACCTCTGCCATTTTTGCCTCTGCCATTTTTACCTCTGCCATTTTTGCCTCTGCCATTTTTACCTCTGCCATTTTTGCCTCTGCCATTTTTGCCTCTGCCATTTTTACCTCTGCCATTTTTACCTCTGCCATTTTTACCTCTGCCATTTTTACCTCTGCCATTTTTGCCTCTGCCATTTTTACCTGGCACCGTAATAACAGACCTGTATATTCAAATAAAAAAGTATGAATGCCCCAAGAATCTTTAAGGAAACAAAATAGGAAATAGGTCTTCATACACTCTAAAAACTGAAGTGCTGTTTTTAGCTCTTCAGAGGCTGAAATCAGCACTTTTTAAGAGCTTGCATAGTGACTGCACTCAAAGTGCTGTTTTAGCACTTTCATGTGAGTTGAATTTTCAGCAAAAATGGGCAAAAACGGCGTGACATCGTTGGGCTTCGAACCTGGGTCACACATGAGAAGCGCTGACGAGCACGTTAGACCATTTCACATCTCACGATTGCTCGCAGATTATATTGTTGCATGATGAACTTTCTTCAAATTTGCCATAATCATCTACTATGCTGTCATAATTAAATCCAGTTAGCGAGATCTCCGTTGGTCTATTGGTAACGGTCAGCGCTACTCTTCCATATCTAAGTGGAACTCGGTTCGAATTTGTTGATAAATTAACACTCGGGCAAGTGCTAAAATAGCACTTCAGGTGCTGATATAGCACTTCAAGTGCAGTCACTACACGAGCACCCAGAAATTAGCACTTCAGTTTTTAGAGTGTATCTCAACAGAAATTGTGTTCGGTTATTCATGACCCTTAATTGAAACATGATCAATTTAATTTTAGATAATATTATTACCGGCAAACAGAGTTATTTTTAGTCACATCGGTCGTTTGAATTTGGGTCGCGTTTAATTGAAACGCACTTTAAAAGCCTTAAAACTGCCGTTACTCGTGTAAATAGTATATTAAAACATCCACTAAAATATAAAATAAAAACTTGACTTGAGAACAATTTAATATACACTGTTGCTCATAAAGGTTG
>CALNVZ010002100.1:65092237-65104058 GCA_940671915.1 Paracentrotus lividus | reverse complement strand
TAGCATGATATAAACATTAAATCAGTATATTTTTAAAGTTGTTAGAGTTATAGCCAATTAAAGTCAAGATTTTGCATAATTTCGGTCACATACGTGACCAAGAATGGTCCAAATGAGGAAAAAATGACAAAAATGGGCGTTCTGGGGGTTGCCAAACTTTTGTTTTATTGTCACTCCCGGGGAATAGTTTGGGGTGTCCAAGGTAATCCCAGGGTCCAGAAAAGTGAATGTAGGGACAAACAATTTCAAGAAATCTAAGCCGGAGCAAATAGATGTCGCTGGATCACAAAAAAACAATATCCAACCTTTATGAGCAACAGTGTAAGAATAAGGAGTCCTGCATGTGTCATTATTCCAACTTTGATCACTTATTTTATGTACGTATGGTCAGGTATCGCTTTCAATTTGTTCGTGTTTCACTTGAAGTGAATTCATTACTTTAAAATATATATGGTCGACCCTTATGCTTATTGCACATATCAGATAAACCTCGATTTATGAGAAATTTATCAACAATTGTCAATCGACCTGAAACTAGTATCAATATTTGGTTTTCCAGGTCAGTGTCGTGAAGTTGTAAATTTTGCGTCTGAAAACACATATATTTCTCTAAATCATAATCACAAACATTATACCGTATATGCCAAATTTATCCCGAAATTTGATTCCTATCGGTTACCTCCTTGGTTGCACACCTTTCCTTAGGTTATGCCTTATGATACAATACCAATTATCCAAACTCATAACCCTTTCATGGCTTTCAGCTACTCAGAGATGTCTCCGATCCTTTTTTTTTTCGTCGTGGAGACGTCTCCGATACTGTTTTTTCCGTCGCGGAGACGTCTGAGAGATCTCTCTGCGACAATTCAAAACCGTCTCAAAGTAGTCCCAAATCCATCTCAAATCCGTCTCATGGCAAGTGAGACACCACCATAACAACACAACCTCACGCCCTACTGCTTTGTCCTGAGGATAACGTTCAAGGGGGCACTGGTTATCCTCGTGGTGATTATCTGGTAGATGGTTATATTTTGTAGTTGTTCTAGCAATATGGATGTACATAATAATTATCGTCATTCTCCTACAGATTGCTTACATGGCTTTCACCATCTTCCTGATGGGAACCTACTGGGTGTCAGAGGTCATCCCTTTACCCGTCACAGCTCTCATACCAATGGTTCTCTTCCCTGTCTTTGGTATCCGAGACACAAACACTGTCGTCAAATCGTACTTCCCTGGTTTCATGTTCCTTGTCTTCGGTGGTCTGGTCCTCGCTGCGGCAATCGAACATCAGAATCTACATCGTCGCTTCGCACTCCGTGTCCTCCTCATTGTCGGAGCTGATCCAAAGAGGTGAGATTGTTAGGTTCCATTTATTCGGAACATAATTAATAAGGATGGGTTAATTTCATATAGGAAAGCGGTGATCAGTTACACTATTCTGACACCTAGTCCATGGATAACCACCCCGATAAATACCATCTTCAGGATACCACCCACTAGAGGACATCCCTGGGACTACCACCAGGATCGACAACTACACCCTACAATATCTGTTACAAGACAACCCCAAAGTTTACGGTAAGTCCTGTGGGTTGTTACCCTATACGTGACAGAAGTCCTATAGGGAATGGTTATCCTATTGGGGTAAATATCCTAAAATCGGTCAGATGGTCAACCACTCTCGCGTATTTGATTTTATTAATACATGTACACAGAAAATAAGAAGGTTATTCATAAGCTATCTTTGCCCCACTTGACAACGGAAATATTTAAATGCCATTCTTTTCGGCGACATAGCGAAATTTCTTATTTGTCAAGTCCTCACCCTCACAGTTTGAGATATTTCACTTGCCATGTCAACCCATCGACTTTTATAAGTCGTCATAGTTAAATTATCTCAGTGTATTATTTTTTTTTCATGGTCAATGTTCTCGTCATGTCCACAAGTTAAATGACACTTTAGCACGCCCTTACATTACCAATAAAATATTAATATTTTCAGTGACCCTAACTTTCAAATTCTAATAACTTTCTTTAGATTTTCCCTTTATTGTGCATTCTTTTTGCTCCTTAATTCTTTAATTTGGTGTTGCCCTTACCCTGGGGCCAAAACATCCCAAATGCAGATTATTACTTGGGTTTATGAGTGCTACAGCTTTCTTATCAGCATGGATGAGTAACACAGCTACCACCGCCATGATGCTCCCTATCGCTCGGGCCGTGCTCGATGAGATCGGTAAGCAGGACATCAAGGAAGAATATGAGATAGAAAACGGCATGGGGAGTAAACAAATGGAAGAGCAGGTATCGTGCATAAAATAATTCTGATTTTCAAGGTCTTATAGTTGTTCTTATAGTGTTCTTATAGTTTTATTATATTGTTTTATCTTCTCCCACAGTGAATTCCACTAAAGGCTGAAACATTTCCAACCCTTGGTCACTATATTTGGCCTTTTCAAGATCATTCTAAATGTAACAGCTGAATCTAATATGTTTCTATGGAATCCTCACCAAACTAAGTGATGACCTCTATAAATAACTACCTAAATCTAACTTTCATTCGTTTCATCAAACAGTGTAAATTGTCATGAACTCTGTATATCTGAAGGAGTAAAATCACCACACTATATAATTTTGGAACTGTTAATTCAAACATACTTTGAACATGTTGAACCCACAATGAATTGATATACCATAAAACAATGTTATCTTTATTATAAAGGAAGAAGGTTGAAACATCAAAAGCCATAAGCAGGATTTGAACTTAACAGGGTTAAGGTCGACCAACATTCAATATGGAAATATACTTTGCAGAGTTACACATACACCATTTACTTTTGATTGGGTTCGGTAAACGGTGAAATTACAAAAATTATGTCAATAAATACTGCACTGCGTAAAAGTACGACTTGTACAGTGTGTATATATATATATTTAAAAAAAGTATAGTCCACTTGGATAACTCCATATGATAATGTCATAAACTTCGTAACATATTCCATTTTTAATTTTTTACTGTACTATGTTTATGCCTACATTGCCACCCCGCACCCCCTTACTTCTTCTTGTAGGTCTATAACACACAGGTCTACCAGGTATTTTTTACCCCTTGGCTTTTTCTCTTTTCTTTCATTCTTTTCAGCCCCTCAGCCTCCCACTCTAATCCCTTCTTTGTTTACCTCTCTCCTCCCTCATCCCAGCTCTCATCTCTCCCTTTGTTCCAGTGCTGTTTGATCTCACCTCCTCTTGCTTTTTGATTGGTGGCTTCTTCACACCTTTTACAATCCCCTTTTGTTCTCTCCTCTTTGGCTTGCCACTTAGGTATAGCTTTTCTCTGTCTTTCTCTATTCCATGTTTGTTCCCTACTTTTCTGTGTCATTTTGTCTCTGACGAAGATTCTGTAGGATCGAAAGCTCAGGCTCCTTTGACTTCATGTTTATGCCTACTGTTACATTTCTTATGCGGTGGTCACATCACCGTCGTGAGTGATACGTGCAAATATCTACCCGAAACAATACCCTATTCGTTAATACGATGATGATATGCAATCTATTTCAGACCTCGCTACAGAAGCAAACAGTTGCAGGGTGGAACATAGAACTCACTACACAAGAATATAAGTAACTTTGAAATAAACTGAAATGATATTCAGTGTAAAAACATTCATCTAAAATCAAACATCAGGTCCTAATCTTCACACTCCTTGCCAAGCATGACCAGAATACTGTCTTCAATACAAAATTCACACCAAAGTATTTTACCAACACAAGAATCATGTAATATATGATGCTAAAACAAATAGAGACAACATCAAAATACAGAAACGAAACTTCATAATCGATATAAATTCCCAGAATATAACTCCTGGCTGCAAACATATAATTGAGAGAACTCGACAAAAATCAGCCTACTACCTGTACTAAACTCTAAACAATTTTAATAACCTGTTATCTCAACCCGAACTAATGCATCCGCTCTAGCACTTTTGTTGTGCAGCCAGAAAAAAAATGGACTTAAATTAATGACTAACCTCGTCTATTATAAGCGAGGATGCAATAACAGCACAATCTCGCTTTACGGATGCGACGATGAATGTCTTGTTTATTTCTACCTTGCAGTCACCTTACTAGTGCCAGTAGTTAGGATTTTTCCTTTAGATTTGAAAAACCCATCAGAAGTTCTGCCTGGATCAAGTTATGAAAGGATGCCCAGTTAAGTTCTATCCTCAATTAAAAGATTCGCGCAAGTCTCCCCAAATGATTATATTCTCTCAATGTCGAGCGTGATATGTCCACACACCCAGTGAGTGCTTTGGCGCAGATTTGGAACTATCTACGAGATAAGAGTATATAAGTAACGCAACAAATACATACAGAATGACAAAAGAAACGATTTACTTAAATTCCCAATTATATAATTTTTTTTTTCGGCTGAGAGAAGGGGGGGGGACTGTCCCTAACCGTACCCTGTAAAAATCAAACCATCACGATTACATAATATATTCGAGAGAACTATCTTACGTGAGCTAAAAAATAAATTTAACTTATCCGTATTTTATCAGCTGAGACATTGTGAAATTACGAACAAGGGAACATCAAGAAAAAGTGAACACCGGATCGAAATTTGCCACGGTAATATGATATATGCAGGACCCAATAATAATTGTCTGAGAGAACAAAGTCAGTATTGAAAGATCCCATCAATCAAAGGCAAGGTTTTGAAATCATTACTTTAACAAATACAAAAACATGTTACAAATAACATTTTCCAACTCTATAATGTGCAATTTCTAATCTGATATCCACCTTTAATTTATTTATATCGAAATCCAAATTTCAAATGACCATGTAAGCCTATACATTTTGATAACATTTGTTATAATTGCTATTAATTAGTGCTAATGGTGGTATCTCACTTCGCGAAGACGTCTCTGCAACTCGGAAACTCAAAGATGTCTCTGATAGCTGATACGTTTTTCTTACCGTCACGAAGACGTCTCCGATACTTTTTTTTCCGTCGCGGAGACATCTCCGATACTTTATTCCGTCGCGAAGACGTCTCCGATACTTTTTCCCCGTCGCGGAGACGCCCGAGACGTCTCCGCGAAAAGTTACAAAACCTTCTCAAAGCCGTCTCAAGGCAAGTGAAATACCACAGTTAGTTATTATTCTTTGAGAGTCGACTGATGGGAACAAGTTTAATCTTTCCAAATTTCACCCATTCATCCTTTTATTTGACTTTCAGCGACGAGCATGCCATGATTGCAGGTCCCTCTACACCCAAACACAGTAGAAGCCACATCCTTCTATGCAAGGCTATTATCCTGAGCATACCATATGCAGCCAATGTTGGAGGAACTGGATCCTTAGTAGGTACCCCTCCAAACATCGTATGTGTTGCTGTTGCTGAGAGGTAAAGTGGTTGTCCTTTTTGTTTTCGCTTCTTCCAGGGGGCTGGGCGATGGATGGAATAATGTTTTTCAGTTTCCCCTCTCAAATATTTGTTAATCTCATTTATTTGGAGTCACTTGAACTTCATGGTATTGTTATAGCGACCTCGACTTATATTATTTTTGTTGAATATTTGTATTATAAGATTATTTTGTATTATATATTTTGAAAATGAAATAAATGTTACTTGAACTTGAACTAAATCCTACAGTGGTTGAAAGTACTTTAACTTTTAGGTCTCTCCTAACCATTAATGAAATTGATTGATAATGAATAGATGTACGACAACAGTTATTGTGCATAATATCAACAACAACAAAAACAACAAAAACAAATAAACAAACAGGCAAACAGACAAATATCTCAAAATCCTAGATACGAAACATCTTTCTGCTGCTATATATTTGTAATGTAATTTTTCAGTCTGTTCGGGCCAGACACAGGACTGAACTTTGGGAGCTGGAGTTTGTATTGTTTTCCTCAGATGATCATCTGTATCATCGTGATTTGGCTCTGGCTTCAATTCATGTATCTTCCTCGTAGGTATGATAGATTATCAACTTATTCTAACAACTGTATCCCGTTGATAGGTGTTGATTGAGCTTGCTTCGGGAGAAAATTACACCAACATGACCAAAATATGAATAAAGATATATATAGAATACATTAAGTTTTGTATCATAAATCTCTATTGCATTACCTTACAATGTGACACAATGACAGTGGCTTAAAAGCTCATCGAACTATTGAATTCATTTTAAAAATCTCAGATACCAATTTTTTTTTATTTTTTTTAAAGTTTACATTTTCCCCTCAAAAACCTGAGCCAAAACCAGAAATATGACATCAGTACTTGTAAGTCTTGTCGGTCATCAATTTTTAAAATTGAATCTGTATACATGTTTTAAGATGATATGATAATTTCATTGCCATGAGTAAGCATAATCCTTTATGTTTCACAAAATAAAAGTGTTTTTTTTTTCTTCATAAAATTGCTTACCAGATGCAAGAGAAAAATTCGAGATAACAACTACAAATCGGACAAAATAAAAGCAGTAATACAGCGTGCGTATGATGACCTAGGCCCAACAAGGTATGGACTGGTAACTCATTTGATCTCCGTTTGCATAGTCCTACTAACATATTCCTTCAGAAAGTGGATCATGAGGACTTGTCCCACCTAAAATAGCAGGGGCCGCGGCGTGTTATTGAAAGTGGAGGGGCTGAGCCGAAAGTGGAGGTGCTGAAGAGGCTGAAAATCACAAAGCAATGGTCATTTTCGCGTTTTTGTTCACGTTTGCTAAATAAACATGATAAAGGGATTTGGCTGCAGCCCCCTAGCCCCCGCGGCTCCGCGGCCCCTGAATAGGGACATCCAAAATAACGTAATATTTTCCTAGACCTTTTTTGGTTGTTGTTTAGAACCCCTTCTGAATATCCGTTATGTCTTGTTTGCAAATTAACGTGAACAAAAGTTCACATATCTCACAGATTAATGTGTAGACCCTCAAGTTTTTTAAATACACGGTCTCTGATTTCCCTATAAGAGAGAAAAGACAACAACTAACCCTTGTTAAACTCTGATATCTCATTATGTTAATGCCTAGATATAGCCGCTTATTCTGAAACAGATGATCTTGATCACGACTAGATTCTAGATTGCGTCGAAACCTAAACTAGAGTTCCGGTATTTATATTTGTTACGGTTTAAGCATAAAGGGTCTAAAGAAGTTTGATTTTTTTTTTTTGCTTAAAAATGTGCTCAAAAGTTACATGTGCAATAGCAAACATCCTTCTTTTTATTGCCAATAAAATGCACTTAAAAAGCAAATCGACTTTGTACCACTTTACAATTTGCACGATTCAAACATCTGAGAATGATGATGTAATAGTGCCTGAGCTTTATTCAAAGATTATAGATTTATGCGTTGTTTGATATCATTTCTAATCATCATACGAGAACTCAATTATAAATAATTCCAATTCTATCCAATCAATTACAGTCTGGGTATCGGAACGATTGTTTCTTGCAGTTTAAAAATGAATGGATCCTCATGATGAGTCACTAAAAAAAAAAAAAAAAATATCAAACAGTTATTGAGCCCCCAAACAGCGCACCGGGGCACAAAATAAAATAGGCTTCTTTAAATTGGTCAAAAAATGAGATTGTCTCCCAAGAAGCTAAGTTTTTACTTCCAAAGTATTTTGTGCAAATACTTGAAGAAATTAGATTTTATCAATGTATTAATGATTATATTATTATCATTAAGGTTTGCAGAATGGGCTGTTTTAGGACATTTCCTTGTCATGGTTGCACTCTGGATAACACAAGACCCTAAAGTGTTTCCTGGATGGGGCTCTTTCTTTGATCCGGGGTAAGTTCTTAGTGATTATCTGTTCAAATACCATCTCGTTATACCCCCGTCACACTGAGCTCGTTCCTACTACGTCCTTGCAAATTTTGCCGAACGGGCGTAGTCTGTGTGTAAACTGAGTGGACGTGGTAAATACTTCTTACGATCTGTTTACGAACTTCATGGACTAGCTCGGTCGGATTTTCAAAAAAGTGTTTAAAAAAATCGGGCGCCCATCTCGTCCTAAAATTTAACGGGGTGGCAACGTACCTGAAACGAGATGGACGTACTACAAACGAAATTGCCGTACTTAAATCGTTCTAAAGATGTGCTAGGACGTCTTACAAACGAGCATTGTATATTCATTATTCAAGTTCTAAAATTAAACGTAGTGACAACGTTCCTTAAACGGGTAGGACTTACTCTGAACGAGAAGGACGTACTACGAACATACGTTTCAATTTTTAAACAGAACGGCATGTCATAATTGCCGTCACACTGAGCTAGTTCTCACTGCGTTCTAGGTAGTTCTTGGTGAACGGGCTCAATCTGTTTACACACGGACTGAACGTAGTACAGACCTTTTAGAATCTAGTACAGACCGTTTACAATCTGTTTACGAACTTGGCGAACGGGCCCGAACGGAGAGAACGGAGAGGCATTCCGATTTTTTTTTAACATGTTCAAAAAAATCGTACTGGCTTCAAGTTCTAAAATTAAACGTAGTGACAACGTTCCTCAAACGGGTAGGACTTACTCTGAACGAGAAGGACGTAGGCCTATAGGCTGAGTTTCATTTACAAGTTTCAAGCAACGAATGAAATTTATTATCTATAATAATTGCAAGTCAGGATTTAAACAAATTAATACATGTATTATAGTTATTTTAAAATATATATATATATATATAGAATGGGATGCCTGATACAGACTGGCTTCGCGTGTTTCGTTGATTTGTGTTTGTCTCTTCAATCTGTTACGAATGAGGTTTAGAATGGAATGTATGGAAATAAATGAGAAAAATCATCAGTTAGGAATGAGCCGAGGGGTCATCTTTAGCTATATTACGCCACTGTTTAATGATTTCATTATAATGTTATGTTTTCAGCCTCAAAAGCGCAACCCCAACAATTCTGATCACTATTTCGCTTTTCATGTTTCCATCTGAGAGACCGCAGAAGTTGATCCGTATCAGGGAGCAGCAAATTAAAGGTAAAGGTGTCATAATCATACACCATTCCCTAAAAAAAATAATAATTGGAAAAGAAAGAAATAGAAGAAAAAGAAGAAAGAGGAGGAGAAGAAGGAGAAAAAGAAAGGAAGTATTGTATGACGTTTTAAAGTGAATATCTCATTTTGACCAACCCCAGTCAACACACAGTTTATTATATACCCTCATCTCATGCAGAGGTGAACAATGAACAATGTACAAAAATATCGACTGATGTATCATTACCACTTTAATCATCCCCGTTTTACTATGATGCTTAAAGTGAAATGTAATTTAAATTCGCTTTTTATAATCAGACATGAACGATACTGAACTTGGACTATTATCTGATGGGACAAATAACGGCTTTACCGATGGTGTGAATGGGAGTGAAAGTCGCCCAAAACTCGCCAAAATCAAGTCTATTCCCGCGCTTATCAACTGGGATGTGGTACATGAGAAAATGCCATGGGGTGTACTGCTTGTTGTAGGCGGAGGGTTCGCTCTGGCAGATGGATGTGTGGTAAGCCGCCTCGGAATACTAGACTAAGTTACATACATTACTATTCTTTTAATTATCATTTCTTTCGTTCTTGACGTGCCCGTACTAGTTGTGGTGGCTGCAAAATTGCCTTTTAAAGCACTAAAGTTCCACCCATGCAGCTAAAAATCCCAGTAATTGACTCCTGTATACAATATCTTACTTGAAGATATCAGCAAAAGTTTAGTTTTAATTTGAGTAGTGTACTCTGGGGTTAACGAGTTCATCAGGGGCCATCGTTAATATGTGGCAGAATCTTGAAATAATAACTATACTAGAGTTCATGCCGAGGATATCTAGATTGACACCATGTGATTTGTTGATTCATTGATTAAAGTAAAATCATCCAAATAAAATAGAATTGCTATTGTATCTTGGTTGGTGTGGCTTAAATATCTTACTATCTATATCTTGAAATCTCAATCTTGCATTTGCTTTAGTTTTCTTTCACTGCTTCTCTGATTTGTTTCACCAGGAGTCTGGTTTATCTGCGTGGATGGCAGAGCGCTTTGAAGTCTTCTATGGAGTACCACCCTTCGCTATGGCTTTGATCACTGCCCTACTGATTTCAATTATGACTGAATTCACAGCTAATACGGTCACTACTACAATTTTTCTTCCCATCTTAGCAGGGATGGTAAGTCGTACGAAGAATCTTATGATGCAGTACCAGTAATACCTCACGTCATACTCGCAACCGATGGGGTTTGTTTTTGCTAGTGCGTGTCACGAACCTGTGTTTTGCGGCTGCCAACTTTTTCGATTCCTTGCGTTTTGGCATGGTTATGACAAGGGTAGGCCTACGACCACTTTGCTCATTATTTTTCATGTGCCTGGAAAAAAAAATGAATTAAAAAAAAAAAAAACACCTGCACCTCGCTGCTTCGACAGAAAGGAATTTTTGCGAAACCCGAAACAGACCAAACGAAGAGAAATGCACAACCGATACACGACCGATTGGGGCGATAGGCAATATTTTGATGGCGCTCAAGTATGGTGCAAAGTTACACCCTTGAGGAACGTTCCTAATTTATACACAATAAATATAAAGCCGTATGCAATTTCCACTAAAAAAGCAGATGCTCGAAATAATTATTAATGCATGAGCTAAGTGGTTGTTATCTCGGGACCTGTAATTCTCTTTGCAGAGCCAGAGATTTATGAACGAAATTCCACACCTCATCATAAGTAAAAATGTGGAAGGATAGCAAGTTAAAAGGAATCTAATTAAATATCGTTCACATTATCTTTCTCTTTGATAGGCCGTTGCTATGAAGATAAATCCATTGTATCTGATGGTTACCTGTGCTGTATCTGCATCCTTCGCTTTCATGCTCCCCGTAGCTACTCCACCAAATGCCATCGCATTCTCAAGCAAAGAGATTAAGGTTATCGATATGGTAAGATTTAGTTTGATTGAATGTTATCTTATCTTTGACAATAATGATAATGATACATCTACTTATGAACCCCTTGTGATATGATAGGATGATAAAGTGGCTCCGACGCCGGCGAATAACAAAATAAAATCTAAAAGAAAATGTTGTCGATGTAAGTGATTAAAAAAAATGATATCAGATTTTTTTTTAGACTCCCCTATTACAAATAAAATATCCAAAGCTATGATATTCCCAATATCAGCCATATAAAGCATATATGTCCCTTTAAAAAATATTAATAATGAAAGTTCTAAAAGTGAAATTAATATTATATTTATAATTAATCTATATTATTTTCTTGTTTTAAACAGGTGAAAACGGGTTGTCTACTCAACCTGATGTGTATTGGTGTATTACTCTTCTTTATGAATACACTCGGTCGACTGATCTTTCACATCTCTGTCTTCCCTGATTGGGCAAATAATTATGACGTCATGAATTCATCCGTCACCACTGACGTTTTCAAGTTGTATAACTCTACAAACATAACGCGATATAAATTTTGATAAGTTTGTGTGGTTTTTAAACCAAACAGGAAAAGACTAGCGATCCTATTGTAAAGTTTATGAGACCACGACGTAAATGAAAAAAAAACCAAAAAAACAATTGTAATCTGTACAAAACATTCACTTATAATAGTATTTAACCCCCCTTTTCTTTTTTTCTTTTTTTTGTCAGAACACAAAACATCACTGTTAAGTTAGTCAGCTTAGGCCATAGAATAAATATTCATTGCTATAACCAGCATTTAAGGAACATGATATGACTAATATGCCGACCCTTTGAAATTAGCTGCCAATCACATTTTCTTTCTTTTTCCTTCT
>CALNVZ010002100.1:65071281-65092213 GCA_940671915.1 Paracentrotus lividus | reverse complement strand
GGGGTAATAATAACAATAGGGGTCACTGTCATGCCTTTAACAGTAAGCCAATAACTATTATTTTCTCCTTAAACTGCCAATTTAGTTAAGAAGTTATAATGTTCTTCGAATAAAAAAACATTTAATTTTACATTTTGTAAATAAGAATGTGTGTCTTCTTGATTATAATAAAGAGTATAATAAAGATTTATAAAAATCAGGATCGTTTGATTATGCACCTCCTGATTTTTTCTTAAATTATTCCAGTTACATTATTAGATCATGAGTTATATTTATCTAAATGGATGTATAGATAATGCTTTTTACATGACATTATGTAATAATTTTAGTATAGGTTTTCCCGGCCAATTTCATACATTTATCATCCGTTTACATTTAATGTGTATTCAAATTCGTGTGTTTGATGCGACAGACTGACTTTAGCCAAACAATTTCGTGTTCATGCTCTCAAAGTCGTTTTTAGGCACACAAAGTAATGTTTGCAAAGTTAAAATTCGGATATAGGCATTTAATTTCATTATTTGTGCATTCAAATTAGTGCGAATTTGAGTACATATGAAAACGTTGGGGCTTCTTTCTAGGAAAACCATTTTCACGCACCGATTGTCAATGGAAGGAATGCCCGAAAAACGGGAGTTTTGTTGAATATACTGGAATAAAAAAAAATCGAGAAGATCATTTACTTAGTTACACAGGTTTTATGAGGGTTAATGTATATAAAACAAGATAAAACCTTGGGAAGAATATTTTTTTACCCCTAACCCTCGCGTTTTGAGCTTTAGAATCTCCCATTTTAGTCATTTTTGGGTCGTTTTTCTGTGTGAAAATGATATTTTGGTCAAACAGCAGTCACTAAAAGCTTTCTGTAAAATTCAGCAGCGCATCGATTTCCTAGTTACGCTGAGTGAAGTAAATATATTAATTTCTCTTTCCAATGATTTTAACTTCTTTGTGATTGGTCAATATTTTCCCCCGCGTTTTTGATATCATAAAAAAAAATATCATGATAAAATACTTCGATCCTTACTGCACAGCTTGCACTCTCCTTTTACACGGTCTTATGCAGTGCATTGTTTATCGCGATATCGAAGGTCAGACGTAGAGAGAGTCTATACCCAGTACACACATTTCCCGTAAGATTCTTTCTGGTCGTTAGTGCACTGTAGTGGAACTGTGCGTGTTTGGTATCAAATAACACTGTCCTTTTTGATTGTTCACGTTTTCATATGTACGGAATGAAATGTCGACAGGATGAAGACGAATTTGAATAGTTATTGCCGAATGTATATGATTATTATGTGAAGTAGAATGCGCAAATACGAAATTGATCACAACAATCGTTAATGTTTATGATTGAATACGATTTTGACTGGCAACATTTCGATGCATCAGCGTTTTTTGCGAAAATGAATGCCTCTAAAATGCAATTTATTGGCAAAACAATGAAATTGGCCGGGAAAACCTATATAAAAGGTAGGAAAATAGAACATGAATTTTTGACGTACAAAGTGTGGAAGCTATAATATAAGCAACAAACCACTGTTGATTGTTATTTATTTATCTCCTTTTATATTGATAAATGAGAAATATATACAAAAATAAACGACTTGCAGAAGATTAATATAATTGTTTACTTATTTATGTCATTTACGTCTCTTCATAATTATAGTGACTTAAAATAAGGTTTTTTTTAAAGCTGATTTCTGTTATTTAGAATTCTGTGTGCATGACATTCACCTACATACTACAATCACGTATATATATATTGTTGTATTTCAAAAGGCCCTTTTAATCGAAGACAGAGAGTGTGAGATGAAAATGGGTATGAAAGAATCTACGGAAATGTTTATAAATACGATATTCGTCATGTTCGTAAAAGAAGAGAGCAGGTTGAGAAAGATTTTTAATTTTGATGAAGAATAAGAGAGGTAAAATGATTGAAAGTAGGCCCCAAAATTAATCTTCTCCTTGCCCCTCTCCTCAAAACCTTTTTCGCTTAACCCTAACTTACCTGGGGGGCCATTTTGGCCCCCCCCCCTCGACATTTTTCGCGATAAATCCGCAGTGCGAAATTTTTTGATCGCGCCACACGCTGACTTTATACTTTCAAGTCTTGCGCATCTTTTAAAACTATTTTCGCGAAAATCGGGTATACCGTTACGACGTTACACGATTTTCAAAATTTTTCGTCAGACCAAAAATGGCTCAAAAACGTGATTTCATGTACAAAGTCAATACAAAACGTGTTTTCAGCTAGAAATCATAAATGAGTGATTATTTTTAATTTTATTGACAAGAGTCATTTAATTTGATGCTATTTATGGCTGAAATAATGTCACGGATGAATTGTGTCGAAAAAACAATAAAAATAAAAACGTCAAAAAACAAAGAAATACATAAGAAATTTAAAAAACAATAAAATACATAAGAAATCAATTTTGGTACAGGAATTTTTTTCTTGTGCAATTCTTAGGAATGACATAAAGAATATTTTCCCCAAAAATCAGCTTTCTATGATTTTTATTTAGTGAATTAGAGCAAAAAGTATGATTTCATGAATAAATTAGCATAATTAATTCATATAAAATAAAATATATGAATTTCATGTAATTTACCGCGGCTGAGATCTTAGGGGGGGGGGGGCCATAATAGCCCCCCCCCCCCAGGACTTTAAGCTCACAAAAAAGCCCAGGTAAGTTAGGGTTAAAGCCCAATTAAGTATAGTTGTGGTAGAGAAAATTGCATTTTTCTAAAACTTACTCAGCTTGTCCTCTTATTGTTCCGATGACATATCAACACATGAACAAGCGATATAACCATGTATCATGCATGTCTTTCCATGATAATGTTATAGTTAGCATAAACATAGGGAGATGTTCATCAAAATGAGACCATACTTCCTTCACTCTCACCCCAGAGCTCTGGGCATGCCACACCACTGCTGACTGGTATGGCGTGTGTGCATTCTGTGTGTATCAGTCTGTGTAGCAATAGCATATACTTTGCACGCAAACCACTGCACGTTGCACTCTCTCCGGTGCCATCCTGTTTAGACATGACCTCTCAACATTTCGATTTACACAGTTTTGTTGCTAAATTCAGGTCTTAGGGTGGATCTTATAACAATTTATTTTGCACACAGAGGTTATTTGAGGTATTAATTCATATTATTCTACTATGGAAGTAAAACAAAAAATATGTTCTCCAAAAACTATACATGAGCTTTAATCTGTACCCTTTCCTTTCCTCAATCATTTTTTTTTTTTTTTGGTTGTTGTCCTTTCCGCTTCCTCCCTCTGTCACACAAACACACCCACACATATACACACGCACAAAAACAAACACACACCACACACACACACACACACACACACACACACACGTACACACACATTCCCCAACATCCTACGCATGCACATATATGCACTTTCATTTGTCTTGTTTAATACAGAGAGATATTATATCCACATCTACTGTAGATCTATATGAAATATGCCTAACCAAAGTCAGCGAATATGCCTCTCTCTTCCTTTTTTCTCCAACCAAACTTATGAAATAACTTTTCTAATGACGTACACTTCATTTCCATACTACCATGGAAAAATTGTGCTAGGATCGTAAAAAAAAAAAAGAAAAAAAAAAAAGAAACACGCCCATATACCTTTGCACCACGGACTGAGCTGTCACGCCCTGCTTGGTAAGTACTTAACGAACCAGCCGGTTTATTATGGTTAAATCGGGTTCATGGTGAAAAAGTTCACGGTTAATTTGCAGTGGACAGTAACTGCAAGATACCCATGCATTCAAATTTATAATATAAGCAAAGTAGTTATGTGTAAAACGCAATTTGGGCAATAAGTAAGATTATATTAAAACAACAAGTGTATAATAAAAAAATGGATTAATGAATAAAAACGGAGGGACGTGAATAAAATCTGAGCTCTTATTACGTAAGCTCCCATGACTTCAGGAAGGTTACATGATAAATATTAGCATGTTTTCGCTGGAAGACGGAGGACCTTATCTCGAACGTTAGCATAAAAAGAGCTATATTCTCAAAATAGCTCAAAACCGAAACCCCTGCATACTGATAGTACTGGAAAAAGAGGGTGTAAAACTGGTATTTGTTGGAAACGGCTGGCAAGCGTTTAAATTTCGAGGTTTCGTGTGCACAATTGAGGGTTTCCCTTAGTTCCAAGAGCGTACACGCTCTTAAACCTACAACGCTTTTTTTTGGGGAAAATGTACGTTCTCCTCGAAAGTAGAACGTAGGTTATTCGATGAACGTAGGTCAATTATCAGCCAATCAGCGAGCGCTTTAATAGGGATGTAGGCCTATACAAGCGCGGTTTCATTTTTTTTTTCATTTTTTTGTTTTTTTTTGTTTTGTTATCATGACGAAGAGTAAGGATGGTATCTCACTTCGCTAAACTTAACCCCTCACAAAAAGTTTCGCAAATAGACTTTGGGCCATGATAACTTTTCAGGTATGCTGTAGTTATTCCTGATATTCATATAATTGGAATGATAATTTATTCCCCTTTTTATTGATATCCTACTTGTAATGATTACGTCATGCTTCACTGCACAGAATATCAGAATATGGAGAAAAGTAAAAAGTCAAATGTTGCAAAATGCATTTATCAAAGCGAAGTTCCGCAACTCGACTTTAGGCTTTGATAACTTGTGGGGGTATTTTCTAATTTTTATTGAATTTTAGACCATTGTCAAGATAATTTATTCCTTTTTTCAATGACACCCTAATTGTAACAATAGTGTTGTTCGTGCATGGACAGAACACCTGAATGTTAGGACAAGTCAGAAGTTAAATGTTGCAAATTGAATGCCTATTGTGAGTATTATTGTCTGTTGCGAGCAATAACAATGCATTTCGCAACTTTTCATTTTTTACTTTGCACTATATTCGTGAGTTATTTGCATTCAAACATGATGTTACTATTGCAAATAGGGTATCAATAAAAAGAAGAATAAATGAACTTTTTAATGCTATGAAAATTGACAATGATTAAATCCCCACGTTAAAATTTACTGAGGTTCAGAGTTGTGTTACAGAAATTTAAATTGAAAATTATCTTTCACTTTGTCATGTATTCAGGTGGTATTCAGGGGTTCTGTGGACCCAGGCATGACATCACCATGACAAATTAGGTATCAATAAAAATATGAATAAATGAACGTGACAACGGTATAAAATTCAATAAAAATTAGAAAATATCCCCAAAGTTATCAGGACCTAAAGTCAAGTTGCGGAACTTCAATGTGATCAATAAAACTGCATTTTACAACATTTGACTTTTTACTTTTCTCCATATTCTGATATTCTGTGCATTGAAGCATGATGCAATCATTACAAATAGGATATCAATAAAAATCATTTTCAATGGTATGAATATCAGGCATAACTAAAGTGTACCTGAAATGTTATCACGACCCAAAGTCAATTTGCGAAACTTTTTGTGAGGGGTTTACTTTGAGACGGATTTTGGACTACTTGGAAACGGTTATGAAAATTGTCGCGAAGATGTCTCGGAGACGTCTCCGCGACAGAATAAAGTGTCGGAGACGTCTCTAAGACGCTTTATGCGTCGCGGAGACGTCTCCGCGAAGTGAGATACTACCCTAACTCTTAATCTATCCAGTAATACCAAACTTGTACCTGTTCTATCATGGATGACCGAGCACTTGAATTTTTGATAACATGGTGAAAAACACTTTCTTTCAAGTTGTGTCACAAGCAACCCTGGCTTCTGAGCATTCATTCGTTGTTTTATAGGTCAGTCCTCCTGCGTCTATTCATAAGAGAGAAAATATTTAAAAAGACTAATGAATTGCAAGGGTTGCTTTTGCTCAAACTTGGTATATAGGGTAGATGTAGGGAATACCGGACAGTAGGGAATATCGGACGGTCACCACATGTCCAGCCCTAGCTGCCAACATAAGATACTTGAGTTGAATACCGGCATCTATTGGTCAGGTGGTCTGTCTGGGAAGGTTGAATGCTGTATTCGACAACAACAAGTGAGAAATCTCCGAGAAAGTAACCCACATCTGTCAAGGTAGGAAAATTTGCAGCCTGAAAAATGGCCTGATGTAAAAATGACATTTTAGAGAATGTGATGGTATAAAAATAGAATTGGGCATGACCTCTATTTCATGCATTATGGAGTGTGGAGGGTGGGCCAAACGTGTTGGTGTTTTGCAATGTACAAAGGCTGTGTATTGGGGTGGCAGTGTGTTGAAAAGTGGTAGTCAGTCTTTTTTTGTGTAGGGAATACCGGACACCACATGGACAGTTGTTTGTTTTACTTCCGGGTTGAGTTGCTGGTAGTTAGGTTCATATATAATGTATTATTTATTAAAATTGTTCTGTTTTGTTTTCTCTTTATTATTATGTGATATGTCATGATCTACATGAGATATAAAGTGTAGTTTGAAATTTGGTAGTAAAATGCAATAATCTTCTAAAAATGTAATAGTTATAAATCAATACAAACATGTTAAGTGATGGTTACATTCAAATGTGCTTCCAGACAGATCTTAACAAAAGGGTAAAAATATACTGTCCGTATTTCTACACTGTAGGGAAGCCGGACAATTTACGATGACGTCATTATTTGCATATAAGCCTCAACAAATATTTGATTACCTCAATTTTTGGAAAAATAAAGTTGAATGTTAAGTAGTGGCTCTTTTTCTTTTGTGATTTTATTGTTTTCATGTGCTAATTAAGCAAATGAGCTTAAGTGGCCGGTATTCCCTACATCTACCCTACTATAAGACAAATTTTACGATTTTTTTAAAGCCCAAGTGCTCAGTCATCCGTTACAACACAGTTATACGTTTTGTATCATTAAATATAGAGTGACTCTTTAGTATGAAATAAATATCAAAGTCACAAATTTCTAACATTTCAATGTGACAGAGGCTCTCAAAATTAGTTTTTTTTTTTTTTTCTGGGACGCACTGTATATGAAAGCCCTAGATACGGATTGAATCTATCTTGCAACAATAGACGTTACAATGTCTCACAAACCAAAGAGGACATGTGCGGTCACCATTGGAAACTTTTATTCAAAGTTATTGAAGAAGATAGAAAACGAGGGTTTACAGCTATTTTGAAAATAGTGCCCTTTTTATGCTAACGTTCTAGATAAGGTCCTCCGTCTTCCAGCAAAAACATTCTATTCAGTTGCGCATATAGGGGGGGGGGGGGGGTTATCCCCCTCCCCCACACCTTGAGCTAAAAAAGAGGGAAATTAGGAATAGAAGAGGAAGAAGAAGGGGGAAAAGGACGTTATTTCCAGACCCTCACCTAGGGGTGGAGTGTGAGGGCGGGGAACTCGCCGCTATATAGTGGTCATAAGGTCACACCCTTCCCTTGGAAAAAAGCTATTGTCTTGAAATCATTATTTTGTTCTCAGATCTTCGACGAATTTCGTCTGAATGAAAGAGAAGACTAAAGAGAAATTTTCTCACAACGAGGCGGTGGAACCGGGGGGCAAGGGGCGCTGTGCCCCCCCCACACTTTTTCGTCCACCCTAAAAGTGCATCTTTTCGTTACTAAAAAGTGCCCTTTTTCTTAGCTAAAAGGGGCCCTTTTGTAATATAAAAGAAACGTTTTTGACTTCTTGAATGTCCCATGAACAATTTCTTTGTAAAAAGTGGCACTCTTGGTGCCCTTTTTTCTTCACAATTTCTTTTAATAAACCCCAAATTTTCCCCTCCGTCGCTGCGCTACACGACCTCGTAAGGCAATGCCAAGCAATGTGCATAACACCAATCACCCCCTGCGCTAATATTTTTAACGATTATTTAAAACGGGTAAATTTATTTGCAATAAGTATTTAACATTATCATTAGAGCAATTATGTCACACTTTGCTTTAAGTTTGTTATAAAACTTTAAATGTTGCTTAAACTTTAAAATGTATACTTCCCTTTAAAAAGGGGGCACTTTTTAATGTCTTAAAATCAAAAAATTTCCAGCTCGGTCGCATTGCGACCTCGCCTATGTATGACAAAGTTGGAACCAATATCCCCATGCTAGAGACAAACCTTGTGAGGGGGTCTCGTCGGAAATCAAAAGCATTGATGTAGTTGTGCGGCCAGGGGTGGAGGGGCGGAGCTTGGTGCCTGCTGCCCACAAAATTTTCACAGCAAAAATGGGTCCCCTTTTTCCTTTTTCTAGCGCTCTATTACCCGAATTTATGTAACAAAAATTTCAATTCCGAATTGAAATTTTTGTTAGATAAGGGCACAATTAATTTCAATTTGTTTAGCTCAAAATTATATATAATGATAATGCACAATAACCCCAATTTTGAACTCAAAATTTTCGGGTCGCATGACTTTTTTCAATACTAAAAGAACGGTTATAAAGAGAACTACACCACAATGATTCTGAAGAGCATAAATCAAAGGACAATTTTCTATACTCAGCCCCTCCCTAGCCAAGAAATTTTGCTCGTCATGCCACTGATTGATAGTGCCTCTTTCTTAAGAAAAAGTGCCCCTTTTCCACTGTAACCCCCCCCACACACACACACACACACACACTTTCAAATTCGTTCCGCCGCCTCTGCTCACAACCATCCCTGTTTTGATGACTAACGAGACTTTCGCCTATCATCTTGAAATGGAGACAATTTTAATGATCTGCTTCGGAAATGGTAATGTAAATAATCATCTGATCATGCATGGAGATAAGTGGCAATAATGGTATCTTAAAGGGTAACCAATCTCTGAGTACAGATTTGCTAATAAGGATATTTTGGATTGTTTTCTTATATATTGCTTTGATAGATTTATCTCAAATTTCTTATAGGCCTAGATAAAGAAGTAATTCAGAATAATATGGTCAAAACATAAAATCTCCTTCAACATGTTCAACTACCCGGAGGCTGCAATTTTCTTTAGAATTTGACGCGCAGACAGACTACTATCAAAAGAATGGTTACCTATCGATGGAATACACCAGATAGCAAATATGTTCAAATTCATATGCATTTTTTCTTGAGTCTGTATCAAATAAAATGCTACAGGTGGGAAACATATTTTTTATTGTATGAATATTAGTCATTGTAATGCTTGGTATTTTTATAAAGCAGGAAAAATATGTTTTCTTCTGCAATTTTTTCCATCTCGTTTGGTGCTGTAGATCTTGAGATATGATTAGTTTTCTAACAAATTGACCAACAAATTACAAAACAATAAAACTATCAGAATATGACAATTGTATTTCTGTACTAAGGGATAGATTGCTCTTTAAGATTTGTAACTATGTAAATATTTGGGTGTATAGGAATGACATCTCCGTATTTGTATTATCCTGTTTCGATATCACAATGAAACCACAAACGGGTGCCACACCATATTCTTATTGCATTATTATGCTTTTATTTGGTTTAGTAAAATTTTGCTTATTTTGAAACGTGATAATTAACTTTGTTTTTAATTCACTTATGATTACTAGGATCATGTGTGGTTTTTTTTATTGTATCTATCAATAGATAATAAGTCATCATGGCATACAGTTCGTATCCATTCGTTCTGCTGTTGATCGGAGCTTTTCTTCTGACGTTCTGCTTCGGCCGAACCTTTCAACGAGATGCGATGTTTACTCCTCCCTCAAACTCCTACGAGAAAGGCTCTCACATAGGATGTGATACGGACATTGTGAAGAGGAAAGCTGATTGCGGTAGAAGAGGACTTGATGACGTTCCCCAGGATCTTCCAAAGGATATTAAATGGCTTCTTTTGTATAGGAATAATATTACTACTCTCTTGAATTCCACGTTTCACAGATACACCCTCATCACAGATTTGGACCTTTCTAACAATGACATCAGAATGATCGAACCAGCCGCTTTCTACACTCTCAAGCATCTGATGAACCTAGACATGTCGTCCAACTCAAATATTGTGCTTCCTGATACAGGTTTGTTCAGATGGGCTAGTAAGCTAGCCAGTCTCGACTTGCGTTCTTCAAACCTCGAATCTCTTCCCAATAACACTCTGAAATGGACCACTCATCTAGATTCCGTATCCCTTTCCGTTAACATGATCTCCTTCGTAAACATCAGCTCATGTGGTAGAGTAAATATTTTTCATTTGTCAAATAATCTAATTGCACATCTCACGCATGAAACTTTCACCTTTGCGTGCCAGACTTCAACTTTACGACTTGTAAGTAACCCCATCACATCAGTGGACCCTGACGTAATCGCTTCACTTGATGTCAAGTTTTTGGAATTAGGCTGGTATCCTATGTCATCCGAGGTATAGAGAAACATTATACTCGGGGTTTCGCGTTCACAGATTAAAGAGCTTACAATTTGGCTTATGAATTTGGTGAGTTTACCACAAGATATATTCAATCCTCTTCAAGACTATTCTTTCTTTCTTCTCAATCTTGCAGGCAACGATATTAAAGATCTCTCTCCGTATGTCTTCTCGAATCTGACACGACTCAATCGACTAGTTCTCAGTGATAACGATGTAGCCAGAGTTGAGCCGGTTTTCTTTGAAGGTATGCAAAAGTTAAGAAAATTGAGCTTAGACCACAACAAGATAGAACACGTAAATCGGTATGGCAATATCTGGTCAGTTGACATTCACGAGCTTGATATATCAAACAATCTTTTGACTGAGATTTCTCCTTCTGCGTTTCTTGGTTTGGAAAATTTAACCCACTTAAACATGATGTCAAATACACGCCTTGCTGTCCTGAATCTCACAGCTTTTACAAGACTTGACAACATTCAATACCTAGACTTGTCTGAGTGTAATATCGTGAATTTCTTTTTGTACACACCAATGTTAAACTCCCTATCCCTGAACAAAAATTTGATTGGACCCTTATATTTAGAATCAATAGAATCGTTCAGAAATGCACAATCTCTTACAAATTTGGAAATCCGCGAGTCTGAGATCTATGTATATCGCTTGTGGACAGGAAATGCATCTCTGTTCGATGGATTGTTTAATCTTACCAGTTTGGATCTGAGTGGAAACACTTTTGGGAAACAGTATGGGTCTTTGATACCTGGAATCTTTCAGCAACTCTCAGCTCTGGAAAATCTTCATTTGGATGATTGTGACATTTCATACCTCCATCCTTTGCTCTTTGTCGGTTTGGAATCGCTTCAGAAGCTGAATTTGATTGGAAATAACATTCAACATCTCCATTACAACTTACTGGAAGTGTTACATCAACTCAGAACTATTAACTTGGATAAAAATCTTTTGGAGAACCTCGAAGATGCCATATTTTTTAACAATACAAAGCTTGAAGATCTTTCATTGGCCAATAACAAGTTCACCCGTTTAAACTATAGCACCTTTCAACCAATCGAGTCTTCTCTTTTATCTCTCGATCTTTCGATGAATCCAATTGACTGTGACTGTGATGTAAAGTGGCTTCCTGAATTGCTAAAGGGACAAGTTAAATTAACCAACAAGGAGAAGACAACCTGTTCGTCGTCATCTTTGGCTCCTCTTCGAAACAAAGTTCTCTCAGATTTTGATCCAACTGAATTATGTCGTCTTAACATTGTCGCCTTCTGTATGATTCCTCTTGTCGTTGTTTGCTTCATTGTCATCGTCGTACTCGTTTATCACAATCGATGGGCTTTGAAATACAAACTCTTTCTCGTGAAGCTAGCAGCTATTGGGTATAAGGAGATACGAGACGCTCGGGATCATAATGACTATGAGTTCGACGTGAACATAATCTTCTTTGACGAGGACGAAGAATGGATTCGAGAACAACTTCGCCCCGCTCTACAGGAACATCTTCCACAGTTTCAAAGGAACGTGTTTGGTGATGAAGACCTTGTGCTAGGAATGCATTACTTGGATTCCGTCGACTATGTGGTGAGCCATAGTTACAAGACCATCGTAGTGCTTAGCAGGCCCTCTGTCAGCGATCGCTGGTTCATGCTCAAGTTCCGTACGGCTATGGACCACGTGAGTGATACTGGCATTGAGTTCGTTGTCGTGGTCTTTCTAGAAAACATCCCAGAAGAGGAGATTCCTTTCTTGGCAAGGTTGTATCTCAGTGATGGCAGACCCTATCTCCACTGGACCGAGGACGTGAGAGGACAAGAATATTTCTGGAACGAATTAGCACACCATCTTACTATGAATTTAAGAACAAATGACTTGATCCCCAACGAGTAGCATAAGTTAAAATATGGCTCCCATATGGATCTTCATATTTCAAGTAGTTTATAAAGTTGTGCTAACATACGAACAGCTGGCTGAAACTACTGAACTATATGTAATAAAGTTAAAGCTACCCGTTTTATCAGTAGTCAAACTATGCAAAAACAAAAACAAATTTTTTTCATTTTATTTTCTAATTTAACTTCACAGGAAATTGTATTAATATGCTCGTAAATAAGTATGGTTCTGCTAAATTTTCAACACATCGAACGCCCTCTTCATATTCTCCACTGTCATTTACTTTTGAACTGTTCTTTTTTTCACATTTTGTTTCGTTCTCCTTCCATCATATGTTTCCTACATCGCTTTACACTTGTTCTCAGGCCACCTCCCTATAAACGCACACACTCTCTCTCACTTTCTCTCTCTCCCTCACTCTCACTTTCTCTCTCTCTCACTGACTCTCTTTCTCTTTCTTTCTCACTCACTCACTCACTCACTCTCTCTCTCTCCCTCTCTCCATCTCAATCACCTACACGCAGTTAGGCATTGTATAAAATTACTCTATCCATTTCCCGACCATTGATAGAATGATAAAACTTTGAACATTATCGTTCTGTCGAACAAAAGTACAATAAAAGCAATGTTATATGTTTAAAAGACAACTGATTTTTATTGCCTCCAAATTTGACAGAAAAATTTTGAATGGGCTCAAATGCTTTTCTTTCTTTTTTTTTTTCATGAAAATAAAACATAATTACATGCACTTGATTTATTGAACCAGAGGGGGGATTAAGATTTTAAATATTATTAAGTCAACATTAGCGCAAAATGAAGAAAAAAACAATTTCAAATGAAATGAAATCTGAAATTGCATTTCATCATCCAAGTATTGAGGAATATCCTATAAAATTAGCCCTTTGTGAGACAAAAATTAGGTATAAACAGAATAATATAGAAAGGTATCTGAAATATAAAGAAAAGCTCCAAATACATTACACTACACTATGAATGGGTTTATTCTCAGACCTTTGAGCAAAATTTTTCAGTTATTTCTTACACTCATTCTGACTAAATTTATTTCCAAAAGTGGTCTGATTGGAATTTATGAATAAAGAATCAAATAATACTGATATTTTTACAAGATTTTGTATAAAAACTTTCTTTGAGACTAAATAAAAAAAAAACAGGCTTTAGCCTCACTTGATAGTCATACTCCTGTCATACTCCTGAATACTAGAGTTATCATCATCCTCAATCTATCATCATCCGCAATCTGAGAATTTCATTGTTCATTATGCAATATTGACATAGCCTCAAAATGGACCCATTTTGTACAAAAGCTAATCAGTGGTAGCCAATAATAAAGGTGGTCATTCATAGGCATATTGTTGTGATACAACTCTAGCATTGCTACCATAATATGGAACTCTAGCATTTCAAGGAATTTATACCCAATTCCCAATATTCCCAATTCCTAATCCTATGTCAGGCAAGTTGACTATCTTCGAATAGTCCCAAGCGTGAGAAAATCACTCTTTTACGATAGATGCTTTTGGAATTCCATCATAAAGTAAAAAGAATCCTTGCACTTGCATTGATATTTGTGTTTTAATGGCTATCTATACCCCAAATCTTATAGACAGGCCACTGGTACATTTACCATGACTTTTCAGACTATACTACATACTCGTACCATTACCTAGTCCTGCGGCTTTTTGATTCTAAGCTGTGCTAAATAACTAATAGGAATGTGAAGATCTACTACATGATAGGAAGAAAGACGTTATGAATGGATGTTCTTTTTAGCAGCAAAAGCAGTATACCACACAAGCCCAGCTATGCATGTTGCAATGATCTCGGTACTGATCCAAGGTCCTTTTGATACACCCTATAGAGATGGGAAGAAAATAACAAAATTAGCAGAAAGAAACATCAGCAAAAAAAAAATTAAAGAATAAATAAATAAATTCTTTACTTTAAATAGATAGAAAGCACTTAGACTATACATTAGAGAACAATGCGTTTTAGTGTTCTTACAGAAAAACAAAATCAAGCAAGTATAAAGAGATGTTCAATTAATGTATTTCATAACAGATTTGGAAATCTTGTGATCATGAGTTTTTGCAAATGTTAGTCAGACATGAGAATAGACCAATAAATTTATAGAGTGTACATATTAGCATTTAAAAATCATTTCTTAATGTCATATTCATATTCTATCTTGTGGTCTGTCCAATAAAGACTGCAATGAAGAAAAAAGTAAAGGAAATAAGTTTGTCATGTCTTTCATGGTAAAGTGATTTTAATACACCAATTGTTGCGAAATACTTATAAACTGAATATGAAAATACAATCTACTTCGATTACCATAAGCACAGAACCAGAAAAATGTCTATCGATGTTCAAATTTGTGCTCAGCAATCAATGTGAGATTTTGTGAAGTGACTTCCTAAGCTCATTGTTATAACATGAGTGTAGAGTAATTAAAAAAAATATATGTATACTTTGTATTAACTTATCCCTAACAACCATAGCCATATCAACTTGGCAGCATACTATCTATCAAGTCAGGTACAGTAGAAACTGTCTATAATGAGGTTTTTGGGAACAAGAAATTTTGGTCATTATATATGGTATCTCATTATATCAGCAGTCAATAAATATTATAAGTATGTTATGTATGTTATATTGTTGTTATTTTTAGTTTTAACTGCACTATCATGCTGTTATTTTGTTGTCATAACTTTCTATGTCAAGTTTTCACTGTATTATCAAAACTATATCCAACATATTTATTTTGAAGAAGTTTACAATGATATCATAATTGTAGGTTGAATACTCACTGGATGATCTACTGGAACAGTGGTTAAAGGTTTCACTTTAGATTCTTCACCAGCTCTCTGAGCCTAAGGGCAGAAATTATAAAGAATTATAGAATATTGAATAACATTTTAATGATGAAAAGAAGATGTACTTACTTTCATAAGGATCAATAAAGTGCTACTCACTAAACAGCTGTGTAATGCCATAATGTTAATTATAAACCTATTTCCTGCAATATTATTCTCTTTAGTTTTTTTCTTTGTAATTTCTCAAACTATACAACAGTAAGATATGCGGCCAGCACTCACATAGAGGTCATCAGTCCTTAATTGCAACCCCTCTAAAAACGTCACTTGTCTATAGTATTAACTTAATTGCATTCCACTCAAAAAGGAATACAAGTTGCAGAACCTTCATATAAAGGCCAACTGTGTATAGTAATTATTATTTTTATTTTGGGTTTTTTTTTTTTTTTTTTTGCTTCCCTTAGAATGTCTTAACCACTTGGCTGCGGACCACGTAATATTACATGCTCATACTATTGTCTGAGCTTTGTCTTTTTTGACACACCAGCGCTACGCTGGTCATACCCGTACTGTGCAATTAGCACCATGCAGCAGTCAAGTGGTTAATAGCCAGGTTTAACTGTACCCAGGAATAAAATTTTCATAGAAGTCTTTTACCTTCCTGAGTGCGCTAAAGCCTTCTTCATCATAGATTCGGACGTTGTAGTACCAGAAGGAGCTTTCTTGTGTTCTGCTGTCCAGCTCACCTAAAACAAGAGAACAAATTGTACATTTTCATTACTTGCAGAATATATAGTGTTTTAATGCAGGACATGTATGTATAATCACAAAGTTGTCTAAAGTGGAGTCGAAGGATCACATAGTTCCTAATCGAATGTTTACTGTACAAACTTGAAATAAAAAAAGCAATAGGTGCGTAAACATTCAGCACATCTGTCTCAGACAACAGGGAAATATTAATAGTTAATTTATTACTATTTCTATTTCATTTAATGTCTGTTTCAGGTCAAAAGAGTGGGACAATAAGACTGCTACTAGCCTCCCAATCATTATTTTCAGGTGTTTCTGTTTCAGAGCACATTATTCTTCATTAGAATTGGGGTTGTCTCTCCATGTTTTTTTTTTAATTATTTGTTTGTTTTCAGTAATTTGTGAAAAATCACATGTCAAATGTCAGTATCCCATTTTTTTATTGTGGACAAATAAATTCATTGAACTGAATTGAATCACAAAGTTTATTAGTGAACCTAGAAAAGAACATTGAAGATTTCACAACAAAAATGGCTAGCAAACCATTACCTGATACTTGTTATCTCCTGATCGTGAAACTGGAATCTGTTTCCCTTCCACTTCAGCATTCAAGAAAAGGTTCTAGAAAAGAGAAATTGCTGAATGTTATTTCGATGAAGCTCACTTTTGGTATAGAAATAATTTATTTATCTATCAAAAGTTACTGTTCTTAACATGTAATATTTTTGTAGGGTTAATTGTACCCTATAATAATAACCAACATAATTTACAGTTCCAAAACAGATCTGCTTAAGTGACCGATATAATGGACATGACATAAATCAAATCTTATGTCATGTCCGTCATTGTCACAAATTGTCAATTTTGTCCTCAGCTATTCATGAAGGCTTTGTGAAATTGGCTCTAGGATAGATGAATGAAAGCACCGTAAAATATAAAAACAACTGTATAAAATATGTTTTGCGAAGATATCACACAAATTTCAAAGCTTGAAGTCCTTACGCTCAGTTCAGTTCAGTTCAGTTCGATTTTATTCTTTCTCAATCAATAAAAACGATTACAATAATGATATAACATATACAATGTAAAACTTTTAACTGTTTACATATATACAAAAGAAAAAGAAGGGAAACTACAAAAAAGTTCAGTTAACTTGTTGGGCGTAGATCCCGAACATAATATACTAAAGACAGTTTATCAATACGATACAACACACAGCATTTCATACAGGCAAACACGCATCAGCAAGCACACGGGGGGGGGGGGGGGGTAATGGTATACAACAGTTACGATACATGTACATCAGAATATGCATCAATAAATACTTTTTTTCAATTTAGATTTAAAAGCAGTGAGAGTAGAGGAACTTCTGATATTGTTAGGAAGATTATTCCACTGTCGTGGACCAGAATGTCTAACAGAATTTAATAATGATTGAGTTTTAAATTTTGGATTACGAAATTTGTTACTTGAACGGGTATTATGACGATGAACCGACTTATAAGAAACATATTTGAGATGTTACTGGGAATAATACTATTGAATGATCGAAACATTAAGGTGGCTATCTGACATTTGTATATATCAAAAATATTTAAGGTTTTTAAACGAAAAAATAAGGGACGTGAGTGAGCTCTGAATGAGGAATTGGTGCAGATTCTTAATATTTTCTTTTGTAGTTTATGGAAGGGTTCCAATTTCGTCACTCCTGCATTCGCCCAAATGATATAGGTATGGCAAGGCAAGGCAATTATATAACATAAACAGTTCTTTTACAGGCAAAAAAGCACGAAGTTTGCATAAGATACCAACAGTTTTTTAAACTTTGTTCAAAATGGACAAACGATGGTCATTGAAAGATAATGTGTCATCCAAAGTAACACCAAGAAATTTAACAGTTTTACAACAATTTAATAAGGTTTTGTTCATATATATCTTTAAGCTAGAAATGTCATGTTTTTTGCGTTTTTTACTAAAGTACAATACATTTGTCTTATCATAGTTTATTACTACTAATTCATTTACATTAAACCAATTTTCAACTCTAAATAATTCTTCATTAATATTTTTAACAAGTGTATCAAAATCAGAGTGTGATGCAACTAAATTTGTATCATCCGCAAAAAGAATGAAGTGAAAAAGTGAGGAAACATTGCATAAATCATTTACATAAATAAGAAACAGGAGAGGGCCCAATGTGGAGCCCTGGGGGATACCATACTGGACCCTCTCATGACGAGAAACAAAGTTATTATAAACAGTATATTGAAAACGATTAGATAAATAATTATGAAACCATATGAGAGCAGTACCACGTATTCCAAATCATGACAATTTAGTAAGTAAAATATTGTGATTAATTACATCAAATGCTTTGGAAAGATCAAGAAATATACCAATTGAGTGTAAAGTGGTATTCATCTTATTAAGGATATGGTCATGAAGATCAATCAAAGCGTGTTCACATGATGAGTTTGCCCTAAAGCCATATTGAGAATTATTTAAAAGATTGTTCTTATTAATATGACCTATAAGCCTGTTATACATTAACTTTTCTAGAATTTTCGAAAAACATGGAAGTAGCGTAATTGGTCGATAATTGGAAAAAATGTGAGGATCACCCTTTTTAAATACAGGAATTATTTTACCAATTTTCATGTCTTTAGGAACTGCACCTAAGTTAAATGACAAATTTATTATGTGAACAAGAGGTTTAGTAATAAAATATATAACTTGTTTGATCACGGCTTGACTTATTCCGTCGAATCCCATACTTTTACTTGCTTTAAAATCTTTAACAATATTAACAATCTCTGTTTCATTGGTTGGTTTTAAAAATATAGAGTTTGGGCAGTTTTCTATAGGGAAGGAGGAAAAGGGTAGGTTGGGAGTGTGTACATAATTAGCTTTGATATTTGCAGCAATATTGGAGAAAAATGAATTGAATTCATTTACGATTGTTTGATTATCAGTTATTTTATCATCGCCCTTCATAAAGTACGCTGTCGATATATTCTGTTTTTCTATTTCTACCAATTAAGTCGTTAATAATTTTCCATACCTTAGAAAGGTTATTTTTATGTTTCTGCAATAGGTCACAAAAATATTGTTTCTTAGCTCGTTTTAGAATTAAATTTAATTTATTGCGATATCTTTTAAATTTTATTTCTGTTGAAGCATTTCTTTTTTTACAAAAAATTTTGTATAACTTTTCTTTTTTTACAATACATTTCAATAGTGAATATGTTATTCAAGGTTTCCTAGGGGATTTTTTTTCTTATTCTTCTTATTGGGGATACAGTTATTCGTATAAGCATTTTTAAAAATATGAATGAATATATTATAAGCGTGGTCAATATCACCAGAAGATAAGACTTCATCCCAGACAATTTTAGATAAATCATTTTTCAAAGAATTTAAGGTGGTTGGATTAATTTGAAATATGGTAGAACAAATAGGTACTTCAGGTCTTGATTCTTCGGGAAGCATACTTGTTATTTGAAATATAGGCAAATGATCAGTAACATCATTATAAAATATTCCTGTTTGACACTGAACAGAATGTACATTTGTAAAAATATTATCAATAAGAGTTGATGATTGGGTAATAATGCGAGTGGGTTTGTCAATTAAAGGACGGAATGAATTATTATCAATAATATTTACAAAATCATTGATACAATTCACCGAATTACAATTTAGAAGGTCAATGTTGAAATCGCCGATGATGTAAATATTTTTATTTTCACAAGATATTTCTTCAAGACATTCATTTATATCATCACTGAAATAATTGATTCCTTTATTAGGGTCTCTGTATGATACCAATAATTATATTTTTCTTGTTGCACATTATAATCTCTATAAACAAGGACTCACAAAATTCATCTTTAAGACATATCTGTTCTGATTTTAACATTAAAAGAATTATGAATTAGCAAACCAACACCTCCACCTCTTCTATTTTGTCTATCACTGTGGTAAAATAAATAATTATCAATATTAAAAAGTAGCGGTTTATTGTTGTGTATCCATGTTTCACTAAATCCATAAACAGAAAAATTGAAATCAAGTTGAGATATAAAATTTTCAATAGCATCAACATTTTTATATAAACTCCTCGAATTAAAGTGGAGTATACTAAATTTGCCATTATTACCTTTTGAAATATTAACATCTTTATTCAATTCATCATGTAACCAATATCTAAGTAGGATTTTCAAATGTTATATAAAATTATGTTAGGGTCTAATTCTATCAATGTCTTCACACTCATTTTCTCCGTTGAACATTTGAATAATGGCGACGGAACATGAATTATAAATGTTTTGTATATTAAAGGGGATATCCCTACCAAGAAGAGAATCAACCTTAACAGGAAGAGGAATAATGAGAGGAGCAAATCTAAAAAAAGTTTCATCAAAATCGTTATAAAAAAAGGAGGTTATGAAGTTTGAAAATCTAGTTTGTTTCTTTAATGGGGATCCTCAAATGGCACTCATGGCTTCAAAATGGCCGATCTATGGACAACGTCCATTCGTTTTGTACACAAATTTTCAAGATTTTCCCGCATTTTCTTCCGAAATATATCTACCTCCTTTGAACGCTCAACTATTGTTGTGTGAAATATATTGTTCCCATGAGATTAATTTGAGCTCAGAAGTAAAAGAAGACATAATTTCAAAGAAAGATGGGGAAACATCTGAAAATTTGTGTAACAAAACGATATGGAGAAGTTGTCGCATATGATCGCCATTTTGAAGCCGATTATGCCAATTTGAGGATCGCCCATAGAAGGAACAACAACTTTACTCTATACTTCCATAACTTTCTATTTTATAACCGATTTGATGAACTTTTTTTTAGATTGCTCCTCTCATTTCACTCTTCCTATAAGGTTGATTCTCTCCTTGGTTGGATTCCCTTTAAAATATTCACATCAGAAAACGTTCATTTCCATTACTCCAGAAAGGGGGAGGATCAGAAGTAGACATAAGCAATTCAAAAACATACACACAAATGACACAATCACATACTCATACAGATCATACAAACAACAGTAGCTACTACACGAAATAAATATATACACAATTATAGGAATGTTGATGTCACTGGAGAAAAAAAAGACTGTAAATGTCCGTTTTC
>CALNVZ010002100.1:65014636-65031778 GCA_940671915.1 Paracentrotus lividus | reverse complement strand
GGTTGGGTTTTTTTCGCGCTCACAGATACTAATAAAGGACCTTTAATGCATAAAAAAATATCAATTTCAGCTTAAAAATTTTCGGCTCGCGCTTCGCGCTCGCTGATAGTAATGTGGAACTACAATGCACAAATATCTACAACCTTTACCTCAAAAAGTTCGGCTTGCGCTTTGCGCTCGCATTACTTTTTTTTCAATTACTAATAAACTTGAATCAAGGCAGCCATTATGATTCTTTAAGTATACATTCAAGACAACTTTCTTCGTATCCCCTCGCTCTCTGAATAAATTTCTCTTTAGATCTATGCCTCTGATCTAAAGTGTCCCCTTTTCAGAAAAGTGCACTTTTTATCGAGACCCCACTTTCAAATCCATTCTGCCTCTTACTACATATTTTTGTTTTTTTGTTTTTATTTTGTTTCCCGCTTGCAAATTAGTATATAGGACCTTTAATGCATAAACATATTCAATTTCAGCTTAAAATTTTCGGCTCGCGCTTCGCGCTCGCTGATACTAAAAAACGAAGTTATATGCACAAATAACTCAATTTTTAGCTAAAATTTTCGGCTCGCGCTTCCGCTCGCATTAGATTTTTTTTCCATTACTAAAATGAACAGGAATCAATGAACCACTGAAGCTAGAAGCCATCATTCAAAGACACATTTTATTCACACTCCCTTTTTAAAGCACCCTTCTGTTTATTTTAATTTTTTTGCCTCCTTAGTTTCTGTAAATTCGGCACCCCTCGCTAAGTTTAGGATAAAGTTGGAACACCCTAAGTTAAAGTTAAATTTGGCGCCCCTACATTTGAGCTCAATCTGAAGTCCATAAGTTTAAGGCGCTCCCTAAGTTTCAGATCATTTTGCGCCCCTACATTTGAGCTAAATTTGGCGCCCCAATGTTTCAGGTCAGTTTGGCGCCCCTATGTTTAAGCTCAATCTGGCGCCCCTACGTTTAAGCTCGATTTGGCGCCCCTAGTTAATTGTCGATTTGGCGCCCCCTAAATTTTAGGTCGACTTGACGGCCCTAAGTTTAAGGTCAATTGACGCCCTATGTTTAAGCTTAATATGGCGCCCCTACGTTAAGCTCAATTTGGCGCCCCCGTAGTTAATGTCGATTTGGCGCCCCCTAAATTTAAGGTCGATTTTACGTCCCTAAGTATAAGGTCAGTTTGGCGCCCCTAGTTAAGCTCATCTGGCGCCCTACGTTTACCTCAATTGGCGCCCTGTAGTTTAATGTCGATTGCGCCCCCTAAATTTAAGGTCGACTTGACGCCCCTAAGTTTAAGGTCAGTTTGACGCCCCTATGTTTAAGCTTAATATGGAGCCCCTACCTTTAAGCTCAATTTGGCGCCCCGTAGTTTAATGTCGATTTTGCGCCCCACACTTTAGGTCGATTTTACGTCCCTACGTTTTAGGTCAGTTTGGCGCCCCTATGTTTAAGCTCAATCGGCGCCCCTACATTAAGCTCATTTGGTGCCCCTGTAGTTTAATGTCGATTGACGCCCCCTAAATTAAGGTCGACTGACGCCCTTAAGTTTAAGGTCAATTTTGCGCCCTACTGTTTAAGCTCAATTCGGCGCCCCTGTAGTTTAATGTCGAGTATTTAGCGCCCCATTTCAGTCGAATCGCCCCTAAGTTTAGAAGTTTGCATATTATACGGGCGGCTCCCGTGAGTGTGGCGCCCCAGTAGCCCGGGCGCCCCTATGTTTAAGCTTAATATGGCGCCCCTACATTTAGCTCAATTTGGCGGCGCCCCGTAGTTTAATGTCGAGTATGGCGCCCCCCAATTTAAGGTCGATTTACGTCTCCTAAGGTTAGGTCAGTGCGCCCCTATGTTTAACTCAATCTGGCGCCCTACGTTTAACTCATTTGGCGCCCCTGTAGTTAATTGTCGATTTGGCGCCCCTTATTTAAGGTCGACTGACGCCCCTAAGTTTAAGTCATTTGCAGCCCCTTGTTAGCTAATTGGAGCCCCTACCTTTAAGCTCAGTTTGGCGCCCCTGTAGTTTAATGTCGATTTGGAGCCCCCTAAACTTAAGGTGACTTGACGCCCCTAGTTTAAGGTCAATTTGGCGCCCTATGTTTAGCTTGATATGGTGCCCACCTCCTTTCAGCTCAATTTGCGCGCGTGCCGGCCATAGCAACCCCCCCCCCCCCCCCCGCCCCCCCGCCCCCACCCCCCGATACCCAGAATAGAATCCATGGACATATGCTCCGGCGAACATTGCTCCGCTATAAATTCCATACACTAATCGAATGACTAACTTCAACAGGGACTTTACATATACCCTACCCTAAACCTAACCCTAAACTAATATAAATCCCTATTACAGCCTACCCTAACCCTATATCTTAGACGAATAAAGCCCGGAGCAATTGTCGCAGGAGCAAATGTCGGGTCACCCCAGAGTCACCCCAGAATACACGCATGTATGTAATAAATAATCAGCCGCCTCACCCGACCATATTAGAGTTTGAGGAGATACATAGTCCCATAATTTATTTTGTTTTGTTGTAATTAAAAGCGTCAGCCCAAATTAAAAGATTTTTTAAATAAAAGGATCAATCATATTCATGTTACCCAAATTCACAATATCAAGGTAGATTTGCTACAAAACAAGTAAAGAAACAAAATAAACACTGAAAATTCGAAAGAAGATAAATGTGGTGTTATAATTAATATGTAATCTTTCCCTCAAGTGCCTTAATTAGCAAATTAGTTTTTAAATGCCAATCGGGTTTGATTGTCTAAATGTTTAATTCAAAAGTTAGTTCAGGGGAAACCGTGACCAAATGCGTTACTAAAACATTTTAAATCTCATTAGATATCTTATTGAAGATTTGAAAAAATTATTTCGCCTTGGAGAAGACAAAGCGAGAAAAATAACTGCCGCCCTCACGTGACAATATTAGCTGCCCCTTGGCGCCCTCTTGCGTCGATGCCTATATATATGTCAATATGGCCCCTTCCACGAAGCGGCAATTGGTTGCATACATTAGGAACATACGTGACTACTATCAAAAGGATGGTTACGTATCGATGGACCAGTATATGCACCAGATAGCAAATATGTTCAAATTCATATGCATTTATTCTTAATTCTGTATCACATAAAATGCTACAGTTGGGAAACATTTTTTAGCTTATCAATATTAGTCATGGTAATGCTTAGTATTTTCATAAGCAGGAAAAATAAGTTTTCTTCTGCAAATTTTTTCATCTCATTCGGTGCTGTAGATCTTGAGATATGATTAGTTTTATATAATCAATAAAAAATTCATTTTGCGCACGCCATGTCATGCAGTTGTGTAGGTCTCGAACATAAGCCACCAAACTGAACGTAAAAAAACATGGGTTAGTGTATAGAGTAAATTCTCTTGTCTTCACACAAAAATTAACTTTCGTTCTACAAAAGCAAATTATTTGAAATAAACTGACAAACAAATTACAAAACAATAAAACTATCAGAATATGTATTTCTGTTCTAAGGGATAGATTGCTCTTTAAGATTTGGAACCATGTAAATATTTGGGTTGTTGTTGTTGTTATTTTTTTATTATTTTACGGCGCTTTCATTCATTATATGAATATTTACGCCTTATCATTTGCGGGGTTTTTTCATTTTCTTTATTTTTCTTTCTTTCTTTCTCTTTTTTTTTTTTTTTTTTTTTTTTTTTTTTTTTTCCTTTTATAAAGAAACATCATATAATTAAGGTTTTCCTGTTGGAATAGAATCTTCTTCTTCTTTTTTTTTTTTTTTTTTTTTTTAAATACAAAGCCTTGCTGATGATAATCAAGAAAACGAAAGTATCCGTCGTATATGTCTCTAATAAAACACCGACCTTCGTCTCTGTAAAGCAAAAGAACATAATGAATAAAAAGAACAGAAAACGACCCAGTGCGGGTTACGTATGTAACACGTAAGATAATGGGTGTATAGAATCAGATCTCCGTAGTTTTAAGAAAGTCAGTATATATACAGTTTTTCATTATTAATCAAATGTAACCACTTTTCCTGTTTCGATATCAAACATGAACCACAAACGGATCCCAGCAAACACAAAACGTTTTCAGAACGTTTAAAAACGTTTTCATTCAGGTCCGTAGGTCCTCGTCTGAAATGAACGCTTTAGAAAACGTTTATTATAACGTCCAAGTTGGACTTTCATTTGTGAAAAAACAATGTCCAAAAAGAACGTTTTTAAACGTTCTTTTGGACGTTACAAAATGGAACGTTTTAATCAAAACGTTACCAAAACGTTTTATTTGGAACCTTATAACTGACATATTTTATTGAACGTTTATGAACGTTTTTTAAAACGTCCAAATAGGACCTTTATGCAAATGAGTGGTAATTTGCTATAATACCGTTGGACATATGCGAATAACGTTTTTAATGATTTTTTTCATTTTAGCAGTAAATAATTCGTGCTTTGGTGGTTTCGTCTTTATTTAATATTGTTCTGAAACACACATAAAGATAAAAAAACACTTAATCAGTATTGGAATGACTAACATAACAAAAGAAGTAATAACTAACCATTACACAACGATACTTTCAATAAAACAATAAATTTACTGCAGACAATAATATAAGTTAAATCCAAATGAATCCCACTCAAGTCTGCCCTTTAAGCATGATTTTGATTGGAGACACTTCACGCTTAAGTGCCATTCCACCAATTTGCCAAGAGCTTGAGGTGCAAATAATAAACTATTTTTATTTATTACCATTGTTACATAAAGTTTTAATAGGTTCTCCAAACGTTCCTATACTGAACATTCTTTAAAGTTTCTGAACGTTCAAAGTTTTCCTGGACGTCCCAGAAACGTCATGGAACGTTCCAAAGGTTTTTTAAGGTTTTTCTGGACGTCCGTAGAACGTCCACAGAACGTTGTAAAAGGTTTTTGGACTTTTATAAGGTTCCAAAGGTTTTCTACAGGTCCTTAAAATTTTTCGAAAGGTTCTTTGGGGTTTTTAAACGTTTAGAAACGTTTTCTAAACGTCCATTTGGAACGTTTCATTAACGTCCAAAACCTTCCACAAAAGAGGAACGTTTTCTAAACGTTTTGACAAAACGTCCATAGAACGAACTTGGAACGTTCTTAAAACGTTCAGAGAACGTCCAATTGTTAGCTGGGATGCCACACCAATTTTTTTTATTGCATTATTATGCTTTTATTTGGTTTAGTAAAATCTGGCTTATTTCCAAACGTGATAATTAAGTTTGTCTTTAATTCACTGATGTTTTCTAAGATCATGTGTTTTTTTTAATTGTATCTATCAATAGATAATAAGTCATCATGGCATACAGTTCGTATCCATTCGTTCTGCTGTTGATCGGAGCTTGTCTTCTTACGTTCTGCTTCGGCGGAACCTTTCAACGAGATGCGATGTTTACTCCTCCCTCAAACTCCTACGAGAAAGGCTCTCACATAGGATGTGATACGGACATTGTGAAGAGGAAAGCTGATTGTAGTAGAAGAGGACTTGATGACGTTCCCCAGGATCTTCCAAAGGATATTAAATGGCTTCTTTTGTATAGGAATAATATTACATCTCTCTTGAATTCCACGTTTCAAAGGTATAACCTTATCACTAATTTAGACCTTTCTAACAATGACATCAGAATGATCAAACCAGCCGCTTTCTACCCTCTCAAGCATCTGATGAACCTAGACATGTCTGACAACTCCAATCTTGTGCTTCCCGATTCAGGCATGTTCAGATGGGCTAGTAAGCTAACCAGTCTTGACTTGAGTTCTTCAAACCTCGAATCTCTTCCCAATGACACTCTGAAATGGACGACACATGTAGATTCCGTATACCTTGCCTATAACATGATCTCCTTCGTAAACATCAGCTCATGTGGTAGAGTAAATATTTTTCATTTGTCAAATAATCTAATTGCACATCTTACGCATGAAACTTTCGCCTTTGCGTGCCAGACTTCAACTTTAAACCTTGAAGGTAATCCCATCACATCAGGGGACCCTGATGTAATCGCATCACTACATGTCAAGTCTTTGGATCTAGGCTGGTATCCTTTGTCATCCGAGGTATTGAGAAACATAATACTCGGGGTTTCGCGTTCACAGATTAAAGAGCTTACCATCTGGGTTGCGAATTTGGTGAGTTTACCACAAGATATATTCAATCCTCTTCATGACTATTCTTTATTTCTTCTCGACCTAACAATCGACGATATAAAGGATCTGTATCCATATGTCTTCTCAAATCTGACACGACTCAATCGACTAGTTCTCAGTGATAACGATGTAGCCACAATTGAGCCAGTTTTCTTTGAAGGTATGCAAAAGTTAAGAGAATTGAGCTTAGACCACAACAAAATAGAACACGTAAATCGGTATGGTAATATCTGGTCAGTTGACATTCACGAGCTTGATATATCAAACAATCTTTTGACTGAGATTTCTCCCTCTGCGTTTCTTGGTTTGGAAAATTTAACCCACTTAAACATGATGTCAAATACACGCCTTGCTGTCCTGAATCTCACAGCTTTTACAGGACTTGACAACATTCAATACCTAGACTTGTCTGGATGTAATATTGTGGATTTTTTTTTGTACGCACCGAATTTAAACTCCCTATCTCTGAACAAAAATTTGATTGGATCCTTATATTTAGAATCAATAGAATCGTTCAGAAATGCACAATCTCTTACAAATTTAGAAATGCGCGAGTCTGAGATCTTTGTATATCGCTTGTGGAAAGGAAATGCATCTCTGTTCGATGGATTGTTTATTCTTACCAGTTTGGATCTGAGTGGAAACACTTATGGGAAACAGTATGGGTCTTTGATACCAGGAATCTTTCAGCAACTCTCAGCTCTGGAAAATCTTTATTTAGATGATTGTGATATTTCATACCTCCATCCTTTGCTCTTTGTCGGTTTGGAATCGCTTCAGAAGCTGAATTTGATTGGAAATAACATTCAACATCTTCATTACAACTTACTGGAAGTGTTACATGAAGTCAGAACTATTAACTTGGATAAAAATCTTTTGGTGAACCTCGAAGATGCAATATTTTTTAACAATACAAAGCTTGAAGATCTTTCATTGGCCAATAACAAGTTCACCCGTTTAAACTATAGCACCTTTCAACCAATCGAGTCTTCTCTTTTATCTCTCGATCTTTCGATGAATCCAATTGACTGTGACTGTTATCTAAAGTGGCTTCCTAAATTGCTAAAGGGACAAGTTAAATTAACCAACAAGGAGAAGACAATCTGTTCGTCGTCATCTTTGGCTCCTCTTCGAAACAAAGTTCTCTCAGATTTGAATCCAACTGAATTATGTCGTCTTAACTTTGTCGCCTTCTGTATGATTCCTCTTGTCATTGTTTGCTTCATTGTCATCGTCGTACTCGTTTATCACAATCGATGGGCGTTGAAATACAAACTCTTTCTCTTGAAGCTAGCAGCTATTGGGTATAAGGAGATACGAGACGCTCGGGATCACAATGACTATGAGTTTGACGTGAACATAATCTTCTTTGACGAGGACGAAGAATGGATTCGAGAACAACTTCGCCCCGCTCTACAGGAACATCTTCCACAGTTTCAAAGGAACGTGTTTGGTGATGCAGACCTCGTGCTAGGAATGCATTACTTGGATTCTGTCGACTATGTGGTGAGCCATAGTTACAAGACCATCGTAGTGCTTAGCAGGGCCTCTGTCAGCGATCGCTGGTTCATGCTCAAGTTCCGTACGGCTATGGACCATGTGAGTGATACTGGGACTGAGTTCGTAGTAGTGATCTTTCTGGAAGACATCCCAGAAGAGGAGATTCCTTTCTTGGCAAGGTTGTATCTCAGTGATGGCAGACCCTATCTCCACTGGACCGAGGACGTGAGAGGACAAGAATATTTCTGGAACGAATTAGCACACCATCTTACTATGAATTTAAGAACAAATGACTTGATCCCCAACGAGTAGAAAACGTTAGAACATCCATCACATTTGGCTCTTGTTATTCCAAGTAGTTTATGGAGTTCTGCTAACTTACGAACAGATGGGTGAAACTAATTAACTATTATGTAATAAAGTTCAGTTGGTGCAACACTTCAAGGCACCTGTGGTATCAGCAGTCAAACCATGTAGAACAAATCAAATTTGTTTCGTTTTAATTGCAGAACAGCCTTTCAAGTCAGGTAGTCTGTTCATTATCACTTAATGTTTCTTTCTAATTTACCTTCACAAGATATTGTATTGCTCGTAAACAAGTATGGTTCTGCTCAATTTTCAACACATCGAATGCCCTCTTCATCTTCTCTGCTGTCATTTTCTTTTAAATTATGTTCTTTTTTCACACTTTGTTTCATTCTCTTTCTATCATCTGTTCTTACATCGCTTTACACTTTTTCTCAGGCCACCTCCCTATATTAATACCCCCACACACAAACGCACACACTCTCTCACTTTCTCTCTCTCCCTCTCTCTCTCTCTCTCTCTCTCTCTCACTCACTCTCTTTCTCTCTCCCTCTCTCTCTCCCTCTCTCTCACTCACTCACTCACTCACTCACTCTCTCTCTCTCTTTCTCTTTTTTTTCAATCACCTACAGCAGTTAGGCATTGTATAAAATTACTATATACATTTCCCGACCGTTGATACAATGATAAAACTTTGAACATTATCTTTCTGTCAAACAAAAGTACAAGAAAAGCAATGTTATATGTTTAAAAGACAACTGATTTTTATTGCCTCCAAATTTGACAGAAATTTTCAATGGGATCAAATGCTTTTCTTTCTTTTTTTTTTCATGAAAATAAAACAATTACATGCACTAGATTTATTGAACAAGAGGGGGGGGGTTAAGATTTTAAATATTATTAAGTCAACATTATTTGAATTGTCAAAACATTATCACATCCATCAATAACTTACTAATGCACACTTTTTGGAATTTGTGCTGAATAGCACAAAATGAAGAAAAAAAACAATTTTAAAGGAAATGAAATCTGAAATTGCATTTCATCATCAAAGTATTGAAGAATATCCTATACAATTAGCCCTTTGTGAGACCCAAATTAGGTATAAACAGAATAATATAGAAAGGTATCTAAAATATAAAGAAAAGCTCCAAATATATTACACTACACTAAAAATGGGTTAATTATCAGACCTTTAAGCAAATTTTTTCAGTGATTTCTTACACTCATTCTGACAAAATTTATTTCCAAAAGTGGTCTGAGTGGAAATTATGAATCAAGAATCAAATAATACTGGTATTTTTACAATATTGTATGTATAAAAACTTTCTTTGAGACTAAAAAAAAAAACAGGCTTTAGCCTCACTTGATAGTCATACTCCTGCAATACTCCTGAATACTAGAGTTAGAGTCAGAGAATTTCATTGTTCATTATGCAATATTGACATAGCCTCAAAATGGACCCATTTTGTACAAAAGTCAATCAGTGGTAGCCAATAATAAAGGTGGTCATTTATAGGCATAATGTTGTGATACAACTCTAGCATTGCTACCATAACATGGAACTCTAGCATTTCAAGGAATTTATACCCAATTCCCAATTCGTAATCCTATGTCAGGCAAGTTGACTATATTTGAATAGTCCCTAGCGTGAGAAAATCACTCTTTTACAATAGCTGCTTTTGGAATTCCATCATAAAGTAAAAAGAATCCTTGCACTTGCATTGATATTTGTGTTTTAATGGCTATCTATACCCAAAATCTTATAGACAGGCCACTGATACATTTACCATGACTTTTCAGACTATACTACATACTCGTACCATTACCTAGTCCTGTGGCCTTTTGATTCTAAGCTGTGCTAAGTAACTAATAGGAATGTGAAGATCTACTACGACGTTATGACTGGATGTTCTTTTTCGCAGCAAAAGCAGTATACCATACAAGACCAGCGATGCATGTTGCAATGATTTCGGTACTGATTCAAGGTCCTTTTGATACACCCTGTAGAGATGGGAAGAAAATAACATAATAAGCAGAAAGAAACATCTGCAAAAAAAAATAAATAAAAGAATGTTTTGCTTAGTAGAAAGTAAATAGAAAACACTTAGACTATAAATTATAGAACAATGTGTTCTTAATGTTCTTACAGAAAAAAAAACCAAGCAAGTATAAAGAGATCTTCAATTAATGTATTTCGTAACAGATTTGGTGCTGTGATCACAATAAACCATATAATTTAGAGTGTACATAATTAGCTTTTAATAATTTCTTAATGTCATATTCATATTCTATCTTGTGGTCTGTCCAATAAAGACTGCAATGAAGAAAAAAGAAAAGAAAAGAAGTTTGTCATGTCTTTCATGGTAAAGTGATTTTAATACACCAATTGTTGCGAAATACTTATAAACTGAATATGAAAATACAATCTACTTCGATTACAATAAGCACAGAACCAGAAAAATGTCTATCGATGTTCAAATTTGTGCTCAGCAATCAATGTGAGATTTTGTGAAGTGACTTCCTAAGCTCATTGTTATAACATGAGTGTAGAGTAATTTAAAAAAATATATATACTTTGGATTACCTTATCCCTAACAACCATAGCCATATCAACTTGGCAGCATACTATCTATCAAGTCAGGTACAGTATAAACTGTCTATAATGAGGTTTTTGGGAACAAGAAATTTTGGTCATTATATATGGTATCTCATTATATCAGCAGTCAATAAATATCACACAACTGGAGATAAGCATGTTATGTATGTTATATTGTTGTTATTTTTAGTTTTTACTGCACTATCATGCTGTTAGTTTGTTGTCATAACTTTCTATGTCAAGTTTTCACTGTATTATCAAAACTATCCAACATATTTATTTTGAAGAATTTTACAATGATATCATAATTGTAGGTTGAATACTCACTGGATGATCTACTGGAACAGTGATTAAAGGTTTCACTTTAGATTCTTCACCAGCTCTCTGAGCCTAAGAGCAGAAATTATAAAGAATTATAGAATATTGAATAACATTTTAATGATGAAAAGAAGATGTACTTGCTTAATAAGGATCAATAAAGTGCTACTCACTAAACAGCTGTGTAATGCAATAATGTTAATTATAAACCTATTTCCTGCAATATTACTCTCTGAGCCTAAGGGCAGAAATTATAAGTAATTATGAAATATTGAATAACATTTTAATGATGAAAAGAAGATGTACTAAGTACTTGCTTTCATAAAGATCAATAAAGTGCTACTCACTAAACAGCTGTGTAATGCCACAATGTTAATTATAAACCTATTTCCTGCAATATAACTCTCTTTAGTTTTCTCTTTGTAATTTCTCAAACTATACAACAGTAATATATGCGACCAGCACTCACATAGAGGTCATCAGTCCTTAATTGCAACCTCTCTAAAAATGTCACTTGTCTATAGTATTAACTTATTTTGCCTTCCACTCAAAAAGGAATACAAGTTGCAGAACCTTCATATAAAGGCCAACTGTGTATAGTAATTATTAATTTTTTTTTTTTTTTTTTTTTTTGCTTCCCTAAGATTGTCTTAACCGCTTGGCTGCAGACCACGTAATATTACGTACTCATGCTATTGTCTGAGCTTTGTCTGTTTTTGACACACCAGCGCTACGCTGGTCATAGCCGTACTGTGCAATTAGCACCATGCAGCAGTCAAGTGGTTAATAGCCAGGTTTGACTGTACCCAGGAGTAAAATTTTCATAGAAGTCTTTTACCTTCCTGAGTGCGCTAAAGCCTACTTCATCATAGATTCGGACGTTGTAAGTACTAGAAGGAGCTTTCTTGTGTTCTTCTGTCCAGCTCACCTAAAACAAAGAAACAAATTGAACATTTACATTACTTGCAGAATATATAGTGTTTTAATGCTGTAACCATACATACATGTCCTGCATTTCAAATATATATATCTTAAAGTTAATGATTTTCAACATTTTAAGCAAATTCCAGACATGGTAGAGTCATTGTAGGTTTTCAAACATACATTAAATGCATGTCCCCATATTACCTGCACATGCAGGTAATATCGGCACTTTGGTAATGACGTCAACATTTGAATATTGCAGACAGGGGGGTTGGTGATAATTGTTCTTCTTCACAATAAAAGTTAGAGCAGTAGTTATTGATTGATATAAACGAAGATTAGACTGTGTATCATTTCGTAATTTTATGCAAATTAGGCAAATGAGCTTAGGGGGCCCATACCTGCATGTACCCTATGTCACATTCTCTAAATCATCCAAAAGATACGATATCCTGCTTGCTACGGATCACTTTTTTCATCCGGCGGTCCCTTGTTGGTTTTGACGGACACTATTATTTTGCCATTCATTGACCACGCTGATATTGACCATAAATACAAACATATATCTACAATAGTTAAAAGACATGCACATACAGAGATTTTATTCTTGCAGGCAAACTGAAACTCCACCAGAAATACGGTCTCTGTTCAAGGCCCTGTTGAAAGAGCGCCATCTGTTGTCGTGTATGCTTTGCTTGTGAAGCTTGCACCAATGCAGCTCTCAGCTGTAAAAAAGAATTATGATAATACATTATAAATTTATTTGATGCCTAATACAATTTTTATTTGATGCTTCAAAGTGCTTAGTTTTAACCAAGTACATGTATTAATCCAGCTTAGCCAGGCTACCCTGTTAAGGTGAAGACAGCATTGAAGTACTTTCTTTCGACCAGTATCCCTATTCCTAAGAGTGCCAGCAAACATTTGTTCTTGGTAGGTTTCATGGCGATTATTCTTCACTCTTTGCCTCTTTATCATTAGGGAGCACCAAGTGGTAACCTGAATGAAAAGGACATTTAGCCTACTCCTGACAATAAACAGTGGAAATGTTTGAAATGCATTGAGATCTTGAGTCAATACACTTTTATAACCTACACTATAGTCTTACCCTAACTCGGTGGCTTTGGGTTTCAACCTAATCCCTTCTCATATCATGTGGCACAGTTTCCCCTGGCAAAACAGCGTTAGGGCCCAAACTCCTCTACAAATTTTTGACTTGCTGCCACAAATTGTCTAAATTGTCTAAATCCCTTTTAACCTTTCAGAAATCCCTTTTACCATTTTACTTATGTCTCATATAAACACAACACAAAAAGAAAGTTCCCCCTATTTCAATATTGATAATTTTCAAATTAGGAGGAGTTAAAAAAAAAAAAAACTTAATTAATGTCCATGTAGGGAAATCAATTAGCTACCATGGGAGCAAATTTTAGGAAATATCTTGAAGTCATGCTTCAGTGAGCAATGGTTGGATGCAAAAATGTCATTTTTTGAAGTTCACAAGCCTATAACACACTTTGATTCAATGATATTGACGACAATTTTTAGATTTTAAACATTCACGCATCAGAATGTACGCAAAACGTCTCAAACATACGGAAGGACATTTGCGTAAAATTTCACGTTTGAGCGAGTATGCAGCAAAAAGAGCCAAAACTGGAATTTTTACTTCTTTCCATGGTATAAAATTGTTCAAATACGATCGAGTGGATTCATATCTAGGAAGAGTGATTTTAACTTTGCAATAAATTTAAATTAATTCACGGTTGAATGAACCAATGAAATACCATGTGAAAAACACTAAGTAATGCGGCGGTCACAACTCGCCGTACCATCGACGTGCAACATCCCCTACGACGGATTTCGTAGAAATTCGTGGCGTGCAACGGATACCTCGCAGGTACAATGCATAGTACGACGTGCAGAAAGTTTACAATACCCTCACTATAGAATATGCAGGAATCGCAGAATTGAATTAGGACCTGTGCGTGCATTGCACATGCAACGCAGGCTACGTCGATGGCACGTGCCCCGTAGCCTACGAGAGTTGTGAAGCCGCCCATAAGTCGTCTGTTGGGAGCCATAAGGGCGTTTATTGCATATTATAGATGTTCTGTTGAGAGCCATAAGGCGCTATTACTGTACAAAGTCAATGGTAATAGCGCCCTTCTGGCTCAAACGGAACATCCTTGATCTGCAATAGCGCCCTTCTGGCTCCAAGCCGACGAAGTATTTTTCATATCTATTCATTCCATCTATTGTACACTAAATTCGTGTGAATATCTGTTTTTGTATTATTTTTTATGACCGGTGCACGTGTGTACATGATCCTATTTATTTATTCAAAAAATCATGCTTCAGTGAGCACGTGGCACTGGAAAAGCTGTTTTTTTATTTAGAGAACAAAATTAAATTGCTTACTTTGTCTAACCATAAACAATTCGTTAAGAAGGTATCATTTCATTTCATTTTTGCAAAAATCCCGATGTTTCATGCTCCAGTGAATACAAGATATGAGAAAACATGAAAAAAAGGAAGAAAGTTTGCGGACCTGGCACAGCTTAATAGCAAATCCGATTCTTAATTTGACCAAAGTTCCTGTTAGTTAATGACCTCTAAGAGATTGTTGGCCAAGTTTCAAGAATTAACTCACAGTATAACGACCAAGAATGACAATTAAAATCGGCAATATTTGACTTTTGCTCACTATTGATTTCCTCCCATTGACTTTATGTATAGAGTTTGAAGCAAAAAGTGAACAATATATTTTTATATAGGGTACATGCAGGTAATATGGGCTCCCTAAGCTCATTTGCCTAATTTCATAAAATTACGAAAAGACACACAGTCTAATCTTTGTTTATATGAATCAATAGATACTGCTCTAACTTTTATTGTGAAGAAAACAATTATCACCACACCCCCTGTCTGCAATATTCAAATGTTGACGTCATTACCAAAGTGCCCATATTACCTGCATGTGCAGGTGATATGGGCACATGTATTTAATGTATGTTTTAAAAACTACAATGACTCTACCATGTCTGGAATTGCTTAAAATGTTGAAATCATTAACTTTAGATATAATTTGAAATTATATTTGTGTATATATTTCCTTTTTTGATATTCTTGGTAAATATTATTATGTTCGCGGACTCGAGCTTATGCAGAAGCATATCACAAAACATTATAGGCTAATAAGTCTCTCTTATATCTTGAATATCATATACAGTGACTGGAAATCATAGCCTCCAAATGAAATCGAAAATCGATAGCAAGAATATGACATTTGCACTTCATCCCAAACACTACTACCCGTAACCAGTGAATCACTATCGGCGCCAAGATTTGGTATGTTGTCACTCCTCATATTACCTACTATATGTTGACTCTATAAGCTTCCAAAGCATAAGGCATATATGCTATCTGGCATCTGCCCAAAACCTCCCTTCACTAAAAAACTATACAATGAAACTAGATACGACTGGCTTTTAGCTCTGCAAATAAAGTATCAAATTACTAGGAATAACTAAAAAGATATACCTTAAGCTCTAAATATATCATCACTAAACAATCTATTGATGGCTATACAACAACAATAACACAAAAACAATAAATATACAATAATAACATAATAAAATCAATAAGAAATAGATAAACAATATACAACCCATAATAACAAATATAATAATATATAGGAGTCAAAACAAATAATGCCCAGTAAGTAACTTTACACTACGCCTAGTATGGTTCTTCAGCAGTCTTCTCAGCATTAATAATTTCTAGGCATCATGGTGCTCTCACGACGATTATATTTTGGCTTGTTACAGTCTTTCAGTATGAATATCAAACTATACAATATGAGTGCTACAGACACAAGTCACCGGTCGACGGTCACGACATGATTTGGCTTTCAGGTGCTCATAGTTACCTGCTGGCCCAATCTACGCATATATAAAAAGATAATATAAGCTGTACTGCACCAATATTTCTGTACCTAACTCTGCCTCATATTCAATTTGCAACCCTACGGTGTACTTCAGGGCAATAGACTCAGAGACACATTAAAACCTCGCGCCCGTGACCTTAGTTCATGCACGTCAACCCATGATGTTCAATAAAAATTAATCTTGAATGAAAAATCTGAGAGCTACCGAAACAAAACCGACAGGGACACCAAAATTATAACTTAAGAACCACAAACTTGTCGTCAAAGTATTGTGAACACATAACATACGGAATAATACTGACTTGTTCATATTCCGTAATACAAAAAAATGACCGGCAATATAAAGTGCGTAAAAAGATAATAATTCAGCCAGGATAAGACAAAAGAATGAAATGCAGAAATACAATGGACTCAACACAGCGACATACAATGACCGGGAATTACGGCCACCACCTTGCTTCCCATATCAGCATGATAGATAATGCATGATCTGAAATACAGCGTTTTTCCCAATAGATATTACATCAAAATTGATAAGTAATCTTATATTAGATACTGAACTATCTACACGAAATATTCCTTGACCTACGATAGTACTTTTCATATCCGCATATCCCTCAATAGGACCTGATCTGGAAATTACTGATAAACTCTTTTGGTCAAACCGCTACGAATGCGGTGTATAACTACGGCCATGATGCACAAACTGGTCCTCATTGTCTTTGTTACATTTTCAGCCAGAATTAAAGCGTAATATTATCGATCAAGGTCTATAGAATTCTTGAAATCGCGACACATTACGATCGAAACCTACATTGACCTAGTACTACCTTTGTACGATAACGGATGGACGCCTTGCAAGGCACGGTTAACGAAATATTGTCGCGGAGACACTTGCTACAAACTCAAGTCTCCAATAAGCTACGTTCTATTGAGTCGCGCGAGAAAGTTATTAGATACGTTCAATTTTGAAACTGCTTTGAGAACAGTTTAATGAAAATTGTCGCGAAGACGTCTCGGAGACGTCTCCGCGACGGAATAAAGTATCGGAGACGTCTCTAATACTTTTTATCCGTCGAGGAGACGTCTCCGCGAAGTGAGATACCTCCCTAACTCTTAATCTATCCAGTAATACCAAACTTGTACCTGTTTTTATCATAGATGGCTGAGCACTTGATTTTTTGATAACATGGTGAAAACATGGTGAAAACACTTTCTTCCAAGTTGTGTCACAAGCAACCCTGGCTTCTGAGCATTCATTCATTGTTTAAGGTCAGTCCTCCTGGGTCTATTCATAAGGGACAAATATTTTAAAAGACTAATGAATTGCAAGGGTTGCTTTTGCTCAAACTTGGTATATAGCTTACTAGAAGACAAATTTTACGATTTTTTT
>CALNVZ010002100.1:64983160-65002613 GCA_940671915.1 Paracentrotus lividus | reverse complement strand
TGCATTCAAGACTAATAAGGCAGACTAGTAACAAGATGTACAAGGGACATGGCTAGGGTGGTAAGATCAATCCAACGCCTTCTGTTGTCTTTACCTGTCTCGAAGATCATGTTGATCCCTTCTAAGACTCTTCTGGAGACATAGTATAATGAAGCAGGATGAAGAAGATGTCGGAATCGGGGCTCCTCACCCTAACAACTGGAATCCACACTTCTTATCGTACAAGATGTACAGCACGTGCAGCATGTTTCTTCCTGTGTAGAATGCAACACATCTAGTTCGACACAAGTTTCCTTTTCCATTAGGAGTTAGTTGAAAGACCAATTTGTTTCGATGATGATAACTTCAAGAGGTGACATAGTTCTGCTGAGGTACAACTGCTTCAATCTCGTAAGTGAAGTCTTACAAACCTTGTTGTCATCATTGCTTCAAGTCCTTTGGCATTTTTGTCTTCATCCAACTCAGGTTTGTCACTGACACCTCGTCGCATCCTCTCTACACCTTTCACCGGCTCTCTCTTGTAGATGTCAGTATTAAGCACAGCTGTTGATTGAAGGGGCAGAGATGATACTTTCTTTTTGGAAATATCCCCGAAGGTGGCTGAGATTTCAAATAGAGTGTCGATACAGCATTGCGATCTTCAGTGAACTTAGCCTCACAGGGATTATCAGGTAACTTTGCATCATGAAGGAAGAGAAACATTTGGATTTGTCTTTTTGGCAAGAAATCAATCTGTTAAAGACTGTGATGATGCAAAGTTACCTGATCCCAGTTAGGCTATGTCCACTGAAGGCGGTTATGCTGTATCCAATACTCTATGTGAAATCTCAGCCACCTTCAGGGAAATTTCCCAACTAGCATCTCTGCCCCTTCAGTCAATTAGTACTGACATGTACAAGAGCGACTCGATGAAGGGCGCAGAGAAGATCCGACAATTAGGCATCAGTGACAAACTTGGTTTGAGTGAAACAAAGAGGCTAAACGACTAGAAACAGTTTCTTTTTATAATGACAACAAGGTGCAATTCCTAAGACTTCTTTAATTAGATCGAAGCAGTTGTACCTCGGCAGAACAGAAAATGAAGTTATCATCATTGCGACAAATTGATCTTTCAACTAACTCCTGATGGAAAAGAGAACTTGTGTCGAACTAGATGTCTTGCATTCTACATGAAGAAACTTACTCCCGTGTAGTGCTGTACATCTTGTACGCTAAGAAGCGCAGATTAAAGTTTGTTAGGGTGAGGATCCCCGATCCTGACATATTCTTTATCCTCCTTCATTATGCTACGTGGTTAGAAGAGTCTTAGAAGGTATCTACCAGACCAGTAAAGGCAACAGAAGGTGTTGTATTGATTTTACCACCCTAGCCATGTCCCTTGTACATCTTGTTACAGGTGTACCTTATTAGTCTTGAATGCATTTACATTTACAGCATTAAAGGGAAATTTGAATGCCCGAGGAATCAAGATCATACAGGGTAATTCAAGGTGTATATCAACGTGATGGAGGAGCTTGGGCAGTTGACTATGAAACGACAGATGTAATAAACATATTGTATGGGAACAAGAATATCGTGAAGCTGAATAATGTTGTGGTGGACCAGTATTACAGAAGAAAGAAAATACTTTGCTTTGGGAACACGGCCTTCATGCAGAAGGGTCCCAGAACAGCATGTGCGTCACTGTTAACTTTCAGGCAAAAATCTGGAAGCTTGCACAAATGTACCTGCATCAGAACTTTCTAGACAAATAGATGAACGTGGCTGGGCAATAGAAACAAGATCTTAAAGCCAAAATGGGGGATAAGAGTGTAATGCTTGAGAAATTTGTGGACATACTTCAAAAAAATGTCAATACACATGATGCAGAGTCCGACCCTGATAGAGAACTCAATGAAAGTTATCTCAGTGAAAGGACTGGCTTAGAAAATGACTGTGAAAATCAGAATGACTTTAAAAAGTTTAACATAGACAGCAGAGCACTGCAAAAGCATGCACTACCCTTTTCCATGTGCCTATGATCAATCTACAAGCCGGTTTGGGACAATAACCTAAACAAAGATATGAACCTTTAATAACTATACCCGATGCAAATTACGGACCAATTAATAATTTAAATGTAAATAATTTTTCCAATATCTTGATCACCCATTGCAAGATCTTGGGTTAACACATTAAAAATATGCATTGTCATTTTGTTGTCTCAAAATAATTCGTTTGTTGTGACTGCTTTCTTTTTCCTTTTTCAAGAGGTTTGGGAAAGGGAAGGAGGCAGAGATGTGAAAAGGAGTAACTGAATTATGACCGAGAATATTTGGGAAACAACTTGTAAAAGTTGAGTGTGAGAGGGTGTGAGTGTGTATGTGCTTGTTCTTTTGCAAGTTCATTCACCTGACCAATGGTTGCATGAACATAATTTTCAAAAGTCATGGGGGACCGTATAAAATATGAGTGTGTGTATGTGGGTGTGTTATTTAGGGTGTGTGCGAGTGTGAGAGGGTGTGAGGGCGTGGGTGTGTGTTGGTGTGTGTGTGTGATCTTGTGCTTGTGTTTATTCACAAGACCTATGGTTACATGGATATAATTTTCAAAAGTCATGGAGGTCAAATTAACACAGTTATGTAACTTTGATTCAATTCTTTCTTGTAGTCAGTTAGAAGATATCGAGTTGCTATGCCCAATTGATATTAAAATGTGTTGCTTAGCAACCGTTACTAGCTAAACTATAGTGCAGTGGAGTGAACTGCCCAATAAAATACTATTCTGATGCTCAGAAACTGTTAATTAAAATCTATTCCGAAATAACAAGATCTAAATAGCCTGTTGCTAGGGAGAATAATTTACATAGCAACCGTTGCTAAGATATATGTGTGTTACATATTGCCGGTCATGTGTGCTATCAGAGTGACCTGACGAATCATTGCACCTTGTTTATTTTATTCTTACATATTTCTAAATCAAAATAACTTTATTTGTTTGTAGCTTTCACATATGCCATAGCACAAGTCGTACAGTAGGCAGAAATATACAGAAAATGGCTACTTTTTGGTAAAAATGAAAACTGCGCGGTCATGCGTGATAATTATGAGATGTGTTATACGTCAAATGAAAGAGGAATAAATTCTCTTGAGCTCTATTACATTAACTTTGGCCATATGTTTATCAAATTTAGTTGACAGTAATTGAAACTTTGTTATTCGTCTTTTAACCGAGAAAACGTTCGGCCAGAGGTCAATTTCTGTGACCTTTTGACCTCTCGTGACATTTACGTTACAGTAAATTGCAAAATCTTTATATCATCTTGTAGCCTTATTCAAGACCAACATATTGAGGGGTCACTTGCTCCATAAAAGTGATATCTCGAAAAGTCATACTTGGTTTTCTTGTACATACCCTTAGTATATACCATTTCAGTGAGGAAAATGGGCGTGGTCAAAAAACGCCATGGGGGGTCCCTCGGGAATGAGTTTTTTTCTGTTAAACTCAATTTTCCGATTCACCAGACCCATAGCTACACGAGGATACCCATGAACATGAGTCGCAGGGGGGGGGGGTGCAGGGTTTGGACCCTAGCCCATGTACTACTAGATACGGATTGAATCTATCTTGCAACAAGAGACGTTACAATGTCTCACAAGACAAAGAGGACATGTGCGGTCACCATTTGAAACTTTTATTCAAAGTTATTGAAGAAGATAGAAAACGAGGGTTTACAGCTATTTCGAAAATAGTGCCCTTTTTAGTACTCCGTCTTCCAGCGAAAACATTATATTCAGTGGCGCATATAGGAGGGGGGGGATAGGGGGTTTATCCCCCTCCCCCACCCCTTGGGCTAAAAAAAAAGGGGGGAAAGGAATGAACATTAAGAGAAAAAAAGAGGAGGAAGAAGGGGAAAAAAAGACGTTGTTTCCAGGCCTTACCTAGGGGTGGAGTGTGAGGGGGGAACTCGCCGCTAGTGGTCATAAGGTCACCCACCCACCCCCCCCCCCCGCCCTTGGAAAAAAGCTATTGTCTTGAAATCATTATTTTGTTCTCAGATCTTCGACGACTTTCATCTGAATGAAAGAGAAGACTAAAAATACATTTTCTCACAAGCAGAGGCAGTGGAACCGGGGGGGGCGCTGTACCCCCACCCCACACTTTTTTATCCACCCTAAAAGTGCCTCTTTTAGTTACTAAATAGTGCCCTTTTTCTTAGCTAAAAGGGGCCCTTTTGTAATATAAAAGAAACGTTTTGAACTTCTTCAATGTCCCATGAACAATTTCTTTGTAAAAAGTGGCACTCCACAAAATTTTCACAGCAAAAATGGGTCTCCTTCTTCATTTTCTAGCGCTCTATTACCGGAATTTATCTAACAAAAATTTTAATTCCGAATTGAAATTTTTGTTAGATAAAGGCACAATTAATTTCAATTTGTTGAGCTCAAAATTATATAAAATGATAATGCACAATAACCCCAATTTTTAGCTCAAAATTTTCGGCTCGCGCTTCGTGCTCGCATGACTTTTTTCAATACTAAAAGAACGGTTAAAAAAAGAGAACTACACCACAAAGATTCTGAACAGCATAAATCAAAAGACAATTTTCTATACTCAGCCCCTCCCTAGCCAAGAAATTTTGCTCGTCATGCCACTGATCGATAGTGCCCCTTTATTCAGAAAAAGTGCCCCTTTTCCACTGTAACCCCCCCCCCCCCCCCCCACACACACACACACACTCACACACACACACTTTCAAATTCGTTCAGCCGCCTCTGCTCACAACCACCCCTGTTTTGATGACTAACGAGACTTTCGCCTATCATCTTGAAATGGAGACCATTTTAATGATCTGCTTCGGAAATGGTAATGTAAATAATCATCTGATCATACATGGAGATAAGTGACAATAATGGTATCTTAAAGGGTAACCAATCTCTCAGTACAGATTTGCTAATAAGGATATTTTGGATTGTTTTCTAATATATTTGTTTGGTAGATTTATCTTAAATTTCTTATAGATAAAGAAGTAATTCAGAATAATATGGTCAAAATATAAAATCTCCTTCAACATGTTCAACTACCCGGAGGCTGCAATTTTCTTTAGAATTTGACGTGCAGACAGACTACTATCAAAAGAATGGTTACCTATCGATGGAATACACCAGATAGCAAATATGTTCAAATTCATATGCATTTATTCTTGAGTCTGTATCAAATAAAATGCTATAGTTGGGAAACATTTTTTTTTTTATTGTATGAATATTAGTCAATGTAGTGCTTGGTATTTTCATAAAGCAGGAAAAATAGGTTTTCTTCTGCAGTTTTATTTTTCATCTCGATTGGTGCTGTAGATCTTGAGATAATCTATAAATATTCATTTTGCGCACGCCTTGTCATGCATTCGTGTATAGGTTTTGAACATAGCCGCCAGACTGAACGTAAAAGAACAATGAGTTTGTGTATTAAGTAAATTCTCTTGTCTTCACATAAAAATTTACTTTTGTTCTAAAAAAGCAAATTATTTGAAATTAATTGACCAACAATTATTACAAAACAATAAAACTATCAGAATATATGCATTTATGTACTAAAAATTGATTTACATCATCTACATGGGACTGACATATCGTTGGTTAATCAGAAATTTGTAAGGTATTTGGGAATAGATTTTTGATGACTTAGAAAAGCTTCCGGATTTCAATTATGATAGAATATTTGATAAACTCAAAAGACAAATGATATCCTGGTCAAAACGTAACATTTCTGTCTTTGGTCGCGTGGTTCTTGTAAAATCTTTACTTGTTTCACAATCTAACCATTTGTTTATGTCCATTCCAAATCCATCTGAACATCTTCTAAAAGCAATAAATGTCTCTTTTTTAAATTCATATGGAAAGGGGAACCTGATAAAATAAGCAGAAAACAAATTATTTGTTCTTATGAAAATGGTGGACTTAAAATGGTTGATGTTGTACATTTTTCTAGAGCTTTTGAAACTGACATGGATTAGACGAATATTGCTGAATTCAGTGAAGAAGTTACCCATTTAATGTATGCATTTTACGGCCACTATCATCATTGGAATGGGGTAAGGGTGATATTTATTTCACTAAAATATCAGTTATGGTTAGAAATTGTTTTGGAAGGAACTTTTTCAAATACTTGCTTTTTTTGTTCGCCATGTTCAATGCACTTCTTTTTTGGCAAGCTACTCCTATATGGTGCAATTCTGATATTAAAATTGGAGGAAAAGGTATATTTTTGAAAGAATGGTGGGATAAAGGCATCCGTTTTATAAACGATTTGTTAGATGATCAAGGAAATATTTTAGTAAGAGAAGAGTGTGAAAAAAAGTTTCAATCAAATTCATTTCTTCATTATTATGCACTTTGTCAAATCATAAAATGTAAATATAAATCTCAGTTAGAAGTTGTAATTTGAAAGTAACTGAACCATTATGCCCTGCGTATGTTTCAAACTTGTTGAAAGAAAAAAAGGATGTAAGACAATAATATCATATCATGTTAAAAGAAAGGATGATCACTTGAATATATTATGTAACAGATGGTATGCAGATGTGTATTATTTGATGAAAATATATGCAAATTATTTTCAGGTGTTGTTTCGCTGTACAATGCATACAACAGTAAGATTATTTTCAATATAGATTTTAAACAGGATATTGTTTTTGAATAAGGATCTTGTAAAATTTAATATAACTTTAGACAAGAACTGTTCTTTTTGTGGAAGAGAAGAGGAAGATATGGTGCATTTCTTTTATTATTGTAACGTGACCAAATTGATCTGGAGTCGTTTGACCGACTGGTTATATAATGTAACACGTTGTAGAATAGAGTTCTCATTGATACATGTATTGTTAGGTTTTATAGAAAAAAGAAATGATGCTTTGAATTGTTTATAATTTGACCAAACAACAATTATATTTTGCTCGAATACAAAAAACTATACCGACTTTCATAACAATTAAGCAATGTATTAGGAACTGTTACTTAAATGAGAGGCAAGTTAGTATACTTGCTAACAAAACTGACAAATTTGATAAAAAATGGTTAAATTTTGATAGAATTTTGATGGTTTAGTATAATCTAATTTCAAATCCCAAACCATTCTCAACCTTTATGTTATTATTTGGTGTTACATGAATTATTTATCATGTATGCTCTGTGTAAAGCAAATCCCTTTTTTGCTGTAATTTCTCTATGCTATGTTGTTCAGGAAACGCATTATAACTGTAGAGACATTCATATATGTATTTTATTTTGCTGCAATATTCTCTATACATGTATTCAATTATGTTGTTGTTCTAAATAAAATGCCTATCGAGCGTCAAAAAAAAAAAAAAAAAAAAAAAAAATATGTACTAAGGGATGTATTGCTCTTTAAGATTTGGAACTATGTAAATATTTGGGGGTTTTAATAGGTTAGTATATATACAGGTTTTGTTATTAAGCAAAACGTAACCACTTTTCCTGTTTCGATATCACAATGAAACCACAAACGGATGCCACACAATTTTTTATCGCATTATTATGCTTTTATTTGGTTTAGTAAAATCTGGCTTATTTCAAAACGTGATAATTAACTTTGTCTTCAATTCACTGATGTTTACAAAGATTTTTTAAAAATAATTATATCTATCAATAGCTAATAAGTCATCATGGCATACAGTTCGTATCCATTCGTTCTGCTGTTGATCGGAGCTTGTCTTCTTACGTTCTGCTTCGGCCGAACCTTTCAGCGAGGTGCGATGTTTACTCCTCCCCCAAACTCCTACGAGCACGAGGAAGGCTCTCACATGGCATGTGATACGGACATTGAGAAGAGGAAAGCTGATTGTAGTACAAGAGGACTTCATGACGTTCCCCAGGATCTTCCAAAGGATATTAAATGGCTTCTTTTGATAGAAAATAATATCACTTCTCTCTTGAATTCCACTTTCCGAAGGTACGCCCTTATCAACAATTTAAAACTTACTTTCAATGACATCAGAATGATCGAACCAGCCACTTTCTATCCTCTCAAGGATCTGATGAACCTAGACATGTCGTCCAATCCCAATCTTGTGCTTCCTGATACAGGCTTGTTATGGGCTAGTAAGCTAGCCAGTCTCGGCTTGAGTGGTTCAAACCTAGAATCTCTTCCCAATGACACTCTGAAATGGACCACACATGTAGATTCCGTATACCTTATCTTTAACTTGATCTCCTTCGTAAACATCAGCTCATGTGGTAGAGTAAATATTTTTCATTTGTCAAGTAATCTAATTGCACATCTTACGCATGAAACTTTCACCTTTGCGTGCCAGACGTCAACTTTAGAACTTGTAAATAATCCCATCACATCAGTGGACCCTGATGTGTTCGCATCACTTGATGTCAAGTCTTTGGAATTAGGCTGGTATCCTATGTCATCCGAGGTATTGAGAAACATTATGCTCGGAGTTTCGCGTTCAAAAATTAAAGAGCTTACCATCTTGGTTGCGAACTTGGTGGTTTTACCACAAGATATATTCAATCCTCTTCAAGACTATTCTTTATTTCTTCTCAATCTCGCAGGCAACGATATAAAAGATCTCTCTCCGTATGTCTTCTCAAATCTGACACGACTCGATCGACTAGTACTCAGCAATAACGATGTTGCCACAATTGAGCCAGTTTTCTTTGAAGGTATGCAAAAGTTAAGAAATTTGAGCTTAGACGACAACAAAATAGAACACGTAAATCGGTATGGCAATATCTGGTCAGTTGACATTCACGAGCTTGATATATCAAACAATCTTTTGACTGAGATTTCTCCTTCTGCGTTTCTTGGTTTGGAAAATTTAACCCACTTAAACCTGATGTCAAATACACGCCTTGCTGTCCTGAATCTCACAGCTTTTACAGGACTTGACAACATTCAATACCTAGACTTGTCTGAGTGTTATATCGTGGATTTCTTTTTGTACACACCGATGTTAAACTTCCTATTCCTGAACAAAATTTTGATTTGGCCCTCCTATTTACGATCAATAGAATTGTTCAGAAATGCACAATCTCTTAAAAATTTGGAAATGCGCGAGTCTAAGATCCGTGTATATTACTTGTGGAAAAGAAAGACTAACGCGTCTCTGTTCGATGGATTGTTTAATCTTACCAGTTTGGATCTGAGTGGAAATACTTTTGGTAAATTTTATGGACCATTGGTACCTGGAATCTTTCAGCAACTCTCAGCTCTGGAAGATCTTTATTTAGATGATTGCGATATTTCATACCTCCATCCTTTGCTCTTTGTCGGTTTGGAATCGCTTCAGAAGCTGAATTTGATAGGAAATAACATTCAACATCTTCATTACAACTTACTGGAAGTGTTATATCAACTCAGAACTATTAAGTTGGATAAAAATCTTTTGGAGAACCTCGAAGATGCCATATTTTTTAACAATACAAAGCTTGAAGATCTTTCATTGGCCAATAACAAGTTCACCCGTTTAAACTATAGCACCTTTCAACCAATCGAGTCTTCTCTTTTATCTCTCGATCTTTCGATGAATCCAATTGACTGTGACTGTGATCTAAAGTGGCTTCCTAAATTGCTAAAGGGACAAGTTAAATTAACCAACAAGGAGAAGATAATCTGTTCGTCGTCATCTTTGGCTCCTCTTCAAAACAAAGTTCTCTCAGATTTTGATCCAACTGAATTATGTCGTCTTAACATTGTCGCCTTCTGTATGATTCCTCTTGTCGTTGTTTGCTTCATTGTCATCGTCGTACTCGTTTATCACAATCGATGGGCGTTGAAATACAAACTCTTTCTCTTGAAGCAAGCAGCTATTGGGTATAAGGAGATACGTGACGCTCGGGATCACAATGACTATGAGTTCGACGTGAACATAATCTTCTTTGACGAGGACGAAGAATGGATTCGAGAACAACTTCGCCCAGCTCTACAGGAACATCTTCCACGGTTTCAAAGGAACGTGTTTGGTGATGAATACCTTGTGCTAGGAATGCATTACTTGGATTCCGTCGACTATGTTGTGAGCCATAGTTACAAGACCATCGTAGTGCTTAGCAGGGCCTCTGTCAGCGATCGCTGGTTCATGCTCAAGTTCCGTACGGCTATGGACTACGTGAGTGATACTGGGACTGAGTTCGTAGTAGTGATCTTTCTGGAAGACATCCCAGAAGAGGAGATTCCTTTCTTGGCAAGGTTGTATCTCAGTGATGGCAGACCCTATCTACACTGGACCGAGGACGTGAGAGGACAAGAATATTTCTGGAACGAATTAGCACACCATCTTACTATGAATTTAAGAACTAATGACTTGATTCCCAACGAGTAGAAAACGTTAGAACATCCGTCACATTTGGCTCTTCTGATTTCAAGTAGTTTATGAAGTTGTGCTAACTTACGAACAGATGGGTGAAACTAATTAACTATTATGTAATAAAGTTCAGTGGGTGAAACACTCCAAGGCACATGTTGTATCAGCAGTCAAACCATGTAGAACAAATCAAATTTGTTTCATTTTAATTGCAGGACCAGCCTTTCAAGTCAGGCAATTTGTTCATTATCACTTAATGTTTCTTTCTAATTTACCTTCACAAGATATTGTATTGCTCGTAAATAAGTATGGTTCTGCTCAATTTTCAACACATCGAATGCCCTCTTCATCTTCTCCGCTGTCATTTTCTTTTAAACTATGTTCTTATTTCACACTTTGTTTAATTCTCTTTCTATCATCTGTTTCTTACATCGCTTTACACTTTTTCTCAGGCCACCTCTCTATATTAATACCCCCACACACAAACGCACACACTCTCTCTCACTTTCTCTCTCTCCCTCTCTCTCACTATCTCTCTCTCTCTCACTCTATATCTCTCTCTCTCACTCACTCACTCACTCACTCACTCTCTCTCTCTCTCCCTCTTTCTCTCTCTACAATGTATATACATTTCCCGACCATTGATAGAATGATAAAACTTTGAACATTATCGTTCTGTCAAACAAAAGTACAAGAAAAGCAATGTTATATGTTTAAAAGACAACTGATTTTTATTGCCTCCAAATTTGACAGAAAATTTTCAATGGGATCGAATGCTTTTCTTTCTTTTTTTTTCTTCGTGAAAATAAAACATAATTACATGCTTTATTGAACAAGAGGGGGGGGGGGGTTAAGATTTTAAATATTATTAAGTCAACATTATTTGACTTGTCAAAACATCACATCCATCAATAACTTACTAATGCACACTTTTTGGAATTTGTGCTGAATAGCGCAAAATGAAGAAAAAAACAATTTCAAATGAAATGAAATCTGAAATTGCATTTCATCATCCAAGTATTGAAGAATATCTTATAAAATTAGCCCTTTGTGAGACACAAATTGGGTATAAATAGAATAATATAGAAAGGTATCTAAAATATAAAGAAAAGTTCCAAATATATTACACTACACTATAAATGGGTTTATTCTCAGACCTTTGAGCAAAATTTTGAAGTTATTTCTTACACTCATTCTGACAAAATTTATTTCCAAAAGTGGTCTGATTGGAATTTATGAATCAAGAATCAAATTATACTGGTATTTTAACAAGATTATGTATAAAAACTTTCTTTGAGACCAAAAAAAAACACAACAGGATTTAGCCTCACTTGATAGTCATACTCCTGTAATACGCCTGAATACTAGAGTTAGAGTCAGAGAATTTCATTGTTCATTATGCAATATTGACATAGCCTCAAAATGGACCCATTTTGTACAAAAGCTTATCAGTGGTTGCCAATAATAAAGGTGGTCATTTATAGGCATATTGTTGTGATACAACTCTAGCATTGCTACCATAATATGGCACTCTAGCATTTCAAGGAATTTATACCCAATTCCCAATATTCCCAATTCCTAATCCTATGTCCGGCAAGTTGACTATATTTGAATAGTCCCTAGCGTGAGAAAATCACTCTTTTACGATAGCTGCTTTTGGAATTCCATCATAAAGTAAAAAGAATCCTTGCACTTGCATTGATATTTGTGTTTTAATGGCTATCTATATCCAAAATCTTATAGACAGGCCACTGGTACATTTACCATGACTTTTTAGATTATACTATATACTTGTACCATTACCTAGTCCTGCGGCCTTTTGATTCTAAGCTGTGCTAAGTAACTAATAGGAATGTGAAGATCTACTACATGATAGGAAGAAAGACGTTATGACTGGATGTCCTTTTTTGCAGCAAAAGCCGTATACCATACGAGACCAGCGATGCATGTTGCAATGATCTCAGTGCTAATCCAAGGTCCTTTTGATACACCCTGTAGACATGGTAGAGATGGGAAGAAAATAACGAAATTAGCAGAAAGAAACATCTGCAAAAAAAAAATAAATGAATAAATAAATAAATTCTTTACTTTCAATAGATAGAAAGCACTTAGACTACACATTAAAGAACAATGTGTTTTAATGTTCTTACAAAAAAGAAAAAATCAAGCAAGTATAAATAGATGTTCAATTAATGTATTTCATAACAGATTTGGTGCTGTCGTGATCACAATAAAGCATATAATTTAGAGTGTACATAATTTGCTTTTAATAATTTCTTAATGTCATATTCATATACTATCTTGTGGTCTGTCCAATAAGGACTGCAATGAAGAAAAAGGAAAAGAAAAGAAGTTTGTCATGTCTTTAATGGTTAAGTGATTTTAATACACCAATTATTGTGAAATACTAATAAACTGAATATGAAAATACAATCTATTTTGATTACAATAAGCACAGAACCAGAAAAATGTTGTCTATCGATGTTCAAATTTGTGCTCAGCAATCAATGTGAGATTTTGTGAAGTGACTTCCTAAGCTCATTGTTATAACATGAGTGTAGAGTAATTAAAAAAAAAATATGTAATAAACTATACTTTGTATTAACTTATCCCTAATAACAACCATAGCCATATCAACTTGGCAGCATACTATCAGGCACAGTAGAAACTGTCTGTAATGAGGTTTTGGAGAACAAGAAATTTTGGTCAATATAGATATGGCATCTCATTGTATCAGCAGTCAATAAACATCACACAAGTGGAAAAAAAAGCATGTTATGTATGTTATATTGTCGTTATTTTTTAGTTTTTACAGCACTATCATGCTGTTAGTTTGTTGTCATAATTTTCTATGTCAAGTTTTCACTGTATTATCAAAACTATCCAACATATTTATTTTGAAGAATTTTACAATGATATCATAATTGTAGATTGAATACTCACTGGATGATCTACTGGAACAGTGATTAAAGGTTTCACTTTAGATTCTTCACCAGCTCTCTGAGCCTAGGGGCAGAAATTATAAAGAATTGTGAAATATTCAATAACATTTTAATCATCAAAAGAAGATGTACTTGTTTTCATAAGGATCAATAAAGTGCTACTCACTAAACAGCTGTGTAATGCAATAATATACAAATATACAATGACAATCGAGGATCTGGTTAAAACTATTCGCATCGAAGGAACATCACATAGTACTATTCTCTCGAGGGCCATCGGCCCGAGAGAGAATAGTACTATGTGATGTTCCTGAGTGCGAATAGTTTTAACCTGTTCTGAGAATGAGTCATTGTATATTTGTTTTATATCCCTTCCACTATAATACCATTCCTTTTAATTTTTTTAATGAACAAAATTATATAGTCTATGCTTATATATTACCTTTCTTCTGGATCCAATAAAATCAATTTTTCAAAAATTTCATCCAAAATTCACTGCTCCATCACTGGTCCTTGTTGTGCATCCAATAGTTTTTTTCAACAAGTTATCCAAAGATTCACTGGTCCCTGTGCATCCAAAAGTGTTTTTCCACAATTTCATTCAAAAATTCAATAGTTATCCGTAGAGAAGTTGAGAAAATACTTGTCTTGCCTAATCGATCGTCTGTTATGTAAGCGCACCTGGTCAGTGCAGCTCACCGAAAGTTTCCCGTGGCATGCAGTGGAGAATTCAGGTAAAAGCAGCAGAGTAGCACCGCTTGCGTTGCGTTGCGCAACTCGTGAATAGGGTGGGGGGGGTCGGAAAAACGTATAGTCCAGTTTTTCCCTAGGGAAAAAATGTACTATGCGTGACGTCATGAAGAAAAACGAACTATTTCTTGAGAAACGTTTTTCTTAGTTAAACTATTCTTTTTCTCCTTGTGTACACTCTCAATGCAAACAATCTTAGATAAGGGATATAATAATTATTATTATTTTGTTTGTTTGTTTTTGTTTTTTCCCCCTAAGATTGTCTTAACCAGTTGGCTGCGGACCACGTAATATTACGTACTCATGCTATTGTCTGAGCTTTGTCTGTTTTTGACACACCAGCGCTACGCTGGTCATACCCATACTGTGCAATTAGCACCATGCAGCAGTCAAGTGGTTGATAGCCAGGTTTAACTGTACCCAGGAATGAAATTTTCAAAGAAGTCTTTTACCTTCCTGAGTGCGCTAAAGCCTTCTTCATCATAGATTCGGACGTTGTAAGTACCAGAAGGAGCTTTCTTGTGTTCTGCTGTCCAGCTCACCTAAAACAAAGAAACAAATTGTACATTTTCATTACTTGCAGAGTATATAGTGTTTTAATGCAGGACATGTATGTATAACCACAAAGTTGTCTAAAGTGGAGTCGAAGGATAACATAGTTCCTAATCTAATGTTTACTCTACAAACGTGGAAATAAAAAAAGCAATAGGTGCCTTAACATTCAGCACATCTGTCTCAGACAACAGGGAAATATTAATAATTAATTTATTATTATTTCTATTTCGTTTAATGTCTGTTTCAGGTCAAAAGAGTGGGACAATAAGGCTACTAACCTCTCAATCATTATTTTGAGGTGTTTCTGTTTCAGAGCACATTATCTTCCATTAGACTAAGGGGTTGTCATGTGTTTTTTTTATTTGTTTGTTTTCAGTAATTTGTGAAAAATCACATGTCAAATGTCAGTATCCCATTTTTTTTTATGTGGACAAATAAATTATTGAACTGAATTGAATCACAAAGTTTATTAGTGAACCTAGAAAAGAACATTGAAGATTTCACAACAAAAATGGCTAGCAAACCATTACCTGATACTTGTTATCTCCTGATCGTGAAACTGGAATCTGTTTCCCTTCCACTGTCTTCAGCATTCCAGAAAAGGTTCTAGAAAAGAGAAATTGCTTAACGTTATTTCGATGAAGCTCACTTTTGGTATAGAAATAATTTATTTATCTATAAAAAGTTCACTGTTCTTAACATGTAATACTCTTTGTAGGGTTAATTGTACCCTATATAAACCAGAGATGCCACTCAGAATCCTTTAACCCTAAAAGGGCCGGGGGCGGCCTAATCAGCCCCCCCCCCCTCGTCATTTCGCGCGGTCATGTCGCTGAAAGAAAAATTTCGCGCTCTGCGCATTTATGACTTTACTCTACTCTCTAACATCTTACACAACTTTTAAAACTATTTTGAACAAAATTGAGCGTACGGTTCGGAAATGGCCCAACATTATGTAATGCAGCGCAGGCTCAAAAACCGGAGATTTTCTGTATTTGTGTACAAAACGTATGGGAAATGGTTTTTCACGCTAAATCACATTTCAGTATTTAACATATGGTTATTAGCCATTATATTAATTGATATTGCTGTAATATTCAGAGATTAATAATGACCTAAGTATTCCAAACAAAAAAACAATAAAATACATAAGTAAAAAAACAAAGAAATACATAAGAAATTCCCAAAACAATCAAATACATATGAAATTGAATTAGATACCGGATTTTTTTTCACGTACAATCGTTAGGAATGCTACAAACAATATTTAGACCAAGAATTAGCATTCTAGGAGCCTTATTTAATGATTTAGAGCAAAAAGTATGATTTCATGCATAAATTAGCATAATTAATTAATATAAATTATAAAGACATTATTTTGGAAAAACTAACTAAACAGTCTTGTAGATTACATCGCACACTACTATTGTGCAAATTTTTGCGGCCCTCGCGTGATCGGCGGCCGAGATCTGAAGGGGGCCTAATCAGCCCTCCCCCCCCCCCTTAGACCAAGAATTATCATTCTAGGAGCCTGGAAGTGTCGTGGTCTAGTGGTCTCACCACTGGACTGTCAATGCAAAGACCGTAGGTTCGGTTCCCGCACCGACACTTATGTCCCTTGAGCAAGGCATTTTATCTACATGCTTGACCCCACCCGAGGTGAAAAAAATGGGTACCCGGTAGGATTGCGAATGCTATGTGGTTCGCTTTAGCATGTGTGCACCTAACAGGCGACCGGCTGGAATGCTCCCCCAGGGGAGTGGAGATTGTGCACTGTAAAGTGCGGGATCGAAAAATGAATCCAATGACCGGGGTAATAATATACTGTAAGCGCTTTGGTCTTAACAGGTAAAGCGCTTTATAAGAAACCGGTATTATTATTGTTATTATTATTTTAATGATTTAGAGCAAAGAGTATGATTTCATGCATAAATTAGCATAAATAATTAATATAAATTAAAAAGACATTATTTAGAAAACATATCAATTCTACTCCACGTGAAATGTAAATCTAACGTATGACATTAAATCTTGACATAAAGACGCGTCCATTATTTGAGGAGGGGAAACGCAACATTACATTCATGAGTTTAGTGGAAATACATGCAGCTGAGCCGCGCAGAAAATTATACAGCTCTACATTAATGTCAACAAAACCCGCGCTAACGGCGGGAAGCAACCGATTGACAACTGCATGCAATTATTACTTAGCGTACAAAAACTCGCCTAAGAAAACTTCCCTGTCGGTAAAATGGAATTGTCAGTCGATCCGTTCGAGGAAATTAGTCATGGACAAGAAATAAATAATTGAACTTTTATCATAGTTTTCGTAGGTAGATGCTTCAGACCAGATTGGGGAAAAATACATTTTGGCAAGCCTATAACACCATTGTGCTAAAGTTGTAATCAGAATCTTTATTTCACATAGATTTATGTTCCTAACGATTGTGTATATAAATAGTGATCTTGTCACATCTTGCGAAGACGCCGTCCACATGCGATATGCATGTGATATGCGGAAATATTGACCCATCGAGTAAAGATTAATTTGTGATAATGTTCAAAGTGACAGAACTTTTTTTTAACCAATCGAAATGAATGTACCATATTTGGAAAGCTGAGAATTCAAGCTTTTAAAAACTGCTTGATCATTAAGGTGTAATATAATTATGCGTAATCGAGGAAGATGACTATGCAGCGTATGAGCTATTTTGAGAGCAAAATTGGCCATATTGTACAGGAATTTTATCTTACTAGGATTTCGAATTTACACAAGTGACAGGACTTTTTTTCCCCTTTGCAATAAGTTATTCCTATTTTTGAAAAATTCAGACTCTAAGCGTACTTATTCAAGTTGATCATTTCTTTGAAAAGGTAGTTGCTCGCCATAATCAAGAAAACAAAGTGAAAAAACTGTGCAAAATACAAAAAGTCTATGGCCGCGTTCGCTTTGCGTAGAGTGCTGGCGCCCTCTTCCCCTTAAGTTTACAACTAGAATTGATATGACTAACTATACAGTCTTGTAGATTACATCGCACACTTCTATTGTGCAAATTTTTGCGACGCTCGCGCGATCGGCGGCCGAGATCTGAAGGGGGGCCTAATCAGCCCCACCCCCCCCCGGCTGTGAGATGGCACAAATAACCCGGCCTTTTTAGGGTTAAAAATCCTGAAATTAGCAAAAAATCCTTTAAAAAGAGCACGTTTGTGGGCGAAAAAGCTGAAAAGGGGGCTAAAAAAAACCCCACAAAAATGTGGTAATTTTGAGTATTAAAAATTCTGATATTTCCTGAAGAGTGGCATCTCTGATAAACAATAATACCAACATAATTTACAGTTCCAAAACAGATCTGCTTAAGTGACCGATATAATGGACATGACATAAATCAAATCTTATGTCATGTCCAACATTGTCATAAATTGTCAATTTTGTCCTCAGCTATTCATGAAGGCTTTGTGAAATTGGCTATGGGATAGATAAATGAGTGTGGTAACTATAAAAATATGGTTTTCGAAGATTTTCAAAGCTTTATGTCCTTTACGCTCAAATTGACCATAATACAAATGTACATCTACAATAGTTAAAAGACAAGCACTTACAGAGATTTTATTCTTGCAGGCAAGCTGAAACTCCACCAGAAATACGGTCTCTGTTGAAAGAGCGCCATCTGTTGTTGTGTATGCTTTGCTTGTGAAGCTTGCACCAATGCAGCTCTCAGCTGTAACAAAGAATTATGATAATACATTATAAATTTATTTGATGCCTAATACAATTTTCTTCAAAGTGCTTAGTTATAACCAATTACATGTATTAATCCAGCTTAGCCAGGCTACCCTGTTAAGGTGAAGCCTTGAAGTACTTTCTTTCGACCAGTATCCCTATTCCTAAGAGTGCCAGCAAACATTTGTTCTTGGTAGGTTTTCATGACGATTATTCTTCACTCTTTGCCTCTTCCTCATTAGGGAGCACCATGTGGTAACCTGAATGAAAAGGACATTTAGCCTACTCCTGACAATAAACAGTGGAAATGTTTGAAATGCATTGAGATCTTGAGTCAATACACTTTCATAACCTACACTATAGTCTTACCCTAACTCAGTGGCTTTGGGTTTCAACCTAATCCCTTCTCATATCATGTGGCACAGTTTCCCCTGGCAAAACATGGTTAGGGCACAAACTTCCTCTACAAATTTTTGACTTGCTGCCACAAATTGTCTAAATTGTCTAAATCCCTTTTAAACTTTCAGAAATCCCTTTTACCATTTTACCTTATGTCTCATATAAACACAACACAAAAAGAAAGTTCCCCCTATTTCAAATATTGATAATTTTCAAATTAGGAGGAGTTAAAAAAAAAAAAACTTAATTATATGTCCATGTAGGGAAATCAATTAGCTACCATGGGAGCAAATTTTAGGAAATATCTTGAAGTCATGCTTCAGTGAGCAATGGTTGGATGCAAAAATGTCATTTTTTGAAGTTCACAAGCCTAAAATCACAACTTTGATTCAATGATATTGGACCAATTTTTAGATTTTAAACATTTCACGCATCAGAATGTACGCAAAACGTGCTTCCAAACATACGGAAAGGACATTTGCGTAAAATTTCACGTTTGAGCGAGTATGCAGCAAAAAGAGCCAAAACTGGGATTTTTACTTCTTTTCCATGGTAAAATTGATCAAATACGATGGGATTCATATCTAGGAAGAGTGATTTTAACTTTTGCAACAAATTTAAATTAATTCACGGTTGAATGAACACAATGAAATACCATGTGAAAAACACTAAGTAAGTCGTCTGTTCGGAGCCATAAGGGCGTTATTGCATCTTATAGATGTTCTGTTGAGAGCCATAAGGGCGCTATTACTGTACAAAGTCAATGGTAATAGCGCC
>CALNVZ010002100.1:64914269-64943618 GCA_940671915.1 Paracentrotus lividus | reverse complement strand
AGAAAGAAGGACCCAAAATTTCTTAAGAACCAAACTGTCGTCAATTATTGACCAAACATTGGAAAATTGCGTGTCCTTCCGTAAAAAAAAAGGCATGCGTAAAGTAATAAATTCACCAGACTAAACCACAGATGCAGTGACCGGGAATTACAGGCAACCACCTTTTTCTTCAAATGATGATAATGATGATGAAATCAGCGTTTTCCGATTTAATGTCATCAAAATTGTAAGTAAATCTTAATATTATCTGATTCTACGAAATTTTGACTTACATTTACTGTAATTCCCTTTCCTTAGACTGATGGAATTTCTTGATAAATCTTTGTCAAACGCTCGTGCGTGAAATAAGGTCTCATTGTTTTTGTTACTTTTTCAGCAGAATTAATGCGTGATTTATCGATCGGCATAGAATTTTGAAATCGCGACATCGTCGAAACCCTTTGACCTAGTTACTTTGAGACGGATTTTGGACTGCTTGGAGACGGTTATGAAAATTGTCGCGGAGACATCTCCTCAGTCCCTGCGACGTTTCATGAGTCGCGGAAAGTTATTAGATACGGTTCTTTGAAACTGCTTTGAGACAGTTTATGAAAATTGTCGCGAAGACGTCTCGAAGACGTCTCCGCGACGGAATAAAGTATCGGAGACGTCTCTAATACTTTTTATCCGTCGCGGAGACGTCTCCGCGAAGTGAGATACCTCACCTAACTCTTAATCTATCCAGTAATACCAAACTTGTACCTGTTTTATCATAGATGGCTGAGCACTTGATTTTTTGATAACATGGGAAAAAATGGTTGAAACACTTTTCTTCCAAGTCCGTGTCACAAGCAACCCTGGCTTCTGAGCATTTATTCATTGTTTAAGGTCAGTCCTCCTGGGTCTATTCATAAGGGACAAAATATTTTAAAAGACTAATGAATTGCAAGGGTTGCTTTTGCTCAAACTTGGTATATAGCCTACTAGAAGACAAATTTTACGATTTTTTTTTTAAAGCCCAAGTGCTCATTCATCCGTTACAACACATTTATACGTTTGTATCATTAAATATAGAGTGACTCTTTATCAATGAATAAATATCAAGTCACAAGCTCTAACATTTCAATATGACAGAGGCTCTCAAAATTAGTTTTTTTCTGGACGCACTGTATATGAAAGCCTAGATACGGATTGAATCTATCTTGCAACAATAGACGTTACAATGTCTCACAAACAAAAGAGGACATGTGCGGTCACCATTGGAAACTTTTATTCAAAGTTATTGAAGAAGATAGAAAACGAGGGTTTGCAGCTATTTTTAATAGTGCCCTTTTATGCTAACGTTCTAGATAAGGTCTCCGTCTTCCATATCAATTCTAGTCAGATCAAATTTCTGCACAATGGGTACATTTTGCTCTCAAAATAGCGCATGCCTCCATAGTTTTTATCCTCTATGCTTCACTATTCTATTATAGCTTATTGTTTGCATGGCAATTAAAAGCTTGAATTATCAGCTTTCCGGAGATGTTACATTCATTTTGATTGATTTAAAATAAGTCCTGTCACTTTGAACTAATCATAAGAGATTCTTTCCTCAACTGGTCAATATTTACGCTTATCACATGCATATCGCATAGAAACATGATTGTGAACGCGATTTCGCAAGACTTGTGACAAGTTTACTACTCATGTCATTGTTTGAGCATCAATCTATGTGAATTGCATATTCTGATTACAACTTCAGCAAAATTATGTTATAAGCCTGCCCGAATGTGTATTTCCTCCATCTGGTCTGGAGAATATATTAACTAACACAATGATAAAAGTCAATCAATTTCTTTCATTCCACGAGTAGATTGCTTTAACGAAGGACAATACCATTCCACTGCAAGGGAAGTCTTCTTTCGCAAGTTTTTGTGAGCTAATTTATTATTGCAGCCAGCTGTATAAATTTCTGCGCTTCTCATAGCCGTATTTCCAACGTCACTTTGTTGCGTCTGGCCTCTTAGATAATGGACGCGCCTTGTTTAATTACGATTTAATGCGCGAATAGGTATCGTTAACTTTACATTATACATAGAGTAGAATTGATATGCAGCGAAAACATTCTATTCAGTGGCGCATATAGGGGGTGGGGTTGGGGTTTATCCCCTCCCCACACACCTTGGTCTAAAAAAAAAGAGGGAAAGGAATGACATAAAGAGAGAAAGAAGAGGAGGAAGAAGGGGAAAGGACGTTATTTCCAGGCCCTTACCTAGGGGTGGAGTGTGAGGGCGGGGGAACTCGCCGCTAGTGGTCTAAAGGTCAAATCCCTCCTTGGAAAAAAGCTATTGTCTTGATTTAATTATTTTGTTCTCAGATCTTCGACGAATTTCATCTGAATGAAAGAAAAGACTAAAAAGACATTTTCTCACAACGAGGCGGTGGAACCGGGGGGGGGGCGTGGGGCGCTGTGCCCCCCACACTTTTTCGTCCACCCTAAAAGTGCATTTTTCGTTACTAAAAAGTGCCCTTTTTCTTAGCTAAAAGGGGCCCTTTTGTATATAAAAAAAAAAAAAAAAAAAACGTTTTTGACTTCTTGAATGTCCCATGAACAATTTCTTTGTAAAAAGTGGCACTCTTGGTGGCCTTTTTTTTCACAATTCCTTTCAAAAAACCCAAAATTTCGCTCCGTCGCTTCGCTACGCGACCTCGTAAAGCAATGCCAAGCAATGTGCATGACACCAATCACCCCCCTGCGCTAATATTTTTAACGATTATTTAAAACAGGTAAATTTATTTGCAATAAGTATTTAACATTATCATGAGGGCAATTCTGTCACACTTTGCTTTAATTTGTTATAAAACTTTAAATGTTGCTTAAACTTTAAAATTTATACTTCCCTTTAAAAAGGGGGCACTTTTAATGTCTTAAAATCCAAAAAGTTTCCAGCTCGGCTCGCATTGTGACCTCGCGTATGTATGACAAAGTTGGAACCAATATCCCCATGCTAGAGACAAACCTTGTGAGGGGTCTTGTCTGAATCAGAAGCATTGATGTAGTTGTGCGGCCAGGGGTGGAGAGCGGAGCTTGGTGCCTGCTGCCCACAAAGTTTTCACAGCAAAAATGGGTCCCTTTTTCATTTTTCTAGCGCTCTATTACCCGAATTTATCTTTAAAAAATTTCAATTCCGAATTGAAATTTTTGTTAGATAAGGGCACAATTAATTTCAATTTGTTTAGCTCAAAATTATATATAATGATAATGCACAATAACCCCAATTTTGAACTAAAAATTTTCGGCTTGCGCTTCGTGCTGGCATGACTTTTTTTCAATACTAAAAGAACGGTTTTAAAAAAAAAGAGAACTACACCACAAAGATTCTAAACAACATAAATCAAAAGACAATTTTCTATACTCAGCCCCTCCTAGCCAAGAAATTTTGCTCGTATGCCACTGATCGATAGTGCCTTTATTCAGAAAAAGTGCCCCTTTTCCACTGTAACCCCCCCACACACACACACACACACACACACACACACACACACACACACACCGCACACACACTTTCAAATTCGTTCCGCCGCCTCTGCTCACAACCACCCCTGTTTTGATGACTAACGAGACTTCGCCTATCATCTTGAAATGGAGACAATTTTAATGATCTGCTTCGGAAATGGTAATGTACATAATTCTGATCATGCATGGAGATAAGTGACAATAATGGTATCTTAAAGGGTAACCAATACATCAGTATATTAGGGCGATTCTTTGAAAAGTGAACCTTTTTGGGAAAAATAAAGTTTGTCCTTTTTGTTTTTAAGCTGCACATTCATATAAAGCATTGTCTGAAGTTTCATGAAATGCATTTTTTATCTCAATTTTACAAATTTTTCATGCTCATTTGCATAAATTAACATGCAAAAAATTTGAATAGAAAAATGGTACGTAAAATATCATTTGTTTGACCCTGACTTGATTGTATATGCTGGGCCCTTATTCCATAAAAGCATGAAATTTAAGCATTTTTGCTTATTTTTAAAATGCGTTTTCCATAAATACGGCTTACTAAGATTTCTGTTCAAGCCTATTCTTGACAGTGAAGCATAAATTCTTAGATTTTTAGCTAAGTCAAAAGTCTTAAATGGAATTGCGCCTTCAAATGAATCGAACATATAATGAGAATTTTATCCTAACTTTAAGCCTACTGCCTAGTGGCTTAACTTTAATGTTGATTATATGGCAAGCTCCATTTGAGACGACAAAAATTAAAAATGCTGATATTAATAAAATTCAGAATTTTGCTTGTTGCTTTCTGACCTCAGACAAAGTGGGCTATTTCACGTTAAGTGTACACTTTTTAAAAAATGGGTTTTTCCTCATTTCGGTATGTTTTAAACAATTAGTAGATCATGTTGGCCGTTTTATTTGATGGACCTTATCAACAGCAACCTACAGTTCAATTTTTGTAACACGGCAAACATTATTTCTTTTAATATCAGCATTTTAAGTGCATTTTTAACGGAAAAGGGATTCTCATTTCATAATTTTGATTATCTTTACTAATATTATACATGAATATCTTGAAAGTTGTGTGAAATTTTAATGCTTTATAGTAAGTATAGCCTTTATGAAACATCATGAATCTTATTTGACCGAATTTGGCAAAGAAATGTGGAAGTGATGAATATTTTTGTAAAACGTATCATTTCCGTTAAAGTTAAAAAACATGTCCTCTCCATAACACTGAGGTCAGCAGCAGTGACATAAAATGATATGTATGGGCCCAAACTCTGTTTAAATAATCTTAAGTATGATTGAATATGAGGTCATGTCACAAATCAATGAACAAAATATGTGATATATATTTTATTGCTTCATAAATTTGATGCCTTTATTTTCCGTTAAAAGTGTGTCCTCTCCATAACAGGTATTTTCTTCATATTCTGAAGCACTGGGGCTTGCACTATCTATGGCACTGATATACAATAATAATATACCTCCATTTAATATCATGAAATGTGATTTTCCATCTAAACATCTATACAGTCTGTGTCCAAAAAAAATGGTACAGTCGGGGGAAAAATCATTTAGGTGTGAAATCTTTTCATATAATGTGTGTTTGTGGTACCAAATTAAAGCCAAAAGATTTTTCTTGCTGATGCGCTTTGTCCGGTATAATTTGCTTTCGTAAAACAAAAGTTATGCTAAGTTTTGTGCGACGAGGAACATATCGAAATTACGCACTTCTATTGTTCTGGAGCGCTGAATTCACGGTCATTATGCGAAATCGTACACAAAGGCATGGGACGGCGTGCGAAAAATGGATTTTTCTTGATTGTAGAAAATTAGTCATATCTCAAAAAATACTGCACCAAATGTGATGAAAAAAATTGCAGAAGAAAGAGTGATATTCCTGTTTTATGAAAATAACAAACAATACCACATTAATATTAACCTTCACACTATAAAAAATGTTTTCCAACTGTACCATTTTATTTGACACAGACTGTAGATGGTCAATATCTCACACCAGTGCAATGTTAAACTGAATGTCCTCTCCATAACAGGGTTATCCAAGTTTTAAACAATGTACACAAACAATTATTTTAAAAGTATAATCACTTCCTTATTGTAAGAAATATTTTAAATGTTGTTCCTCTCAACATTAGAATTCATAAGATATCATTTCAACAGCAATGATTTTATTTTGGCACTGATTTTCAGTAATTCATTTATGTAATTGGGTAATTTCTGAATACAAAGACAGAAATATTCTCACAATATAGTTTAATATTAAATAAATTTTAAAGGGATATTATTTGTAAGTGTGTAACTGACCAAATCTATTGATCACTGCAATCATTCACTACCCTGGTAGAAATATTATGTATGCCATTAGGTTGTTAAGGAGAGGACACATTTTTTTAACCAGGTACTTCAGGTACGGAAACAATGTCTGGACCAACTGCAATGCACCACTTTTACTTATGGGCAATGCCACGGTAACTAAGGGTGGTATCTGACTTCGCGGAGACGTCTCCGCGACTGATAAAAAGTATTAGAGACGTCTCCGCGACAATTTATAAAAACTGTGACAAAGCAGTTTCAAAGAACTGTCTCAAAGTAGTTTCCGCGACCCATGAAATGTCTCGGAGACGTCTCCGCGACAAATTTTTGAAACTTGTCACGGAGACGTCTCCAGTACGTTTCATGAGTCGCGAAAACTACTTTGAGATGGTTCTTTGAAACTGCTTTGTCACAGTTTTTATAAATTGTCGCGGGGACGTCTCTAATACTTTTTATCCATCGCGGAGACGATGATTCCGTCGCGGAGATGTCTCCGCGAATTGAGATACCACCCTTTGTAATTCTGTGGAATTGCCCTTATAATAATTAATTTATCAGTTAAGATTTTTTTTATCAGTTTTATTAAATATACAACCTATATTTTCTTCTTTTTTTTGCGAGAGTTTAAAGTAAGATTTTTTTTTAATTGTTTATTATTTCTATAAATCCCAGTTTGTTTGAAAACATGTATGGTTTCTGAATATTTCCTACCATTATCTAACTTACATGTATATGAAAATCAAAAGTATATAAAGACTGGTGAATGTATTTAAAATAAAATGTCAATTTCATAAACATAGTATATCAACGAGTCACTCTTTGAGAGTTTGGATAAATAAATAAAATAGATAATAAGACTTATATATCAAAACTGGTGTCAAGTTAGACAATATCAGTATTAATTTTAATTGTAAAATACTGTTTAAATAACATGAAACAATGTATTGAAGAACAAAACTTTTAGGCGCTACTTGTATATTATGAGATAAAGTTGGAGCTTTATTGATGGTGAATAATTTGAAGTTTATCCTCTACAATACATGTCATTTGGCTCTGTAATGTTGCAATAATCTATTAGCATGTTCTTACAGAAATTTTAGAAATGAATGATGCATAGCAATTGACATATAGTAAGAGTTCATATTGTGAGGATTTGTTGTTAAACAAAATGTCCTCTCCAAAAGACCTCATTGACTTGAGTTTGGAAGCTAATATTTGATTAAAATTTGGATCTACTTATTTTATTTATCATTTTTAATTATTTAGTTATTTATTTTTTACATAGCATCAAATAATTTAGACGTAAATGCAACACTGTATACCAAATTTGAAGTAAATGTAGGAAGAACAAGAAATTCCCAAGTCATTAAATAAGTTCAGCCTCCTATTTTCAGTTTTTGTATAGAATACACTTATTTTTTAGGAAATATGTGCATCAACATCTGATAAGTATAAATATGCATATAAAAGTACAGAAAACTGTACCATTTACAGGTGCAATGAAACTAATGTTTACTTTGTTAAACCAAATGTCCTCTCCAAACACCTATTTTTGTTACTGTATTTCAATCAAATATTTCAATATGTAAACATAGACTAGACTTGACGCTATATAATTTCACACATTTGTGACATATACCCCAAACATTCAGATTCTGTGCATCTTTTGCTCTAACAACAACTTTCATTTTTGACCCCCAGTGAGAAAAAAAGTGTACACTTAACGTGAAATAGCCCAAGTGCTTAACGTGTTGGGTATAAAGGCTAAGATTTTTTTTTTCCTGGACAAAATCTTAGAAAAATACTTAGACTTAAGACAAATTGCTTGAGTATGGTTTATGGAATACGGGCCCGTTCTCCTTACTTTGATTATTGACATTATACCCTTTTTTATACTTCATTCCTTTAAATTTAAATGAAAAATAATGGTGTTCAATTGATTGTTTTAATATAATTAACTAAAGAAATTAATTGCCATCAAATGTCACACACGTGACCCAAAAACACGAAAAGTTAACGCCCCCACAACGAAAATAACGCCACCCCCCGAAGACCATGGTTCTATTATTATTACAATTTTTCTCAAAGCTAGATATAATGTGCCTTGCATCTCACCAAATATGAAGCCATGATAGCTTTAAAGTCCCAGACCGGACCGAGAAATGAAAACCAAAATTACATATAAAAGAAAGCTAATATTTCTTCCTAATACAACAATTCCCAATTTAAGCATTTTTATCTTCCATTTAGAAAGATTTCATTAAAAAGGTGATCGAACCTCAACCAGGCCATCCCTCCCAAGTACTCGTAAAAGTACCCCTGTTATATAATGCGCTGATGACGTCAAAGAAGTTTAAGGGAATGCTGCTGCCAGGCATGATAGGTTTCGGCTTTAGAAAACACGTTTGTATTGCTATGTCAGAACAATAGACCCCATGTGTGCTAGAATTCTATTGTTCTGACATAGCAATACAAACGTGTTTCTAAACGAAACCCAATCATGCCTGGCTGTAGCATTCCCTTAAACTTCTTTGACGTCATCAGCCGCATTATATAATAGGGGTACTTTTAGCGAGTACTTTGGGAGGGATGGCCTGGTTGAGGTTCGATCATCTTTTTATGAATACTATTATGAAAATTTAATTATTTTGGGGTATTTATGTTATACGCCTACTTAGCTTTCAATCGATGTAAGGTTGCATTTACTCCGTCACCGTCTTAATTTAGTTATTAATTAACTTTGAAATTGGTCATGCCTTAAAAAAAAGGACCAGGCTATTCGGCCATTCTTTGAAAAGTGAACCTTTGGGACAAATAAATTTTTGATTTTTTATTTTAAGCTGCATATTCACAATAGAGCAATGTCTGAAGTTCATGAACTGATGTTTTTCTTGTGATTTTTGCAATTGTTCATGCTCATTTGAATTCATTTGCATAAATGATAATTAAATGGAAAAACGGTAAACAAATATCATTTTTTTAAACCCTGACTGGAATGGATATGCTGACTTCCTTACTTGAAGACTGTCCTTATATCTTTATTTACCTCTATTCCTTTTAATCTAACCCCAAAAAATAATGTTTGTTAAATTGATTATATTAAGATAATCACCCTGGAAATATAATTGCCCTCAAAATGTCACACCACAGTAACCAGAAAACACAACAAGTTTATGCCCCGTCTTAACCATGGCTCTGGTATTGTTATAATTATTTCTTCAAAGCTAGATTTAATTTACCTTGCATCTCACTAAATATGAATCCATGACAAGTTTTAATTTGATTATTAATTAACAAACAAATTGGGCACACACGTGACCCGCTGGGTGGGGCGTCATAAATTCTATTATTTCCACTTTCAGGTGACATTTAAATTACTTTCAATTATTATTCTCCAAAATTTCTGCGCAAATAATTTTTGCCAAAAAACACAAAATCAACAAAAAATAACAAAAAGAACAAACAAAACAAACAAAACAAAAGGTCGGAAAAACAAGAAAATACATAACAAATTCATAAAACAATGAAATTAACAAGGAATTTAGTTCGATATCATTTTTTTTCCAAGTACAATTGTTAGGAATCCTATAAAGATTATGCAAACACCCAATTAGCATTCCAGAAGCTGTAGTTTGTCAATTAGAACAAAAATTATGACTTCATGCAATCGTAAATTAGCATAATTAATTCATATAAAATAAAATTAATATATATGGAAATTAACAGTGCTTCTCTGTGTTACATCACAACACTCATCGTGCAAATTTTCGGCGCGCTCGCGCGATCAACAGCCAAGACTTTATAGGGGGCATCATTGCCCCCCCCTCCCTACCCGCCCCTCCCCCAGTCTTGACAGCTACCAAACACACCCATTGACTGACTAGGGTTGAGTTCATAAAATTTTTTACCACAGCGGATATAGTAATTGCTCAAATGTACATTTATTGCATAATACATATATATTCAATTTTTCTGTACAATTTGCCATAGGTCACACACCTGACCCACTAAAATGTCACACACGTGACCCGACATCGATTAGAATAATAGATTAAAAAAAGAAATTTCAGAGATGACTCCTATCCAGTGGTATTTTTTGGTTAACAGGTCCAATAAATACTTCAATGCCAGCATTAATAAAGAAACATCATCAATTTAAAACTCACAGGAATTTCAAATGAAATTGAACTTATTCAACAAATGCCGTTCTGTGTAAAAGTTCATCACACGTGACCCACTCTCTTTTTGACCTCTGACCTTGAACATGCATATTGTAAATATCAACAAATATTAACAAATGAATAGCACAACAAAATATATTAGCATGATATAAACATTAAGTCAGTATATTTTTAAAATTGTTAGAGTTAAAGCCAATTAAAGTCAAAGATTTGCATAATTTCTGTCACACACGTGACAAGAATGGTCCAGTACAGATTTGCTAATAAGGAGATTTTTGGATTGTTTTCTAATATATTTGTTTGGTAGATTTATCTCAAATTTCTTATAGATAAAGAAGTAATTCAGAATAATATGGCCAAAATATAAAATCTCCTTCAACATGTTCAACTTCCCGGAGGCTGCAATTTTCTTAGTAATTTGACGTGCAGACAGACTACTATCAAAAAGAATGGTTACGTATCGATGGAATACACCAGATTGAAAATATGTTCAAATTCATATTGCATTTATTCTAGTTTTTATTCTTGAGTCTACAAAAAAATGCTATAGTTGGAAATTATTTTTAATTTTTCATTGTATGAATATAAGTCATTGTAGTGCTTGGTATTTTCATAAAGCAAAAAATAGGTTTTCTTCTGCAGTTTTTTTTTTTTTTTTTTTTTAAATCTCGATTGGTGCTGTATAGATTTGAGATAATCTATAAATATTAATTTTGCGCACGCCTTGTCATGCATCTATGTACATGCATGTGTATAGGTTGAAACAACACATTTATCCTGAATTACACACGTGATAAATCTTAACGCTCATGACATTAAATCTTAACATAAGACGAGTCATTATTGAGGAGGGAACGCAACATTAATTCATGAGTTTAGTGGAAATACATGCAGCTGAGCGCGCAGACTATCAACAAAACCCGCGCTAACGGCGGGAAGCGACCGATTGACAACTCATGCAATTATTACTTAGCGTTCAAAAACTCGCCTAAGAAAACTTCCCTGTCGGTAAAATAGTATTGTCAGTCGATCCGTTCGAGGAAATTAGTCATGGACATGAAATAAATGATTGAACTTTTATCAAGTTTTTCGTCTACTGGCCGAGAAAAGACTGTCTCCCACAGTGCTACCAGCACTTGCGCGGCGACGTGAACACAGACATTACCTTGCACGCAGCTGATACCGAACACCATTAGTTGTAATAATGTCGCCTCGTACACCTCAGCATCCTTATTTTCCACGATGCGGCAACTGTTATGTGTCCCTAAACGTATTATCTGAATTTATAGATACGTACGCATCCTGCCACTATCTTGCGAAGACGCACTGCCTCCACAAATCTACGTATATCCATGCATGATGAATATGCGGAAAAATACTACTGAGCCCCTACTCGACGTATCAGAGATTCCGTTTGTGCATCAAAGTTTACCAAACAGTCTGACTGCGGACATTTTTTATTCTAACCTATCGAAACATGAATGCTACCGATAATTGGCGAAGGCCTCGAGTAATTCATCAGCTTTTACAAAATCAGTCTGCTGACCTCGCACTTCTGACACGGTGTATAAATATTAATGTTATGCAACCCTAAAATCGAGGACAGCGATCGTACATCATTGCTCTACCGTGTCATGAGCATCCCTCATCTCCATTGAGAGGCAAATCATCCTGCCCTTCATCCTGATACAGAGGAAACTTCATTGATAACTGCACTATACGGATTCTCCGGCCCAATACCGCACCTCACACGCGAGCAAAACGGTGACAGCGTCATCCTTCTATTTTTTCCCCTAGTCTCCTTTCCTGCTAACTACAACTATTACTCATCTTCACCTTATTTAAACAACATATCACAGACTCTTAGCGCCAGATAACTTCTTCAAAGTGATCCTCATTTTTGTCTAGAAACAAGGTCAGCTACTCAGCTCACCACTATCCATAACAACGCCAACAACAACTCACATCCGATTAAAAGACAATCCAACTGCTGCCCAAAATACATAAGACAGTCATCTCTATGCGGCCGCGCGGCTCGTCTCTCCGCCTTTGGTACGCAAGAGCCTGACTCAGTCCTCGAGCTCTCTATCCTCATCTCTACACCGTCTACAACTGCGACTATGACCTATTCAGCAACGCCAGACCTGAAGCCGTAACAAAGAACCCAACTCGAGCTTCTCGGTCGTACCTTAACGATGTAAAAACATTCTACCTTCGCGTCTTCAACATAAAAATATCAACCTTTTTGTTTCTGCACAAAAGCCCAAATTACATTGAACATATAATAACCAAACACCAACAATTACAAACACAACCCAGAAACTAATCAGATCACTGTATTGCACATGTTTTTGTCACACAGCGGACTGCTACGTGCGTCCCTTATAAAGATTTGATGAACTACTGTCAACAAGTATTTGTGGTGTTCTATCATAAGTAATACCACAGTCTTATAGTAAGAATTATTATACAGCGTTATTGTTATATTATTAATCCAAAACAGTAACCACTATTTTCCTTAGTTCTCGAGGTCACAAGAAATTGATAACTCTACGCACCATACACACACGACACCCACCCCACACTCCGACAGCGTAATCAACCACCACTCCCAACTGAACTTCTCTCATAACACATTCGCGACTCCACTCACCACCCATTATTTGCCTTTATTTGGTTTAGTAAATCTGGCTTATTTCGAAACGTGATAATTAACTTTGTCTTTAATTCACTGATGTTTACTATAAGTAATGTGTTTTTTATTGTATCTATCAATAGATAATAAAGTCATCATGGCATACGGTTCGTATACATTCGTTCTGCTGTTGATCGGAGCTTGTCTTCTTACGTTCTGCTTCGGCCGAAACTTTCAGCGAGATGCGATGTTTACTCCTCCCCAAACTCCTTACGAGAAGACTCTAACATGGCGTGTGATACGGACATTGTGAAGAGGAAAGCTGATTGCGCGGTAGAAGAGGACTTGATGACCGTCCCCGGTGATCTTCCAAAGGTATTAAAATGGCTTCTTTGTATAGGAATGATATTACATCTCTTTTGAATTCCACGTTTCACAGATACAACCCTCATCACAAATTTAGACACTTTCTAACAGATGACATCAGAATGATCGAACCAGCCGCTTTCTACCCCTCTCAAGGATCTGATGAACCTAGACATGTCGTCCAATCCCAATCTTGTGCTTCCTGATACAGGTTTGTTCAGATGGGCTAGTAAGCTAGCCAGTCTCTCGACTTGAGTGCTTCAAACCTCGAATCTCTTCCCAATGACACTCTGAAATGGACCACTCATCTAGATTACGTATCCCTTAACGATAACATGATCTCCTTCGTAAACATCAGCTCATGTGTAGAGTAAACGATTTTCATTGTTAGATAATCTAATTGCACATCTTACGCATGAAACTTTCACCTTGCGTGCCAGACGTAACTTACGACTTGTAAGTAATCCCATCACATCAGTGGACCCTGACGTAATCGCTTCACTTGATGTCAAGTTTTTGTATCTAGGCTGGTATTCCTTTGTCACTCCGAGGTATTGAGAAACATAATACTCGGGGTTTCGCGTTCACAGATTAAAAGAGCTTACCATTTGGTTTACGAATTTGGTGAGTTTACCACAAGATAATATCAATCCTCTTCAAGACTATTCTTTCTTTCTTCTCAATCTTGCAGCAACGATATAAAAGATCTCTCTCACGTATTCTTCTCAAATCTGACACGACTCAATCGACTAGTTCTCCAGTGATAACGATGTAGCCAGAGTTGAGCCGGTTTTCTTTGAGGTATGCAAAAGTTAAGAAATTTTGAGCTTAGACCATAACAAAATAGAATACGTAAATCGGTATATGGCAATATCTGGTCATTGACATTCACGAGCTTGATATATCAAACAATCTTTTGACTGAGATTTCTCCCTCTGCGGTTTCTTGGTTTGAAAATTTAACACCGCTTAACCTGATGTCAATACACGCCTTGCTGTCCTGGATCTCACAGCTTTTACAAGACTTGACAACATTCAATACCTAAGACTTGTCTGAGTGTAATATCGTGAATTTTTTTTGTACACACCGATGTTAAATCCCTATCTCTGAATAAAATTTTGAATGGACCCTACTCATTTAGGATCAATAGAATCGTTCAGAAATGCACAATCTCTTACAAATTTGGAAATGCGCGAGTCTAAGATCTATGTATATCGCTTGTGGACAGGAAAGGCATCTCTGTTCGATTGGATTGTTTAATCTTACCAGTTTGGATCTTAGTGGAAACATTTTTGCAAACATTATGGGTCTTTGATACCTGGAATCTTTCAGCAACTCTCAGCTCTGGAAAATCTTCATTTGGATGATTGTACATTTCATACCTCCCATCCTTTCCTCTTTGTCGGTTTGGAATCGCTTCAGAGCTTAATTTGATTGGAAATAACATTCAACATCTCCATTACAACTTACTGGAAGTGTTACATCAACTCAGAAATATTAAGTTGGATAAAAATCTTTTGGAGAACCTCGAAATGCCATATTTTTAACAATACAAAGCTTGAAGTTCTTCATTGGCCAATAACAAGTTCACCCATTTAAACTGTAGCGCCTTCAACCAATCAGTCTTCTCTTATCTCTCGATCTTTCGATGAATGCCAATTGACTGTGACTGTGATCTAAAGTGGCTTCCTAAATTGCTAAAGGGACAAGTTAAATTAACCAAACAAGGAGAAGACAATCTGTTCGTTATCATTTTGGCTCCTCTTCGAAACAAAGTTCTCTCAGATTTTGATCCAACACCGAATTATGTCGTCTTAACATTGTCGCCTTCTGTATGATTCCTCTTGTCGTTGTTTGCTTCATTGGCATCGTCGTATCGTTATCACAATCGTGGGCGCTGAAATACAAACTCTTTCTCTGAAGCTAGCAGCTATTGTTTATAGGAGATACGAGACGCTCGGATCACAATGACTATGAGATCGACGTGAAAACATATCTTCTTTGACGAGGACGAAGAATGGATTCCTTGAGACTAACTTCGCCCCGCTGCTTACGGAATGACGTTCCACAGTTTCAAAGGGACACGTGTTGGTGATGAAGACCTTGTGCTTAGGAATGCATTACTGTGGGAGTTCCGTCGACCTATGTGGGTGAGCCGATAGGTTGCAAGACCATCGTAGTTGCTTAGCAGGGCCTCGTCAGCGGACGCTGTTTCATGCTCAAGTTCCGTACGGCTTATGACCACGGTGAGTGATACTGGGACTGAGTTTGGTAGTAGTGATCTTTCGGAAGACATCCCAGAAGAGGAGATTCCTTTCTTCGCAAGTGTATCTCAGTGATGCAGACCTATCTACACTGGACCTGAGGACGTGAGAGCGACAAGAATAATTCTCGAACGAATTAGCACACCATCTTACTATGAATTTAAGAACTAATGACTTGATTCCCAGACGTAGTAGAAACGTATAGAACATCCGTCACATTTGGCTCTTTTACTTCTAATTAATTAGATTTTGAGGTGTTTGCTGTTATGCTTTTGTGACTAGTGATCATTAATTGGGTTGATGAAAACTTAATTTTTTCAACTATTATGTAATAAACAAGGCACATGTTGTATCAGCAGTCAAACCATGTAGAACAAATCAAATTTGTTTCATTTTAATTGCAGGAACAGCCTTTCAAGTCAGGCAATCTGTTCATTATCACTTAATGTTTCTTTCTAATTTACCTTCACAAGATATTGTATTCCTCGTAAATAAGTATGGTTCTGCTCAATTTTCAACACATCGAATGCCCTCTTCATCTTCTCCGCTGTCATTTTCTTTTAAACTTTGTTCTTAATTTCACACTTTGTTTCATTCTCTTTTCTATCATCTGTTCTTCTTACATCGCTTTACACTTTTTCTCAAGGCCCTACTTATTAATACACCCACACACAAACGCCACACACTCTCTCACTTTCTCTCTCACTCACCTCACTCACTCACTCACTCACTCACTCACGTCACTTCACTCTCTCTCTCTCCCTCTTTCTCTCTCTAATATACATTTCCCGACCATTTATAGAATTATAAAAACTTTGAACATTATCGTTCTGTCAAACAAAAGTACAGAAAAGCAATGTTATATGTTTAAAAAGACAACTGATTTTTATTGCCTCCAAATTTGACAGAAAATTTTCAATGGGATCAAATGCTTTTCTTTCTTTTTTTTTTTCTCCATGAAATAAAACATAATTACATGCTTTAGATTTATTGAAACAAGAGGGGGGGGGGGTTAAGATTTTAAATATTATTAAAGTCAACATTATTTGACTTGTCAAAACATTATCACATCCATCAATAACTTACTAATGCAACACTTTTTGGAATTTGTGGCTGAATAGCGCAAAATGAAGAAAAAAACAATTTCAAATGAAATGAAAATCTGAAATTGCATTTCATCATCCAAGTATTGAAGAAATATCCTATAAATTAGCCCTTTGTGAGACACAAATTGGGTATATAACAGAATAATATAGAAAGGTATCTAAAATAATAAAGAAAAGCTCCAAATATATTACACTACACTATAAATGGGTTCATTCTCAGACCTTGAGCAAAATTTTTAAGTTATTTCTTACACTCATTCTGGACAAAATTTATTTTCGAAAAGGGTTTTAATTGAATTTATGAATCAAAGAATCAAATAACACTGGTATTTTTTACAAGATTATGTATAAACTTTTCTTTGAGACCAAAAAAAAAAACAGGATTTAGCCTCACTTGATAGTCATACTCCTGTAATACGCCTGAATACTAGAGTTAGAGTCAGAGAATTTCATTGTTCATTATGCAGTATTGACATAGCCTCAAAATGGACCCATTTTGTACAAAAGCTTATCAGTGGTAGCCAATAATAAAGGTGGTCATTTATAGGCATATTAATACAACTCTAGCATTGCTACCATAATATGGAACTCTAGCATTTCAAGGAATTAATACCCAATTCCCAATATTCCCAATTCCTAATCCTATGTCAGGCAAGTTGACTATATTTGAATAGTCCCTAGCGTGTAAAATAACTCTTTTACGATAGCTGCTTTTGGAATTTAATCATAAAGTAAAAAGAATCCTTGCACTTGCATTGATATTTGTGTTTTAATGGCTATCTATACCCCAAATCTTATAGACAGGCCACTGGTACATTTACCATGACTTTTCAGACTATACTACATACTCGTACCATTACCTAGTCCTGCGGCCTTTTGATTCTAAGCTGTGCTAAGTAACTAATAGGAATGTGAAGATCTAATACAGGATAGGAAGAAAGACGTTATGACTGGATGTTCTTTTTCGCAGCAAAAGCAGTATACCATACGAGACCTGCGATGCATGTTGCAATGATCTCGGTACTGATCCAAGGTCCTTTTGATACACCCTGTAGAGATGGGAAGAAAATAACATAATAAGCAGAAAGAAACATCTGCGAAAAAAAAAAAAAAAAAATGTTTTGCTTTAAGTAGATAGAAAACACTTAGACTATAAATTATAGAACAATGTGTTCTTAATGTTCTTACAGAAAAAAATATCAAGCAAGTATAAAGAGATGTTCAATTAATGTATTTCGTAACAGATTTAGTGCTGTTGTGATCACAATAAACCATATAATTTAGAGTGTACATAATTAGCTTTTAATAATTTCTTAATGTCATATTCATATTCTATCTTGTGGTCTGTCCAATAAAGACTGCAATGAAGAAAAAAGAAAAGAAGTTTGTCATGTCTTTCATGGTAAAGTGATTTTAATACACCAATTGTTGCGAAATACTTATAAACTGAATATGAAAATACAATCTACTTTGATAACAATAAGCACAGAACCAGAGAAATGTCTATTGATGTTCAAATTTGTGCTCAGCAATCAATGTGAGATTTTGTGAAGTGACATCCTAAGCTCATTGTTATAACATGAGTGTAGAGTAATTTAAAAAAAAATATGTATACTTTGTATTAACTTATCCCTAACAACCATAGCCATATCAACTTGGCAGCATACTATCTATCAAGTCAAGCACAGTAGAAACTGTCGATAATGAGGTTTTTGGGAACAAGAAATTTTGGTCATTATATATGGTATCTCATTATATCAGCAGTCAATAAATATCACACAACTGGAGATAAGCATGTTATGTATGTTGTATTGTTGTTATTTTTAGTTTTTACTGCACTATCATGCTGTTATCTTGTTGTCATAACTTTCTATGTCAAGTTTTTACTGTATTATCAAAACTATCCAACATATTTATTTTGAAGAATTTTACAATGATATCATAATTGTAGGTTGAATACTCACTGGATGATCTACTGGAACAGTGATTAAAGGTTTCACTTTAGATTCTTCACCAGCTCTCTGAGCCTAGGGGCAGAAATTATAAAGAATTATGAAATATTGAATAACATTTTAATGATGAACAAAAGTACTTTTTATAGCTTTCTTAATGATGAATAAATTGCTACTCACTATTAGCTGCGTAATGCCATAATGTAAATTATAAACCTCTTTCCTAAAATTTTACTTTCTTTAGTTTTCACTTTGTAATTTCTCAAACTATACTACAGTAAGATATGCGGTCACCACTCACATAGAGGTGATCAGTCTTTAATTGCAACCTCTCTAAAAATGTCACTTGTCTAAAGTATTAACTTATATTGCCTTCCACTCAAAAAGGAATACAAGTTGCAGAACCTTCATATAAAGGCCAACTGTGTATAGTAATTATCTTCTTTTTTTTTTTTTGGGGGGGGGGTTTTGTTTGCTTCCCTTAGAATGTCTTAACCACTTGGCTGCAGACCATGTAATATTACGTGCTCATGCTATTGTCTGAGCTTTGTCTGTTTTTGACACACCAGCGCTACGCTGGTCATACCCGTACTGTGCAATTAGCACTATGCAGCAGTCAAGTGGTTAATAGCCAGGTTTGACTGTACACAGGAATAAAATTTTCATAGAAGTCTTTTACCTTCCTGAGTGCGCTAAAGCCTTCTTCATCATAGATTCGAACGTTGTAAGTACCAGAAGGAGCTTTCTTGTGTTCTGCTGTCCAGCTCACCTAAAACAAAGAAACAAATTGTACATTTACATTACTTGCAGATTATATAGTGTTTTAATGCAGGACATGTATGTATAACCACAAAGTTGTCTAAAGTGGAGTCGAAGGATAACATAGTTCCTAATCTAATGTTTACTCTACAAACGTGGAAATAAAAAAAGCAATAGGTGCCTTAACATTCAGCACATCTGTCTCAGACAACAGGGAAATATTAATAATTAATTTATTATTATTTCTATTTCATTTAATGTCTGTTTCAGGTCAAAAGAGTGGGGCAATAAGGCTACTAACCTCCCAATCATTATTTTCAGGTGTTTCTGTTTCAGAGCACTTTATCTTCCATTAGAATAGGGGTTGTCTCTCCATGTCTTTTTTTATTTGTTTGTTTTCAGTAATTTGTAAAAAAATCACATGTCAAATGTCAGTATCCCATTTTTTTTATGTGGACAAATAAATTGAACTGAATTGAATCACAAAGTTTATTAGTGAACCTAGAAATGAACATTGAAGATTTCACAACAAAAATGGCCGGCAAACCATTACCTGATACTTGTTATCTCCTGACCGTGAAACTGGAATCTGTTTCCCTTCCACTTCAGCATTCAAGAAAAGGTTCTAGAAAAGAGAAATTGCTTAATGTTATTTCAATGAAGCTCACTTTTGGTATAGAAATAATTTATTTATCTATCAAAAGTTTACAGTTCTTCACATGTAATACTCTTTGTAGGGTTAATTGTACCCTATATAAACCAGAGATGCCACTCAGAATCCTTTAAAAATCCTGAAATTCGCAAAAAATCCTGAAAAAGCACACGTTTGGGGGAGAAAAAGCTGAAAAAGGGGCTAAAAAAAATTAACAAAAACGCGATAATTTTGAGTAGTAATAATCCTGAATTCAGGATATTTCCTGAAGAGTGGCATCTCTGATAAACAATAATGCCAACATAATTTACAGTTCCAAAGCAGATCTGCGTAAGTGACCGATATAATGGACATGATATAAATCAAATCTTATGTCATGTCCAACATTGTCATAAATTGTCCATTTTGTCCTCAACTATTCATGAAGGCTTTGTGAAATTGGCTATGGGATAGATAAATGTGTGTGGTAACTGTATAAAATATGTTTTCCGAAGATATCACACAATTTTCAAAGCTTTATGTCCTTACGCTCAAATTTACCATACATACAAACGTACATCTACAATAGTTAAAAGACAAGCACTTACAGAGATTTTATTCTTGCAGGCAAGCTGAAACTCCACCAGAAATAAGGTCTCTGTTGAAAGAGCGCCATCTGTTGTTGTGTATGCTTTGCTTGTGAAGCTTGCACCAATGCAGCTCTCAGCTGTAACAAAGAATTTCGATAATACATTATAAATTTATTTGATGCCTAATACAATTTTCATTTGATGCTTCAAAGTGCTTAGTTTTAACCAAGTACATGTACATGTATTAATCCAGCTTAGCCAGGCTACCCTGTTAAGGTGAAGACAGCATTGAAGTACTTTCTTTCGACCAGTATCCCTATTCCTAAGAGTGCCAACAAACATTTGTTCTTGGAAGGTTTCATGACGATTATTCTTCACTCTTTGCCTCTTTATCATTAGGGAGCACCTGAATGAAAAGGACATTTTAGTCCAGGCTAGAGACCATGTAACCTTGTTTTTTTATATATACAATGTTTTTTGATGATTCTTTGTCAATTCGAGGGTGCTGATTCCGAATCCGATGAGTGCCAGACGCGAAACCTTGAGCATTTTTCACAAATCGCGAAAATTCAAAATGGCCGCCAAAATATGAAAATGAGTATTCAAATGGTATTTCTGAGGTTGTTTTGGTGGTTTCTTATCAATCCGAGGGTGCTGATTCCAAATCCGATGAGTGCCAGCCGCGAAACCTCGCGGATTTTACGCAAATCGCTAAAATTCAAAATGGCTGCCAAAATGGCCGCCAAAACTGGAAATCGGTATTCCAAGGGTATTTCTGGGGTTGTTTTGGTGGTTTCTTATCAATTCCAGGGTGCTGATTCCAAATTCGATGAGTGCCAGCCGCGAAACCCAACATATTTTACGCAAATCGCTAAAATTCAAAATGGCTGCCAAAATTCGCGCCAAAACTAGAAATCAGTATTCCAAGGGTATTTCTGGGTTCGTTTTGGTGGTTTCTTATCAATTCGAGGGTGCTGATTCCAAATTCGATGGGTGCCAGCCGCAAAACCCAACAGATTTTTCGCAAATCGCTAAAATTCATAATGGCTGCCAAAATGGCCTCCCAATTGAAAATGCGTATTCTATGGGTATATTAAGGTTTTATGGTGGTTTCTTGCCAATTCGAAGGCGCTGATTCCAAATCTGATAGGTACCAGCCATAAAAATACACAGGACAGAAAAGAAAGAAAAGAAAAGAAAGAAAGAAAACTGAAAAGAAATGGCAACCAAGTCATGTAAAATCTATTTCTTTGCCATACATTGCCAATAATAAATTATGAGAATCTTTTGGACGTTTACTGTCATAGGGTCCCAAGCTAACAGTGCTACAAGCATTGAACCATTGAGGAGTCCCCCACCACCACACGAAATTGCTCTTCAAACATGATTCTTTTCCTTATCAAAATTATTCTCTCAGTTGTTAATTCTTTTTTGGCCTTCGGCCTTCAAGAAAGTCACCATTACCTATAGGGGTTGGATAAAGTCAAACCTCACAAAATAAACAAAGGTTCGTGTTCAAAAGGAATACATTTTTATATCATTCTTCCGATCTTACGGGAGTGCCCGTACCCTCCGCCCCCTTAGATCCGCCCCTGACATGTAGAAGATGTATGCCTATACTCCGCATCTATTCAGAACAATTATTTTTTATTTAGTCGTGTTCGATCATTTAGTTTTATGTAAAGTGTCTCCTGTTGTTCAATAAATCATGAAAGAGTTAATAAGGGAAACCCAGTATTTCATTTACAGCCTCTATCTATCATGTCTATTTTGTCGGGGGAAAAAAATTAAAGAATGATTTTTTTTTAATGTCAGGATCACTCACAACCCCAGTCTTCAAATTATAAAAATAATGTATTATGTCAGTAATAGTGCAGTGAGATATGAATATACTTTTGCATGTCTTACAAAACATACTAATAATATGAAGAAAAAAAATAAAAATCCGAGACTGAATCATATGACTCATTTTGCTATCAATAAAATGGTAAATGTTCTATTTCTAGGACACGCGTAATTTTGAATGAGTAAGCCTAGGGCCTACCCTTAAATCGACAAGAGCCAATAGATAACGTAAGAAATATCGATGAAATAGGCATTTTCACGGATTTGCTTTCATTTGGAATTTAATAGGCCCTAAGCCTTTTTCATGACTGTCGGCCGTGTTCACCCGCTTTGCGTTAACAAAAAAAAAACAAAAAAACAAAAAAAATCAAGATTTCCCTGAAAGGTACCCATCAAATTTGGAATCAGAGCCATGAATTTTTTTAATGTGGCTGATGGCAGCGAATATTGACGATTCGCGCAAAATGCTTAGGGTTTCGTGCCTCTAAATCATCAGATTTTGAATCAGCATTTTCAATTGAAAGAAATTATAAAACAAACTTACATAGATAACAAAAAAAATGCGCGGTTTCACTTCACTTAGCGGCCGTTTTGAATTCTAGCGGGGTTTCACGGTTGGTACTCATCGGATTTGGAATCAGCACCCTCAAATTGACAAGAAACCACCAAAACAACCTTTAAAATAATACACATTTTTATTTTTAGGCAGACGATTTTAGCGGTTTACAAAAATCCTGTAGGATTTTGTGGCTGATAATCATCAGATTTGGAATCGGCGCCTTCGAATTGGCAAGATGTATATATAATATGGCGTCCATTTTGGCAGCCATTTTGAATGTTAGCGATTTGCGTAAAATCTGTTGGGTTTTGCGGATCACACTCATCGAATTTGGAATCAGCACCCTCGAATTGATAAGAAACCACCAAAACAACCCCAGAAATATCCTTGAAATACTGATTTCCAGTTTGGGCGCGAATTTTGGCAGCCATTTTGAATTTTAGCGATTAGCGTAAAATATGTTGGGTTTCGCGGCTGGCACTCATCGAATTTGGAATCAGCATCCTCGAATTGATAAGTGACCACCAAAACAACCCCAGAAATACCCTTGAAATACTGACTTCCAGTTTTGGCGGCCATTTTGGCAGCAATTTTGAATTTTAGCGATTTGCGTAAAATCCGCGAGGTTTCGCGGCTGGCACTCATCGGATTTGGAATCAGCACCCTGGAATTGATAAGAAACCACCAAAACAACCCCAGAAATACCCTTGAAATACTGATTTCCAATTTTGGCGGCCATTTTGGCAGCCATTTTGAATTTTAGCGATTTGCGTAAAATCCGCGAGGTTTCGCGGCTGGCACTCATCGGATTTTTAATCAGCACCCTCGAATTGACAAGAAACCACCAAAACATCCTTAGAAATACCATTGGAATACTCATTTTTCATATTTTGGCGGCCATATTGGCGGCCATTTTGAATTTTCGCAATTTGTGAAAAATGCTCAAGATTTCGCGTCTGGCACTCATCGGATTCGGAATCAGCACCCTCGAATTGACAAAGAATCATCAAAAAACATTGTATATATCAAAAAACAAGGTTCGACTCTTTTCCTATGGGGCCTAGCCTGGACTATTTAGCCTACTCCTGACAATAAACAGTGGAAATGTTTGAAATGCATTGCGATCTTGAATCAATACACTTTCATAACCTACACTAGCCTGACCCTAACTCAGTGGCTTCGGGCTTCAACTTAATCCCTTATCATATCACGTGGCACAGTTGCCCCTGGCAAAACAGCGTTAAGGCCCAAATTTCCTCTACAAATTTTTGACATGCTGCCACAAATTGTCTAAATCCCTTTTAACCTTTCAGAAATCCCTTTTACCGTTTTACCTTATGTCTCATATATATTTCAACACCAAAACTAACAAATAGCCCATAGTCAGTGTTTCAATCTCCATTAGTTGTGACTTTCAAGTTCAACTTAATTCTTACATTTCCTTAATCACAGGTTTATCTATCCCTCTAAATGCATACTTTTATATATTTTTGTCCTAACTCTCCCATATTCAATGCAACCCTATTCACAAGTAGGGACCATAAATCGCGCGTGACCTTGGTTCATGCACGTCAGATATTTCAAAAAGTAATTAATATTGTGAAAATCTGATAGCACCAACAGAAAGAGAGACCCAAAATTTCTAAAGAACGAAACTGTCGTCAATTATTGACCAAACATCGGAAAATTGCATGTCCTTTCCATAAAATCTGACCTTCAGGACAAGGGCATGCGTAAAGTAATAAATTCATCAGACTAAACCAAAGAGATGCAGTGACCGCGAATTACAGGCCACCACCTTCTTCCCGTATCAGATGATGATGATGATGATGAAATCAGGGTTTTCCGATTTAATGTCATCAAAATTGTAAGTAAATCTTAATATTATCTGATTCTATGAAATTTTGACTTACATTTATAATACTGTAATTCCCTTTCCTTAGACTGATGGAATTTCTTGATAAATCTTTGTCAACGCTCGTGCATGAAATAAGGTCTCGTTGTTTTTGTTACTTTTTCAGCAGAATGCGTGATTTATCGATCGAAATAGAATATTGAAATCGCAATATCGTCGAAACACTTTGACCTAGTTCACTTCTTCATTCTGCGATTCTGAGATGAGAATTTTGCTGTTTATTTGGTAGATTCTCTTCATAGTTTTTGTTGATTTTTTGTAAAATATGAAAAATTGCTGATTGAATGTCGCATTCTTTATTATTTTTTAATTTTTGCGCATACTATGGTCACCCCATCATACACAAAGCTCTAAGTCAGGACTTTAAAGTACAAAAAAATAGGGGAGAAATGAGAGAAAACTTGATCATGTTTAGATTATATTGTCTCCTGGCTCTACTGGTCTCAATTAATCAAGTTAAGAATTATAAATCATGGAAATTGTAGATCTAACGAGTTGATAGATCTAACCACTCATGATACGATGTCAATACTTTAGTATTGACCTCGTGGACCAAACTGCCATATTTTGGGTAAAATTTTGCAAGCATGTCAATGTTGTTTTATCTATGGTTTTTCTCCTTTCTGCAACCACTTTCTGCTCCAAAATAGTAGTAGCAACTGTTAGATGTCTATGTCAATATAAGACACAGTGAATAAGTTTTGGAAAACTTCCAAATCAAAATCATGAAAAAAAAAATTAAAACATCACTGAATTTTTTTCCCTCTCCCGCCCAAAAACGTGCGGGGAAATTTTCAGAAAGTGGACTTTTAAAAATAATTTTTCATCCAAGAAGTAAAAAAGAAAACTTAAAAACATCAGGGATAGTAAAAGGAACATCCAAACACTCAGTTATTGAAGAAAGATAAGTGAAAATGTGATTTTAAAAAGTGAAAAATTAAGTTTGTTTACTGAAAGTTTTCTTACTGAGTCTTGTCATTAGTCCCAGTTGGTTCAGTTGCTTGTGTGGATCTAACTTAGTTCTATAAATCATCACCATGATCACAGCAAGGTACAATATACAATAAAGCCACTCATGATACGATGTCAATACTTAAGTATTGACCTCGTGGACCAAACTGCCATATTTTTGGGAAAATTTTGCAACCTTGTCAATGATGTTTTATCTCAGGTTTTTCTCCTTTTTGCAATCACTTTCTGCTCCAAAATTAGTAGTAGTATATGTCTATGTCAATATAAGACACAGTGAATAAGTTTTGGATAAATTTCAAATCAAAATCATGAAAAAAAAAAATTAAAACATCACTGAATTTTTTCCCTCTCCCGCCCAAAAACGTGCGTGGAAATTTTCAGAAAGTGGACTTTAAAAAATAATTTTTCCTCCAAGAAGAAAAAAGAAAACTTAAAAACATCAGGGATAGTAAAAGGAACATCCAAACACTCAGTTATTGAAGAAAGATAAGTGAAAATGTGATTTTAAAAGGTGAAAAATTAAGTTTGTTTTCTGAAAGTTTTCTTACTGAGTCTTGTCATTAGTCCCAGATGGTTCATTTGCTTGTGTGAATAAAGCCAATATATGAATGTTTACAAGTGTGTGAATCTCTCCGCCCAACCACGCGTGGAGTGGAGCTGTTATGAACTTACCGAGACTAGCATAGACGGGACTACGTACGAAACATCAACACAGTCGTACTCAAAAGATTGAGCAAATGAACGATATGAATAAAACATGGAAAATTCACTTACCGAATTGTTTCCAATCTTCTTCTCCTTATTTCTTTCCTTGAGCACTGCTCCCTTATGTCCTCAAAGTAGTAATTTTTAGTATTCAACCGCTATATCGTACATCTTTGCCACCGATTCCACTGACCAAGAGAAGCAAGTAATTCAATGGCGGGATAAATTGTGCTGCCTCTTTGTCGAAGGTTTGCATTTCGACGATGTCTCCGTCACGAGTCGAATGTGACATGGCAACAGTAGTTACCTGTTTTGTTTAATTCGTTGTTAGGATGATTAGATTTTGATTCACTCGCGAATAGAATGAAAAAAATAAATAACTAAATAAAAATAGTAGGGCCTAGTAATAATAAAATAATAATATATATTAACAAAAGTTTTGTTTATTGTTTTTAAAGCTATATATGAGGTAGAGAGGCCTGGTGATTTCGAACTTTTTAAAGTGAAGGGGCTGGGTCACAATTGGGGGGGGGTGGGGGCTGAACAAGCTAAAAATCGTAAATGTATAGTAACTTTGTGTTTTTGTACATGTTGCTGAGAAAAGTTGGCTGAACCCCTCCCCGCCCCCTCATTATAAATACTATAATGATTTTTTTTTTTTTGCTTTTAGTTTTTTCATTTTCATGTTTGTTTGTTTGTTTATTTGTTTTTGTTTTTGTTTTTATTATTTATTTATTTCATTTATTTTTTTTTTTTTTTTTTTTTTTTTTTTTTTTTTTTTTTTTTTTTATTTATATTATTATTATTATTATTTTTTTTTTTTTTTGGGGGAGGGGGATAAGTCCAAATTCTATCCAAGATTTACTAGGGCAATTTGTAGGCCTAAATTTCCTGCCCCCATTTTCCCTCCCCGATGAATGGCTTAGATGTATGTACTTTGTTAAAAAGAAAATAAATAAATAAAACAGAGACAAAGACAGTTAGATGTATTTCAATCAAGTTTAATTTTATTTACAAACACATGAAGAAATACAGATTATAAGGAATTTAAAAGCAAAGACAAAGTAAACAAGACTAAGCTCCTCCGGGCCCCCTAAAAAAAAGTCTAAGCAAAAAAAAAAAAAAAAAAAAAGGGCTAAGCTGCGGGCCCCATGACAAAAATATCTCGTCCGCCCCCCCCCCCCTCTCCACCCCTAAAGAAGAAAAAAGGGGGAAAAAAAAAAGACCATGCAAGCTCCTCCGGGCCCCATGACAAAAATATCTCGTCCAGCCCCCCCCCCTCTCCACCCCTAAAGAAAAAAAAAAAGGAAAAAAAAAAAGAAAAAAAAAAAAGGCTAAGCTCCTTCCGGCCCATGACAAAATATCTCGTCCAGCCCCCCCCCCCACCAAAAAAAAAAAAGTCTAAGGAAAAAAAGGGGGATTGACAGCAGGCCCGATTTAGGCACTCATCCTACCCCTATGGCCGATACACGATGACCTTTATGATGTGCCGAGGGGCGGGGAAAAAAACATCTCTCCATTTTTTTTTTTTTTTTTTTTTTTTTTTTTTTTTTTCAAGTGTGGAAGGTAGGTCAACATTTGCTTATTTTACGCGATGTTTACATAACACACCTCTCGCATAATCGTGATCGCGATCGTAGGCACTCTATCTAGCTCTATATTTCCATTTCATTTTTTTCTCAAAGCGACCATATACGAAATCGAGTGGCAGAAAAATCGGGAAGACTGCTGAAATCGGTGAGTTTTTGCTCTCATTTTACCTTTTTAGTTCAGTTAAGCATGTCAGAGATTAGTTTTATTTAAAAATAAATATTAAGTGCACATTGACTCCCAAATTTAAATGTTATAACGGGATTAAAAGTGTAAATTTAGGTTAGAATTATTTTTGTAACCACGCCAGAGTCACGTAGAGTCGGAGGCACGAGTTTGATATATCAAACGAGTGTAGTGCATGAGTGCGCCTAAACCGACCAGCCCCGTCGCGAAGCGACGGGAACTGACGAACCATGTTGACATATTTGGCGAAGTTTTGAAAATATCTATACATGACCACAAATTTCGTGGTCAAAAATACCTTATTTGAATTCATACTCACATTGAATCAATTCTTTGAAGTTTTTCCTCGAATTAGTGACATCTGAGAATGTTTCACATGAAGTAATCAACTAAAAATGTAGAAAAATACAGGAAAATTGAGTCCATCAACGTATATTTCTCCGTGCGTGCGTTGTCTTCGCCATAACGTCTTCGCACAGTAAAATGACGTCATAGAATTGGCAGCGATGGCACCAACACTATGAGAAGAGACAAGGCCAACGGAAAATTCAATTTGGTAAGTCAAGAAGCTCTTATATACTTTCATTTTTAGTCGTTGTTACACGTGAAACATCATAAAAACCTTACAACAACATTTTAACATTAGATTGATTAAATTGACCGGTATAATTCACTTTGCGCTCATCATCACTGAAAGTTACGCTGTAAATAGGGGTGGTGGAAGTACAGCCCCGTCGCCTTCGGCAACGGGGCTGTGTATAGTTAGAGTGCGCCCAACAACATTGGCCCACCCCTGCCCAGTTGGCGCACATCCATTTTAATTTGGGGGTTGGGCGTTAGGCATGTTAGGCAGTATCCCAGTCAACAAGTTTGAGTCTAGGTCTAGATACTAAAGTATTGACATCGTATCATGAGTGGTCTAGATGTTTCTTTGACATCACACAGATAATAACACATGGGACTGAGCCAATTTTTTTTTCTTTATTATTTGCGCCCTGTGGGTGAATAGAGGCTACAAAATGAACTTTCTTGAAAACATCCCTAATATATTACATGATCTCCCCATGAATTTTGAAAATATGATTTACCTGAACTGAGATATGGTGCAAATACAGCGAGGCAAAAACAGAGGAGGAGTGCACGTAGGGAAGCCATGATGAAAGGAAGCGACACGTAGCATACACACGTAAGTTGCGTTTGTCGCGCACCCAAATGGTAACACATCCCAAATGATAACATTTTTACCTGTCTCACTGAAAAAATGTACTTCCTGTGCGCGCGCGG
>CALNVZ010002100.1:64889356-64908438 GCA_940671915.1 Paracentrotus lividus | reverse complement strand
GACTAACGAGACTTTCGCCTATCATCTTGAAATGGAGACCATTTTAATGATCTGCTTCGGAAATGGTAATGTAAATAATCATCTGATCATACATGGAGATAAGTGACAATAATGGTATCTTAAAGGGTAACCAATCTCTCAGTACAGATTTGCTAATAAGGATATTTTGGATTGTTTTCTAATATATTTGTTTGGTAGATTTATCTTAAATTTCTTATAGATAAAGAAGTAATTCAGAATAATATGGTCAAAATATAAAATCTCCTTCAACATGTTCAAACTACCCGGAGGCTGCAATTTTCTTTAGAATTTGACGTGCAGACAGACTACTATCAAAAGAATGGTTACCTATCGATGGAATACACCAGATTGCAAATATGTTCAAATTCATATGCATTTATTCTTGAGTCTGTATCAAATAAAATGCTACAGGTGGGAAACATATTTTTTATTGTATGAATATTAGTCATTGTAATGCTTGGTATTTTCATAAAGCAGGAACAATATGTTTTCTTGTGCATTTTTTTTTTCATCTCGTTTGGTGCTGTAGATTTTGAGAAATGATTAGTTTTCTATAATCTATAAATATTCATTTTGCGCAAGCCTTGTCATGCATTTGTGTAGGTTTCGAACATAGCCGCCAAACTGAACGTAAAAGATCAATGGGTTTGTGTATAGAGTAAATTCTCTTGTCTTCACATAAAAATTAGCATAACTTTTGTTCTACAAAAGCAAATTATTTGAAATAAATTGACCAACAAATTGACCAACAAATTACAAAACAAAAAAACTATCAGAATATGTATTTCTGTACTCAGGGATAGATTGCTCTTTAAGATTTGTAACTATGTAAATATTTGGGTGTATAGGAATGACATCTCCGTATTTGTATCTATGCAGGTTTTTATTATAAATCAAAACGTATTCCTGTTTCGATATCACAATGAAACCACAAACGGGTGCCACACCATATTCTTATTGGATTATTATGCTTTTATTTGGTTTAGTAAAATTTTGCTTATTTCGAAACGTGATAATTAACTTTGTCTTTAATTCACTGATGTTTACTAGGATCATGTGTGGTTTTTTTTCTTATTGTATCTATCAATAGATAATAAGTCACCATGGCATACAGTTCGTATCCATTCGTTCTGCTGTTAATCGGAGCTTTTCTTCTGACGTTCTGCTTCGGCCGAACCTTTCAACGAGATGCGATGTTTACTCCTCCCTCAAACTCCTACGAGAAAGGCTCTCACATAGGATGTGATACGGACATTGAGAAGAGGAAAGCTGATTGCGGTAGAAGAGGACTTGATGACGTTCCCCAGGATCTTCCAAAGGATATAAAATGGCTTCGTTTGTATATGAATAATATTACATCTCTCTTGAATTCCACGTTTCAAAGGTACACCCTCATCACAGATTTGGACCTTTCTAACAATGACATCAGAATGATCGAACCAGCCGCTTTCTACCCTCTCAAGCATCTGATGAACCTAGACATGTCGTCCAACTCAAATATTGTGCTTCCTGATACAGGCTTGTTCAGATGGGCTAGTAAGCTAGCCCGTCTGGACTTGCGTTCTTCAAACCTCGAATCTCTTCCCAATGACACTCTGAAATGGACCACTCATCTAGATTACGTATCCCTTTCCGTTAACATGATCTCCTTCGTAAACATCAGCTCATGTGGTAGAGTAAATATTTTTCATTTGTCAAATAATCTAATTGCACATCTTACGCATGAAACTTTCGCATTTGCGTGCCAGACTTCAACTTTAAACCTTGAAGGTAATCCCATCACATCAGTGGACCCTGATGTAATCGCATCACTACATGTCAAGTCTTTGGATCTAGGCTGGTATCCTTTGTCATCCGAGGTATTGAGAAACATAATACTCGGGGTTTCGCGTTCACAGATTAAAGAGCTTACCATCTGGGTTGCGAATTTGGTGAGTTTACCACAAGATATATTCAATCCTCTTCATGACTATTCTTTATTTCTTCTCTACCTAACAATCGACGATATAAAGGATCTGTATCCATATGTCTTCTCAAATCTGACACGACTCAATCGACTAGTTCTCAGTGATAACGATGTAGCCACAATTGAGCCAGTTTTCTTTGAAGGTATGCAAAAGTTAAGAGAATTGAGCTTAGACCACAACAAAATAGAACACGTAAATCGGTATGGCAATATCTGGTCAGTTGACATTCACGAGCTTGATATATCAAACAATGTTTTGACTGAGATTTCTCCCTCTGCGTTTCTTGGTTTGGAAAATTTAACCCACTTAAACATGAAGTCAAATACACGCCTTGCTGTCCTGAATCTCACAGCTTTTACAGGACTTGACAACATTCAATACCTAGACTTGTCTGGATGTAATATTGTGGATTTTTTTTTGTACACACCGATGTTAAACTCCCTATCTCTGAACAAAAATTTGATTGGATCCTTATATTTAGAATCAATAGAATCGTTCAGAAATGCACAATCTCTTATAAATTTAGAAATGCGCGAGTCTGAGATCTTTGTATATCGCTTGTGGAAAGGAAATGCATCTCTGTTCGATGGATTGTTTATTCTTATCAGTTTGGATCTGAGTGGAAACACTTTTGGGAAACAGTATGGGTCTTTGATACCTGGAATCTTTCAGCAACTCTCAGCTCTGGAAAATCTTTATTTAGATGATTGTGATATTTCATACCTCCATCCTTTCCTCTTTGTCGGTTTGGAATCGCTTCAGAAGCTGAATTTGATTGGAAATAACATTCAACATCTTCATTACAACTTACTGGAAGTGTTACATCAACTCAGAACTATTAACTTGGATAAAAATCTTTTGGAGAACCTCGAAGATGCAATATTTTTTAACAATACAAAGCTTGAAGATCTTTCATTGGCCAATAACAGGTTTACCTACTTAAACTTTAGCACCTTTCAACCAATCGAGTCTTCTCTTTTATCTCTCGATCTTTCGATGAATCCAATTGACTGTGACTGTGATCTAAAGTGGCTTCCTAAATTGCTAAAGGGACAAGTTAAATTAACCAACAAGGAGAAGACAATCTGTTCGTCGTCATCTTTGGCTCCTCTTCGAAACAAAGTTCTCTCAGATTTTGATCCAACTGAATTATGTCGTCTTAACATTGTCGCCTTCTGTACGATTCCTCTTGTCGTTGTTTGCTTCATTGTCATCGTCGTACTCGTTTATCACAATCGATGGCATTTGAAATACAAACTATTTCTCTTGAAGCTAGCAGCTATTGGGTATAAGGAGATACGAGACGCTCGGGATCACAATGACTATGAGTTCGACGTAAACATAATCTTCTTTGACGAGGACGACGAATGGATTCGAGAACAACTTCGCCCCGCTCTACAGGAACATCTTCCACAGTTTCAAAGGAACGTGTTTGGTGATGAAGACCTTGTGCTAGGAATGCATTATTTGGATTCCGTCGACTATGTGGTGAGCCATAGTTATAAGACCATCGTAGTGCTTAGCAGGGCCTCTGTCAGCGATCGCTGGTTCATGCTCAAGTTCCGTACGGCTATGGACCACGTGAGTGATACTGGGACTGAGTTCGTAGTAGTGATCTTTCTGGAAGACATCCCAGAAGAGGAGATTCCTTTTTTGGCAAGGTTGTATCTCAGTGATGGCAGACCCTATCTCCACTGGACCGAGGACGTGAGAGGACAAGAATATTTCTGGAACGAATTAGCACACCATCTTACTATGAATTTAAGAACTAATGACTTGATTCCCAACGAGTAGAAAACGTTAGAACATCCGTCACATTTGGCTCTTCTGATTTCAAGTAGTTTATGAAGTTGTGCTAACTTACGAACAGATGGGTGAAACTAATTAACTATTATGTAATAAAGTTCAGTGGGTGCAACACTTCAAGGCACCTGTGGTATCAGCAGTCAAACCATGTAGAACAAATCAAATTTGTTTCATTTTAATTGCAGGACCAGCCTTTCAAGTCAGGCAATCTGTTCATTATCATTAAATGTTTCTTTCTAATTTACCTTCACAAGATATTGTATTGCTCGTAAATAAGTATGGTTCTGCTCAATTTTCAACACATCGAATGCCCTCTTCATCTTCTCCGCTGTCATTTTCTTTTAAACTTTGTTCTTTTTTCACACTTTGTTTCATTCTCTTTCTATCATCTGTTTCTTACATCGCTTTACACTTTTTCTCAGGCCACCTCTCTATATTAATACCCCCACACACAAACGCATACACTCTCTCTCACTTTCTTTCTCTCCCTCTCTCTCACTCTCTCTCTCTCTCTCTCTCCCTCTCACTCACTCACTCACTCACTCACTCACTCACTCACTCTCTCTCTCTCTCCCTCTTTCTCTCTCTCTATACATTTCCCGACCATTGATAGAATTATAAAACTTTGAACATTATCGTTCTGTCAAACAAAAGTACAAGAAAAGCCATGTTATATGTTTAAAAGACAACTGATTTTTATTGCCTCCAAATTTGACAGAAAATTTTCAATGGGATCAAATGCTTTTCTTTCCTTTTTTTTCATGAAAAATAAACATTAATTACATGCCACTAATTTATTGAACCAGAGGGGGGATTAAGATTTTAAATTATTTAAGTTCAACATTATTAACTTTTGCCCCCCAAAAAAAAAAAATATCACATCCATGTCAATAATGCACACTTTTTGGATTTGTGCTGATAGGCGCAAATGAAGAAAAAAACAATTTCTAATGAAATGAATCTGAAATTGCATTTATCATCCCAAAGTAAATTGAAGAATATCCTTAAAATTAAGCCCTTTGTGAAGAACAAGATTGGGTTATAAACAGAATAATATTTAGAAAGGTATCTTAAAAATAAAAGAAAAGCTCCAAATTTATACACTACACTATAAATGGGTAAGTAAATAGTGGTCGTATTTTAAGAGTTGTTTGATTGGTTGAAATGATGTCACGTGTCATTTCACATTTTTGTTATATGAACGCGTTTTGTTATATTGAACGGTTTTATGTAATATTTGAAACGGTTTTTACCGTGTTAAAATGAATGGTGAAATTCGCTGCCTTGTTGCCGCTAGCCGTAATAAACAATAAAATGGTGCGCACAACAATAGATACGGGAGCAACAATATACGTCACAATAGCTTAATTAGCACCAAAGTTTTGACAAACAATTGGCAAAAGATATAAACCAGATAGGCAAGGTAAAGATTTTTAGGGGTCTATTTACTATAATAAATAGTGCATGCTTCTATTACATGCAACATTACTGACTTATGTGAACTCCAAATACATAAATTATCCCTCGTGCACATCTGTTTCAACTCGGCCTACGGCCTCGGTTTGAAATAAAAATGTCCCTCGGGATAATTTAGTATTGTCGTGCACATACTCTAGTATGTTGATTGTAGAGCATTGCACTATTATATTTAATTCTCAGAACCTTTGAGCAAAATTTTTAAAGTTATTTCTTACACTCATTCTGAACAAAATTTATTTTTAAAAGTGGTCTTGATTGGAATTTATGAATCAAGATCAATAATACTGGATTTTTTACAGATTATGTAAAAACTTTCTTGAGACTAAAAAAACAACAGGATTTAGCCGTCACTTGATAGTCATTACTCCTGTAATACGCCTGAATACTAGGAGTTAGATCTAAGTCAGAGAATTCATTGTTATTATGCAATATTTGACATAGCCTCAAAATGGACCCATTTGAAAAAGCTTATCAGTGGTAGCCAATAATAAGGTGGTCATTTATAGGCATATGTTGGATACAACTCTTAGCATTGCTACCATAATATGGGCACTCTTTAGCATCTTTCAAGGAAATTATACCCAATCCCAATATTCCCAATTCCTAATCTATGTCAGGGCAGTGTTGACTATATTGAATAGTTCCCTTAGCTGAGAAAATCAGCTCTTTACGAATAGCTGCTTTTGGAATTCCAGGTCATTAAAGTAAAAAGAATCCTCGCACTTGCATTGATATTTGAATTGTGAAGATCTATTATACATGATAGGAAGAAAGGCGTTATGACTGGATGTTCTTTTTCGCAGCAAAAAGCATATACCATACGAGACCAGCGATGCATGTTTGCAATGATCCCGGTACGATCCAAGGGTCCTTTGATACACCCTGTAGGAATGGGAAGAAATAACATTAATTAGCAGAAAGAAACATCTGCAAAAAAAAATAGATAAATAAATAAAGAAATTCTTTTACTTTAAATAGATAGAAAAGGCCAAAAAACTTAGACTAAAATTATAGAACAATGTGTTTTAGTGTTCTTAAAGAAAAACAAAATCAAGCAAGTATAAAGAGGATGTTAAATCTTTTTAATGATTTCATAACAGATTTGGATAATCTCGTTCATGAGTTTTTGCAAATGTAGTCAGACATGAGAATAGAGCAATAAATTTATTAGAGTGAATATAATATAGATTTTAATCCTTTCTTAATGTCATATCCTATTCTATCTTCTAGTCTGTCCACTAAGACTGGCAATGAAGAAAAAAGGAAAAGAAAAGAAGTTTGTCATGTCTTCATGGTTAAAGGCAGTGTCATCCTTATCACAAATTGCGAAAACTATTGCAACTTGGCATAACTTTGGAATATGATCAACCTATACTATCTATTAAATCCTACTGTTAGGTTGCCTAGATGAGTAATATGAAAACAGAAAGTTGACTGCAATCTTGACAGCCTCATCAAATCGTTGATATTACAGCGCGTGCAGCACGGACCACCACACACAATATACACACTGCGCATCAATGCACTATTCTCTGCGCTAAACGGGTCGTTTCCATTTACCTGCCTACCCTGCTACCACTTTCCAATTTCTGCTATACACCTTTTTTCAATTTGGACTCGACCATTTATCCCGTTTCTGTGATTGGCTATTTTGCTCCATGAATATATATATCGCCACCTTTCTGCTAAATGTTATTTGCCATAAGAAGGAATGTAATTTTGGTGCGTGTTACTCTGTGTGGCGATAAAACGTCACGCGGAAAAAAATACGAACGAACTCGTAGGATTTTTACTGCCAAATCCTTGATCTGTAAACGCTTTTTCTCTTTTATTCTATATTTATTCATTTTTCATCATTTATCTGTAATATAAGGGCCGTCTAGATGCTTTCGATCGTTCTTAAATGTTATTCGGGTAGACGTACATATGGTACTACAAAATACCAAGTTTGTTGTTTGAGAGCGACAGCGCAGTGAAGCAGCGTCACGAGCTCTTCATTTGAAAGTCGTAGTTATCAAATCCGGAAACCGACGAATTTTTTTTCTTCTTCTTTCTTGAGTTTGATTTTCTGACAGTCATTGACTGTCATTCACTTATTGAAAAACAGAAAAAAACAACCTAAAAATTAAGATTTTTTTTTTTAAAGATAATCAGTGTAGCCTAAAGCGGTAGATACAAGATTTTCTAGAGAGTAGCCCTATGGCGAACCCACTATTATGTTCAACACCCCCCCCCCCCAAAAAAAAAAAAAAAAAAAAGAAAATAAATTATTTTTAAAAAAATAAAAAAAAGATAGTTTCACCACCATTCTAACTTTCCAGTGGATTTTTTTTTTTGGGACACTCAAGTTAGAAAAGGTCACAAGTCACCACCATTCGACTTCTTTCATAAAAAAGCCATTTATTTAATATATTAATAATAATTTTATTATTGTAATTATCCTATCATTACACTTCATATGATATAATATCAACTTGTTATGACTATCGTATATTTATTTAATTTTTTTTTTTCTTTGGAAGTGCAATCCGTCAATAATCAATTAATTATTTGCCTCGGCTCAAATTCAATTGATTGCTCGAACTGTCTTTAAACGATTGTGATAACGAGAATAAAAAAAAAACATGCTATAATTACATATTAGTTTGAGCTCCTTGACATGCATGCCACCTTAAGTACCTGAGGCCTCATCATTTTATTCTTACCTCTTCTGTAGTCATGAATACAAAATAACTAGGCCTATAGCGGAACCCGTGAAAATCCACAGGTGTTTGAAAGAAAAGTTATGTTGTTGTATGTTATTCCTTTAATTTTATATTTAATGTTCTGCAGCCAAAAAACTAAAGAAGGAAAAATAGGGGGAAAAAAAAAAAAAAAATTGCCTCCCGAGGAATTTGAACTTCAAAAACCTTCACGTTGCAGACATGACGCAACTGACTGCACTGTCGCTTCTCAGACAACAAACCTTGGGATTTGGTAGTACTAAATTTATATTACGTCTCCCGAAAAATCAACATTTAAGAACGGATCGAAAGCATCTTAGACGGCCCTTATTATTTAAGGGGTCGCTAATTGTGGGAACGTTAGAGGGTCATGAATATTTAACAGGGCAAAACGTGCATAACATAAGGTTTCCGGGTGGAAGAGCTGCGAACCAATCGGTCCTCATCCTTTTAATGAATGAGTTATATTCCTATGAGAGGCGCGCTGCTGGTTGCCGCTCGTACGCATACAAAAAAAAAAAAAAAAAAACCATTGGTCATGGTCTTGACACTCATTGCCACATGGCGAGCACACTGCCGTACTAGTTCTACCCTCTGTCTGTCCTTCTGTCTGATCCTTGTGTACTTCATGCTTTATACCCTGTTGTACCTCTACGTCTACCTTCGTTAACTTCTTACGTTCCACCCTCTGTACTTCTACGTTCTACCCTGTAGTACTTCTACGTTCCAACCTCTGTACTTCTACATTCCACCCTCTGTACTTCTACGTTCTACCCCCAGGGCCGCGGAGTCCGGGGGGGGGCTGGGGGGGCATGCAGGCCCCCCCCCCCCCACTTTTTCAGCCAACGTGTACAAAAAAGGGCAAAAATGCCATACATTTGTGATTTTTAGCTGTTCAGCCCCCCCATCTTTGGTTTCAGCCCCTCCATCTTTCAAAATCGCTCCGCGCCCCTGTACCCTCTATAGGCTACTTCTATGTTCTATAATCATCTGCTACTTCTACGTTCCACCTTGTATGTACTTCTACGTTTCCTACCCTTCTGTACTTCACATTCCACCCTTTGTACTCTACGTTTACTCTGCATTATACTCCTCAACTGTATGTATATCTACGTTTCCATCCTCTTGACTACTCTACCCTCTATATTTAACGTTCTTACCCTTGTACTTCTACAGTTATACCCATCTGTTACTTCTACGTTCCACCCTGTTGTACTTCACGTATACCCATCTATACTTCCTATGTTCTACCATCTGTACTTCTACCTTCCACACCTGTGTTTCTACATTCCCACCTCATGTACTTAAATTCAATCCTTGTACTTCATACATTACCCACCCCATCGTACATATAATTACCCTCTATACTTCTATGTTCTACCATCTGTACAAAAAAAAAATAATTCTACGGTTCCACCCTTGTAGTACTTCTACGTTCCACCTCTTTACTTCTACATTCATCCTCTGTAATTCTACATTCCACCCTCTGTTACTTTTCTACCGTTCACCCTCGTATACTTCTTTTTTCTACCATCTGTACTCTACGTTCCACCCTGCTTGTACTTCTACGCATTTTTTTTTCTCCACAACGAAGGGAACCCCAGAGCACTGTTCAAAGCAGGATCGCAGCTTTGACGAAGATTCCAATCTTCTACCCATTTCCTAAGTGGGAAGAAATTTTGGTGCCACCAATTGGCTCCAAGGCCGAGAATCATCTTCTTTCCATGTTGGCGCGGCATGCACACTAAAAAAAAATGTTTACAGTGCAGCATATGCATGCAGTATTAGTGCGTGCGCGTGCCGTGCGGGCAATCATTTCATCGATCCCGCCAAAATTCAACACTGTTGCATTATGCATAAGACGAGATGTGGAATATGTACACCCTGTTAAAATATTTCATGACCCTCAGTTTCCCCCATTTAGATCGACCCCTATTATTAACAGATAATGATTGAAAATGATAAATATAGAAATAAAGAGAAAAAAGCGTTTACAGATTCAAGGATTTGGCAGTAAAAATCCTAGCGAGTTCGTATCGTATTTTTCGCGTGACGTTTATCACCACACGGAAGTCAGCCAGAGTTACCACTCGCTGCGCACACAAAAATTAACATTCCTTCTTATGCAAATACATTTTATTTCAAAGAAAAAGGTGGGATATTATATTCATGAGCAAAATAGCAATCACAGAAACGGGATAAAGTCGAGGTCCAAATTGGAAAGGTGATAGCAAGAAATTGGAAGTGTTAGCAGGTAGCAGGGTAATTGGAAACAACCGCGCTAACTTTGTCAGCAGTTTCGCACTAGTACGGTATATTTCGAGTTCGAAGAAATAGGAATGATGTTGATAATCGCAATATAATGCAAACTACACATTGAGCTTAATCATGTTGTGCGAAGTATAGTCATTGGTATACTACATATCCTCTCCAAAAACTAGAAATTTTTGCCTGCAAAAGGATTGACACTACCTTTAAGTGATTTTATACACCCAATTGGTGAAATAACTAATGAATCTGGAATATTAGAAACTAACAATCTATTATACAATAGCACAGAACCAGAAAAATGTTGTCTATCGTGGTTCAAATTGTGCTCGCAATCAATGTTTGAGATTTTGTGAAGTGACTTCCTAAGCTCATTGTTATAACATGAGTGTGCAGTAATTAAAACAAAAAATATATGTATACTTTAGTATTTAAACTAATCCCTAACAACCATAGCCATATCAACTTGGCAGCATTACTATCTATCAAGTCAGGCACAGTAGAAACTGTATATAATGAGGTTTTGGAGAACAAGAAATTTTTGGTCAATATAGATATTGTATCGTCATTGTATCAGCAGTCAATAAAACATCACACAACTGGAGAATAAGTATGTTCTGAGTTATATTTTTTTATTTTTAATTTTTTACTGCACTTTATGCTGTTATTTTATTGCGTCATAACTTTCTATTCAAGTTTTCACTGTATTATCAAAACTATTGCAACATTATTTATTTTAAGAAATTTTAGAATGATATCAAATTGTAGGTGAATACTCACTGATGATCTACGCAACAGTAATTAAAGGTTTCACTTATAGATTCTCCACCAGCTCTCTGAGCCTAAGGGCAGAAATTATAAAGATTATCTATAGAATATTGAATAACATTTTAATGATGAAAAGAAGATGTTACTGCTTTCATAAGGATCAATAAAGTGCTACTCACTAAAACAGCTGTGTAATGCCATAATGTTAATTATAAACCTATTTCCTGCAATATTTACTCATCTGAGCTAGGCAGAATTATAATTAATTATGAAATATTGAATAACATTTAATGATGTAAAAGAAGATTCCTTACTTTCATAAGGATCAATTAAAGTGCTACTCCATAACAGCTGTGAATGCCATACTAATAAATTATAAACCTATTTCCTGCAATATCTATTCTCTTTAGTTTTTCTTGTAATTTCTCAAAACTATACAACAGTAATCTACGTCACATCAGACACTTACGTATAGATACGTTTGTGTTGTTTTAATCTCATTCACCTTTCTTTTCTATCATTTTTCTTTATGTATTTCTTTGTTTTAATGTATGACTAAATATCAATATTCCACTGCTGACTATGACGGGTAGGCATCCGTGGGGATCCGCAGAAAGAATATTAATTTTTTGGACGCAACGGGACGTAAATCAACGTAAGTTGTCTGTGTGACTGTAGCATAAGAATATGCAGCCAGCACTCACATAGAGGTCATCAGTTCTTTAATTGCAACCTCTTTAAAATGTCACTTGTCTATAGTTATGAACTTTATATTGCCTTCCACTCCAAAAAAGGAATAAAGTTGCGAACCTTCATATAAAAGCCACCTTTATGTTAGTAATATTATATTTTTTTTTTGTTTTTTGTTTTTTCCCCCTAAGATTGTCTAAACCACTTGGCTGCGGACCAAGTAATATATACGTACTCATGCTATTGTCTGAGCTTTGTTCTGTTATTGACACAACCAGCGCTACGCTGTCATACCCGACTGTGCAATTAGCACCATGCAGCAGTCAAGTGGTTAATAGCCAGGTTTGACTGTACCCAAGGAATAAAATTTTCATAGTAGTCTTTTACCTTCCTGAGTGCCGCTAAAGCCTTCTTCATCAAGATCTCGAACGTTTAAGTACCAGAAGGAAGCTTTCTTATGTTCTGCTGTCCAGCCAACCTAAAACAAAGAAAACAAATTGTACATTTTCATTACTTGCAGGAATATTATTTAGTGTTTTATGCAGGGACATGTATGTTATAACCACAAAGTTGTCTAAAGTTGGAAAGAAGTATTCAATAGTTCCTAAATCTAATGTTACTCTAACAAATGAGAATAAAAAAGCATAGTGCCTTAAACAATTTCTACATCTGTCTCCAGACAAAAAGAGGAAATATTAATAATAATTTTTGTTATTTCTATTTCATTCAATGTCTGTTTCAGGTCAAGGAGAGTGGGACCAATAAGACTACCTCCCAATCATTATTATCAGGAGGGTGTTCTGTTTTCAGAGGACAATATCTTCATTAGAACTTGGGGTTGTCTCTCCATGATTTCTTTATTTGTTGTTTTCAGTAATTTGCTTGAAAAATCATATGTCAAATGACAGTAATCCCATTTTTTTTTGTGGACAAATAATTAATTGAACTGAAATTGAAGCACAAGTTTATTAGTTGAACCTTAGAAAAGAATTATGAAGATTTCACAACAAAAATGGCCAGCAAACCATTACCTGATACTTGTTATTCTCCTGATAGTGAAACTGGAATCGTTTCCCTTCCCACTTCAGCATTTAGAAAAGGTTCTAGAAGAGAAATGCTTAACTTATTTCGATGAAGCTCACTTTTGGTATGAAATAATTTATTTATCTATAAAAAAGTTGCACTGTTCTTAACATGTAAAACTCTTTTGTAGGGTTAATGTGTACCCTATATAAACCAGAGATGCCACTCAGAATCCTTTAACCCTTAAAAAGGCCGGGGGCGGCCTAATCAGCCCCCCCCCTCGTAACATTTCACGCGGTCATCGTCGCTGAAAGAAAATTTCGCGCTCTGCGCATTTTATGACTTTACTCTCTAATCTTACGCAACTTTAAAACTATTTTGAACAAAATTGAGCGTACGGTTCGTAAATGCCCAACATTATGTATGCAGCGCAGCTCAAAACCGGAGATTTTCTGTATTTGTGTACAAAAAACGTTAATGGGAAATGGTTTTCATGCTAAATCACATTTTCAGTATTTAACATAATTATTGGTTTATTAGCCATTATATAAATTGAATGCTGGTAATTATTCAGAAGATTAATAATGACCTAAGTAATTCCAAACAAAAAAAACAATAAAATACATAAGCTAAAAAAACAAAAGAAAATTAAACCACATAAGAAATTTCCCAAAACAATCCAAATACATATGAATGAATTAGATACCGGATTTTTTTCACGGTACAATCGTTAGGAATGCTACAAACCAAATATTAGACCAGAATTAGCATTCTAGAAAGCCTTATTAATGATTTAGAGCAAAAGTTATGATTTCATGGCATAAATCAGCAATAATAAATTAATATAAATAAAAAGACATTATTTTAGAAAAAACTAACTATACAGTCTTGTAGATACATCGACACTTCTATTGTGGCAATTTTTGCGACGCTGCGCGATCGGTGGCCGGAGATCTGAAGGGGCCTAATTCAGCCCCCCCCCCCGGCTGTGAGATGACAATAACCCGGCCTTTTTAGGTTCAAAATCCTGAAATTAGCAAAAAAAGAGCACGTTTGTGGGCGAAAAAGCTGAAAGGGCTAAAAAAAAAACCCACAAAAATTGGTAATTTTGAGTAGTAAAAATTTGATATTTCCTAAGAGGTGCATCTGTGATAAACTAATAATACCAAACATTAATTTACAGTCCAAAAACAGATCTGCTTAAGTGACCGATATAAATGACATGACATAAATCAAATCTTATGTCATGTCCATTCATTGTCATAAATTTCAATTTGTCCTCAACTATTCAGAAGGCTTTGTGAAATTGGTATGGATTAAATAAGGTTTGTTGGTAACTGTAAAATATGTTCGGGAAGATATCACATAATTTTCAAAGCTTTTATGTCTCGTACCTCAAATTGACCATAATACAAACGTACATCTAACAATAGTTTAAAAGACATGCACTTACCAGAGATTTATCCTTGCAGGCAAGCCTGAATACCACCAGATATACGCGTACTGTTGAAAAGAGCGCCATCTGATTGTTGTGCTATGCTTGCTTGTGAAGCTTGCACCAATGCAGCTTCTCAGCTGACTAACAAAGAATACGATAATTACATTTATAAATCTATTTTGACTAATACAATTTTTCTTCAAAGTGCTTAGTTATACAGGCTGCGATTTCCAGATTTTCCAGAGGGGGGGCCCAACTATGAAAAAAAAATATCTTGCGAGTTGGAGCGAGCAAAACGAGCGCGAAGCTGCGAGTTAAACATCCCCCGATATATAGGCCTATACTGTCCTAAAACGAGGAATTTAAACAATTTTAATTTTACTCCTATGAAAACAATATCACCACAAAATACTAGCAACAAAACAACAAAAAAAAAAAAAAAAAAAAAAATCGGTATATTTTTAAACAAAATTTTAGGTTTTAAAAGATATATGAAACCAAAATAATAAGGGCACTCTGACTGGTATTATAAAATCGTAGATAATTGTGTATTTAATAGACCCTATTCTTGTATCCGCGAAAGCGCGAAGCGCGAGCTGTAAATTTTTGAGTTAATTGTGTATATATCTCTGTTACATTGGTAGGGTACATGCAGGTAATATGGCCAGCAGGTAATATGGCCACCTGAAGCAAATCATTGTCGTGACCGTCGACCGGTGACCGGTGACCGGTGTGACCACCATAATGTTGTTCATTATGAACTGTATACGAAAATTTATATCAGTCGTTGAGAGGCATCTAATGCCAAATTCTCTCTTTTTTTATGAGAAAAATGCTGAAAACGAAACAAGGTAGGTAAAACTTACGGCATTTTTTACCTGATGTAAAATTTTGATATTTCACGATGTGGATGGTGAAAAGAGTGTTTGAGGGGGTAACCTCAATTGTTTTGTATATTTAGTAAGCTTATAGTTTCATTTGATCATACTAGCGTGTACAGATCAATTTGTTTTTAGTGATGGGATGATAGGTAATTTGGAGAGTAGGTACCTACTAGTATTGGATGAGGGCATCAATCTCTTTGCTACGATTTTTTTGCGGGTATTATTCACAGTATTTAATGATTAATATAAAATAACTTATTGAGAGCCCTATATTGACTTATAATGAAATAATATTTAAGAATATTAAAAAAAGAAATAAATACAAAATTATAGCAATGAAATATATAGTCAAAGTATTTACTGAAGGGTCTTATAAGCTTCAAACTATATTTCTAAAGTAAATGATTTTCAACATTTTAAGCAAATTCCAGCATGGTTCTGAGTCATTGTAGTTTTAAAACATACATTAAATACATGTGCCACATATTACCTGCAACATGGCAGGTAAATAATGGGCCACTTTGGTAATGCCGTCAACATTTGAATATTGCATCAGGGGGGTTGGTGTAAAGTACATTAGAATAAATAAAGGGCACTTTCTAAATAAAGAATTGTAGATGATTGTGTATTATAGACCCTATTTAGCATCGCGAGCTGGAAATTTTCAGTTAATTGTGTATTATATTATATACCCTACTTACATTGGTATCTGCGAGCGCGAAGGCGCGAGTCCGAAAATTTGGGCTTTTAAAGATATATAGAATAAATAAAGGGCACTTTCTAACATAAAGAATGTTAGATGATTGTGTATTATGACCCCTATATGTATCCGCGCAGCGCAAAGTGCGAGGGCCGAAAATTTTAGGTTTTAAAAAATATATGGAACAAATAAAGGGGCACTTTCTAGTATTTAAAAAATCGTAGATAATTGTGTATTATATGGACCCTATTAGTACCGCGAGGCGCGAAAAAGACGCGAGCTGAAATTTTGAGTAATTATGGCATTATATACATACCCTACTAACATTAGTATCTGCACTATTCTAAACATAAAGAAATTGTAGATTGATTGTGTATTTATGACACTATATAGTATTCGCGAGCGCGAAGTGCGAGCCGAAATTTTAAGTTTTAAAAGATATATGTAACAAATAAAGGGGCACTTTCTAGTATTATCTTTTTTTTTAAAAAGATAATTGTCGTATTATAGACCCTAGTTAGTATCGCGACCGGCGAAGCGTGAGCTTAAATTTTTGAGTTAATTGTGCATTATATACCGTTACTAAAATTTGGTAGTCTATGTGCGAGCGCGAAGCGCGAGCCCGAAAAAATTTGGAGCTCAAAATTGGAGTTTGGTTTTTAAAAGATTATGTGGACATAAATAAAGGGCAATTTCTAGTAATCTCACGAGGCCGACTATTTTCCATCCGGGCCTAGGGCCCACGGCTAGGGTCACGAGGCCTCTTTTCTTTGTGAAATTTGGAACTTTAGTCTTTAAATAATTTTTCCTTATTTTTACTTTTCGTCAGTATGTATTTTCCTTTTAAAAAAAAAAAAAAAATGAGAAAAATCGGCTTCGTTGGACCCTCCCCACATTATAGGCCTAGTTATGGTCGTTTAGAACCCAATAGTCCTATTTTTCGCGTTCCTGTGTGTGTGAGTTTTGCGATATTGTACAAACATCGGGCTTTATTCCCTTCTCTCTTTCTATTTCTTCTTTTTCTCTCCCTTTTCCCTTCTTTTCTCCCCTTTTCTCCTCCCTTTTTTTTTTTTTTTTTTTTTTTTGGGGGGGGCCCCCCTGGATCTGGCCCTGTTATAACCATTACATGTATTAATTCCCAGCTTAGCCTAGGCTACCCTGTTTAAGGTGAGACAGCATTGGAAGTACTTTCTTTCGTCCAGTATCCTATTCCTAAAGGTTGCCAGCAAACATTTGTCTTTGGTTAGGTTTTTACATGGACGATTTATTTCTTCACTCTTTTGCCTCTTTCTCATTAGGGAGCACCATGTTGGTAACCTGAATGAAAGGACATTTAGCCACTCCTGACAATAAACAGTGGAAATGTTTGAAAGCATTGATGATCTTGAGTCAAACACTTTTATAACCTACACTAGTCTAACCCTAACTCAGTGGCTTTGGGTTTCAACCTTAATCCCTTCTCATATTCAAATGTGGCACAGTTTCCCCTGGCAAAACAGGCGTTAGGGCCCAAACTTCCTCTACAAATTTTTGACTTGCTGCCAAACAAATTGTCTTAAATTGTCTAAATCCCTTTTAACCTTCAAATCCCTTTTACCATTTTACCTTATTGTATATATATTTCAACACCAAAACTAAAAAATAGCATATAGTTCAGTGTTTCAATTTACATTAACTGTGAACTTCCAAGTTAAACTTTGTTCTACTTTCCTAATCACAGGATTTATGTAATCCTTCTAAATCATATTTTTATATATTTTTGTCCTACTGTCCCATATTATTAATGCAACCCATTTACAAGTAGGACCATAAATCGCGCGTGACCTTTAGTTCATGCACGTCAGATATTTCAAAAAGTATTAATATTGCGAAATCTGATAGCACCAACAGAAAGAAGGACCCAAAATTTCTTAAGAACCAAAAACTGTCGTCAATTATTGACCAAAACATTTAGGAAAATTGCGTGTCTTCCGTAAAAAAAAAAGGCTGCGTAAAGTAATAAAATTAACCAGACTAAACCACAGATGCAGTGACCGGAATTTACAGCAACCACCTTTTTCTCCAAATGATTGATAATTGATGATGAAATCAGCGTTTTTCCGATTAATTGTCATCAATAATTGTAAGTTAATCTTAATATTATCTGATTCTACGCAAATTTGACCTTACATTTACTGTAATTCCCTTTTCCTTAGACTGATGGAATTTCTTGATAAACTTGTTCAAAACGCTCGTGCCGTGAAAATAAGGTCTCATGTTTTTGTTACTTTTTCAGCCAGATTTAAATGCGTGATTTATCGATCGGCATAGAATTTTGAAATCGTCGACATCGTTCGAAACCCTTTACCTAGTTACTTTGAGACGGATTATTGGACTTTGCTTGGAGACGGTTATGAAAATTGTCGCGGAGACATCTCCCTCAGTCCCTTGCGACGTTTTTAGATCGCGAAAGTTATTAGATACGGTTCTTTGAAACTGCTTTGAGACAGTTTATGAAAATTGTCGCGAAGACGTCTCGGAAGACGTCTCCGCGACGGAATAAAGTATCGGAGACGTCTCTAATACTTTTTATTTCCGTCGCGAGACGTCTCCGCTAAGTGAAGATACCTCACCTAACTCTTATCTATTCCAGTATACCAAACTTGTACCTGTTTTTATCATAGTGGCATGAGCACTTGATTTTTTTGATAACATGGTGAAAACATGGTTGAAAACACTTTCTTCAAGTCGTGTCACAAGCAACCCTGGTTCTGAGCATTTATTCATGTTTAAGGTCAGTCCTCCTGGGTCTATTCATAAGGGACAAAAATATTTTAAAAAAGGACTAATGAATTGCAAGGTTGCTTTTTGCTCAAACTTGGTATATAGCTATAAAGACAAATTTTACGATTTTTTTTTTTTAAAGCCCAAGTGCTTCATTTCATCCGTTACAAACACATTTATACGTTTTGTATCATTAATATTAGAGTGACTCTTTATCATGAAAATAAATATCAAAAGTCACAAAGCTCTAAACATTTCAATATGACAGAGTCTTCCAAAAATTAGTTTTTTTTTTCTGGGACGCAACTGTATATGAAAGCCCTAGATACGGATTGAATATTTGCAACAATAGACGTACAAATGGTCTCACAAACCAAAGAGACATGTTGCGGTCACATTGGAAATTTTATTCAAAGTTATTGAAGAAGATAGAGAAAACGAGGGTTTGCAGCATTTTTAAAATAGTGCCCCTTTTCTATGCTACGTCTAAAAGGGTCCTCCGTCTTCCATATCTAATTCTAGTCAGATTCAAATTTTCTGCACAATAGGGTA
>CALNVZ010002100.1:64870198-64889331 GCA_940671915.1 Paracentrotus lividus | reverse complement strand
ATATCACACAACTGGAGATAAGCATGTTATGTATGTTATATTGTTGTTATTTTTAGTTTTTACTGCACTATCATGCTGTTAGTTTGTTGTGTCATAACTTTCTATGTCAAGTTTTCACTGTATTATAAAAACTACATGTATCAAACATATTTATTTTGAAGAATTATACAATGATATCATAATTGTAGATTGAATACTCACTGGATGATCTACTGGAACAGTGATTAAAGGTTTCACTTTAGATTCTTCACCAGCTCTCTGAGCCTACGGACAGAAATTATAAGTAATTATGAAATATTGAATTACATTTTAATGATGAAAAGAAGAATGATGTACTTTCTTTCATAAGGATCAATAAAGTGCTACTCACTAAACAGCTGTGTAATGCCACAATGTTAATTATAAACCTATTTCCTGAAATATTACTCTCTTTAGTTTTCTCTTTGTAATTTCTCAAACTATACAACAGTAATATATGCGGCCAGCAGTCGCATAGAGGTCATCAGTCTTTAATTGCAACCTCTCTAAAAATGTCACTTGTCTATAGTATTAACTTATATTGCCTTCCACTCAAAAAGGAATACAAGTTGCAGAACCTTCATATAAAGGCCAACTGTGTATAGTAATTATTATTATTTTGTTTTTGGTTTTTTTTTTTTTGCTTCCCTTAGAATGTCTTAACCACTTGGCTGCGGACCACGTAGTATTACATGCTCATGCTATTGTCTGAGCTTTGTGTGTTTTTGACACACCAGCGCTACGCTGGTCATACCCGTACTGTGCAATTAGCACCATGCAGCAGTCAAGTGGTTAATAGCCAGGTTTAACTGTACCCAGGAATAAAATTTTCATAGAAGTCTTTTACCTTCCTGAGTGCGCTAAAGCCTTCTTCATCATAGATTCGGACGTTGTAAGTACCAGAAGGAGCTTTCTTATGTTCTGCTGTCCAGCTCACCTAAAACAAAGAAACAAATTGTACATTTTCATTACTTGCAGAACATTATAGTGTTTTAATGCAGGACATGTATGTATAACCACAAAGTTGTCTAAAGTGGAGTCGAAGGATCACACAGTTCCTAATCTAATGTTTACTGTACAAACTTGAGAACAAAAAAGGCAATATGTGCCTACACATTCAGCACATCTGTCTCAGACAACAGGGAAATATTAATAATTAATTTATTATTATTTCTATTTCATTTAATGTCTGTTTCAGGTCAAAAGAGTGGGACAATAAGGCTACTAACCTCTCAATCATTATTTTCAGGTGTTTCTGTTTCAGAGCACTTTATCTTCCATTAGAATTGGGGTTGTCTCTCCATGTTTTTTTTTATTTGTTTGTTTTCAGTAATTTGTGAAAAATCACATGTCAAATGTCAGTATCTCATTTTTTTAAATTTTTTTATGAGGACAAATAAATTCATTGAACTGAATTGAATCACAACGTTTATTAGTGAACCTAGAAAAGAACATTGAAGATTTCACAACAAAAATGGCTAGCAAACCATTACCTGATACTTGTTATCTCCTGATCGTGAAACTGGAATCTGTTTCCCTTCCACTTCAGCATTCAAGAAAAGGTTCTAGAAAAGAGAAATTGCTTAATGTTATTTCAATGAAGCTCACTTTTGGTATAGAAATAATATATTTATCTATCAAAGTTAACTGTTCTTAACATGTAATATTCTTTGTAGGGTTAATTGTACCCTATATAAACCAGAGATGCCACTTAGAATCCTTTAAAAATCCTGAAATTGGCAAAAAATCCTGAAAAAGTGCACGTTTGGGGGCGAAAAAGCTGAAAAAGGGGCTAAAAAAAATAACAAAAACGCGATAATTTTGAGTAGTAATAATCCTGAATTCAGGATATTTCCTGAAGAGTGGCATCTCTGATAAACAATAATACCAACATAATTTACAGTTCCAAAGCAGATCTGCATGACCGATATAATGGACATGACATAAATCAAATCTAATGTCATGTCATAAATTGTCAATTTTGTCCTCAACTATTCAGGCTTTGTGAAATTGGCTATGGGATAGATAAATGTATGTGGTAACTGTATAAAATATGTTTTCCGAAGATATCACACAATTTTCAAAGCTTTATGCCCTTACGCTAAAATTGACCATAAATACAAACGTACATCTACAATACCGTAGTTAAAAGACAAGCACTTACAGAGATTTTATTCTTGCAGGCAAGCTGAAACTCCACCAGAAATACGGTCTCTGTTGAAAGAGCGCCATCTGTTGTTGTGTATGCTTTGCTTGTGAAGCTTGCACCGATGCAGCTCTCAGCTGTAACAAACAATTTCGATAATACATTATAAATCTATTTGATGCCTAATACAATTTTCATTTGATGCTTCAAAGTTCTTAGTTTTAACCAAGTTCATGTATTAATCCAACGTAGCCAGGCTCCCCTGTTAAGGTGAAGACAGCATTTAAGTACTTTCTTCCAACTAGTATCCCTACTCCTAAGTGGGCCAGCAAAACATTTCTTCTTGGTAAGTTTTCATGACGATTATTCTTCACTCTTTGCCTCTTTCTTATTAGGGAGCAACATGTGGTAACCTGAATGAAAAGGGCATTTAACCTACTCCCGACAATAAACAGTGGAAATGTTTGAAGTGCATTGAGATCTTGAATCAATACACTTTCATAACCTACACTAGCCTGACCCTAACTCAGTGGCTTCGGGCTTCAACTTAATCCCTTTTCATATCACGGGGCACAGTTGCCCCTGGCAAAACAGCGTTAGGGCCCAAATTTCCTCTACAAATTTTTGACATGCTGCCACAAATTGTCTAAATCCCTTTTAATATTTCAGAAATCCCTTTTACCGTTTTACCTTATGTCTCATATATATTTCAACACCAAAACTAACAAATAGCCCATAGTCTGTGTTTCAATCTCCATTAATTGTGACTTCCAAGTTCAACTTGATTCTTACATTTCCTTAATCACAGGTTTATCTATCCCTCTAAATTCATACTTTTATATATTTTTGTCCTAACTCTCCCATATTCAATGCAACCCTATTCACAAGTAGGGACCATAAATCGCGCATGACCTTAGTTCATGCACGTCAGATATTTCAAAAAGTAATTAATATTGTGAAAATCTGATAGCACCAACAGAAAGAGGGACCCAACATTTTTAAAGAACCAAACTATCGTCAATTATTGACCAAACATCGGAAAATTGCATGTCCTTTCCGTAAAATCTGACCTTCCGGACAAGGGCATGCATAAAGTAATAAATTCATCAGACTAAACCAAAGATGCAGTGACCGGGAATTACAGGCCACCACCTTCTTCCCGTATCAGATGATGATAATGATGATGAAATCAGCGTTTTCCGATTTAATGTCATCAAAATTGTAAGTAAATCTTAATATTATCTGATTATGAAATTTTGACTTACATTTACTGTAATTCCCTTTCCTTAGACTGATGGAATTTCTTGATAAATCTTTGTCAAACGCTCGTGCATGAAATAAGGTCTCGTTGTTTTTGTTACTTTTTCAGCAGAATGCGTGATTTATCGATCGAAATAGAATTTTGAAATCGCGATATCGTCAAAACCCTTTGACCTAGTTCGCTTCTTCGTTCTGCGATTCTGAGATGAGAATTTTGCTGTTTATTTGGTAGATTCTCTTTATAGTTTTTGTTGATTTTTTGTAAAATATGAAAAATTGCTGATTGAATGTCGCATTCTTTATTATTTTCTTCCAAATTTGAAATGATTAACTTAATAACAATAGAAAAATAAATACATATATATATATATAATTATGTCCGGTATCCCCCTCCCCCCCCGCCCCAAAAAAAAAATGGCCAATAGGAAAAAAAAATATCGGCCCCAATTTATTTTGGCCCCGTATTTTTCTTTTTTTTTTTTTATTTTCAAAACCCCTCCCCCCATCCCCCCGCCCCCCAAAAAAAAAATTGTGGGCCAATTTTTTTTTCATTATTAGAAATTAAAAAAACAAAAACAAACAGAAACAAATGGGGCGCCAAAAAATCTGGGGGCTTTTTTATTCAGAATTTTCATATTTAAAAAAAAAGTGGGGAGAGGCAAACAATTTTTGAGCCATTTTAAGAAAAAAAATTAATGGCCAAAAACTGTTTGCCCTCCCAATTTTTTAGTTTTTTTTATTTCGAACAAAAAAAGAAGAGCCCCTAAATTTTTTGGCGCCCCATTTGTTTTTTGTTTTGTTTTGTTAATCTAATAATGAAAACAAAATCGAGACCCTCCATTTCTTTTTTTTTTTTTTTGGGGGGGGGGGGGTTGAAAAGTAAAAAAATATGTCAGTTCCCCGGCCCCCCCCCCAAAAAAATAAAAAACAATCAAAAATAAAATTGGCCGTCCCAAAAGGCCCCAAATGAAAAAAACAAATAGCTCCCACTAAAAAAAAAGGACAGCCCCAGACATGATCCCATCCATGGGGAAAATAAAGCCCACTGTAAGTACATAGATCTACTATAATGTAAACGGTTGCACAAAAGACTGACAGTCCAAACCAGATGTCATCGATGTATTACCAAAAGATTCTCTTCATTGATCTCGCCTCAACTAAAACGATGTCAACATGTACTAGTCTTTCAGTTTTCTACCCAGTGGTCGATTTATAAAGAACGATGATATGATGTGGGTCAACTCACACGATACAACGTAAGTATGATGTGGTACGAGTTTGTTTTGAAACGATGCCAATTTTTCGTATGGGTGAAGCTGATTTGCGACTCTTAACAATAGCGCCATAGCTACACGTATAGTAAGCATTGGAGGCGCTTCGGACGTACTCAGCACTCTGTGTCAAGACCAGCGGTGAGTTTCTCTTTATTTTTCTATCTTTCATAATTCTGATTGCAAGAAATAATATTTATTCTTACAATATATATATGAGTTATCAAAATTATTGCATTCTCTTCCTAAATTTTCTTAGCTATAACCTAATATCTGGGTCTACATTTTTTCCTACAACGAAAAGTACCTTATTCAATACGAGGTCAATATACTACTGTATATTGATCTCGTACATATGAGTGGGTCACCCCATCATACACAAAGCTCTAACGTTAAGTCAGGACTTTAAAGTACAAAAAAATAGGGGAGAAATGAGAGAAAACTTGATCATGTTTAGATTCTATTGTCTCCTGGCTCTACTGGTCTCAATTAATCAAGTTAAAAATTATAAATCATGGAAATTGTAGATCTAACGAGTTGATAGATCTTGTTCTAATCATCACCATGAATGATCACAGCAAGGTACAATAAATATATGAATGTTTAACTTTACAAGTGTGTGAATCTCTCCACCCAACAACATTGGCCCACCCCTGCTCAGTTGGCGCATATCCATTTTAATTTGGGCGTTGGGCGTTAGGCATGTTAGGCAGTATCCCAGTCAACAAGTTTGAGTATAGATCTAGACACTCATATGTACGAGATCAATATACAGAAGTATTATTGACCTCGTATTGAATAAGGTACTTTTCATTGTAGGAAAAAATGTAGACCCAGATATTAGGTTATAGCTAAGGAAATTTAGAAATAGAACGCAATAATTTTGATAAGTGATATATATATTGTTTAAATAAAAATTCTTTCTTGTAATTAATCTTATGAAAGATAGAAAAATAAAGAGAAACTCACCGCTGGTCCTGGTGCGTGTCACGTACGTAGTAAAAGTGCCTCCAATGCGTGTACTGTGTGCAGCTATGGCGCTATTGTTAAGAGTTGTCGCAAATCAACTTCACCCTGAGAAAATCGGCATTTTCTAAAAACAAACTCGGACCACACCGTAATTACTTTATGTCGTGTGCGCTGACCCACATGATATAATCGTACATGTACTTACTGAATCCATCACTGGGTAGAAAAACTGAAAGACTAGTACAATTGTTGACATTGTTCTAGTTGAAGCAAGAACAGTAAAGGGTATTTTTTGGAATACTCTATGACGTCTGGTTTGAACTGTCAGTCTTTTTTAAGATCCTTATTTTCTTGTCCTAATTTTTTCGTTTTTCTCTTTCCGTATTCTTTTTCCTGTGTTTCCGTAGTCATCATTCTTTTTATTGTTGTTGTCTTTTCGTCTTTTCATTTATTTAATTTATTCTTTTATTTATAATCTATTTTTTGCGCCCTAAATGCCGCCGGGGCACAGCCCTTTTCACCCTCCTCTAACTTTAGATAGTCACTCTGGCGAGCGTGCAGGCTTTGCAGAATATCATTATATAATTATATCTTATATAGAGAAAAATACAAAATACAATTGATTAAAAGGAAAAAAAAAGGAAGATATGTAAGAAAGACTTGAGCTATCCACTATAGTTTATTGATGGTACTCTTCTTGAGGGCCGAAGGCGGATTTTTTTTTTTCACCCCCCCCTCCCGGACTTATCACGCGCATATAAACGTGGAAAAAAATCTGATGTACTTTTTTTGTTGATCGCCAGGCCGTGATGTAAAAACATTTGATGTACCTTTTTGTCACTTTTTGCAGCATTTCGTTAACCCATGAATTCTAGTTAGGGGCCTGCTAGTGGCAAAAACATTAACATGGTTACTACAAAAAATTTTTTAAAATATGAAACTCTCGCTTTGGAGAAAAAAACTAAGGTCAAGCTCAATGAGTTTTTAATGGTCGGTAGTGAGCTGGCCTATCACCGGAAGTATCTTACTCGACTTACTCCACGAATTACCCAAGGCCGTATTTATTATAGGGCCTTGATTACACGCACCGCCCTCATAATGAAGTAAGTTATATAAGTGCATTGCTGTATTATGGTCACTCGGCAAATAGATGGGCGCTAGTTTTGTTCGCCGATTTTTGCGTGCGCACGTCACATTCAAGATTTGTACGTAAGTGCTCAGCTTTGTATGCTAGTCAGCTGCTGGAAATTTTACCAAGGGTGGGGGATCTCCTTTGTATAAAAGTGATTGGTCCTACATATTTATTGGGATAAACGAAACAAAGGAATACTTACAGTTCTCTTCTAGTAGCTGCCATGATCGCTGCATGCTGTACACATTCGGTAAGATGAATTTAACAGACTTTTCACTTCAAAAAGTCATTTTTTTGCTCTTTTTTCGCCGACTTTTGGACAAAATGTATATTTTTAAGCTTATTCGGCACAATTCTGCAGTCTCCGAAATGGATTCAAGTAGATTGAATAGTTTCGGGATTTTTAAAACAGAGTTTTTGGGCGAGACCACGATGCCCCAAGAAGCAATTTTAACTACAATAATGGGACCTTAGCCGAGATGGTTTTGAGCAAATTAGCTGGATGTCTTGTGCGTGTTTGCTAGTGCGTTTGTGTGTTGGATGGACGGACCGTTGCTACAACAATGTTCTTAATTAATAAGCGGATTATTTAGTCTCGTCATCCAGAACGGTTTTGGTGTTATAATATTAAATAGTGTTGTTCCGGCATAGATAAATCTTAAATATAAAAATGGAACTTTGTTTAGTTTGGGCTCAGGCAGGGGCCCGGTGCTGTGAGTGTGTGTGTGTGTGTGTTTTTTTTTTGGGGGAGGGGGGGATTATATTTCCCTTAAAAAATATAAATAATTAAAATAAAAAAATTATGTTCCTCTTGGATGCTCTTCATTTTTTTTTTTTTTTTTTTGTTTCCTTTTTGGGGGGGGGCGGGTTAATTTGATTTGTTCTTTTTATTAATGAAATTTTAAAATGTACATTTAAAACCAAAAAAAAATTTTTTACTTAGAATCTGAATCCAGATATTTATTCTAACTGTTTTCTCTCTCTCCTTCTCTTTCTCTCCCTCAGCTGGTATACTCTACCAAGATCTACTGACAAAGGCACTTGAATGAAGCTCAACCTGTCAGATGTGGATTCCGGCAGCCCCCCCCCTGAAATCACTTTCCAACTTTCTCTCCCTTCTTTCCCCATGCCTGAACCAAATATTTAGGAATGTAGAAATATTAAAATATATATATATATATATATATTTATATATAATCATATATATATTACTAAAACGGGCCTTAGGGGGAACTGAGAAGATAGTTATTCAGTTCAGCATTTCCCTTAGCGCTTTCATTAGGGAAGATTTCTTAAGCAATTTATAGGTTAGGGGTAGGGGTGTTGGGGCGATATGAAAAAGGAGGAAACAAAGAAATTCGCCTTAAGAGAAAATAGGTATATATATATAATTATCACCTATTTTCGTCTAAGGCGAATTAAGGACGAAAATGGTATATATATATTCTACTATTTTCGTACATAAGGCGATTTCTGTTGTTTCTGCCTACTTCGATCGCCATATCTTATAGGATATGTGGCGTTAAGGGGAATTTTCGCCTAGTAGAAGTCGCTCAGGCGGTTGGGTATCCTTGACTGACATAAAGCTTATTCTCTCAGTTCCTTAAGGCCGTTTTAGTAGATATACTATATATATAATATATTATATATATATATATACCTTCTCTCCGGCGCGCCCGGCCCGGGTCCACCCCGCGTTTCTACACTGGCCGCGACTGCACTCTCTTCGCTACTTGCATGTGATGAGGTCTGCAGCGAAAGACTCAAGTCTCAACGCACTACGCGCGCAATTACAGCTGATTAATCTGTCTAATTAACTTTTCCAATGGAAATCGAAACACGAAAGTGGTAAGAAATCACTTTTTTTTCCGTGAAAATTGAGCTAACAGTTTTTTTTTCCCCAATTTTCTGTGATAGGGTGTTTGGCACTCATATAGTATATTTTTTCTCATTTTCAAGCCATTTTAAATTTAACATATTTAAGCTATTGCATGGTACATTGCATTCGTCGCTACAGAAACGGAATTATTCGGTTCTATATCCTTCGTATTAATCTATAACCTTTCTGATGACAATCGAGTGAGAACAGACCCCAAAAAGGTTATAGGCAACAAGGAGGATAATTGGTACGTAAAAATATCATTGTTGTGAAATATTTATATAGAAATGTGTTTATGCACTATAACAGTCACTGTATTTGATAGAGTCCCACGTAGTGGTGCTGCTAGCGTGAACTCAGATGTTTCTTTGCATTACACAGACTAATAACACATGGACTGAGGCCAAATCTTTTTCTTGATATTTGCGCCTGTGGGTGATAAAGAGGCTACAAAAATGAACCATTCTTTTGAAAACATCCCAATATATATTCATGATTTCCCCATGATTTTGAAATATGATTTACCTGAACTGAGATCATGGTGCAATACAGCGAGGCAAAAACAGAGGAGGAAGTGCACCGTAGGGTTGCATGATAAGGGAAGCGAACGTAGCATACACACGAAAGTTGCGTTTACTTAACGATCAACGATTCAAGTAAGAGAGCGAAACGTTCAAGTAATAAGACAGGATCGGAGAATGATTATCGATGCAGCCGTATGAACACGCCGTTCCTCATACTAATAACGGTCATGGAGGGAGGGTCATCTGGAAGGGGGGGGGGGTACGGGACAGGGGAGGGGGAGGGGAGGAGAGTAGTCCCAATGTTTTGCAAGATGAACAAGTAGGCCTTTCATTGACCGAAGCATATTTCTTAGTAATATAAGAGGCAGATGGGGAAAAGAAAGTTCGATAAATATTTTGGCACATTGCACCTGAATATTAATTTAGTAAGCAACTTGGCTCACGTTTTTCTGGCAGGTCAAGTTTTAGGAAATATGACATGTAAAACATGGGACAATTATTGCATGAATATTTTTCCCCTTAAATATTTGGTGTAGCCAATGCGTGCACCTGTTGTGTAAAAAATCCCTGATAGAAAACAGATAATAAACATAAATAATACAACATGATTACGGTAAAAAAGTAAATATTTTGTTCATTAACTGACCTGGCATGGGGGGTGAGGAAATAAACTACATATTTACATCGCTCACGTACTTTGTGTGAGACTACTACTGAGACATGAATACTTTACGAATAAAATATGACAAAAGTTATGTGCACTCACCGGGGGGTCACTCACAATTGATTATGCTACGCAAGCCGTGTCCCCAAAAAGGCGAATGAAGGGTCTGTTTTCAGCCTTTCGGCGTGCGTCGACGTTGTCCTTAATAATAGGGTGTTTTTTAATTTCAGTCGCCATTTTCAATAAAAATAGGGGTTTTTTTCAGCAGGAATTGCCATTTGAGGTCAGAATTTCACAGCGTTTACGCCATTTAGTGGGTTGTTTTTCCCAGTCAGACGTCCGAAAGGGTGCAAATTTGACTACATGCAATGAGCGTTTAGGGTCCATTTTTCAGAGGCGGGGAACACGCATGGTAATTTTTTCTTTGAGTGACTCCGCCCCCCCGGGGTTATGTGCTATTACACTCTAAAAACTGACTCTGATTATGGGTGCTCGTAAGTGACTGCCTTGAAGTGCTTAAATCGGCACCTGAAGTGCTGTTTTAGCACTTACCAAGTGCTATTAACAAAAAATGTTTCATGTCGTATGGAGATTCGAACCGGTTCACCTAGCATGGAAGAGTACCGGCTGAACGGCTACCAATAGACTAACTTGATTTGAATCATGAAAGCATGTTTTGATAATTATGAAGAAAGTTTCATCATGACCAATATGATTGCTAGCAATCGTGAGTGTGAAATTGGGTTCAACGTGCTTGTACTTCTCATCAGGGGACCGCAGGTTCGAATCTAATTGACAAGAAAGAAAAGATTGAACACGAACGAGTCCGCCATTTTCTGCTCATTTTTGCGAAATTTCCAAGCTCATCGTGAACGTGCTAAACACAAACTTTAGAGTGCAGTACTAACAGCACTTAAAAAGTGCCTGATTTAGCCTCTGAAGTGCTGAAAAACAGCACTAGTTTTTAGAGTGTGGTTTGTGTATATTTTCACCAGAGGAAGCCAAGATGATATGAAACAGAAAATATGTACTTTTTTGTGTATTCCTATAACAAACTTTAATGGTTGAGAAATAACATTTTTAATGCATTTTATCATGTATTTTTCATGAATATTTATAGCATTGTGACGTCATATGACCTGAAATCACTTTTTGACCTCATTTGCATTAAGTTTGTTTCATATTACTTTGTGGTGATATTATGATACTTATGACACTGACACAAATGGTTCGAAAAGTTTGAAAAAACATCGACACCTCGGGAACAAAATACTGAAGCTTGGCTTGCCCCAAAACAAGATCCTAGTCTGAATACCATTTATGCTTTGCATATTGCGTTTTTAAGTACCCAATAATGGCCTAAATTTTGTTGTGGCAAAAGTCTTTTCCCACATAGAGCAGACCTTTGCTGCCAAATTTGCTGATTGACATGGTTTCTCATAATATATCTGTTGTTGTAGCCTACAGGGGCCGCGGAGCGTTTTTGAAGTGGAAGGGCTGAGCCGAAAGTGGGGGGGGGGGGGGGGCTGAAGGCTAAAAATAAAAATGTATGGTCATTTTGCGTTTTGTACACGTTGGCTGAAAAAAGTTGGGGCTGCAGCCCCCCCCCAAGCCCCCCCCCCCCGGCTCCGCGGCCCCTTGGGGCTATAGGCCTAAACTTGTATTCAAAGTAAGTGAAAGTGTGTAACGACCATAGATTACGGCATACAATAAATAGGCTAATTAAGAAATTAGTCCTAGTAGGATTAGCCACAATTTATCCGGGTCTATGTGAACTTTGGTAAATGTTTGGAAATAATATCTTTTCAAATTTATCTGTTGTCTGATTTTTTCTGAAAATGTGGACTTTCTTCCTGCAGAGTGAGAACAAGTACATTGGTATAGCCAGTGCTGGTAAATTGCCGTCCGCTGGAACGGCTGATACAGTATATCTATAAATTGACCCTCGTCGCCAGCGGCGATGTATGTGTTCAAAATTCGGTTGTTTTGTTTTATTTGTTTTTTTATTTTTTACTTTTTTTTTTATTATTATTTTTTTTTTTTTTTTTTTGGGGGGGGGAGGCGTTTACAAAATTACAGGGGCGAGGTCGGGGGTCATCCCTGATGAGAAAAGTCCTAATGGGCGTTTCAATGAAAATGGACCCTAAATGTCGTATAGCATCCAACGAGTTGTCTATGCTAATTTGATGTAGAATTTAAAAAAAAAATTAAGGAAATTGTTGTTGTGTACATGATGTTGACGTCGTAAAGTAAAAAAAAAAAAAAACCCAAACAAACAAAAATAATTAATGGGTTGTATTTTGCGCCAATTATCACACCACTTATAGGTATTCAAAGTTGTTTTTATTTGGGTTTTTGATGTCAGAAATTGTGCAAATCTGACAATTTTATCCTGATCTAGTGTAATATGTGTTTTAGTGGTTTTTAATACGAGGTGGTATTAGATGGAACTAACTAAAAAACTACACTAAAGTCACTTAAGTAGCGAATTAATCAGTTGAAGAGGTCATAGATTTGGGTTTCCTGACATCCGAAACCCAGACTAAATAAAGTGGTTTAGTCTATAAAGAAGTGATAATTGGGCAAATCGCTGTTATTTATTTTAGTTTACACGACTTCAGATCGTTTTTCATCGGTGAAAAAATATTTTTTGATTTTTTCATACCTCAAATTTGGCCATAGAACTACTCGTTTGATAAATTAATTGTTTCGCCAACCCTAATTAATTACACTAACGAGGCACGGAGCGTTTTTAGAGAGGACTGAGCCGAAAGTGCGAGGGGCCGGGGGGGGGGGGGCTAAATAGCCTACACTTACCAATCTGTTGTAATTTTCCCGGTTTTTTTACAACGTTTGGCTGGGGGAAAAAAGGGCTTGAGGGGGGACTGAACCCCCAGCGGTATCTAGTCACTCGGCGCCGGGGGAACATGTTGAAATTTCACCCCCCCCCCTCCCACTACCTGGTCTAAACTTCAGCAAGATTATGTTTGGAACCCAGACAGAGTTCTGTGCGGCACCTTCAACAGATAACATAAAAAACAAACAATCTAAGTAAAGAAATTTGATCTAGAATTATAAGAAAAAAAAGGACAATTATTTGTTGTGTAACATGATGCTTTGACGTCGCTAAATGCAAAAACAACAAACAAAAACAAAATGGTGTATTTCTGCCGCAATTATACAACTTATAAGTATTCCAAGTTCGTTTTTATTTGTGGGTTTTGATGGACAAGAAATTGGCAAATTGACATTGTATCCTGCATGTAATGTAATATGTGTTAACGGTTTTACCAGGTGGTATTATACACACTACATAAAAGTCCTTAGGTAGGATTAATCCATGTTGAAGAGGTCAGATTTGGGTTCCTGACATCCGAAACCCCAGACATATAAAATGGTTTTGTCTTAAAGAGAGGTGATAATTGGGCAAATACGCCATTCAAATTATTATTTTTTATTGTTATGGTTACACAGGCCTATTACTTCAAAGACACAAAAATGTGAAGTGCGAGCCAACCAAGACAAAATAATATTTCAAAACGCCAGATTGACGAAAATGTATTAATGATTGGTTAATGATCACGATTCAGGAAAGCAAGACTTGGACACTCTTTGCACAAAATGGGAAATATCTGGCAGTTGTATTGGACTATATGCGACGTGAATGTGAAGCCATTTACTGCTCCAACTACCTTACCCACAGTGTCGCGAGGGGCGCTATTTTTTTTGTTTAATGAAAAATTGAGGGAGCTGGCTATGCCTTGTTTTGAGACCAACGTGGAAGATGAGTAAATGTCTTTAAATTACTATATACATAGTTAGCCCAATTTTAACCCTTTCTCTGCTCACGTTTCGAAATCTAAATTACACACGAGCTAGTAAGGGGAATATTTACCGCTGTGAACCTTTGCGTTAACACAGGCATACATTACTTCGAAGACACAAAAATGGTGAGTGCACAACCAAAGACAAAATAGTAATTTCAAACGCCATGATTGACGAATGTATTAATTTGCTTTGTTTTTTGACACCGATTCCCAGGAAAGCAGAAAACCTTGGACACTCTTTGCACAAATGGGATAAGATCTGGCAGTTGTTTTGGAACTATATGAGCGGGTGATGTAGAAGCCAATTTCTGCCTCCATTCCTATCAACATGTCCGCGAGAAGGGCGCTCCTATTTGCTTGATAATGAAGAAATCGAGCTGGCTATGCCTATGTTTTGAGACTAACAGTGAGAAGATGAGTAAATTGGCTTTAAATTACTACTAGACATTAGTTAGCCCAATTTTCACCTTTTCTTTTGACTAACGTTTCGAAATCTAAAATTACCCACGAGTCAATGGGGAAATATTTACCGCTGTGGGGCACACGAGTAATAGACGCCCATAGGCTCACGTGTTTAAATTAACGCTTCTTCAAAAACAGACATTCCAAAATTCTGTCGATGGAAATCGTTTTAATTATCACAGCAAAGTTAAATTTAAAGGACTCGGTAATTAATGGGACTTATGAAATTCTGTCAGCTCAAAAAAAATCAAACGAATCAATTGAGCGAGACTATGACAAAAGAGACGACTTTTGTAGGCGTGATTTTAGTAGATTACAATTACGAAAGATGTCTAAAAATAACGCCAAGTTTCTATTTCTCAACTAAAGGTATAATTATGAAAGAGTGGATTAAGCACATATTTATTCATTAAACAGCAACTCCGACAATTAATAATTTATATGAGCATTTTCCCTCAATAAAATTAGCATATCTTTATACGCCTTCCCGAAATACATTGCGTGCATCATTTCTCGTGTGTACCCTATAGTGGGGGTATATTTAAAATATTCGGTATTTTTTGTGTTAGTAAAGAGTTTGATGACTGTAAAACTGGTACAAGCATTCATTGTATAAGCCAGGAATTTGCAAACAGGAGTTTGAAAACGCCGTGCCGACCCCCATAAACGCGAATAAAGTAATACTTGTTGAAAAATAATACTTGGGTCCGGGGCGCGGATCACGATGCCAAGGATGCTGAAACTGGCAAGGCTATTTATTGTTACAGCCGGTCGATCAAATCAGTGTTTTTGTACAGTTTTATAAAGGACCGCCCCCCCCTCTGTTCTATCTTATACCATAACCCCCCCCCCGATTAACAGCGGCAATGGTAGAACTTGACAAAATACAAACCCCCGTGCTTGCTCATTATTTTGTCAATCGGACGCTCAATAATAAAAAAATAAGGGCAGAGTTTATACAGAGCTAAAGTTCTTATTTGTATTCTTATTTGACGGTTGATATAGAAAGCGCGAAAGTAATAATTAACCCACGTGTGTACAAATTCCGAGTTTTTAGTCTATACGCTCTCCGAGCACTGCGAGTAAGTTTTGACGATTCAAGAGCATAAGAACTCCTCATAAGTAGACTAGCCCCGCTTTAGTGGGGCATATTTAAAATATTGTATATTTTGTGTTTCTGTAGAAGATTTTTGATGAACTGATAAATGGTACAAGCATTCATTGTATAAGCAGGAATTTGCAAACAGAATTGAAACAGACCCGTGCCGACCCCAATAAACGCGCAATAACAGTTAATCTTGTTGAAAAATAATACTTGGGGTCCGGGCGGATCCGGATGCCAAGGGATGCTGAACTGCAAGCTAGTTATTGGTTTACAAGCAGGTCGATCAAAATCAGTGTTTGGTACATTATAAAAAGGACCCCCCCTCTGTCTATCTTTATCAGCATAACCCCCCCGATTAAAGGGCAATGTAGAACTGAAAACAAAAACTACCCCCCCCGTGCTTGTCATTATTTTTGGTCCGTCGACGCTCAGCATAAATAAAAAAATAACGGGGGCAGAGGTTTATAAGAGCTAAAGTTCTTATTTTGTTTCTTATTTGCGGTGATATACGAAGCGCCGAAGTAATAATTAAACCACTGTGTGTACCAAAATGTCGAGGTTTCTATCTATAAACGCTCCAGCACTGCCGAGTAAGTTTTGAGATTCCAGAACATAAGACACTCCTCATAAAGTTAGACTAGCCTCCGCTTAGGGGGCACACAGTAACATAGAGCCCATAGGCTCACGTGTTAATTAACGCTCTTCAAAAACAGACATTCAAATTCGGTCGATGGAAATCGTTTTAATTTTATCAAGCAAATTAAAATTTAAAGGACTCGAATTAAGGACTAAAGAAAATTCTGTCCAGCTCAAACAAAAATCAAGAATCCTTGAGCGAGACTATGACAACAAGAGACGACTTTTGTAGCGTGATTTAGTAGATGTACAAAATTACGAACAGATTCCTAAAAAAGCAAGTTTCTAATTTTCAATAAATGGTAAATTATAAGAGTAAGGGACTTATAGTCAATAATTACTTCATTAAACAGCAACATTCCGACAATTTAAATATTTTATATGAGCATTTTTTCCTCAATAAATTAGCATATCTTTACTACGCCCTTCCGAAATATTTGCGTGCATATATTTTCGTGTGTACCCTATAGTGGGGTCCAATATTTAAAAACTATTGTATTTTTTTGTGTTTAGATGTAAGATTTGATGAACGATAAACTGTACCAAGCATTCCTGTATAAGCAGGAATCTAAACAGGATTGAAAAACAGACCCCGGCCGACCCCGCATAAACGCGCAATAACAGTATCTGTTGAAAAATATACTTGGGGTCCGGGGGCGGCATCCCGGATGCCAAGGGATGCTGAACTGCAGCTAATTTATTGGTTTAAAGCAGTGATCAAAATCGCTGTTTGTACAGTTTTCTAAAAAAAGGACCCCGCCCCTCTGTTATCTTTATACCATACCCCCCCCCCGATTAAAAGGCGGAAAGAGAACTGAAAACAAAAACTCCCCCCCCCGTGCTTTGCTCATTATTTTTTGCTCACATCGACGCTCACATAAATAAAATAACGGGCAGAGTTTAACAGCAACTAAAGTTCTTATTTTTTGCTTTTATTTGACGTTATATAGAAACGCCGAAATGTAGTACTTAAACAAGTTGTGTCAAAATGTCCGATTTCTATCTATAAACGCTCTCCGAGCACTGCGAGTAAGGTTTTGACGATTCCAGAGACATAGACACTCCCCTCCATAACGTTAGACTAGCCTCCGCCTTATAGTGGGTCATATTAAAAAATATTGTTTTTTTGTGTTTAATGTAAAGAGTTTTGATGAACTGCATAAAATAGCTCCCAAGCATTCATTGTAAAGCAGGAATTTGCAACACGGAGTTGAAAAACAGACCCGTGCCGACCCATAAACGCGCAATTAAAGTAATCTGTTGAAAAATATACTTGGGGTCCGGGCGCGATCCGGATGCCAAGGGATCTGAACTGGCAAGCTAGTTATTGGTTTACCAAGCAGTCGATCAAATCAGTGTTTGTACAGTTAATAAAAGGACCCCCCCCCTCGTCTATTTTAATCCATAACCCCCCCCCCGATTAAAAGGGCATGTAGAACTGAAAAAAAAACTCCCCCCCCGTGCTTGCTCATTATTTTGTCACGTCTGACGCTCACATAATAAAAAAATAACGGGCAGAGCGTTTATACAAGAGCTCAAAGTTCTTATTTTGTCTTCTTACTTTGACGGTTGATATACGAAAGCGGCCGAAAGTAATATTAACCAACTGGTGTACAATGTCCGAGTTTCTAGTCTATAAAAGCTCTCCGACACTGCCGATAAGTTTTGAGATTCCAGAGCATAAGAACTCCCCTCATAACGTTAGACTAGCCTCCGCTTAAGGGGGGCACACGAGTAAATAGACGCCCATGGCTACGTGTCTAAATTAACGCTCTTCAAAAAACGACCATTCCAAAATTCTGTCCGATGGAAATCGTTAATTTCACAGCAAAGTTAATTTAAAGGACTCGTAATAGGACTTATAGAAATTCTGTCAGCTCAACAAAAATCAAGACTTGAGCGAGACTATACAAAAGAAGACGATTTTGTAGCGTGATTTAGTAGATTATCAAAATTACGAAAAGAGTTCCTAAAAAATACGCCAAAGCTTTCTAATTTCAACTAAATGGTAAATTATGAAGAGTAGGACTTATTAGCACATCTTTATTCATTAAAAACAGCAACATCCGACAATAAAATAATTTTATATGGCATTTCCCTCAATAAAAATTAGCATATCTTTACTACGCTTCCCGAAATACATTGCGGTGCATATCATTTACTCGTGTGTACCTATAGTGGGGGTCATATTTAAAAATATTGTATTTGTGTTTTAATGTAAAGTTGATGAACCTGTAAAACTGTACCAAGCATACTTGTATGCCAGGAATTTGCAACAGGAGTTGAAAAACAGCCCCGTGCCGACCCCACTAAACTCGCAAATAAGCAGTAAATCTGTTGAAAATAATACTTGGGGTCGGGGCGCGATCCGGATGCAAAGGATTGCTGGAAACTGGCAGCTAAGTTATTGGTTTTACAAGCATGCGATCAAATCAGTGTTTTTGTACGTTATAAAAAGACCCCCCCCCCTGTTATCTTATAACCATATACCCCCCGATTAATAGCGCAATGTGAACTGAAAACAACTTCCCCCCGTGCTTGCTCATTATTTTGTCCATGACGCTCACATAATAAAAAATAACGGCATAAGGAAAAGGAGGTTTATCAGACTAAGTTCTTATTTGTCTTCTTTTTGACGGTTGATATAGCGAAAGCGCCGAAAGTAGTAATTAAACCAACTGTGTGTACCAAATGTGTTTCTAGTCTTAAAACGTCTCCGAGCACTGCGAGTAGTTTTACGATTCCAGAGAATAAGAACACTCCTCATAACGTTAATGATAAGCCTCCGCTTTAGTGGCGGGTCATTATTAAAAAATTTGTATGTTTTGTGTTTAATTAAAAGTTTTGATGAACCTGATAAAACTGGTACCAAGCATTCCATTGTATAAGCAGGAATTGCAAAACAGGAGTTGAAAAACAAGACCCGTGCGACCCATAAACGCGCAATAACAGTAATCTTGTTGAAAAATAATACTTGGGGTCGGGGCGCGATTCCGGATGCAAGGATTGCTGAAACATGGCAAGCTAGTTATTGGTTTACAACAGGTCGATAAAATTCAGTGTCTTGTACAGTTATAAGAAAGGACCCCCCCCCTCTGTCTATCTTATACCATAACCCCCCCCCGACATTAAAAGCGCAATGTAGAACTGAAACAAAAACTGTACCCCCCCCGTGCTTGCTCATTTTTGTCACGTCGACGTTCACATAAATAAAAATAACGGGCAGAGGTTATACAGAGC
>CALNVZ010002100.1:64859553-64870173 GCA_940671915.1 Paracentrotus lividus | reverse complement strand
TCTCTTCGCTACCTTGCACTGTGATGAGAGTCTGCAGCGAAGACTAAGTCTCTAACGCACTACACGCGCGCAATTAACAGCTGATTAATCTGTCTAATTAACTTTTCCAATGGAGATATCGAAACACGAAAGTGGTAAGAAAATCACTTTTTTTTCGTGAAAATGACTAAACCAGATTTTTTTTCCCCAATTTTTCTGTTGATAGGGTGTTTGGCCACTCATATAGTATATTTTTTCTCATTTTCAGCCAATTTTAAATTTAACATGATTTAAGCTATTGCATGCAGTACATTGCATTCGTCGCTACAGAAACCGGAATTTATTTCGGTTCTATCCTTCTATTTAATCTAAACCTTTCTGATGACATCGAGTGGAGACAGACCCCCCAAAAAGGTTATAGGCAACAAGGAAGGATAATTGGTACGTAAAAATATACATTTGTTGTGAAAATATTTATATAGAAATGTAGTTATGCACCTATAAACAGTCACTGTATTTGATAGTAGTCCCACGTAGTGGTGCTGCTAGCGTGGATCTAGATGTTTCTTTGACATTACACAGATAATAACACATGGGACTGAGCCAATCTTTTTCTTGATTATTTGCGCCCTGTGGGTGAAAAGAGGCTACAAAATGAACATTCTTGAAAACATCCCTAATATATATCATGATTTCCCCATGAATTTTGAAAATATGATTTACCTGAACTGAGATATGGTGCAAATACAGCGAGGCAAAAACAGAGGAGGAGTGCACGTAGGGTAGCCATGATGAAAGGAAGCGACACGTAGCATACACACGAAAGTTGCGTTTACTTAACCGATCAACGATCAAGTAAGGAGCGAACGTCAAGTAATAAGACAGGATCGGAGAATGATTATCGATGCAGCCGTATGAACACGCCGTTCCTCATACTAATAACGGTCATGGAGGGAGGGTCATCTGGAAGGGGGGGGGGGTACGGGACAGGGGAGGGGGAGGGGAGGAGAGTAGTCCCAATGTTTTGCAAGATGAACAAGTAGGCCTTTCATTGAACCGAAGCATATTTCTTAGTAATATAAGAAGGCAGATGGGGAAAAGAAAGTCGAAATATTTTGCACCATTGCACCCTGAATATTATTTAGAAGATTGGCTCACGTTTTCTGGCAAGGTCAAGTTTTAGGAAATATGACATGTAACACATGGGACAATTATTGCATGAAATATTTTCCATTAAATATTTGGTGTAGCCAATGCGTAGCAACATGTTGTGTAAAAAAAAATCCCACTGATAGAACAAAAGATAATACAACATAATAATACAACATATTACGGTAAAAAAGTAAATATTTTGTTTCATTACTGAGCTGCATGGGAGGGTGAGGAATAAAACTACATTATTTTACATCAGCTCAGTAACTTTTGTGAGACTACTACTGAGACATGAATACTTTAAGAATAAAAATATGAAAAGTTATGTGCCCGGGGGGGTCACTCACCACATGATGTGCTACGCAAGCGTGTCCCCAAAAAGCGTCGAAAAGGGTCTGTTTTCAGCCTTTCGGCGGCGTCGACGCTGTCCTTAAAATAGGGGTGTTTTTTAATTTCAGTCGCCATTTTCATAAAAATAGGGGTTTTTTTCAGCAGGAATTGCCATTTTGAGGTCAGAATTTCACAGCGTTTACGCCATTTAGGGTATGTTTTTCCCAGTCAGACGTCGAAAAGGGGTGCAAATTTGACTACATGCAATGAGACGTTTAGGGTCCATTTTCAGGAGGCGGGGACACGCATGGGTAGCACTTTTTTCTTTGAGTGACCCCCCCCCCCCGGGGTTATGTGCTATTACACTCTAAAAACTGACTCTGATTTATGGGTGCTCGTATAGTGACTGCACTTGAAGTGCTAAATCGGCACCTGAAGTGCTGTTTTAGCACTTACCCAAGTGCTAATTAACAAAAAATGTTCATGGTCGGTATGAGATTCGAACCGGGTTCACCTAGACATGGAAGAGTACCGCTGACGCTACCAATAGACCTAACTTGATTGAATCATGAAAGCATAGTTGATAATTATGAAGAAAGTTCATCATGACACAATATGATCTGCTAGCAATCGTGAGATGTGAATTGGTCTAACGTGCTTGTAACTTCTCATCCAGGGGACCCAGGTTCGAATCCTAACGAAGTCACGCCATTTTTGCTCATTTTTGCTGAAATTTCAGCTCACGTGAACGTGCTAAAACAGCACTTTGAGTGCAGTCACTAAACAAGCACTTAAAAAGTGCTGATTTCAGCCTCTGAAGTGCTGAAAACAGCACTTCAGTTTTTAGAGTGTAGGTTTGTGATATTTTCACCAGAGGAAGCCAAGATGATATTGAAACAGAAAATATGTACTTTTTTGTTGTATTCCTATAACAAACCTTTAATGGTTGAAAATAACATTTTTAATGCATTTTATCATGTATTTTTCATGAATATTAATGAGCCTTGTGACGTCATATGACCTTGAAATCACTTTTTGACCTCATTTGCATTAAGTTTGTTTCATATACTTTGTGGTGATATATGATACATTATGACACTTGACACAAAAAATGGTCGAAAAGTTGAAAAAAATCACCACCTCGGGAACAAATACTGAGCTTGGACTTGCCCCAAAACAAGATCCTATCTGAAATACCCATTTCATGATTTGCATATTGCGTTTTAGTAAACCCAATAATAGGCCTAATTTTGTTGTGCAAAAGTCTTTTCCCACATAGAGCAGACCTTTGCTGCCAAAATTGCTGATATGACATGGTTTCTCATAATATGATCCTGTTTGTTGTAGGCCTACAGGGGCCGCGGAGCGTTTTTGAAAGTGGAAGGGCTGAGCCGAAAGTGGGGGGGGGGGGGGGGCTGAAGGCTAAAAATAAAAATGTATGGTCATTTTGCGTTTTGTACACGTTGGCTGAAAAAAGTTGGGGCTGCAGCCCCCCCCCAAGCCCCCCCCCCCCGGCTCCGCGGCCCCTTGGGGCTATAGGCCTAAACTTGTATTCAAAGTAAGTGAAAGTGTGTAACGACCATAGATTACGGCATACAATAAATAGGCTAATTAAGAAATTAGTCCTAGTAGGATTAGCCACAATTTATCCGGGTCTATGTGAACTTTGGTAAATGTTTGGAAATAATATCTTTTCAAATTTATCTGTTGTCTGATTTTTTCTGAAAATGTGGACTTTCTTCCTGCAGAGTGAGAACAAGTACATTGGTATAGCCAGTGCTGGTAAATTGCCGTCCGCTGGAACGGCTGATACAGTATATCTATAAATTGACCCTCGTCGCCAGCGGCGATGTATGTGTTCAAAATTCGGTTGTTTTGTTTTATTTGTTTTTTTATTTTTTACTTTTTTTTTTATTATTATTTTTTTTTTTTTTTTTTTGGGGGGGGGAGGCGTTTACAAAATTACAGGGGCGAGGTCGGGGGTCATCCCTGATGAGAAAAGTCCTAATGGGCGTTTCAATGAAAATGGACCCTAAATGTCGTATAGCATCCAACGAGTTGTCTATGCTAATTTGATGTAGAATTTAAAAAAAAAATTAAGGAAATTGTTGTTGTGTACATGATGTTGACGTCGTAAAGTAAAAAAAAAAAAAAACCCAAACAAACAAAAATAATTAATGGGTTGTATTTTGCGCCAATTATCACACCACTTATAGGTATTCAAAGTTGTTTTTATTTGGGTTTTTGATGTCAGAAATTGTGCAAATCTGACAATTTTATCCTGATCTAGTGTAATATGTGTTTTAGTGGTTTTTAATACGAGGTGGTATTAGATGGAACTAACTAAAAAACTACACTAAAGTCACTTAAGTAGCGAATTAATCAGTTGAAGAGGTCATAGATTTGGGTTTCCTGACATCCGAAACCCAGACTAAATAAAGTGGTTTAGTCTATAAAGAAGTGATAATTGGGCAAATCGCTGTTATTTATTTTAGTTTACACGACTTCAGATCGTTTTTCATCGGTGAAAAAATATTTTTTGATTTTTTCATACCTCAAATTTGGCCATAGAACTACTCGTTTGATAAATTAATTGTTTCGCCAACCCTAATTAATTACACTAACGAGGCACGGAGCGTTTTTAGAGAGGACTGAGCCGAAAGTGCGAGGGGCCGGGGGGGGGGGGGCTAAATAGCCTACACTTACCAATCTGTTGTAATTTTCCCGGTTTTTTTACAACGTTTGGCTGGGGGAAAAAAGGGCTTGAGGGGGGACTGAACCCCCAGCGGTATCTAGTCACTCGGCGCCGGGGGAACATGTTGAAATTTCACCCCCCCCCCTCCCACTACCTGGTCTAAACTTCAGCAAGATTATGTTTGGAACCCAGACAGAGTTCTGTGCGGCACCTTCAACAGATAACATAAAAAACAAACAATCTAAGTAAAGAAATTTGATCTAGAATTATAAGAAAAAAAAGGACAATTATTTGTTGTGTAACATGATGCTTTGACGTCGCTAAATGCAAAAACAACAAACAAAAACAAAATGGTGTATTTCTGCCGCAATTATACAACTTATAAGTATTCCAAGTTCGTTTTTATTTGTGGGTTTTGATGGACAAGAAATTGGCAAATTGACATTGTATCCTGCATGTAATGTAATATGTGTTAACGGTTTTACCAGGTGGTATTATACACACTACATAAAAGTCCTTAGGTAGGATTAATCCATGTTGAAGAGGTCAGATTTGGGTTCCTGACATCCGAAACCCCAGACATATAAAATGGTTTTGTCTTAAAGAGAGGTGATAATTGGGCAAATACGCCATTCAAATTATTATTTTTTATTGTTATGGTTACACAGGCCTATTACTTCAAAGACACAAAAATGTGAAGTGCGAGCCAACCAAGACAAAATAATATTTCAAAACGCCAGATTGACGAAAATGTATTAATGATTGGTTAATGATCACGATTCAGGAAAGCAAGACTTGGACACTCTTTGCACAAAATGGGAAATATCTGGCAGTTGTATTGGACTATATGCGACGTGAATGTGAAGCCATTTACTGCTCCAACTACCTTACCCACAGTGTCGCGAGGGGCGCTATTTTTTTTGTTTAATGAAAAATTGAGGGAGCTGGCTATGCCTTGTTTTGAGACCAACGTGGAAGATGAGTAAATGTCTTTAAATTACTATATACATAGTTAGCCCAATTTTAACCCTTTCTCTGCTCACGTTTCGAAATCTAAATTACACACGAGCTAGTAAGGGGAATATTTACCGCTGTGAACCTTTGCGTTAACACAGGCATACATTACTTCGAAGACACAAAAATGGTGAGTGCACAACCAAAGACAAAATAGTAATTTCAAACGCCATGATTGACGAATGTATTAATTTGCTTTGTTTTTTGACACCGATTCCCAGGAAAGCAGAAAACCTTGGACACTCTTTGCACAAATGGGATAAGATCTGGCAGTTGTTTTGGAACTATATGAGCGGGTGATGTAGAAGCCAATTTCTGCCTCCATTCCTATCAACATGTCCGCGAGAAGGGCGCTCCTATTTGCTTGATAATGAAGAAATCGAGCTGGCTATGCCTATGTTTTGAGACTAACAGTGAGAAGATGAGTAAATTGGCTTTAAATTACTACTAGACATTAGTTAGCCCAATTTTCACCTTTTCTTTTGACTAACGTTTCGAAATCTAAAATTACCCACGAGTCAATGGGGAAATATTTACCGCTGTGGGGCACACGAGTAATAGACGCCCATAGGCTCACGTGTTTAAATTAACGCTTCTTCAAAAACAGACATTCCAAAATTCTGTCGATGGAAATCGTTTTAATTATCACAGCAAAGTTAAATTTAAAGGACTCGGTAATTAATGGGACTTATGAAATTCTGTCAGCTCAAAAAAAATCAAACGAATCAATTGAGCGAGACTATGACAAAAGAGACGACTTTTGTAGGCGTGATTTTAGTAGATTACAATTACGAAAGATGTCTAAAAATAACGCCAAGTTTCTATTTCTCAACTAAAGGTATAATTATGAAAGAGTGGATTAAGCACATATTTATTCATTAAACAGCAACTCCGACAATTAATAATTTATATGAGCATTTTCCCTCAATAAAATTAGCATATCTTTATACGCCTTCCCGAAATACATTGCGTGCATCATTTCTCGTGTGTACCCTATAGTGGGGGTATATTTAAAATATTCGGTATTTTTTGTGTTAGTAAAGAGTTTGATGACTGTAAAACTGGTACAAGCATTCATTGTATAAGCCAGGAATTTGCAAACAGGAGTTTGAAAACGCCGTGCCGACCCCCATAAACGCGAATAAAGTAATACTTGTTGAAAAATAATACTTGGGTCCGGGGCGCGGATCACGATGCCAAGGATGCTGAAACTGGCAAGGCTATTTATTGTTACAGCCGGTCGATCAAATCAGTGTTTTTGTACAGTTTTATAAAGGACCGCCCCCCCCTCTGTTCTATCTTATACCATAACCCCCCCCCCGATTAACAGCGGCAATGGTAGAACTTGACAAAATACAAACCCCCGTGCTTGCTCATTATTTTGTCAATCGGACGCTCAATAATAAAAAAATAAGGGCAGAGTTTATACAGAGCTAAAGTTCTTATTTGTATTCTTATTTGACGGTTGATATAGAAAGCGCGAAAGTAATAATTAACCCACGTGTGTACAAATTCCGAGTTTTTAGTCTATACGCTCTCCGAGCACTGCGAGTAAGTTTTGACGATTCAAGAGCATAAGAACTCCTCATAAGTAGACTAGCCCCGCTTTAGTGGGGCATATTTAAAATATTGTATATTTTGTGTTTCTGTAGAAGATTTTTGATGAACTGATAAATGGTACAAGCATTCATTGTATAAGCAGGAATTTGCAAACAGAATTGAAACAGACCCGTGCCGACCCCAATAAACGCGCAATAACAGTTAATCTTGTTGAAAAATAATACTTGGGGTCCGGGCGGATCCGGATGCCAAGGGATGCTGAACTGCAAGCTAGTTATTGGTTTACAAGCAGGTCGATCAAAATCAGTGTTTGGTACATTATAAAAAGGACCCCCCCTCTGTCTATCTTTATCAGCATAACCCCCCCGATTAAAGGGCAATGTAGAACTGAAAACAAAAACTACCCCCCCCGTGCTTGTCATTATTTTTGGTCCGTCGACGCTCAGCATAAATAAAAAAATAACGGGGGCAGAGGTTTATAAGAGCTAAAGTTCTTATTTTGTTTCTTATTTGCGGTGATATACGAAGCGCCGAAGTAATAATTAAACCACTGTGTGTACCAAAATGTCGAGGTTTCTATCTATAAACGCTCCAGCACTGCCGAGTAAGTTTTGAGATTCCAGAACATAAGACACTCCTCATAAAGTTAGACTAGCCTCCGCTTAGGGGGCACACAGTAACATAGAGCCCATAGGCTCACGTGTTAATTAACGCTCTTCAAAAACAGACATTCAAATTCGGTCGATGGAAATCGTTTTAATTTTATCAAGCAAATTAAAATTTAAAGGACTCGAATTAAGGACTAAAGAAAATTCTGTCCAGCTCAAACAAAAATCAAGAATCCTTGAGCGAGACTATGACAACAAGAGACGACTTTTGTAGCGTGATTTAGTAGATGTACAAAATTACGAACAGATTCCTAAAAAAGCAAGTTTCTAATTTTCAATAAATGGTAAATTATAAGAGTAAGGGACTTATAGTCAATAATTACTTCATTAAACAGCAACATTCCGACAATTTAAATATTTTATATGAGCATTTTTTCCTCAATAAATTAGCATATCTTTACTACGCCCTTCCGAAATATTTGCGTGCATATATTTTCGTGTGTACCCTATAGTGGGGTCCAATATTTAAAAACTATTGTATTTTTTTGTGTTTAGATGTAAGATTTGATGAACGATAAACTGTACCAAGCATTCCTGTATAAGCAGGAATCTAAACAGGATTGAAAAACAGACCCCGGCCGACCCCGCATAAACGCGCAATAACAGTATCTGTTGAAAAATATACTTGGGGTCCGGGGGCGGCATCCCGGATGCCAAGGGATGCTGAACTGCAGCTAATTTATTGGTTTAAAGCAGTGATCAAAATCGCTGTTTGTACAGTTTTCTAAAAAAAGGACCCCGCCCCTCTGTTATCTTTATACCATACCCCCCCCCCGATTAAAAGGCGGAAAGAGAACTGAAAACAAAAACTCCCCCCCCCGTGCTTTGCTCATTATTTTTTGCTCACATCGACGCTCACATAAATAAAATAACGGGCAGAGTTTAACAGCAACTAAAGTTCTTATTTTTTGCTTTTATTTGACGTTATATAGAAACGCCGAAATGTAGTACTTAAACAAGTTGTGTCAAAATGTCCGATTTCTATCTATAAACGCTCTCCGAGCACTGCGAGTAAGGTTTTGACGATTCCAGAGACATAGACACTCCCCTCCATAACGTTAGACTAGCCTCCGCCTTATAGTGGGTCATATTAAAAAATATTGTTTTTTTGTGTTTAATGTAAAGAGTTTTGATGAACTGCATAAAATAGCTCCCAAGCATTCATTGTAAAGCAGGAATTTGCAACACGGAGTTGAAAAACAGACCCGTGCCGACCCATAAACGCGCAATTAAAGTAATCTGTTGAAAAATATACTTGGGGTCCGGGCGCGATCCGGATGCCAAGGGATCTGAACTGGCAAGCTAGTTATTGGTTTACCAAGCAGTCGATCAAATCAGTGTTTGTACAGTTAATAAAAGGACCCCCCCCCTCGTCTATTTTAATCCATAACCCCCCCCCCGATTAAAAGGGCATGTAGAACTGAAAAAAAAACTCCCCCCCCGTGCTTGCTCATTATTTTGTCACGTCTGACGCTCACATAATAAAAAAATAACGGGCAGAGCGTTTATACAAGAGCTCAAAGTTCTTATTTTGTCTTCTTACTTTGACGGTTGATATACGAAAGCGGCCGAAAGTAATATTAACCAACTGGTGTACAATGTCCGAGTTTCTAGTCTATAAAAGCTCTCCGACACTGCCGATAAGTTTTGAGATTCCAGAGCATAAGAACTCCCCTCATAACGTTAGACTAGCCTCCGCTTAAGGGGGGCACACGAGTAAATAGACGCCCATGGCTACGTGTCTAAATTAACGCTCTTCAAAAAACGACCATTCCAAAATTCTGTCCGATGGAAATCGTTAATTTCACAGCAAAGTTAATTTAAAGGACTCGTAATAGGACTTATAGAAATTCTGTCAGCTCAACAAAAATCAAGACTTGAGCGAGACTATACAAAAGAAGACGATTTTGTAGCGTGATTTAGTAGATTATCAAAATTACGAAAAGAGTTCCTAAAAAATACGCCAAAGCTTTCTAATTTCAACTAAATGGTAAATTATGAAGAGTAGGACTTATTAGCACATCTTTATTCATTAAAAACAGCAACATCCGACAATAAAATAATTTTATATGGCATTTCCCTCAATAAAAATTAGCATATCTTTACTACGCTTCCCGAAATACATTGCGGTGCATATCATTTACTCGTGTGTACCTATAGTGGGGGTCATATTTAAAAATATTGTATTTGTGTTTTAATGTAAAGTTGATGAACCTGTAAAACTGTACCAAGCATACTTGTATGCCAGGAATTTGCAACAGGAGTTGAAAAACAGCCCCGTGCCGACCCCACTAAACTCGCAAATAAGCAGTAAATCTGTTGAAAATAATACTTGGGGTCGGGGCGCGATCCGGATGCAAAGGATTGCTGGAAACTGGCAGCTAAGTTATTGGTTTTACAAGCATGCGATCAAATCAGTGTTTTTGTACGTTATAAAAAGACCCCCCCCCCTGTTATCTTATAACCATATACCCCCCGATTAATAGCGCAATGTGAACTGAAAACAACTTCCCCCCGTGCTTGCTCATTATTTTGTCCATGACGCTCACATAATAAAAAATAACGGCATAAGGAAAAGGAGGTTTATCAGACTAAGTTCTTATTTGTCTTCTTTTTGACGGTTGATATAGCGAAAGCGCCGAAAGTAGTAATTAAACCAACTGTGTGTACCAAATGTGTTTCTAGTCTTAAAACGTCTCCGAGCACTGCGAGTAGTTTTACGATTCCAGAGAATAAGAACACTCCTCATAACGTTAATGATAAGCCTCCGCTTTAGTGGCGGGTCATTATTAAAAAATTTGTATGTTTTGTGTTTAATTAAAAGTTTTGATGAACCTGATAAAACTGGTACCAAGCATTCCATTGTATAAGCAGGAATTGCAAAACAGGAGTTGAAAAACAAGACCCGTGCGACCCATAAACGCGCAATAACAGTAATCTTGTTGAAAAATAATACTTGGGGTCGGGGCGCGATTCCGGATGCAAGGATTGCTGAAACATGGCAAGCTAGTTATTGGTTTACAACAGGTCGATAAAATTCAGTGTCTTGTACAGTTATAAGAAAGGACCCCCCCCCTCTGTCTATCTTATACCATAACCCCCCCCCGACATTAAAAGCGCAATGTAGAACTGAAACAAAAACTGTACCCCCCCCGTGCTTGCTCATTTTTGTCACGTCGACGTTCACATAAATAAAAATAACGGGCAGAGGTTATACAGAGC
>CALNVZ010002100.1:64827890-64846550 GCA_940671915.1 Paracentrotus lividus | reverse complement strand
ATTACCAAAATTTTATTAACAACAGCGCAAATATGAATAATTTTATATTTTGAGGTCAATAACCTTTTACAGTCCTCAGATGTGAAAGGTTGGAACCTGTAATTGAGTATCAGTTGCTCTGGAAAGAAAGGTCTCATTTTAACAAAAATAAATAAAAATTATTACATTATAGCAATGTCCTCCTTTACCAATAACGCACATGATATTCATATTTTGATGTTTCGAGAGGCCATTGACCTTTCTTAGTTTTTAGAGTTCAAATATAAAACCCTGTTTATAATCACTAATGGTGGTATCTCACTTCGCAGAAATTACTTTGAGACGGTTTGGAAACGGCTTAATTGGATACGGTTTTGAAACTTGTCGCAAAGGCGTCTCCGAAATGTATTCCAGACGTCTCCTCAGTCCCTGTGAAGTTTCATGAGTCGCGGGAATAGCAGAAACTATATTGGGACAAATATGGGAGTATTGGAGACAGTTTGGAAACGGCTTGGAAACGGCTTGGAGACGGTTTTTACACTTGTCGCGAGTACGTCTCTGAGAGGTCTCAGAGATAATTGTGACTTGTGGAAGATTTGTCACGTGGTCTAGATTTGTAGCAGAACGTCCCGCAAGTATTGGAGACAGATTTGGGACTGTTTTTTTTAAGCTTTCATCAGTTCTGACAATGTCGCGGAACAACCTCTCTGAGACGTCTCCTGTGACAGAAAAAAGGTCTCGGAGACGTCTCTGCGAATTGAGAATACCACAATATCCTTGATTGTAACATTTAAAATGCATGTTTCCTACATTATTTATCAATGCCATTACGCAGAGATTGACGGCAGAAATAATCATATTTTGATATTTAAAGGTCCATTGACCTCTGGAGGTCATCAGAGGTCAAAACCTGACTTACCTCCCGATCGTTAAAATGAAAGTTATGGCATGTAACTATCATTGGTACGAAAGCATTTCATGCTTTAGTCAAAATTTGCGAACAATTATTCAGCTAAAACCTCTAGAGGGCTTCTACTGGTCTACATTGGGTAGTCAGATTTTCCGTTTCATATTACTGATAAATGCAACCCATTGACAGTATAGATAACTAAATAGAGAGTATATGGTTGATCATATATTCTAACAGTTAGTGCCAAGTTGCATTAGTTTTTCGGCAATTTAATGAAAAATGGATGACACTACCTCTAAGTTTAAAACCAGAATATATAATGCAGTTTGAGTCTGGAGAATTAGACAGAAATTTATTTGAAATTGTGATTTAAAAAGTGAAATTGAATATATTTTAGGATGCGTTCAATGGGTCAATGTCAAGATGAGAAGAAGCACAAATTATAGCTACCCTGAACTTCAGCCTGAATCTTATGTAGCTTGTCTGTTGGTCATGCATGAAGTAAGTGTTGTTCCATCTGAGAATCTTCAAGCCGTTAAAATGGCCTCTATCAGATGGGATTGATTAAATTGACCGCTGTCTCGTCATGGAACTTAGCCTGCAAATGGGAAAACACATAATATTAATTCATAACAGGCAAAATAGAAAGGGAAAAAGTAATAAAATAAGGTTCAAGACACCACTACCCCCACCCGTAGGCCCTCCAGTTGATGATAATCAGAAAATTAACCCCTTTTACGACTGTCTAATAAAAATGCCATGTCCAGCTAACCGCTCGGCCTCTTATTTTTGGAAACTGCATATAGCAAATAAAAGTCAAATTTGTTACATTAACCATGTATTGTAAGTAAGGCATACATGTAATATTATTAAGTGAAATTAGAAAGTTAGGTTCTCTCTTGGCCTATGCTACCCTTCGCATACAAGTATTCATGAAACTACTTTTAAAGGGCATAATTGTTTTACATGATGATAAATTCAAATTTTATTATGTGAAATTTTAATTGACCTATTTTTCCACTGAATCATACATACTCTAGTGAATATAAATTTTGAATGTTTTAAAGGCCTCGCAGGTCGGAGATTGTGGGAATGCGCGTTTTTCCTGAGCTCAGCATTGACTCGTATATATCGTACACACATCGACAGTGAAGGATTACGCCATAGGTCAGACTACTGGGATAACATCGGACAGCACGAACATGAACGAAGTTGAAACCGAATCCAGTCAGTCAATAGGGCCAATAGCTTCGAATTCTCCGAGGCCCTCAGTTATAGACTCTCAATGGTCTCTTCGTGTTAATTCAAAGAGAGGACTGTATCATGCTCCATTTCAAAACAAAAGTCTACCAAACATAGGTTAGATTTACTTCGGACTTCTGTTAGTTAGTCTAGCCATGAAGGATATAGCCGATTATACTCTAGACAGCCCTGTCGCTGGAGATACGCAACACGCCTCAGGCTCTGATGAATGTTATCATTTCACCCGAGATAAGGTTACCTTCCCCCCCATGTTTTATATCAATTATACGTCCCTTTAATTAGAGGGGGGGGGGATGGATATTTCCATTCTGAACATGCCCCTACGCGGGATATAAATACAGCCCATCTGTCGCACTGTATAAGGTCAAGTTAACCTCCATTGAGTGCGGTATCAAATAATCCTGCTTGTTCAAGACAACCCCCAAATACTTGGTCTTATTCAACTAACGTCAAAAGACAATTTAAATAATGCTGTCTTATATAGCGCCTGATCTGTATTTTTAGCTACCCACCACTTTTCAGACTTTACAAACAACAAAATCTTAAATAACTAATTTTCTGCTGTTAATTAAGTAGGCCTAGATCTATATCCCATAGTATCCAGAAAACCTAATGGAAACCAGTGAAGGTACTTACACAGATAGAGATGAATTTTCATATGATTGATGTTGATATTAACAAATGCAAAAGAAAGCTCCAGTTGCACTTGCAGGTCGACAAAAGGCAACGGGTTTACGGCCAAGCCAGCCATACCTGAGATTGAAAAAATACATGTAGAACTTAGAAGAAAACAATGAAAAATAGGGGAAAATTACAATGACTGTTTAATCAGGATAAATTTGGAAAATCTTTTGTTTTGATCAGTGTACTGTCACTGACACTGTGATTGAGACGGTACACAGCAGTTCACACAGCTCTCTCAATTGTAGAGCTCCATCTTCAGAGGAGTGTATACGACTCGAAGACGGAGCAACCTCGTTCAAGATGTTCTACAATAATACAAGCAAATACTTTAATAGCTTTTTACTAGGGCCTAGCACAAAACTCTCCATCCTACAACTAGCTCGCTCCCCCAGAACTCCGGGCGCGATAACCTAGTGAAGGCCTATTGCGATATTGCTCGGGTTAAAAATCAGTTAAGGACGGAGTACGCTCTGAAATAGCGTTCTATTAATATTTCGTGTTATATTATCTCAAATAAGAAAATTAGAATGTTCAAAAAGTACACATAAATCATTACAAATGTGATGTTTCATGGCTAACTTAAATGTAATCAAGCAATTTACCTTGGTAACTTAGTGATCCTCGTAGTATTCTTACTCAGTCGAGCAGGTCATATGCACGCATTGTACGTGCGCGCGCGCGGCGCGCGATGACCCTTTTTTCAGTGGTACAGGTAAAAATGTTATCATTTCGGATGTGTTACGATTGGGTGCGCGACATGTGTCCGTTTACTTAACCGATCAACGATCAGTACCGGTAATATGGAGCGAACGTCATGCAGATAACGAATGGAGCAATGATTACGATGCAGCCGGTATGAACACGCCGTTTTCCTCATACCAGGGTGGTGTTGCATAAACTTTTTTTCTAACCCGAGTTTTCTCGGTTAAAAATCTCAGCTTAGTAGACCTATTTCTTAGGTTATTCAACGTGAGTTTTAAAACTCCCTAAAAATTTATTGCATTAATACTTTGAAAACTCTGATATGTTTTAATGCAATGGAAAAACTGTAAAAAATCCAGAAAATATTGTAACCGGAGTTTTCGGACTTTAACCGGAGTTTTCAGATTTTAAACCGAAAATCCGGTTAGAAGTTTTATGCAACGGGTCCAGGGAGGTGGAAGAGATCTTCCACCTCCCTGCTCATACTAGATACCGGTACGGAGGGATGCGGCATGTGGAAGGGGGGGGGGTACGGGACCAGGGGAGGGGGGGGACGAGGGGAGGGGAGTAGTCCCAATGTTTCTTGCAAATGAAAACAAGTAAAGCTTTCATTGAACCGAAGCATATTTCTTAGTAATATAAGAAGGCAGATGGGGAAAAGAAAGTCGAAATATTTTGCACCATTGTACCCTGAATATATATTTAGAAGATTGGGTCATGCAGTCATTGAAAAGAGGGGGCACAGGAAAAAGGGACTCATTCAGACAGAGTAGCAAAATATTGTTGAGGGAAGGGGACTTACAGCAATCATGATGTTGGCCTAAAGGAACAAAAGGGGTAGGGCTAATAAAGAATGCGAGCACGAACTCAAATTTGGGTCATAAAAGTGCAAATCGAGTCCACGCTATTTTGCGATGTAACAAACGGGACATTCATAGACAATTTTTTTGTTGTTGATGAATCTTAAATTGAAATCCCAATCCTTAGGTATATGTTTGAAGGTACTAAGAACCTTCAACAAAATCATAAACAATAATTGAAATAACTTGATTCACATTTAATTTATGATAATTTATTCGTTCGTAACACATGGGACCAGGAAAAAAAATGGTGTTTTTAACTTTGAATTTGTTCACATAATACTAGGAATTTAAAAAGCAGATAAGAACTTGCATAGTCACATCCTCTTAACCATGTAATAACCTTTGTAAATACATATTTTAATGTCAATACAGCCTTCTGGCAAGATCAAGTTTTAGGAAATATGACATGTAACACATGGGATAATTATTGCATGAAATATTTTCCATTAAATATTTGGTGTAGCCAATGCGTAGCAACATGTTGTGTAAAAAAAAAATCCCACTGATAGAACAAAAGAACCATAATACAACACATTACGGTAAAAAAGTAAATATTTTGTTTCATTACTGAGCTGCATGGGAGGGCGAGGAATAAAACCAGATTATTTTACATCAGCTCAGTAACTTTTGTGAGACTACTACTGAGACATGAAGAATAAAAATATGAAAAGATATGTGCTATTACACTCTAAAAACTGATTCTGATTTATGGGTGCTCGTATAGTGACTGCACTTGAAGTGCTAAATCAGCACCTGAAGTGCTGTTTTAGCACTTACCCAAGTGCTAATTTATCAACAAAAAATGTTCATGTCATGGTCGGTATGAGATTCGAACCGGGTTCACCTATATGGAAGAGTAGGGGAGACCGGGTATGGACGTTACAAAATTCACATTTGGGGCCAGATAATTCTAATGAAAGAACTCACACACTCCATATTGGGTCTGTAGTTAGCCTATTATGTTGGCTAAAACCTGAGGCATATAAAACTTGAAAACATGTAAACACTAATTAACTACAGCTTAATTAGTGAAGACATTTTTTTTGTAACAACCTACCCCATATACGGGATAGGTTGTTACACCATACGGGGTCAATTGTTACAATATGTAAACATACGGGGTAAGTTGACAATGTGTAAATCTCTTATACCATACTTTAATTTCAACTTTCCAGTTTCTTGACATCGTTAACAGTAGATCAAGTACGAAAAATAATAGAAAAATAAAAATATTAACACCTGAAAATTGAGACAAAATGTAATTTTACATATGTAATGTAATTGGGGTAAGTTGTTACATCAACATGGGGTAGGTTGTTGTAACAACCTACCCCATGGGTGATTTTAAACACAGAAATCAACTGTAGCACAGTCATTAGGTAGGATTACAGGGCATGGCTAGGGGGTATATTAGTGACATGTCATGTACTATATTTACAATACCAGACTATCATCATGTGCCTTCAGTTGTAAGAGCTATTACAAATTTCATTTGTCAAAAATTTACTTTGAACTGTAAAAAATGGTTTTTGTTGATTTACTTTTTAATAAAACAACGGAGAAACCTCACGACCGGCAGTTCATCACAGCCATGTGTAGGCTGTATATAGATGCCAGTTAGCACATCCTCTCTTGTTCCATCTTAGCACACTGAGAACTGTAACAACTGACCCGTGTAACTTCCATACCCGGTCTCCCCTACCACTGACGCTACCAATAGACCAAAGCAGATCTCCCTAACTTGATTGAATTATGAAAGCATAGTAGATAATTATGAAGAAAGTTCATCATGACACAATTCTGCTAGCAATCGTGAGATGTGAATTGGTCTAATTAACGTGCTTGTAAGCGCTTCTCATCCAGGGGACCCAGGTTCGAATCCTAACGAAGTCACGCCATTTTTTTTTTTTTTAATTTATTTATTTATTTATTTATTCAACATATTTATACAGGATAAAAAGAACAATCGAATCAGCAAAGCTGTTTTTCATCGATGTCCTGTTAACGTATTTACAAAAAATATAATTTCCAATTCTAACCTTTAGTCAGGGAAAAAGTATTAATTTTGGAAGAAAAAAAAAACTGTGAGCAAGCAAGACTTAGGATTTATTAAAGGAAAACAGTGCCAGAGCCAATGTCAGATCTAAAAAAAGGGAAGAAATAGTACCCACAAACTTACACCGTCTGGCACCATATAATATACTATCTCTCTCCCTCCTTCTCTTTCTCTCTCTCTCTTCATATTATATTCTCTCTCTTCTTTCTCTCTCCCCTTCTCTCTCTTTCTTCACTATCTATTAGTATTATCTCTTTCTTTCTCTGCCCTTCTGCTCTCTCTCTCTTCAGTCTCTCTCTTCAAACACACACACACACACACACACCACACACACCACAACACACACACACACCATTTTTTGCTCATTTTCGCTGAAATTTCAGCTCACGCGAACGTGCTAAAACAGCACTTGGAGTGCAGTCATCATACAATGCACTTAAAAGTGCTTGATTTCAGCCTCTGAAGTGCTAAAAACCGTATCAGGACAATTACCCCCCGGACAATTACCCCCGAGACAATTACCCCCGGCAATTACCCCCCCCCGGGACAATTACGTCCGTAGGAAATTACCGCCGCCGGACAATTACCCCCGGACAATTACCCCCCTTACGGACAATTACCCCCCGGACATTACCCCCGAGAAAATTACACCCGACGGACAATTAACCCCCCGGACAATTACCCCGCGGACAATTACCCCCGGGACAATTACCCCCGGACAATTACCCCCGCGACAATTACCCCCGGACATAGTAACCCTCGAAAACTACCGAATACGCCCGAACAATTACCCCCGACAATTACCGGCCCGAGAAATTACCCCGATCTGATCTTATCTTAATGGCTTTCTCTTTCCCTTTCCCTTTCTCTGTTATATTGATTTTTTCCTTTTCTCTTCTCTCTCTCTCTCTCTTCATTTTTTTATTTTTCCTTTTTCCCCGTTTTCCCCCCTTTCCATTAGCAATATAATATTAGGTTTCCCCGGCAATTTCATACATTATCATCCGTTTTCATTTAATGTGTATTTCAAAATTCGTGTGTTTGATGCGACAGACTGACTTTAGTCAAACAATTTCGTGTTCATTGCTCTCAGATTCGTTTTTGGCACATAAGTAATAGTTGCAAAGTTCAAATTCGAATATAGGCATATTTAATTTAATTATTTGTGCATTCAAATTTGTGCGAATTTCAGTATACAGAAGAATGTGACAGGATGAAGACGAATTTAAATACTATTGCGAATGCATAGCTTATTATGTAAGTAGAATGCGCAATACGAAATCAATCACATCAATCGTTAATTTTGATGATTGAATACGATTTTGACTGCAACATTTCGATGCAGCAGCGTTTATTTTCCGAACATGAATGCCTTTAATATGCATTGATTGACAAAACGATGAAATTGGCCGGGAAAACCTATATTTAAGCATTTATATATGGTGCCGACTATCTAATAAACTATTCAGTGGCGCAGTAATATTATTACCGGCGGCAATAGCCAATAGCTGCCCTAATAAAGGGCGCTTCAGGCTTCGAGGAATTTCTTCCTAACTGGTAACAATTTACCTTACTTGGGTCAAGTCTGGCGCATTGTAGATATATCTAACCAAGGAACATTAGTGTAATGGAGGGGATTCGAACCGCGTACCTTGTATCGTCAGTCCACACGACTTATCCATTCGACCAACAACCTCCACCCCAGCTCCTTTCCCCCCTTTTTGTTTGTTTTACGGCGCCTTCTGCGCAATGAAAAATGGGGGGGGGGGCCTTGCGCCCGAAGCCCCGTTTTGGATACACAAAATGCATCAGAAAATATTTAACCTGGCCCTCATATCCCTACGTGGATTCGAAAAAATCCGTGGCGGTCATCAGGGCCATAATTAATGACTCCATAAATGAACAAATAAAGTGAAAATAACTTATGTATGATATTTAATTTTACGATTAACCTTATTTATTCATAAATGATATTGGCTTTAGTTTATATTGCACTTTATTTGTTAAATTATGGAGTTATTAATTATGCCTTTATTGCCGCCCTATAGAAACCATGGGCTCAGACCACGGTTTATCTATTTGCCTGATGGTTCGCGAAACACGAGTCTCGCGCCGATTTCGCTATCAACAAACACTCAATATGACCTTTTGACCTTTAAGTTGACCTTTTGACCTTATGACCTTTGACCTCATCATTCTCATCAACACATAAGTTGTATTAACCAGGATAATTTATACCAGGGGTGAACAAAACGGATGCTATACAAGAATGAGTGAAAGTTAACAAAAAGTTTAAGAAAAGCCGGCCTTTAACTGACATTTTGACCCCCTATGTAACCTTTGATTCTCATCATCCTCATCAAAGCACATGTGGTATTACCCAAAAATCATTTGTACGCTTGTGTGAACAATTGATGGAGAAATAAGAAAATGAGGAGCAAGTTAAAACAAACTTTAACATTTGTAACATGGCCTCATATCATTTGACCTTTCAATTCATTCAATTCAATTAGGTTATTAAAAAATACTGAAGAAAGGATCCTGAAGGCGTGATGTCAAGGTTCAAATCCATATGTTGTAGAACAACATAAAATATATAAAATATCGAGTGATCATCAGCTAAAAATATAAACATACAACTACAAGTGCATATAATACAATAACAGGTAGAAACGTAGGGGACAGAGAAAGAGGAGATGAAGTAAGAAAAAACAGAGGCATAGAAAATAAGGATAATGTAGTAAAGAAAAGGAGAAGACAAATTACGAAATGAAATCTTAGAGTACATGCATATAAAGTAAGTAAATTGTAAAAAAATTATTTTGTAAAAAGAAGTCTGATTCTAACGATACATAATTTGAAATAGGTTTGACCCTAGCACTTAAAACATGTAGTAATGGCCGTATTAATGGAGGTGCGAAACAAATGGCATGCTCAAACTCGGTATCTAGGAAAAAAACGGGCAAGAGGGCCAGACAACTTTGACGAGGGACGTTTGCACTTCCATCGCATTGTTGTGGATCTCAGAATGAGAGCATTGAAAGAGAATCGCAACAGTAATGGAAACAGCCATATACGTTAATGAATAATAATAATTAGTAGGTTAATCAGAGAAGAGCAAGATAAAATAAAAGTGTAGTCAGAAAAGTTATATTTATTCAACCACTTGAAAATTAACATAAATAATATTTGCGTGTTTTCTGACGCTCTAGACAAAGTGGCTTAACCAGGCATTTGTGTGGTCATATTTGGAAACTGACAAGAAAGACACATAGAATTATAGATAAGTGAAGACAATTGTATGGTGTAAGAATATTGTTTATGAAGTAGAGGGAGGGAAAAAAGAATTAGAAAGGAAACAGAAAGAAAGGGGGAGGGGGGAGTTTTGATTTAGAATAAAAGAGAGAGAGAGAGAAAGAGAGAGAAGAGAGAGAGACTTAAAGAGAGAGAGAAGAGAGATTAACAAGTGAGGAGAGAGAAGAAGAAAGTGAAGAGGAGAGAGGAGGTAAGACAACCCAGTAGCAAATAACAGAGTGCTTGAGAAAGAAACAAAAATTGGTTATTATGCAGCTGTAGTAACTTGGGCAGAGAAGCAGCCTAGAATATATGTGACAAAATTTTAGCAATTGATAAATTCAAAAATTGCTTAAAGTATCAAGGTGGTATTATATTAAATTGGAAAATACGGGCTCCAGATTTGTTTGAATTTAAAAGGCGTGCAAATGATAAAATTCAATGTATTGTATGAGTATTGTAATTGTTGACTAAGGATTTCTCTAATACAATGTTGCATCCTGCTGTATTATATATTCCTCTCTCACTGCCTCACCCAGTATTAAATATGTTAATAACTATATTAAATTTACTGATTTAATAAACTTTGGGTCTACTATTTACATGGGGCGGAATTATGGTGGTTTGAAGAAAAAATTATAGGAAACAGGCATTGAATATGTGCTAAGCTGAGCTCATAAAATTTGAGAATAGCAGGAGAAAGATTCTATAATTCGCGAAACAATTTTAGATAAATTAGGGAAAGCAGGGGAAAACACACTAGTGTGGGTGCGTGGAAAAGCTAGATAGAGTATAGACACATTTATGTTGCGCGATGAAAAGGAAAAGGGAACAAGCAGATTTAAGATAGACGACTGTGTAGAAGATCTAACTCGACGAAGTGGATAGATGACTGAAATTTGTTGTGGATGATTCATGCCAAACCGAGGTAGCACAATATATGGAGGAGATAGGAATTGCATGATTTGAAGAAGAAAGAGAAAGACCCACATGCAGGGAGTTCCTTCTGGACAAGAGAAGGTTTGCAAGGCATGTTAGGGATGGGAGGAAAAAGAGACAGAATAGATAGTGACTCCAGAGAGGACCGAGAAGTAATATACTAGAGAATAGAGACCAAGCACTAGAGAGCATTAGATATGCTTAAATGATTAGGCTTATTTCATTTGGTGCGGATAGTTTCTGAGAATTGTGCTGAGAGCATATCAATATCATGGAAGCCTTCGATAAATTTATGATATACACATTTTTTCAAGAAGATACACTCCAGTACAATAGACTTTGGGAAGGGTAAAGCAGGCGGGCGATTATTGATTGAGGCAAAGAGACATTTGGGGGTGCGTCATTCAAAATTACAAATTACCTGCTACTTGTACATGTGGAGGACGAAATAGTTATTCCAAGCCAAGGTTCCTTTTAGACCAACATCTTCGGGACTACTTAATAAATATTGCTAAGATGTAAATTTTGATGTGCATTAGGGTCGACAATAGTTACAGAAGTTTATAAGGAAGATTCGAAAAACTAGACAGGACCAAGGATCTGAAAAGGCAAAATAATATAGTTCGGAGGAAGAAAGGAAAGAAAATATGAGGGCGCTGAGAATTTAAGAGAGGAAGAAAAAGGTTAACACAAGGAGCTAAGAGGAGGCTTACTTTAATTATGACGATTAAAGACATTAAACAATTTTCCCTCGAAATTGAGCCGCCTACGCACTTCAAAAATACTACCGCTTGTCCTGAGTTAAAAGACGGGAAATGGAGCATAACAATGCTATAGGGTTGAGAGGGATAAGCTGGAGATATGGGGGGAAGACTTGAGAGAGATGATTAAACATAAAGGACAGATAGGGTGGTGGTGAATAGCTTAATTGAAAAATTTTGGAGGAAAAATAAATAGGTAAGGACAGAGGAAGGCACAATTAAAAGACAAAGGTTCTGTAAATGAGAGAAATGATGGATGACTTACGAAGTGAAGGAGGAGTAGAGTAGCAGAAATCATTGGCTCAAAGGACTATTTCAAGTTGAGTAGATTAGAGACAAATTTACACGAGAATCGTATCGAAAATATATTATCAGAAGGAGGCATTAAGTACCAGAATTGTGGGTTATTCTAGGCAGGATAATTTGTATCTTCACGCGACAAGGGTCTTCTGACAAAAATGAAAAGGGTCTGAGAGGACTATTCCTTAGATCAATTTTAGAGTGTTTCTTTAGCATTGGACGGTTCAACTGCGATAACCGGGCAAAGAAGTATTCTCCTCCTGGGCAGTAGGAGCGGGATAGCAGAGTTCGCGATTTGGCGCGTCTCGGCTGATCTTTCAGTTAAGCTTCTACAAGTAGAGACGCAAACGAATAGCAGACAAAAGGGGGTAGTAATAAGAGAAACAGATAGTTACCACCGTCTCTTCGGTTTCTCTTCTTTTCAAACGGAACCATTTAGATTACTATTTACCGTTAGTGATCATGAGAGCCCATTCAACACTATCAGGAGGTGGTATTTTATATAAAAATCACATATTTTATGTGGCTTCATTTTTTAAAACCCTGTTAGTTCTTAATGGGATGCATCTTTTTTTTGGTACACTACAATATGGATGTAATAACTACAATATACTATCTCTATGGAATAGATATATTATGTATGTTCAGAGCAAGTAAACTAGTATAAATACCTCATACACAAAACTTGGATCATATTCGGTAATTAGACTATACTCAGCACAAAGTCAGTATCTTAACACCGGGTCTCGAGTAAGATAAATAAATTGGAGTTACTAGGGGGTAAGATTTGGTCTAACTTTGGGCCACAGACTCAAGTCCAGATGGGCGTAATGGATAAAGGGGCAAACAAAAATAAAAATTAGAAATAATATAGATATTTCTGGGTTGTTGAATCGTCCCGAACGGATTGGCATTGGAATAATAACAGAGGATAAATATTACTATACCATTTATGACTTGATTTATGTGTAAATCTGGTGGTACCTTTGCATGTGTATACGAATTGTTCAATTTACTTCTTTCGATATGACTTAATAATTATTCTTAATTGAAAAATCGGGGTGAAGTAAATACGTGGAAAAGGCCAACATTCATTATTTGAGATGGCATCAATGACGTGTCGCAGGATATAAACCATGACAAAAGGGGCATATGAGAAAAGGCAAATTATAAAGAGGACATATTAATGTAAATATTAGAATGAAACGTTGAGAGTAGAGTGATAGAAAGTAGATAAAAAGGGAGAAAAATAGAATTATGCATTATATCGGACTCAGCTAAGTAGAGTCAAAGAAGAAAGAGAGGAAAAGAGTATCAATTTATCAATTATAATCAAGTTAGAAAGAAATTTCCAAAAACGCTTGTCGGACATCCGGCTCGGAGCCACCAATATTTATGCATTGGTCTTGTATATACAAATGAAAGAAAGAAGGGTATGAAAGAAACACCAGCAGGAAACTGCAGAAGAGTTAGAAGGACGTCTCGACGTGAAAGTACAACATCAAATGGACCTGTAGAGGAGATAGAAGAGGGTGGTCCGCTCAGGTAAGTGTCGTGAATTGTCGCGGAAAGTATTGTTCCCCCCCTCCACGGGAGTATTGGTCCGGGAAGTATTCTCACTCGGGTATTGTCCGTGGTAATTGCCGGGTAATTGGTCCCGGGGGTTATTGTCCGGGAAAGGTAATTCTCCTCGGGGGCGTAAGGGGTAATTGCCGCGCGTGGAGCGGGTTATCGGAATTGTCCGGGGGTAATTGTCCGGGGGGGTAATTGTCGCTCGGGGTAAATTGTCCGGGGGGTATATGGTCCCGGGGCGGTAATATGTCCGGCATTTTCCGGGGCGTAATTTGTCCTCCAGGGGGTAATTGTCCTCGGGGGTAATGTCGTGTCCCTCGGGGTATTGTCCGGGGGGTAATTGTCCGGGGTAATTGTCCAGAGGGGTAATTGGTCCCTAGAACCGCTAAAAACAGCACTTCAGTTTTTAGAGTGTAGGTTTGTGATATTTTCACCAGAGAAAGCCAAGATGATATTGAAACAGAAAATAAGTACTTTTTGGTTGTATTCCTATAACAAACCTTTAATGGTTGAAAATAACATTTTTAATGCATTTTATCATGTTTTTTTCATGAATATTGATGAGCCTCGTGACGTCATATGACCTTGAAATGACTTTTTGACCTCATTTGCATTAAGTTTGTTTCATACACTTTGTGGTGATATATGATACATTATGTACTTTTAAAACCTTACTGACACACTTGACACAAAAAATGGTCGAAAAGTTGAAAAAAATCACCACCTCGGGAACAAATACTGAGCTTGGACTTGCCCCAAAACAAGATCCTATCTGGAATACCGTTTTCATGATTTGCATATTGCGTTTTAGTAAGCCCAATAATAGGCCTATTTTTGTTGTGCAAAAGTCTTTTCCCACATAGAGCAGACCTTTGCTGCCAAAATTGCTGATATGACATGGTTTCCCATATGGCTTACAGGGGCCGCGGAGCGTTTTTGAAACTGGAGGGGCTGAGCCGAAAGTGGGGGGGGGGGGCTGAACAGGCTAAAAATCACAAATGTATGGTCATTTTTGCGTTTTTGTACACGTTGGCTGAAAAAAGTGGGGGGTGCAGCCCCCCCCCCCCCCCCCCCCCCCCCCCCCCCCGGCTCCGCGGCCCCTGGGCCTATAGGCCTAAACTTGTATTCAAAGTAAAGGTGAAAGTGTGTATACAGACCAATAGATTATGGCATACAAAATAAATAAGGCCTAATTAAGAAATAGTCCTAAGGAGGATTAGCCACAATTATCCGTGGTCTATATGTACTTGGTAAATGTTTGGAAATAATATCTTTTCAATTAATGTTGTCTGATTTTTCTGAAAATGTGGAACTTTCTTCTCTGCAAGTGGAGAACAAGTACATTGTATAGCCAGTTGGTATAGCCGTCCGCTGGAAACGGTGATACAGTATATCTATAAATTGACCCCCCCCATCAGTGGCGTATTTAGGGGGGGTCTTTACGGGCCCGGGCCCCCCGGGGCGCGCATGGGGGCGCCGAATAAGAGGAGAAAAAGCGGAGAAAAGGGAAAGAAGAAAAAAGGAGGGAAAAAAAGAGAAAGGAAAAAAAGGGGGGAAAGAGGAAGGAAGAAAAAAAAGAGAGAGAGGAAGGGAAAAAAGGAGAGGGGGAAGAGGCGCCCTTAAAAAAATGGGGGGGGGCGCGCCAAATCGACAGTAAACTAAGGGGCGCCAAATTGACCTTAAATTTAGGGGGTGCCAAATCGACAGTAAACTAAGGGGCGCCAAATTGACCTTAAACTTAGGGGCGCCAAATCAACCTTTAATTTAGAGGGGGCGCCAATTCGACAGTAAACTAAGTGGTGCCAAATTGACCTTAAACTTAGGGGCGCCAAATCGACCTTAAATTTAGGGGCGCCAAATCGAACTTAAATTTAGGGGGGCGCCAAATCGACATTAAACTACGGGGGAGCCAAGTTGAACCGAAACTTAGATCGGGGCGCCAAATTGACCTGAAGCTGAGGGGCGCCTAATTGATATTAAACGTAGGATGCGCCGAATCGACCTTAAACTAAGTAAGGGCGCCAAATTGAAAAAGGGGGAGGGGAAGGGGCGACCTTAAAAAAATTTAGGGGCGCCAAATCGACAGTAAACTAAGCAACGCCAATAAACTTAGGGGTGCCGAATGGACCTTAAACTAAGGGGTGCCAAATTGAGCTTAAACATAGGGGCGCCAAATTGACCTTCAACATAGGTGGGACGCCAAATCGACCTTAAACTTAGCGGCTCTACATCGACCTTAAATTTAGGGGGGCGCCAAATCAAACTTAAAATTAGAGGTGCGCCAAAATGAGCTTAACGTGGGGGCGCCAAATTGACCCGAAACTTAGATGCATGGGAGTGCCAAATCGACCTTAAACTTAGGGGCGCAAAATCGACCTGAATTTTAGGGGGGCCAAATCGAACTTAAACCTAGAGGGGCGCCAAAATGATCTTAAACGTAAGGGCGTCAAATTTAGATCAAATGTAGGGGCGCAAAAATGATCTGAAACTTAAGGGGCGCTGAATTGACCTGAGACTTAAGGGCGCTGATTTAACCTGAAGTTAAGGGGTGCCAAATCGATCTTAAATTAAAGGATGCCAGATTGAGCTCAAATGTAGGGGCGCCGAATTGACCTGAGACTTAGGGGTGCCAAATTTATCTTAAACTTAGTGGCTCCAATTATATCCTATTTACCTGAAACTAAGGGGCCCCAAAAAACACAAACAAAACAAACAAAACAAACAAGGGGTCTTTAAAATGGTCTCTATCTAGAAGTAGCAAAATTTTAAAATTCTATGCCTCCTGGGGGGTGTAACACAAAGACTTACGATTGATTAAGAGTTACGATTAATTTTTTCTCGGTTCCCTCATTTGGAAACCAGGTACAGTCATGGATTAGGATTTTGATATGATTAAGAGTAGGGTTAGGGCTATGGTTAAGATAAAGATCCTCCACTGTGGAGCATCCTGTCCATGATGAGGCTAATGAGAAAAAATCAATCGTAACTTTTAATCAATCGTAAGTCTTTGTGTTACACCCGCCTGGTTTGTATATACATAGCAAAATTTTCGCTCGCGCTTCGCGCTCGCATCATCTTTTCCCATTGATTTATTACATTGTGTCGAGTAACAGGTAAAATGACCTGTTTTCTAATCATTCGAATGCATCAAAATTTCCATTCCCTATTCGCACACGCCTATGTTTTTCCTCTTTTACCAGAATTTACATTATGGGATTCGAACCGTCAAAACATTTATATTTACTTGTTTTCACGTTACATTTTTTATTTATTTATTTCTTCTTTTTTTTTATATTATTTTTTTTTTGCATTTCAAATTTATGTTCAACATATTAGCGGCGTCAAATTGAGCTTACACGTACGGGCGCCAAGATGACCTGAAACTTATGGGGGCACTGAATTGAAGTTAAGGGGATGTCAAATCGATTTTAAAATTAGGGGCGCCAAATTGAGTATTATAGGGCGCCCAAATGATCTGAAACTAAGGGGGCAACAAATAGGTTTTTTTAAATATGTTCTCTATATAGATAGAAAAAAAAAAAAAATCAAAATTCATGCATCCGGGTCTGTATATACATAGCAAAATTTTCGATCGCGCTTCGCGCTCGCATCATTTTTCCCCCCAATTAATTATTACATTGTGTTCATGAGGAACGCATGAAATGTCCTGTTTTCTTATCATTTGAATACATCAAAACTTCCGTTCATTATGGGATTCTAACCATCAAAACATTTCAATTTATTTGATTTCACGTTACATTCATTTTTGCATTTCAAATTGACCTAAATCTTATAGGGGCGCCAAGTTGAGCTGAAACGTAGGGGCGTCAAATTGACCCGAGACTTAGGGATGCCAAATTTATCTTAAACTTCGGGGCTCCAACTTTATTTTGAACTTAGGGAGGTGTGCCGAATTTTCCTGAAACTAAGGGGCAACAACTTGGTATTTGAAATATGGTCTCTAAAATGTTTAATTCCTCCTGGTTTGTATATACATAGCAAAATTTTGGCTCGCGCTACGTATATATACATAGCAAAATTTTGGCTCGCGCTACGTATATACATAGCAAAATTTTGGCTCGCGCTACGCGCTCGCATCATTTCTTTTCCCAATGAGGTATTACATTGTGTTCCTGAGGAACGCATGCAATGCCATGTTTTCTCATCAGACATCAAAATTTCGCTCTCGCCTGTGTTTTTCCTCTGATCATAATTTGCATTATAGGATACTAATCATCAAGACATTTAAAATTATTTGAATACACGTTACATTTATTTTTGCATTTTGCCAGGGGCATCAAATCACCTAAATCGTACATGTATGGCGCCAATTCAAACTAACATTTAGGGGGGGGGCCAAATGATTAGTTGGCGCCAAATTGAGCTTAAACTTACGGGCGCCAAATTTATCTTAAACTTAGCAGGGGCCGCGGAGCCGGGGGGGGGGGCTTGGGGGCTGCAGCCCCCCACTTTTTTTAGCCAACGTGTACACAAATGCAAAATGACCATACATTTGTGATTTTTAACCTGTTCAACCCCCCCCCCCCCCCACTTTGGGCTGAGCCCCTCCACTTTCAAAATCGCTCCGCGGCCCCTGCTTAGAGAGGGAAGCAGAAGGATAGATAAGCAGCTAGACAAATAGATATCCATCTCTCTTTCATAATCATGTAAATTTACTGGGCAACATACGGTCTTTAAATTATGGAGGCCTAATCGAACCTAAACTTCAGGTCTCTATTAAATAGAGCAAAATTTTCGATTGCGCTTCGCGCTCGCTTCATTTTCCAAAGAGTTATTACATTGTGTTCCTGAGGAATGCAAAAAATGTCATGTTTTCAGAGATCATTCCGATACATCAAATTTCTGCTTGCGATTCACGCTCGCCTATTTTTTCTTTCTTGTTACCAGATTAAGAGGATTCTGAACATCAAAACATCAATAAACATTTGTTTGATTTCACACTACTTGATTTCATATGATTTTATATGGCTTGCTTTCAAATCGTTTTGATGGACAAATTACAGCTCCCGTTCATATGATATTCTGATGAAGAGCTAAACAAAATTGATACCCCTAATTGCTTAGAATTCTTTGCTTTCTGATCGTAAAGTAGAGGGGGGAAAATCTGATCGCGCTTCGCGGTCGTATTTAGAAATATTCGTATTTTCATCTATTGCGGTAATACTTCATATACCTTATTTTTCATGAACTCACCATTGGCAAGTATTTAAAAAAAATAAATAAATAAAATAAAAAAAATTCTTCAAATAGATTATTATTCAAAATCCTTCAATATACATTTAAGCCGTAGGCCTATGTTTGCCTAGCGGGGGGGGG
>CALNVZ010002100.1:64807180-64827865 GCA_940671915.1 Paracentrotus lividus | reverse complement strand
CTCTTTCTTCATTTGAACCTCCTGTCTTGTCCTTCGCATGGATTTCCTCCTATCTGCCTGATCCTGCTGTAAGATATATGATCCGTTTGCGGTAATGACTACATCTCAAATTCGTACATATCTGGTATTTTCATAACTCTCTCGCGTACTTTACCCCAGGTATCCACTATTTGGTAGCGCCACAATAAGTGTGAATACGACTACATATGCGAGTGGCAGCAATAGAAACTTAGCAGCAAGTTAATAACAAGCCATAACTAAAAACTTGAACTCATTTACTAGTTGGGTGTGGCCTAGACCACTTAGAGCATACCACGCAACTTTTCTCTCATAACAGAACAATAACGGGAAAAATTGATTACTGGGTTACAGATACCTCTGCCAGAAGCTTTCGTTCAAGCATCCGAAGCAACAAAAATAAAAATGAAGAGTAGAATTAGTAAAGATCAGAATGGTTGTTAGGAGGAGTCAGCAATGCCTGACATGAGAGATGATTCAATTTGATCTGCATTTTGGTGAATTGAGTTTTTGTGTGTTAATTACGTGAGTACTCTCTCCATTTTTGAGGAATTGTTCAATATGCAGTAGGGGTGGCAGGTGACTCCTGGTTGATTTTCTGTTTCCACTATGAAGACGGATAAACTATGGAATATGATTGGGGGCCCTTTTCACCGGTCAATCGCAGCATTTTTCGTGCGATTGCCAACTAGTCTTCCCGTCGGCATGCAATCTACCTGACCATATAGGGCAACAGCGATAGGGTAATAATAGCATTTATATGAGTAAGAATAGTACAGAAAGTGTAGAGGTGAAAAGAGAAAAGGTAGAATAATGATAGAATATACATTCTAGGTAGGTAGAGAGGGAATTGAGATACGTCACTTACACGCCCACGCATTATTAATGTCACTGGTGCTTACGCTATATCACTAATTGTCAAAACCGGCATTTGCTTCGATCCGCGACGCGTGCTTTGCATGACGCTTTGGCGAACGCACTATTCGACTAGGGGTTATATTACGTGGTTTGCCCTGTCACTTGGATATACCACTATAATCATGCATTTGCCCTGTGAGGGTGTAAGACTTGTCTCTCCCGCTTGTCCTCCTGTGGCTTGGTTCTCTACCCACCAGGCCTGTGTCATTTTGGGAGGTCACGTGTTTATTTGTTCTCGGGTTCATTTTGCCCCCGCTTATTATTAGGAATGGTCCTTTTATCGCGGTACCTTGTAAATTTATTATCCCACACGCTTATTATTCACGCTGTGGATTCGGTTTGGCCGCATCATCAACAGGCTTTGACTTGTTCACAGTACCATTAGCACTATTCAGCTTTTTATTCTTATTAAATCCTTTATTTCACCAAAGATAGATACCTCCGCCTTTCATGATGGTTGGCCCTTCGGTCCCTGTGGTTGTCCACCGTTCGCGCATTTTATGTATGTTTCGTTTTTTTAGATGTATCTTGATCTTGTGATGTTCCTCGTGGGTTATTTTCCTACGTGCAGCATGTGTTTATCTTGCAGAGTGATGCTTTTGTTGTTGACGTAATTAGGCTTTTTTTATTTTTTGCTGTGCAAGCTTTGCTTTTCACGGTTTGGTTTGCATGCTTGTGGCTGGGTAACATTTCGCTCCCATCCTGTTTGCTAATGCCCGTACTTATTTTCCCGTGGCTTCTGTTTCGAGTGATGGCTTTGTCACACGCTCGAACTCAAGGCGACTTTTGCTTCTTTTGTTGTTTATTCGGGTCGGCCCTCTTTTTCAAACCTCTCGTTTTCTTTTCGCAACCGGCATTGGTTTATCCATTGCCTTTTTTCCCAGTGATCCTCAACTGGTAACTCAAGGTATGATGCTAATTTTGTTCCTATTTCAGAGACGTATTTCAAATAACATGCTTCTTTTAATGTTTATAGTGTATTTTCTCAGAGTGTAACTTGATAAAGAATATTTCCTAGTGATGAATAACAACATTGCTAGAGAAGTTTTTGGCAGTTTAGGTGAAATTGCTCTTAATTATTTGTTTGTTTGTAGCAAATTTTGTAATTAACATGTAGGCCTAATCGCAAGTTGCTATCCACCCGCTAAGTCGCAAGGTCTGTATTGTCCTTTGATACGACACTAGTCATTATCATGTTTTACATGAAGAGGTTAAAGAGCTTTGGTTGCCTGTGTTGATATTGCATTATTAATTGAGTTAAGCTTAATGATCTTTTGATAGATAATCTATAAAAAGGTGTAAACGCGCTGCGGGTAGGAGATGACAGTGGAACGAAGGTCGTAAGAGGGTGGTTATTGGGTTTTGGGGTTGCGAGAACAAATGTGATAATGGTTTAACGGTCCAGTAGGCAGTGTGATGAGTTATGGGTGTGCCTTATGGGAAGCAAAGAATATACAACCAGAAAGGAAAAGGAGTAATTGTAAGGAAAAAAAGAAACAACGAGAATGAATATAGAATAGTTTGGATCGTAAGGAATAATTATTAACTTCATTAGGAAAATAAGAGGATCAGGACATGGGTTGTACACATCAGATATTTTAATAGTATCGATAGGCAAACCGGAGAGTTAATTGTACGGCTGTAGGATAAACAAGGTAATCTAATGTTAGACGGTCTACGGGGAGTCTGGCATTTTAACATGTGGAATAGCTTTGAGTAGTAAGGGGGCTAAACGTACAAGGAATTGGAAGATGAATTGGGAAGGGTTGATAAGAGTCAGGATTATAGTATATATTCGCATTGTTTTGAAGGATATATCGTTTGTTAGGTTTCTCATGTGGTATCATATACTACGTTCTTAAGGTGCCGTAGCGGTGTCACTGTCTCAATCTCTATGTATAAATATTAACTATCTTTCTTTATGTCTGAGTTTACAGATGCGGTAATTGTAATATGGCAGGGGTATATATGTTAATGGTTAGGGTTGATAGTATGTAAGGGGCGTAATTGTTTAATAGTCATATATGTGTGGGATATATTAGTGATGAAGCGGGGAGTCACATTTGCTAAGCGTTTAACTTGGTTGCTGGGTAACTTCGCTAAAGATTACCTAATGAACACCATCACGACGTGTGTGCGTGGGACTTTTAATTAAAATATATTTATGGGGCGCGTATTAAAAAAACAATTTAACTGGGGTGGGGGGATGTGAGTCTTAACAATAATTTTTGTGTGTGGGATGTTGTGAGGTTATTAAATGAGTAATGGGGGGGAGCCCGGCTTTAAAAAAATTAAACAACAAAATTGGTGTCAACTAATAAGGGGGGTAATGGGGTAAGGGGGGATAGAATGGTTAAGCTGCAGGCTGTTGTCAATTGCTAACAGGGGGGTATATGTACTATTGAAAACCGATAAAGTAAAGTAAATTATAGTAATCTCTATCTCTTAGATTAGTGTATAAGGATTCTCGTGCATCAGTTAAAAAGAGCAGAAGAAAAGATGAATCACATTGAAGTTTACAGAAAACATAGAAAGTACCTACCCTTTTTTGGTTTGTATTAACAACTACTATATAAAAACAATTTAAAATCGGTTTCGATAAATATTTTTAATTCCGGTAACTTTTTATAAGTATATTTTTATATGAATACTTCGATGAGTTACAACTCGTGAAACGATCATCAATGACGCCATTTAGAAATGATTTTCTCGACACAAATCATTATGCAATTAAGTTTGTTTTCAATAAACTCTTATGTGGTGAATGATAACGTGCCATAAATTATGTACTTTTAAAACCTGGTACTGACCACACTTGACACAAAAAATGGTTCGAAAGTTGACAACACAATCACCACCTTCCTTCCTTCCCGGCTATCTCCCTTCTGGGAACCAAAATACTTCGATGTCTTTTGGACTTGCCTCCAAAACAAGTCCTAATCTTGAATATTTCTCTTTTCCCACGTTTCATTCATGAATTTGCATATCTGCGGTTGTTAGTAAGTTCCTACATAATAGGCTCTACTTTTTTGTTGCTGCACAAAGTCTATTTTCAACAAACATGAGCAGGGACCTTATTAGCTGCCAACAAATTGCTAGATTATGTACATGAAGTTTCCCTACATCATGGTCTTTACAGGGGCGCGGAGCTTGTTTTATTATGAAACTCGGAGAAAGGAGCTGCGCGATAAGTGGTGGGGGGGCCTGAACAACGGCTAAAAATCACAAAATAAGTATGGTCATTGTGCATTAATATTTTGCGTTTTTTGTAATCTCAGTTGGCGTTGAAAAAAGTGGGGGGTGCGTAGGCCCCTTAGCACAGCCCCCCCCCCGGCTCCGGCGGCCCACCTGGGCTAATAGGAACTAAAACCTGTATCAAAGTAAGTGAAAGTGTGTATACAGACATAGAATTATGGACATACTAAAACAAATAAATAAGGACCTAATTAAGATAAAGTAGTTAAAGTGAGGATTAAAGCCAGCAATTATCCTCGTGGTCTTATGATACTTAATGGTAAAAAGTATGTCTATGGAAATAAAATAATCTTATTTCAATTAATAGTTGTCGATTTTTCTGAAAAATGTGGAAACTTAAACTCTTCTTCTGCAAGTGGTCGCAGAATCTAGCCTTTTACATTGTATTAGTTGACCAGTTTGGCATATTAATACGCCGTTTAACGACCGCTGGAAACTGGTGATACATTTTTAGTTAACTATTCTATAATTTTTGACATTCTATCCCCCCCCTCATAGATGCGTATCTTATGTGTTGGGGGTCTTTAACGGGTCCTTTGGGCCCTCCCTGGGGATGCGTCGCCAGTGGGGGCAGCCCGAAAAGATGGAAGAAAAAGGGAAGAAAAGGGGGGAAAGAAAGAAGTAATAACAAGGAAGGGACTAATAATAAATAATAAGAGAAAGGAAAAAAATGATGGGGTGGCAAAGAGATGAAAAGGAAGAATGAAAAAAAGCAGACGAGAGTGGTCCAGATAGTAGATGCGAATTAAAAGGATTGTAGGTAGGGGCATTCTGGAAGTGAGAAGAGCAGCTACATATTGTTGGGTGCAAAGATAAAAACAAATCGTGTGGGGGAGGAAGGAGTATAACATTTATGTTATGTAGCTCTAGCTCTCTTTGATTCGACATTGTGAATACTATAGAAGTGGCGTGCTCAATTGATTACATGCTCACTCGTTTGTGGTTCGCGATCCAGACAACTTTAGTTTTATAGCATCATGGAGTAAGAATGACCAAATAAAAGTAAAATCAGTAAACTGAAGGGGTGCCGGAAAAATTAGAACCTTAAAAAAAACATAGGGTCAGCACAAATCAACCTTTAATTTTAGAGAGGGAATAAATGGATAAGAGAAACCAAATAAAATCGACAAAGTAAACTAAGTGGGTGCCATACAAAAAATATGAAACCTTAAAAACTGTAGGGAGACGATGCCAAATCGATCCTTATAAAATTGGGCGCACAAAATCGACACACTTAAATTATAAGGGCAGGCGGGATGCACAACAGATCGAGGCACTTAAAAACTAACGGGGGAGCCAAGATTGAAACCGAAACTTAAATACAGGGGCGTGTTACCAAATTGAATTCTGAAAGCTTGAGAGGGCGCCTAATATGATAATTAAACGTAGGATGTAACGCCCGAATCGAACCTTATAAACTAAGTAAAGAGGCGGAAAACAAAGTTGAAAAGGAAGGGTTTAGGGAAAGGGGCGACCTAAAAAATTTAGGAGGCGAACCAAATCAATGAAACGTGAAACTAGCAACGCAAAATAAACTTAGGGATGACAATAAGACCTTAACTAAGGGGTGCCAAAATTGAGCTTAAAACATAAGGGGCGCCAAATTGACCTTACACTACGGTGGGACGCAAATCGACCTTCAAACTTAAGGCGGCACTCTAACAATCGACCTTAAATTTAGGGGGCGCCAAATCAACTTAAATTAGAGGTAGCGCCAGAAATGAGCGCTTAACAGTGGGAGGCGCAAATTGCCCGAAACTGTAGAGCCATGGAGAGTGCCAAATACGACCTTAACATTTAGGGGACAAAAATCGACCTGAATTTTAGGGGGCCCAATCGAAACTTGAAACTAAAGGAGAGGGCAAAATAGATCTTTAAAACTATAGGAGCGTCAAATTTAGATCAAATGTAGGGGGCAAAAAGATACTGATAACTTAAGGGGCGCTGGAATTTGACCTGAGACTTAAGGGCGCGATTTAACAACTGAAGTTAAGGGGTGCGCAAATTCGATCTTAAAATTAAAGGAACTGTGCAGGGTATTTAAGACTGCAGAAATATGTAGGTTGATGCGATCACAATTGACTGAGACTTAGGAGGTGCCAAATTTAATCTTAACAACTTAGTGGCTCCAAATTATATCCTAATTTACCTGAAACTAAAGGGGCCGCTACAAAAAACACAACAAAACAAACAAACAAACAAGGGGTCTTTAAAATGGTTCTATCTAGAAGTAGCTTAAAATATAAATTCTAGTGCCTCCTGGGGGTGTAACACAAAGATTTACACATTGATTAAGAGTTACGATTAAATTTTTCTGCGGTTCCCTCATTTGGATAACCAGGTACAGTCATGGATTATGAGATTTTGAATAATGAATAAGAGAGGGTTAGGGCTATGGTTAAGATAAAAGATCCTCCAACTGTGGAGCATTTCACTGTCGCATGATGGAGGCTATTTGGAAGAAAAAAATCAATTTCGTATAACGTTTAAATCAATCGTAAGTCTTTGTGTTTTACAAACAGCCGTTGCCTAGGGTTTGTATTATACATAGCAAATTTGGCCACGCTTACGCCCACTACCGTTTATGATACATACTTTTATCCCATTGGATTATTACATTGTGTCGAGTAACAGGTAAATGAAGCCACTGTTTTCTTAATCATTCGACATGCAGTCAAAATTCTCATTCCCATATTTCGCACACAGCCTATGTTTTTCCTCGTTTACACAGAATTTTTACATATGGGATCGAACCGTCAAAAACATTTATATTTACTTGTATTTCACGTTACATTTTTTATAATATTATTTATTTCCTATCTTCTTTTTTTTTATAATTAATTTTTTTTTTGGCATTTCAATTTACTGTTCAAACATATTTAGCCTCGGGCGTCAAATTGAGCTATACACGTACGGGCGCCAAGATGAACCTGAAACTTATAGGGGGCATGAATTGAAGTTAAGGGGATGTCAAATCGATTTAAATTAGGGGCGCCAAATTGAGTATCTATAGGGCGCAAATGATCTGAAAAACTAAGGGGGCAACAACATAGGTTTTTTTAAATTTACTGTTCTCTATATACGATAGAAAAAACAAAAAAAAATCAAAATTCATGCAGATCCGGGTGCTGTATTAAATACGATAGCAAAATTTTCGATCGCAGCTTCGCGCTCGCATTGCAATTTTTCCCCCAAAACAATTATTAACATTGTGTTATAAGAGAACGCATGAAATGGTCCTGTTTTCTTACATTTGAATACATCAAAACTTCCGTTCTTATGGATTCTAACCATCAAAAACATATCAATTTATTTGAATTTCACGTTACATTCCATATTTTGCATTTCAAGACTTATGACCTAAATCTATAAGGGGCGCCAAGTTGAGAGCTGAAACTTGATAGGGGCTGCAAATTGCCGCGATACTTAGGGATGCCAACCAATTTATCTTAAACTTTCGAGGGCGCCCAACTTTATATTTGAAGCTTAGGGAGGTGTGCCGAATTTTTCCTGAAACTAAGAGGGAGGGAGGGCAACAACTGGTATTTGAAATATGGTCTCTAAAATGTTTAATTCCTACCATGGTTTGTATATACAGATAGCAAAATTTTGGCTCGCGCTACGTATATATCACACTAGAAAATTTTGGCTGCTAGCTGCTACAGTATATACATAGCAAAATTTGGCTCGCGCTCGACGCATCGCATCAATTTCTTTTCCCAATGAGGTATTACATTTGTGTTCCCTGAGGAACGCATAGCAATGCCAGTTTTCTCAATGCAGACATCAAAATTTCGCTCTCGCCTAGTTGTTTTTCCTCTGATCATATAATTATGCATTATAGGATACTATCATCAAGAATTAAAATTATATTGAATACACGTTACATTTATTTTGCATTTTGCAGGGGCATCAATCACACCTAAATCGTACATGTATGGCGCCAATCTCAAACTATACATTTAGGGGGGGGGCCAAATGATTAGTTGTAGGCGGCCAAAATGAAGCTTAAAACTATCGGGCGCACAAATTTATCTATAAACTTTTAGCAAGGGGCCGCGGAGAGCCGGGGGGGGGGCTCTTGGGGGCTGCAGCCCCAAACCTTTTTTTTAGCCAACGTGTCACAAATGCAAAATGACCATACATTTGTGATTTTAACCTGTTTCAAATGTACACCCCCCCCCCCACTATTGGGCTGAGCCCTCCACTTTCAATTATCGCATCCGCAGGCCACTGCTTTATTAGAGAGGAGAACAGAAAGGATAGATAAGTCAGCTAACAAATAAGAGTATTCCATCTCTCTTTCAATAATTATGTAAATTTGATGGGCAAACATACAGGTACTGTTAATATTAATGGAAGGGCCTAAATGAACCTAAAACTTCAAGGTCTCTATTAATAGAGCATAAATTTTCTGATTGCGCTTCGCTGCTCATTTCTTTCGCAAGATGTTGATAGCATGTTGTTCTGAGATGCTGTTCAAATGTCATTTTTCATCACCCTGCAATTAAATAGAGATATTACAAATTGTGTTAGCCGCTGGAATGTAGCCCAAAAAATGTCATGAATTTTCTAGAGAATCATGAATACGATAACAACCATTGAAATACAAGAATTATTCTGACAAAGCTTGGCGTTAGTTTCACAAAATAGAGCGAGACGTAGAAAATCGCAAGCGCCAGCAAATTTTCGATGTGCGCTGTGTTTATATGATTCTCTTCTCTTGTGATATAACATAGCAATTTTTTATTGTAGCAGGTATTTCCTTCGAAGCATCAACCAAAACAGTCAAATAATAACAATTCATGTCTTTGATTTTTGGAAACACTCGCTAAGACGAGCGCCAAGATGGTGATTTCGCGAATAAATATTTTTATAGATGCTGCCTCTATTTGTAACTCATGAGTACTCCAATATGTAGTATGTTTAGATTCGACATCTAAGGACCTCCCTATAATTTATAAAAGACCGTATGCTTGCCACAGATATATATTTACATCCTCGATATATGAAAGAGAGATGCAGATATTCTCATTGACCCTGTTCTTTTTAGCACTTGACTTGATATTTCTAATGGATGAAGAAGTCCTACACACATTCATGCTTCCGACTCTAACCATTATAGTGCAATAGAGCGCCTCAGTCGGGCTGATAAGAGATGTCATTTTTGCATAAGATCGGGGCTTCCAAAGACGTAGAAAGAGTGGGGGAGGGAAAGATCTGAGTGGGGCAAAATACACGGCGGTTCCGTATTAATAAGAATTTACACTTATGTAGATTATTACATCTATTGCGGATATATATTTTCATTTATCATTCCTTTTAGTAATCACTGTTCTATGAATAATCACGCATATAAAAGGCAGTATTTAAAAAATAATTATAAAATAAAAATATCTTACAATAAGTGGGGTGGTCTTGCTTACAAGAACCTCCCAAGCTTCCCCAACTCCACTACATTATAAGCCCGTAGGACCTATGTCGGTATCTGCGCGTGTAGCGGGGGGGGCGAAACCATAGCTAATTGTTGTATAATGATGATAAAACTATTATGCCGGGCGGCAGCCAAATTCACGTCGGAGCGCTACAAGTTGTAAGCCCAGGGCGTCATAGCTTGAATAGGTCGCCGCTCGGATACCAGCGACACAATTGAACCCATCCATCTCCTCGACGCACTCCGACACCCCCCACCTAAGAGCGATGTATGTTTGAATTCTTAATCCAGTGTTATTTGAATTGGGCGGCCAAATACATGTACGATCTAGAGTGATATATTATGGATTGCCCCTTGGCAATTTGTTTTCATACATTTGTTGTTGTTAAAAATTCTTTAACCTAGTATATTATTTTGTGGAAAGCGGGGTGGGGTGGTCAATATACACATATTAAAAAATGCGTTTTATCAGGGGGGGAGTTAAGGTCGGGGGTGGCCACCAACTGATGAAAAAGTGCTTATAGCGGTATACGTTTATCCAGATATATCAATGTTTGATATGATCCTCCATTGTCAGTAGTTAAGACATACAACCAGCAAAGGGGAGGTATGGTTTCGCGTAGGACTAATTTTGATTGGTAGTATGATATTTGTGAAAAAAAGGGACACTGAGACTTGATTTGGTTGTGCTAAACTAGTCGTGATTCTCATGATCTCAGACCACAGATCGCGAATAAATGTTTTTTAAAAAACCCTCCAAAATTAGACGCAAATATAAAAGTGTGTAATAATATTTGGCAGCCAATTATTCCGGCACTGGTATATGAGGTACTGGCGTTAAGCGCACCGGAAGTTGTATTGCTATTTGAAAGTATTTTTGTTATGGTGTCATAAGGATAAATTGGCAATCTGAACGTCATAATGTTAGGGAGCTAACTGTAGCATCAGATAGATGTTTAGTGAGTTTTTGTAACATATGTATAGAGAGTGGTTATTTAGAATATTGAAAACTAACTACAGAAATACTACGACTAAAAGCGCAACACGCTTCGGATAAGGATTAATTTCATGCTCTAGATGATAGTAGAGATCAGAATTATTCTGGGTTGATTCATGATCATCCACAACCCAGTACTATTATAATGACTGACCGTTAGGTTTTACCTGTAAAATTTAATAACAAGATAGAGTGATGATATTGTGGCATAATTAACCGCTTCAAAGTTTATTCAGAGATAAAATTTTTTAATACTCGAGCTTTATTTATATTATTTACCTATTCCATCCTATAGTTTATTATATTTAATATTTATATTTTAATTTTTATTTGCAGTTTATGACGACTGTAAGACGTCAGCCGCTGCCTCAAGAGAAGAATTTAATTTGTACATTATTTTTTAATTTGTGGCTCCTATTTCACCCACTTAAGTTTGGCCATTCACGGGAATCCATAACTTCGTTTGCTAGCAGCGAATTTGATACGATTCGCACGTCTCACACTCGCGGGCGCCCCTATCAAACCCCTAATTCATAAAACCGGAAGGCCTGTCGCGCGTTTTAGGAGCAAAAATGTTGGGAGAACAATTGCAGACCAGAAAAGTGCATGAAGGGTCCGGGGGGGTGGGCGTCGCTATAAAAATTATATTGACATTTGGAACAATTATGCCAATTCAGTTTGTTTGGAAAATTTCGCGTTAAGTTTTTTACACCGTTTTAGCTGGGAGAAAAGAAGGGGAGGACTATGAACGCTTCCAACCGGTATCTAGGGTCTTACGGGCACTCTCGTATGTGCGCCCCATTCCGAGGAGGAAAAGATGTAAATGCAAGGATTTTCTGTCTGCCGTCCTCCTCTGACCCCCTCCCTGCCGTCTAATTATGTAAGTAGGATTATTGTTACGTTTAGAGTGGAATCTACCATTTAGAGAGAGGTATGAGGATCGCTTGTCAAAAGACCAGATAGGGAACAAAGCAGTCGATAAACAGAATATCTTGAGTAAAAAATTGAATTTGCTATATAAATGGATAATAAAATATATGTAGCTGTGTGTGTAATGATATAGAAATTGTTTTGACTGGTGCATAAAATTGTCATATTTTAAAACAAATAACTCAAACAAATACTAAATAATATGGTGTTATTTGCTGTCATTTTATAGTACAACACACACGTGATATGAGAGGCATATTTAATTTCACAGATTGTTATTTAATATTCCTGGGTTTTGATGATCAGAAAATTTGTGCACAATCTTGACAATGTTGCTCTCACCATCCTGATCTAAATGTACTATACAAGTTTAGTGAGGTGTTCTCATTGATGGTGCTATATTTAGATACGAGTGTCAGTCTCGATTGAATAAATAACTAACTAACCAAAACTACATGAGCGCTCAACGAGCCTAATTCAACTTATATTTTAAACATTCGATATTGTTTGACTATCCCACTGTAATAGGCTATCCATTTTACTCGACGGTTGGTCTCGGCTTCTGACTAAGGTTTCATGTATGTAAGTGTTTCTATTGCGCTAGTCGGCTGTATATACTGGTCTTCGTACGTGTCTAGTCGATCAATTTGACTCACGCGACGCACGCTAACTATGAAAATTTTATGGCGAGCCAATTAATTATTTTAATTGAAACTCTTGTCTATTGAATGAACACAAAAATGAAGAGTATCTAACAGAGTACAAGGAAAGATCAGAATATAACCAATAACTATATAATATCTGTTAATAATAATTGTGTACAATATTGAGTATCAAATATGTAGGTAATAAGTTATAATTAGACGTGGAAATAGCATTTAAGAAATCAAATTATACGATAATTTTTATATTCACAACCGATCCAGTTTTCAGTTTTGAGCAATATGCAATATAGTCGTTTATTGTATCGTTCAATATACGTGAAATCGCACGAATATTAAGAGTCAAAGTTGAAAATCGGCGGATCGAGAAACTATAAATATTCCCTCATATACATAGGAGTATAAACGAACGGTAATAAAGCGAACGATTAAAAACAGTCTGTAAAGTGTCATACTAGTGTCTGAGTGCGGACTAGGGGGATTGGACTATTTAACGTTGGCCAACATTCTTGGTGACCCCTTAATTGACCTATTGAAATAGGTACCAATAGTGTCAATTTAGAAATTGGACCTCCGATTTACACCTGGAAAAATGGCATTAAATGATTAAGTGGACAAATGACCGGGTATTCGAATTTCCTATGAACTTTTTTAATGTACCTCCTATAATTTGGGTTCTAGGTTCAAATGTGGTCCACTAAAGATCCAATCGCCATCGAAATCTGCTTATAATATTACTTATTTGTTGATCTACAGAGTCGGAGGATCCAATGGAAAAACCTTATTGATTCTAGAGTTAGTCGTGCCACGACCAAAGTTACGAAGCTTATTCCACGCGCACCAGGAAACAGGTCAAGAGGTCAAAGTCTCTAGGGAAAGTTGATGCACTGTTATTTCGATCATGTTCCGTGGGGGTACCAAAGTACCTTTCTTTAAGTGCTATGACAGGGGCAATTAGTCTTTATTTGGGAGGGACCATAAAGTTACTTGATGATTTTGTATTTGTAACCTGTTAATTTCCATGCTCAATGTGTCTTCTAGGGTGCTCGATTTCATATGAATGGCCAGGTTTGAAATTTTGTTCGCTATTATGCTTTCATCATCTGACCTCTTACCTTTTTGAACATTTAAATATGAGGCCTGACAATATCAAAATATGCCACTGACGTTCTACATATAATTCTTATTCTCCAGGTTTAGTAGGTCAGTGTTATGTATATTTGTTCTAACTTGTAGAGGTTCATTTATTTTGGGTCATTAATGGTAATATAAAGTGTTTCAACGTTGAATCTCCTGGCTTTCCCATGGTACTCCAGAAGGGGGACCTCATTAAGTAGGATTTTCTGTTTGTTATAACACAACAATATTTGTTACGTTTATTAAGGCAAACAGATACTATCTGATCAAAGAGCAGAAACTCTATGCTTAACGGTAATTGGCTATCACACTTTCTATGATGTTGTTCTGTTACCTTTCGATTGTTATCTGGCCCATCATTAGAGTCTTGAATAATTTTTTTTGATATATCATTTGAGTTTTATCTCTTTTTGTTGGTATTATTTCTTGGGTCCTTATATTAAGGTTCAGATATTCATGTTTTCTATTCTCTTTCATTGACATATATGAACCTCTGAAGGTAAGGGGAAGGGCTGGCCCACCATTAAGCGTGAACCTATAAAATTCTGGAAATAGTGTAGATAACTAATGGTTTTTTTTGCTTCTTTTTTATGCGTTTATGGTTAGGTCATCCAGCGTCATCTTGAAAAAGCGGAGCATTTTTTCTTGGTTCATGGACTCAAGTAGAAATTACATTATGTATTTCATGGGGCACCATAAGCATATTTCAAGTAATACGGCCCAATAAGCCACTTAAGAAGTCCAAGAAAAGTCACTAAATTGGCCAAAATTGTCTTGGGTCATCGGACACACTTTTCTACCATATTGATCGTAATATGTGCTTCACGTAATAAGTCTTAACTCTTTGCATTGGCACACTTATAATGATATTATTTGATTTCCCGCTTGAAATGCCATCACCAAAATATGTTAGGTCTGTCAGGAGGTCCTTACTTGACCAAACTTAGACCTACGAAATAAGGTCCCGTATAAGTTAACATAACAGAAAAATTCGTTTTTGCCAAATTAATAAAGCGTTTCTAGTTGTAATAAATTTCATCATCTGAGATCTGATCTTCTTATGACGCAGTTTTCACAAGGGTCATAGAGTATATCCTAGAGACAGGTGCTGGCAACCCAATACCTTTATGATTAAGGTTTCTCAGTGAATAATCGTTACGTTTTAATCTTGATTTGTTTTATTAATATTGTCTATGGATAATGTGTGTCTCGATGCCCCTCATCATGGCTTGTACTCTAATTATAGTATTTTCAGATTCCCATGGCCCACATATTCAGATATAAAGACTAATCTATTTTTGGCGCATACTCTTGCTCTAAACGAATACTCTAAACTGGTCGGATTGTGACAAAACCTGATAAATTAGACTTAATTCCGCCAGTAGGTTTACTCGTTATCATTGACCGTACCAACTCGCACCTTCCGAGTTAAGTTCGTATTTGCGACATTTTGGAAAAATATGTCACTGCTTTATGTTTAACTGAGCCTGTACCTTTAGACCTTATTCCTCTCTCGGGTGCCACAAAAGAGTTCAATCTATAAATTGAGGCTCTACTTTTGGGTTCTCTGATTCAGTGTGATCAATTGTATTTGAGCAGGCCGATCGGTTCCGACCCGTTAAAAGCCATGACTACGTACTTGTGGAAGGGCGGAAACCCTATATTCCTTTTCCTACTGGATAGTCCACTACGTTTAGTGTATGTGTAGATTTAATTGAGTGGGACCTCTATTCTTAATAGTAATTTATTATAATATATCGTTGTTCGGTCGACAAAAGAGAAGGTGTATCAACGCTTCGATTACAATATAATAGTCGAATGACAATGTCATTGACTAAGGAAGTCTATACACGAGAACAGAAATTTTGCGCTGACGAACAAAGGTTAAGTCAAATATTGGTTGGAGATCACACCTATACTCAGTTGCCTGTCGGTGTATAAAAAAGACAGTCAACTGCAATGACTTTGTGTCCACAGACCTTTATACCCTACTTAATTTAGTGCCGATGGTACTAGAAAACGCAATCATACACAAATTGAAACTTTTGTGAGAGTAAATATAAGGTACATTTTTAACACCAATACATTCACTGGAAGCCTCAACTCTACTCTGATTACAGGAACAAAATACAGTTTAAATTCTAGTGAGCGGTGGTGTGACGTAAAGTATGATAATTGGTATAAATGGTCCCTGAATTTGGCGCCCCCATTAAGACTATGTTATTATTAAAAGGTCCAGCACTAAATTCTCTTACTATCTTTATACTAAATAGGTCGGCTCCACTTACCACTTAGTTGTAGTCTATAAATGACATCGATTCGAGACAGCGCCTATTACTAATCGTTTAATTAGAATTATGGCCCCCGTTCCAAGCTCTCCAAGGTCAATTGGCGACATACTCACCGATAACTAAAAGTTTTCGGGGTTACGAACTATGGATACACAACAGCGCGTAGGATTTAATCGTCGAGTATTGGCGCCACAATCACGCTCTAGAAATTTAAGTTCAGATTGGAGCCCCTATTTAAGATACGACATTTGGCGGACCTAAAGGTATTAATAGGTCCAATTTGGCAAACAACTTAAGATTTACCATAGTCAGTTGGTGAAGGGCATAAGGAAATATTGCATGTAAGCCGACATTGAACAAACCGGCATTGGTTAGATCTTTAACAAATTTGTAAAATTTAAGTTTTTCAGATATGTGAGTCTAGTGACAACGCATCATGATTATTTTGAAAATTGATGTATGTTCGAGACCTAATTCAATAACTTTATGCAGAAGATGCAATTATCGTTTAAATCATACTGGCATCAAGTATTAACTAATATGACAAAATTAATTTCAGATAATGTATATTAACGTAATGATAAATATTATTTTTAATATAATATCATATCATGCCAACTAAAACGGAAGCTGTGAGCAAATAGCTAAGTGGAGCATTTTAGTGTAAATACATTATACTCATAATAAAGGCTTAATTGAATTACATGTGTCACATAGATTTGAATGGATGTACATAGTATGTTCGAGACATAATTAAAATACTTAGTCAGAGGAATGGCATAATTCGTTAAGTCTAGTACACCATGTATCATTCTTGGACTACATAATAAAATCATTGCGCAATTCTCTAGGCAATACTATCCGCACAATCTAGGAAATGCATGGATGGTGAGGAGTGGAGACGCTCGGTACGAAGCAAATAAATGTTTGAATTTTAAGTTATCATTGTACCTGGTGTTGACTTTGATGATTATCATGGACTTCAATTACAAATTGACCCTAAACGGTATATGACCATTTAGCAGAGCAAAGGAGATCAAATAAGTATTTCCTAGCGAGACGCAAAGCGTGGACCAATTTAAAATAGACAACCATCTTCGTACTCATTTGCTGACGTCTTTGCTTTAGTATGATTCGCGGTTGCTTCTACGCGTTGGCACTCTCTCGATTTGGTTGGCTATGTTTTTGTTGCAAATTCCAAACGGGGAAGGCCATATTCTAACCACTGGTAGAACTATGGATTTGTACCAGGCACGAATACCGCTGAGTAGAAAGAACGAGAGGACAAGCTGGAGAGCAACCCGAGTGACCTATAGGCACGAGATAACAAGACGGTTCGAGAATGATCGCAGGTGAGACGATTGTTTCAGAATTACACCAAGATATTTAATTGAACGTCACTACTTCTAGATCTCAGAGTTCATAAGAATAATTAGGGGGACGCAGGGTTTCTCGCCGCATGAATAATGCTCATAACTTTGGGATTTAGATTGTATTCCCAAGACCCCATTTTTGGTTCGTGACGCAGCCATTGACGAAGGAATCAAGATCACATTGCAGGGAAAGCTTGATCAAGGCAGAGGTAATAGGCCGAAAAATAACGGTGTCATCCGGGAAAAAGGGCACATGTGGAAATTAAATATCGCATGGTAAGATCATTGATAAAAAAATTAAAAAGACAAGGACCTAGAATATACTTCCTTGGGAATCTGCCGGAAGTAGGGAGGATCACATGCAGAAGATAATTTGACCTTAAACTGAACCCTCTGTCTACGATTGGAAATGAATGACCGACATCCAGTGCCCATAATTATCCGATACATTGTAAAGTGAGGACAGTTTCTGCAGGAGGACGTCATGGGGCATAATATTTTTTTGCAATGTTGAAGAGGTCAGATTTGGGTTTCCTGACATCCGAAACCCAGCCATAATACTAAAGTGGTCTATGTTTAGTAAAGAGAGTGACTGAATTGGGCAAAACTACGGCCAATTATTATTTTTTTAATCTATTTATTTATTTATTTATTATTATTATTTATTATTTTTTTTTTTTTTTTTTGCACGTCGATCGTGCTAAAAATAATGTCCTTTTTTTTTTTTGTCTAATGCAATTTTGTGTACATAGAAACTTACTCCGTTTGATAAAGGGAATTGTAATCGGCCAACCCTAATTACAGCCGGATAAAACCGAGGCGCGGAGAGCGTTGCGGCGCGTTTTTAGAGAGGGACTGAGCCGAAAGTGCTGAGGGCCGGGGGGGGGCTATAAATAGCCTACAATTACCAATCAGTTGTAATTTCCCGTTTTTTACACGTTTGCTGGGGAAAAAAAGGGGGAGACTGAACCCCAACCGGTATCTAGGGTCACTCGGGCGCCCGGAGGAAAATGTTGAAATTTCGCCCCCCCCCCCCCCCCCCCCTCCTGGTCTAAATTTCAGTAGGTTATGTTACGTTTGGGAACCCATGAGCAGAGCTGGCACCTTTCAACAGAACAGAATAGAAACAAAACAATCTCAGTAAACGAAATTTGATGTAGAATTTAAAAAAAGGACAATAAAAATATTGTTGTGTAACATGATGTTTGACGTCGCTAAAATGCAAAAACAAACAAACAAAGACAAAATGGTGTATTTTGCGCAATTATCACACACTTATGGGTATTCACAAGTTGTTTTTATTTGGGTTTTTGATGGTCAAGAAATTGGCAAATCTGACAATTTTATCCTGATCTAATGTATATAGTATGACTGTGTTTAGTGGTTTTAATACGAGGTGGTATTGATTGAAACTAACTACCAAACTACACTAAAAGTCAACTTATATATAGTAGTGTGGGCACCTATGTCGTTTCGTTTGCAAGTCATGTTAATGTTTGGCAGCATCTATATATGTTCTACTTGATCACACGAATCAGAAAATTTATGTCGCCAATTTTTTAATTGACCTTTTGTGACCCAAAATGAAGGTCAAAGGTCAGGCTTCATTAACATAAACATAATTCTGTTTAAATTGTGTCAAATTTGGTATCAAATTGTAGGTAATGTTATAATTAGCATTTAAGTCAATTATCATTTTTTCACCCGACCAGTCAGTTTTGAGCAATATGCAAATTAGTTTATTTATGCATAATTGAATGCAGAATAGAGTCAAGTTGAACGGCGATCAGACACAACATATCCATATACAATATTAATAAACACTAATCAAGATTAAAACGTGAATCATACTAGTCTAATATTGTTGCCACATTCTGGTGACCCTTATGACCTTGAAAATAGGTCAAAGGTCAATTTATATCATGATTAACAACCTGGAAATGGCATTAATTTGGCAAAAACCGAATTTCCTATGAACTTTGACCTTATTTCTAGGTCAAATGTGTCAACTAAAAATATGTCGAACTCTATTTTTTGGTTGATGGCATCATGGAAAACATATTCAAGTTAGTTGCCAACAAAGTTAAGCTTATACGACCAACAGGTCAAAGGTCAAAGTTCTAGAAAGACGTTTTGGCCAAAGTTTTTTGTCTTGACCTTAGTCTTATTGGGCCATATTACTTGAAATATGTTATTGAACACTGTTAATGTGTTCTACTTGATTCAATGAACCAGGAAATGTTCGTTTTCATTGACCTTTGACCTTTAAATGAGGTGAAAAATCCAAACAATACACAGTTTCTACTATTTCCAGGTTTTTTAGCGTCATGTTATTTGAACTTTGACCTTAACTTGAGGTCATATGTGTCAATGAAAAATAATAGCAACGTTGATATTCTGGTTTATGGTATCAAGGGATCATGTAGATCTGTTGTTATCAAAATTATTAAGTTATTAAGGCTAAACAGGACTATGATCAAGACAGAAACTCTAGCCCTTACGTATTCCTTAAACTTTCTATGTGTGTCTTGACCTTTGTTTTATTGGCCATATTAGAGCTTAATAATTTTGATAATCATAGTTATTCTTGTTTAACTTGTTCCCATAAATCAGAATATCAATGTTGCTATTCTCTTTCATTGACATATATGACCTCAAGTTAAGGTCAAAGCTCAAATAACGTGACCCTAAAAATCTGGAAATAGTAGAAACTATGTATTTTTTGCTCTTTTTACTTTATTTTAAGGTCATAGGTCAATGAAAACGGACATTTCTTGGTTCATGGAATCAAGTAGAACACATTAACATTGTTCAATAACATATTTCAAGTAATACGGCCCAATAAGACTAAGGTCAAGACAAAAAACTTTGGCCAAAACGTCTTTCATGAACTTTTACCTTTGACCTGTTGCTCGTATAAGCTTAACTTTGTTGGCAACTTACATGAATATGATTTCCTTGATGCCATCAACCAAAAAATAGAGGTCGTCATATTCTTACTTGACAAATTAGACCTAGAAATAAGGTCGAAGTTCATAGAAAATTCGGTTTTTGCCAAATTAATGCCATTTCCAGGTTGTTAATCATCATATAAATTGACCTTTGACCTATTTTCAAGGTCATAAGGGTTACCAGAATGTGGCAACAATATTAGACTAGTATGATTCACGTTTTAATCTTGATTAGTTTTTATTAATATTGTCTATGGATATGTTCTGTCTGATCGCCTTTCAACTTGACTCTATTATGTATTCAATTATGCATAAATAAACTAATTTGCATATTGCTCAAAACTGACTGGTCGGGTGAAAAAATGATAATTGACTTAATTGCTAGTTATAACATTACCTACAATTTGATACCAAATTTGACACAATTTGAACAAAATTATGTTTATGTTAATGAAGCCTGACCTTTGACCTTCATTTTGGGTCACAAAAGGTCAATTAAAAAATTGGCGACATATATTTTCTGATTCGTGTGATCAAGTATTTATAGATGTTGCCAAACATTAACACGACTTGCAAACGAAACCTATATTTTCCCCACTGGATGCCACACTATAGGTAGGATTAATCATGTTATTATTATTATTATTATTATTTTATTCGGCAAAAGGTTACAAATCATACAATATATATCAAGTACAATGCATTGACAAGAATTATAA
>CALNVZ010002100.1:64778858-64803684 GCA_940671915.1 Paracentrotus lividus | reverse complement strand
AAAAAGGACAATAAAAATATTGTTGTGTAACATGATGTTTGACGTCGCTAAAATGCAAAAACAAACAAACAAAAACAAAATGGTGTATTTTGTGCAATTATCACACACTTATATAGGTATTCACAAGTTGTTTTTATTTGGGTTTTTGATGGTCAAGAAATTGGCAAATCTGACAATTTTATCCTGATCTAATGTAGTATGACTGTTTTTAGTGGTTTTAATACGAGGTGGTATTGATTGAAACTAACTACCAAACTACACTAAAAGTCAACTTATATATAGGTAGGATTAATCATGTTGAAGAGGTCAGATTTGGGTTTCCTGACATCCGAAACCCAGACACAATAAAAGTGGTTTATGTCTATAAAGAGAGTGATAATTGGGCAAAATACGCCATTATTATTATTTTTTTTTTTAAATACATTTTATATTTTATTCATACCGGTACCGGTATACCGGTACGCCCTCTGCGAGAAAATCCCGCAACCAATACATGGCGGCGAAAAAATCAGTCAACGGTCAAATTTAATCGAAAAGAGGAGCTGAAATCTCTGGAAATCGTAGGTATTGCATGACTTGGTACAATTCAATTAAGAGCGTTACAATTTTTTGCGTTGATTTGAAATATTTATCCTGTGAAAGTAACGAAAAATGATAAAAAATACTGTTTTGTATTTAACGCCGACTCGTATTTATTTTAGACAGAATAAATCAGCCCAGTCCTATCCGTTCTAAATGATGTTGGGTGTTTGATAGTGATCCTGACCAAAGATTAGACGTCGCACGGAAAAAAGTCTACCATTCCGCTTTTACAGAAATAGAGAACAATGCATTTTGATTATTGGGCGCTCTGATTAGCTACTGGTAGCTATCGCGAGGAGCTCCGCCTCCCGGTTGCGATGACTGAAGTGCGTTGACTGTAAGTAACTGAACTGAACAACGCGATTCAGCTGTTCCCGATAAAGACTGCTTTGTCGTGTGCGCTGTCAATCATAACCAAATTGGACCCATTTCGCAAGAAAAACTGCAAGACGCGACTTCAAAAACGGTTGGGCGTAGACCCTCTCTTCCAATATTTTTTAGAATAAAGAAGAGAAATATAAAAAAGGAACTTCAACGAATCCACTGTCGGACGTACGCCCAATCATGCCAATATTTCAAAACGCATAAAGAAATGAGGACTTGCCAAAAAAATAAATGACAAATCTAAATTTTATCGTGACTATTGTTCATTGGAAGGCACAATGGTAGTGTATTTCATATGCTAATTCGTGATCATTCGAGCGTCATGCATAAATTACTAAATTATGGAGGAACTTTTCTCCGTGCGTCGTCGTCGGTTCAAAAACAAAGATTGTGTCAATTAACTGGAACCGTCCTGGTTTACAGAACACTACACTAGAAATAGCCTCCCAATTGATGCCATCTTCCCAGCAGTGTTATTGTATAGCATTAAGCACTTAAGGCCACCGCACACCTTACGACTGGTCTACGATCCGATTTTGGAACAAATCGCATTTTGCTTATTTTCCGAAAGTATGAATGAATAGAATCTTATCATTAGAGGTTCATATTAACTGTAAGAATACTGATATCGAATTCCGGAAAATTACAAGCCTTTATTTAGGAGTAGGTAAAGGGCAAATTGGTTTGAAATAGTAGCCAATCGTGCGATTACTATGACGTCATTACAATTAGATATTGAATTCGCTTTTATTTTAATAAGGAGGTTACATAGTCACTGATTTGAACATATAGATCTAAGTTTTTCTGCGATGATTTAGAACTCTGCACAGTATAATGCTCTATTTCTAAATATCCACACCAATGTTGTGACGCTTTATTACACAATCAGGTCGCAGACCAATCGTTAGGTGTGCGGTGGCCTTTACACTTATGCATGGTCAATTCATAATTGACCTTGCACTGGGAAGTACCTTATTGCAGCAGTTTTCTTCCAATGGAAAGTCAATGCAGAAAAGTGTCTTGAGCACCTACAGCCAAGTCAAGGTGGCATATCCAAAAAGGGTCTAAAAATTCTACTAAACAAAATTTTAAAAATCTAATGGAAGAATTATATTGCAATGAGACTATAGATTATCTTAATTTATTTTGAAGTAGGTTTAAAGCTGGTTTCGCTAATCATTATTGAGAAGTTTCCTCATCAACCAAGAGGGCGACAGACAGCCATTTTACAGTACTGACTAATGTTGGTTTGCAGCTGTATGTGAGCATTAACACACGCCCGAGTGTGCGTTAGCGGTGAATGCAGTGCACCGCGAGCTAGCTTTGGATAGGGGTCGTGCTGCAACGAGCCGCAGGCGAGTGCAGCAGCGCCCCATCCAAAGCATCGAGCGATCACTGCATTTACGTTAATCGCACAATACAGGGAAGTGTGTTAATGCTTTTATAAAATTGCGACATTTTGCTAGCTCTAGTAGATCTTGAGTTACTTGCCCAAAAAATTCCAAGGGATTATCCCTTGGAATTTTTGGTAAGTAACTCAAGATCTACATCACGATCGTCATCTAAGAAAGTAAACAAGACACGGAAAAGACCCGGATGTATGTGTTATCACTTTTTTTGCGCCGCAAAATGCACACTCGTGCTTTGCATCGAAAATTCAGCATGCACACGTGACGCGTTTTGACCAACCACGATGCGTAAAATCACAGAGCTATTTTATAATTAATTTTGAAGTTATGATGTTTTCTGTTTTTTTGTTTGTTTTTTGTTTTTTTTCATGAGACATGAATAGGTACTCCCAGCTAAAAAGCAAAAATGCTCTGACGGTCACAAATCATACATTAAAAAAAAGTTCAATGTTTCATTTAGCATGTAGGCCTACATGACTTAAAACTCACTTTAAAATCTCAGAAAGCGCAAAAAAAAAACAGCTAAAACAGCTCACTTACCGTGTTGAAAATTTCAATGAGAAAGCTGTCTCTGCATGAGCTATCGATAGTCCAAACGATCATCATGTGTGCGTCATGCGTGCATGCACCATGGTGAGCCCTTACGATAGGGCTTCTGTACAGCAGGCACGGGACATGCCGACACGCACGGAAAACGAGAAAAATTAAAGGAAAAATCAAAGGAGGATCGTTTGACTGTTACTTTGACAAGCCATTTCTATGCCTCTAAATTCTAATTGTTTGTTTATTGGGGGACGATATATCAAGGACGTATGGATAGACAAATAACTAAACAGCCATAAAATGCCAAAGACTCTGATTTAAAGACCTTTCTTGCCACTCAAAATTTAGGGGAAAAAACAAGGTAAGTTTCGATGACAATGCCTCAAAATGAGTATGGTAGGGGTTCATAAAGCTACGCGGTTCATAAAGCTACGTACTGCAAAATACGCGCTTAAGTGAATGGGGCCAAAATATGCACTCGCATAATACAGGCACCGTCATAGCAAAATAGTGTTTCATTTCAAAGTTCAAAATTCCACCTTTTACGGCTAAGCATAGAAGCAAGGTGCTAAAAAGGTAAAAATTATCGAATTGTGGCAACTATTTCAATATATAATGAAAATTTGGAAGAAAACACATACATGTAGTTAAAAGTGTTCAATCAAACTTCAAAGCGAGTGCGTAGACTTATGAACCGTTCTTTTCTGACGGGAACGGAGGAGAGGGTTTCGATCTCGCCGCGATTTTTGTAATTGCTGTTAGTTTTATTCCATGTTTTTTGCACCAAGTTTATCCTCTCAAAATGTAGCAAAAGATGGTATAAAAATAGTTATATGAAATATTAAATTCTATGACTTCTAAATCGTCAAAAACTAAGTGCGTAGCTTTATGAACCCCCTTCATACTAGCACTTCGTTACATTTTCAGGGGAAAATTTCTGGGTTTAGGAGGTTGATAATGACTTTTTCCTTTCGTTACACTCGTAGACATGACTTATAGATAATCAATAATTCTGGGGCAATTACAAAATCCACAAAAACTCAAGAAAACCAAGGCGCTGCATTCCCTTTTCCAAGGCGATATCGGAAGTGTCTTTTGTTCTCGAGATACCGATTTTTGTGTACCTATTTGCATGTGTGCGCGAGAGCGCCATCTTGCGTTTGTGGGGGTACCTAACATGAATATTAGAGAATTTAGTGAAATCGGATTTATTGAAAACCCATTCTCTGATAAATGTAAGCATAGAGAAATATGAGAGGGCTTAGATTCAGGGTCAATATCTACTGCAAAAAGCATGAAAACTAAAAGTAGAAAAACCAATGGACCAAGACAAGTTGCCAAAAAAAAACAAAAAAAAAACAAAAAACCCTGCACGTGCCAGTGCCATAGTGCTGATGGCGATAGTCCCACTTCACTATGAGTATGATGGAGGTACCTTAGTCCACGCACTTTGTTTTCAACTGCTGAAAAGTCAAATAATTCAATGTTTTTATCAAAAATTATTTTCTCTATCAAATGTTAAATGTTCCAAGGAACATTTAGGGAGACTCGGGTTAGTTGAGCCACTTTTTACTCAAGGTCACCTGGTGCCCAAGGGTGAAGTTTTTTTAGGCTGTTGAGGATTGGGATTGAAAGAGTAGTATGTTAGGCAAATTATAAAAGGCATGAATCCCGAAAATAGCACTTTCGGTTTTGGAGCCCCGGGCAATTAAAAAAAAAGTGTCAAGTGGCTCAACTAACACCAACACGCAGGTAAGTTGAGCCAAGGCGTTGGGTTGGTTGAGCCATGCGGCATTAAATCAATTTTGGGGTGCTAACTCCCCCATCCCAAAAGACACACATAAACACACACCCACACCCTCACATACACCAACTCACACGCATGCACGCAAACATTACGGTTACTTTTTGGTGCATTTAATTTTTTTTCCCTATATTCGCAGGTACGTCCTTCATAAATAGTCTTGTGGCATGACAGATCCTTTTTCCTGTTTAATAATGATAACAAAATAGTTAATTTATGTAACATGCCATACAAAACCCCAAAATATTATTTTCAAAAATTTTAACCCATGTAGGCATAGGCTCAACTTACCCCATCAACAATGGCTCAACTAACCCCACACCTTATTTTTTTGTACTAATTGGGGTGGAAAGTGAAATTCTTACTAGACACAAATCTAATGATATGGTTAAATTTATATACAATTATACTCCTTTCAACTGTAGTATGATAGTCCGTTAAATCTTTAGGGTGTCAAAAATATGAGCACACGTCACTTTTCACGGTCCAAGTCACTTTGACCAGCAAAAATCAAATTTTGTTGATTTTAACAAGCTTGTAGTCTGCACCCATGTATCAAATTTGGCATGTATGGTCCATCTATCATTATGTAACAAGAGATGGAAGAATTATACATTTAAAAATGGTCTTGACCTATTTAGAGGGGGTGGCTCAACTAACCCACTGGCTCAACTAACCCGAGTCTCCCCTACAGAGAAAACTACGATGGAAATATTCGGCGAATGCGCAAGCCGAGTCGAATCCGCGACTGTGCCAATTTTGCTTTGGCAAAACTGAACGGTACATTAGTCCACGCACATACAGTAAATGAATGTAAATTTTCATTTACCATCTCAATTACGTGTATTTTTGATGATTTCAAGAAATCTGAAAAACACAAGAAACCAATGATTTTTCTTCAAAGTTTTTGTGATATCTCTGATAGGCTTGTTGTTTCCTCGACTGTTCAAGAAATTGAGTGCACATACCGCGTCGCATCGCGCGTATTAGAGGGTGCGTGGACTAATGTACTGCATGGACTAAAGTACCTCTACCATACAAGGTCAATACTAACATATTGACATCATCCTATGAGTTACATACAGCTGCAAACCAACATATGGCTGTACTGAAAAATGGCTGTCTGTCGCCCTCTTGGTTGCTGAGAAAACGTTTCAATAATTAGTGAAATCAGCTTTAAACCTAATACCTCAAAATAAATTAAGATAATCTAGTCTATAGTATCATTGCAGTATAATTCTTCAATTAGACAATTAGATATTTTTTATTTTGTTTAGTACAAATTTTAGACCCTTTTTAGAAATGCCACCTTGACTGGGCTAAGCTTCTCAAGACACCATTTTTACTTTTTCTGCATTGACTTTCCATTGGATGAAAACTGCTGCAGTAAGGTACTTCCCAGTGCAAGGTCAATTATGAATTGACCATGCATAAGTGTAAGTGCCTATGAGTAAGTGGCTAGCAGCAAAACCATGTCAGAACTGTCTGGTGAGATTTTAGTATGAAGACTTTCAGAAAGTGAACTTAATTTTCCATCACCAAAATATATTGTTTTATTGCCATATTTAAGTGTGTGTTTGGATGTTCCTTTTTGCTACATGTAATCTTGTTCTTTTTTAATTTCATTTTTTGTCTCTTCTAGGGCGAAATATAATTATATCTGTAATTAATTTCATGACAAGTTCACAAATAACCCACAATTTTCGCATCCAAAAAAATTGGGGGTGTTTTCTCTCTTTTTTTATGCCTCCGCCACCGAAGGTGGTGCCGGAGGCATCATGTTTTTGGGTTGTCCGTCCGTCCGTCTGTATGTCCCGCTTGCTCGTTATCGCGATATCTCAAGAACCACGAGAGATAGCGACTTCAAACTTGGGGATAGTATGTAGGAAGATGATCTGATTAGATTTTGGAGTATGTAGGTCAAAGGTGAAGGTCAAGGAGGTCAAATAGTGAAATTCTATGTATTGAGTTTGTTATCGCGATATCTTAAGAACCATTTGAGATATGAGCTGCAAACTTAGGTGTAGTATGTACCGACATAGGAAGATGAGCTGATTAGATTATGGATTATATAGGTCAAAGGTCAAGAGTCACAGAGGTCAAGATGTGAAAATCCATGTATTAAGTTTGTCATCGCGATAACTCGGGAACCAATTTAGATATAAACTTCAAATTCAAGGGTAGTATCTATCACCAGAGGAATATGGTCTGATTAGGTTTGGGGTCGCAAGGTCAAAGGTCAAGGTAAAAAATGTCATTCTATAAAGCAAAATGAATAGATGAATGTGCGATATTTTTCTGATCTGGCAATGGTGGAGGCATATATTTCGACCGTGCGCGGTCGAGGATTCATCTTGTTTTTTCATGATAGTCCAATCAAATTTTATAATATTGGACACTCATTCTATGTTAAATTCTACATAGAAATAGAGGAGGGCTTGAATTTAGGGTCAATATCTATTGCGAAAAGTAGAAAAATGTTTTGTTTATATGTTGAAGTCAAAAGGGGCCTGAGCTTTCGATCCTAGCAGAATCTTCGTCAGAGACAAAATGACACAGAAAAGTAGGGAACAAACATGGATATAGAGAAAGACAGAGAAAAGCTACACCTAAAGTGGCAAGCCAAGAGGGAGAGAACAAAAAGGGGGATGTAAAAGGTGTGAAGAAGCCAGCCAATCAAAAAGCAAGAAGAGGTGTGATCAAACAACAAACTGGAACAAAAGGGAGATGATTAGCTGGGAGAAGGAGGAGAGAGTAAACAAAGAAGGGATTAGAGTGGAGGCTAAGGGGCTGAAAAGAATGAAAGAAAAGAGAAAAAGCCAAGGAAAAAAAAAACACCTAGTGGACCTGTGTGTTATAGACCTACAAGAAGAAGTAAAGGGGGGGGGGATAAATAATTAAGTGAAACAGGTAAAAGAACAAGGGGAAGACATGAAAACAAAACAAAAAACAAAAAACAAAAGAGAAGTGTGAGCCAAACCTGTAAGGGAGAAAAGAGAAAGAAAAATGGATAAGAGAAACAGAATGTATTAGTCAAATAAAATAGACACCTGCAAATAAAGTTAACTAAGCTAAAAAGGAAAGGGGGAAAAACAGATATCAAGAAAGAAATGTGAGAAAAAAGAAGTTAGTCATTACCCTCCTGAATGTTGAGACCGTGAGGTTGAATGGTGCGAAGACGTCTCATCCAGAACTTCTCTCTGCTGATACGGACAGAATCAGGACGGGTACCTAAAAATTCAATGCCCTGTAGAGACATGTCAGAGATGGAGTGGTTAGGAAGGTTGAAATGGTTCCCAACTGGGGTGTTGTTAAAATGCAAAGTATAACACCATCCATTCTTGTGTAAACAAGTATAGTTCGTAATGTCACACATTTCATTTATAATCGTGTGTTGTGTACTGATGCATTGACATTACGAATAGTATTATTCACTGATTCGTAATGTTCAACATGTTGCAACTGCTGCGGGCATAAAATACAAAGGAATGCATATTATGAACCGACGAATGTTTTTTTTTGTCAGTTCATAATGTCAGATATTTAGCCCATTTGATGCGTAGAAAAATGATTTCATTCGCTGGTTCGTAAAACCCCTTTTCTCAAATTTGGTGACTTTCAGACATGGTCAGTTTACAAAATTTTAATATTTAACTTCATTAACAATCTGTAATATGACCTAAAATTGTGCATAGGTTGTAGGTGGTTACTGTGTGCAAGTGTTATTTTGTTGGCTATATTATACAAGTTAAATGTAGTACTAATAGCAAGAGATACATTTTATAACAAATACATTGGTGCATGAATTTTTTAGATGATTTGTAAGAGGACCAGTGCCTGTTAAACTATGTTTAGATGCATTTTTCAAAGTTCATTTAAAAATAAAGAGTATTACACGTATCTTTTCTTTTTTTCTTCTCTTTTTTCCCCCCACACTGAACCTTTTTTAGGTCAAACTCAAATATATGTAAGGCAAAGGTCTGTTCAAGTCATCTTCTCTTCTATATTTTATTGTTATTAACACTTCATAATAGCAATTTTTGCTCACTCTAGGCTATTTCTACTACAACAGGTTTAACTTAGGTAAGGTTGACTGTACTAATTTGTGAATGAATTCAAATCTAAATTCATTTTTATAATACTATTTCCTTTCTTTCTTGTTTTCTCTAAGTTACTGATCTGTATCAGCGATGAGTCTAGATACTCCATCCAGAAGATCTCAGCGATCTAATCGGAAACTCCCTGCCCGTTACCTTGATGGATCTGTAGAAATTACACCAACCACCCCACAGAAGAAAAGCACATCTCTGCTGAGTGGAAAGTCACAAGGTAAAGAATATGGGTCAGCATGCCAATCAATTCAAACTCTTTCCTCGATTGAAATTCATGACAAACCTTGTCCCAAAAGTGAAGGAGTATCAAAAAGAGTCCGTAAAGTGAAAAGTAAAACTGATGCTGCTCACAGATTTAATGAAAGCATTGAGGCAAATCTATCAGTAGAAGATGGCGCTTCCAAGGTACGAACTAAACGAAATAGACCTAGAAAATTGGAAACGGATGTTTCGCAGGAAGAAGGGTCATCAACGAATTTGGACAGTCAAGCATCAAAAGATTCCCTCCAGTGTGAAACTTGTGGACGAACTTTTTCCAGACTAAGTAGTTTGCAAAGGCATACGCAAGCAGCTGTCTGTAGCAAAAGGTTGGCAATTGAAGAGGACATGGAAGAAGAGATTGTCCAAGATGAACAATCCATTGAAGGTGAACCTCCCAGGAAAAGAAGGCTAGTTTGCAAAATTTGTCGTAAGACGTTCGTAGACAAGTACACGTTTCAGGTCCATCGTCGCACGCATACAGGGGAGAGACCCTACCACTGCACTCTCTGTGACAAGACATTTACACAGCGAAGCACTCTACAATTCCATGTCGATACACATTCTGGGCAAAAGCATGAGTGTTCCATCTGTGGCTACAAGTTTACCCAAGCAAGAAGTCTCAAGAGGCACATGGTGTTTCACACAGGAGAGAAAGAAATGAAGCGAAAGTTAGTCAACTGGAATTTTGAGAAAGTTAAGGTTCAGGTAGAGAATCCAGAGAGTAAAGATGGTGAACCTCATGACACAGAAAGGGTATTTACGGAGATGTACGAATGTGAGTACTGTAAGAAGTATTTTAAGAGGGTTGCGGAACTAAGAGTGCATCTTAGAGTCCATACAAATGAGAGACCTTACCACTGTACGACTTGTGGGAAGTCTTTTAAGCAGCTATGTCACTTAAATGGCCATCAGAGCACTCATAATGAATCAGGGATCTACATGTGTGAGGATTGTGGATGCCAGTTCACCCAGGCTAAGAGCCTTCAAAGACATCGGGCTCTTCAGACGTATGATGAAGGCTCAGGTAAGGTGCAGTGCAAGAGAAGAGGGAGACCTCGAAAGGTTGCCAACATCAATGAGGAATATGGTGAAGAGGATGATGTCAAGATAGGAGTTGAGGATGATATAACTGAGGAAACAAGTGCATGCCAAGCTTTAGAGAATATACCTGAATGTGATGAAGCAGTCATTCCCTCTGAGGAAGGAACCAACAACCCTGAGAGTGCACCGATCGACAATGCAAACAATCAACATATATGTGAACTTTGTGGAAAAGGTTTCACAGGCAAGAACAATTTCATGCAACACAAGCGCACACATAGTACCAAAAAAGCTTTCAGTTGTGATATCTGCCATAAGAGTTTCAGATTGTTGAACTATCTCAAAGAGCACTTGAAAACTCATTCACAAGACAAGCCCTATTCCTGTGAAAACTGTAACAAGAGATTCAAAACACAAAGATGCCTGCAGAATCATGAAGGGAGAAACTCTTGTACTGGTGTTCGTCCATTTACATGTGACACCTGTGGGAAATCCTTTATGTATTCAAGGTATCTGAAGAGCCATAGGTGTCACAATACACCTGTTAAGATGTATTCATGTGGTGATTGTGGAAAGATATACGAGAGACGAGATCGCCTTATTGAACACATGCGTGTACATACAGGAGAGAGACCTTTTGTCTGTAGCGTGTGTAACAAAACATTTGCCAAGATCGCTAATTTCAGATTGCATCAGCGTGTCCACACAGGTGAGAAAAAATATGAATGTACGTATTGTGGGAAGCGCTTTGCTCACAACAGTACCCTTCGATACCATGAGAGCACTCACAAAGTAAACAAAGCATTTCCTTGTGATCAATGTGAAAAACAGTTCCCCAGGTCTAAAGCTCTTCAAGCCCACAAGGAACTTGCTCACATTGATGGAGCAACTGGGAAGACGTCCTATTTGTGTGCCAACTGTGGTAAGGTTTACCACCACCTCAAGAGGCTTTTGAAACACCACTGTGAGGCAACCAATGGGAAACGTTTCATATGTGGAGTGTGTTACAAGCATTTTGATAGGGAGAAGCAATTGGAGATTCATATGCGGGTACACACCGGGGAGAAACCCTATGAATGCCAGATATGTGGAAAGAAATTCTCACAAACAGGAGGCCTCAAGGATCATATGCTTTGCCATACTCGTGAAAAGAAGTTCCAGTGTGATCAGTGCGATGTTAGATTCCTAAGAATGAAAAGTTTACGTAAGCATAAACTCATTATCCATACGGGGGTGGAGCCACAGATCTGTAAACACTGCGGAGCAACGTTCAAGTACTTCAAAGCCTTGAAAAAGCATGAAGCCACCCATGTGACTGAACAGAAGAACTTTACAGACATCCTAGAAGACATTGAGCAAGCCATTAACAATGCGTCCAATGAGGTTGAGCATCCTGACCAAACTGCTGTTATACAGGTAGTTGATGGAGTTGATGATATGGACCAAGTGGCTGAAGTAGTCGTACAGGATGATGAAACTTGTCAAGAGATCATCATCACAGATCATCCTGGGCAAGTACTTCATTTGATACAAGACCCAGAGCAGCTTGAGATTGATCAGAGTATACATGAGCTTCAGATTCAGGCACAGCTAGAGGAAGAAGAGAGAGCTCAGGAAGTATTAATGGCTGTTGTTGCATCGGTAGATCATCATGAAGAAGTTGTTTCTGCTCCATAGCAGGTCTAACTTGTTGTTTCTGATGTAATCAGATGAAATTGATTTGCAAAGATGTATCGGATAAATGTAGGGCATGTAAGAAAAATCGGTATCCCAACTTCAGCAAATCAGTGCAGGCAACATACCTGTTGTTCTGCAGTAAAAATAAATGTACTAAAAGTAATTGATTTCATCATCTGAACATTCAGGAATTGCTTGAATTGTCAATGATTTGCTTGGAAATTAGGCTTATTCTTTTATGCAATTTGCCTATTGAGAACTCAAAATAAGTGAAGCAACTACACATACACACTACAGTGTATGTATTCCCAATAAAAATCTCGAAGCATACTCTTTGCTCTGTGACATAATTTGTTAACAGGAAACAAGTATTATGTCTGCACTGATTCACTATACATGTAGTTCCTTTACCTTTTGTTGATAACTCACTGAAAACAATTATAAACTAACTATGGTCATGTACATCAGCTTTTATTTTTATCAAATAATTAGTCTAATCCTATTTTAATGAGGTGCTCATGATTTAACCAAGGATTTTTTTTAGGGTGTTCTGAGCACATAGCATTCACACATTCATTGTTTTAGAAAAGGAAAATCACCTCATTATAACAGGAGTGGACTGTATTGTTTATCTTGAAATAAATCATATTTTCCTTTAAATATTGAAGCAGTTTAATAGAATGTTGGAAGTTTGTGATACATGATGTTAATTTGAATTCAATGAATTTGAATTCATAATTTTGAATGAAAATAATAGTAACACAGCATAGAAAAGGGTTTCAAATTCATTGGTGAATATAATTTTGAATCCAAAGGATTAATACATACATTGTAGTATGTGCAAATTCAATATTACTCCGCAGCTTATGATAGATTTATTGGTTCCCAAATGTATTGGAATCTATTTGATTGTACCTAATCTAAAGGACAAACTAATGTTGCATATTTATCTATCGTAAAAATATGTGTTGCATCATTTGGTTGAATATTGATATAAATGTCTTATAGCTTTGGGTAATATTAGTGTCATAATCCAGCAATGAATTTAGTTACAGGCATGCATGATGTGATGCATTGTGAAGCTATCTTTTTCAAGGGATGAGCATCCATTTACAAATCTGATCAGATAATGTGCACTTATGTACATGTAGTTGTGATCTGTGTTTTAAATTAATGTAACATGACTTCAGTGTCAGGCTAACAGATTAAGTTATGTCCTCCTCCAGGTACATGTATGTTCTAATTGTGTTGTATCATTTTATTTTCTAGGGGCGTAACAATAAAAAAGGGTCTGGTACAAATTTTATCAAAACAAGTACTTCATGATCTAATGCATCCCCCCCCCCCAAAAAAAAAAACAAAAAAAACTCCAGATCCATAGCAAAAGGACTTACGTGTGTAAGCGTCAAGCTCTGCCCATTACCCAGTTATCAACAGACATAATGAATCAAGACAAACTTATATATCATGAGAGGGCAATGAATATAATTTTCACACCAAACTGGTAGAATTATACCACACACTGAGGCTGATTGCATTTTCTACCATGTTTACTTTTATCTTTCCAGCGTGAAGAGAAACAAGCTCAGTTATTGTCTCCGGGATCGAGCTGTCTTCATTGGCATAGAATTGGGTATATTCGTCAGCTGAAAGAATTTATCACGCTTATGCAGCAGAAACAACTGGACAATGGATACCCAGAGTGGAACAAGAAAATCAAGACGTCAGGCAAGTATGAAGAACCGGCGTCTGATGAGCAAGCAAACACAAACACCTGAGAAGGACATGACTAAAGATGATGACCAAGCAATTCAAGATCTGAAGAACACAATGAATGACAATATAGATATGGATTATTTGGCTGATGAAGACAATGGAAAGAAGGGTAAGCGATGGACTCCAACTCCAAGACAAATTTGTGATATCTGTGGGGATTCTTTTGCAAATACACAAGTTTTGAAAACACACATGCGAAGGCACACAGGAGAACGTCCATATCATTGTACCTTGTGCGAGAAAAGTTTTACCCAAAAGAACGGCCTGATTGTGCACATGCATACCCATGCTAATGACCAGTTTGAATGTGAGGAATGTGGTGTAGTTTTCACCCAGCTTAGGAGTCTGAAGAGGCATTCCAAATACCATACTGGTCAGCTGCAGATGAAACGAAGTGCCCTTGGACGATTCAAGGAATTCAAAGTCAAAATTCCCAAGGACTCCACTTCCAATGGAGTACAAGAATATGAAACTGTGTTTCGATGCGACTTCTGTGACAAGGACTTTAAGTCAGGAAGCCAGTTGATGGTGCATAGACGAATTCACACCGATGAACGTCCCTTTGAATGTAAGACGTGTCATCGCAGATTCAAGCAGAAGATCACGTTACTAGACCATGAGGCAACTCATCTTCCAAATAAACCTCATCAGTGTGATAAATGTGGCTCCTCTTTCAAACAGCTGAGAACACTGAGGCAACACAAGAAACTACAGATATGTGAACAGAAGATGAAGCACAACAAATTGATTGTGATAAAGAAAGATCAGCTAGGGACAGATCCGACTGAAGGGGACAGTGTTGATGGTCAATGTAAAACTCATTCACCACCATCTGAAGGTCAAGCCCAAGATGTGATCAACAGTAATCAGACCATAGACAATGCCACGGAACAGGACAATGTGGCATCGGAGAGAGGAATAGTTGAAGCTGTAAGCATCGGAAATAAAGAGGACAGTGATGTACAGTTTTTTACTTATTTAAATTCTGAAGAGGGAGTTGTTGAGCTAACTCCATGCAAAGGAGATCCCTGTCATGTTGCAACCACACAAATTGAAACCGATAAAACAGAATCCACTGCCATGTATGTTTGTGAGTATTGTGGTAAGGCTTTCAAGGGAAAGAGGAACGTACTACAGCATCAGAAAACACACACTGATGAAAGGCCATTCGTCTGTGGCGTGTGTTTCAAGGCATTCAAAATAAAGGCAACTCTGGTGGAGCACTTGGAGACCCATACAGAAGGTAAACCTCATACATGCCAAACATGTGGGAAATGCTTCAAGACTCAGAAATGTCTTCAGAACCATATTGGAAGGAACATCTGTACAGGTGTTCGACCCTATGTCTGTGGGACTTGTGGCAAAGCATTTATGTATGCCAGATACATGGAGAACCACCGTTGCATTGGAAGCGCTCCAAAGCTCTTTGAATGTGAAGAATGTGGGAAAAAGTTCACTCGTCACAACATGCTGACTGAACACAAACGACTCCATACAGGAGAGCGTCCTTTAGAATGCGTAGATTGTGGAAAGAAATTTGCCAAGAGGGACCTTTTACGGCGTCATCGCTTCACTCATAAAGACAAACGGTTTGAGTGCAAGGAGTGTGGCAAGCGATTTGCCCAAAAGGCAACACTACGAGCGCATACGGTTGTCCATTCTGAAGACAGGACACATGTCTGTGATATTTGCAAGAAGGCATTTAAACTGGCCAGCTCACTACGCAACCACCACAAGACAATGCACTCTACAGACGACCAGGCAGAGACCAAACCCAGTGCGTACCTATGTTCAAACTGCGGCAAGGTCTTCAAACATCTCAGATGGATGCTGAAGCACTTTTGTGAAGCAAGTGGGTTGAAACGTTTCCAGTGCCCTGTATGCGATAAGAAGTTTGACAAGAAGCAACAGCTTGAAGTGCACTCTCGGACACACACTGGTGTTCGCCCTTACGAATGCCAAGAATGTGGAAAGAGTTTCACTCAGACGAGTAGTCTGAAGGACCATATGGTAACCCATACAAGAGAAAAGAACCACAAGTGTGACCTATGCGACTGTGCTTTCACCCGTAAGAACAGCCTCCAGAGACACAAACTGATCATTCATCAGGGAATAGAACCATTCATATGCAACAAATGTAACCTGACATTCAAGTACAAGAAAACTTACGATACTCACATCCTAGGATGTGTAGCCGTCCTGGTAAATACAGAGGAACCGTCAGAAACAGTGCAGACAGAAATAGTTCAAGACATAGAGGTTGAGGGGGATAGTAAAATTGCTCCTACAAGAGATCTTGAACAGCAGGTACTGGATAACATCCTCGGGAACATTGAGAGGGCTATGAATGGTGCAGGTATTGAGATCAGATCCGATGTCCAATATCAAATTATAGTAGGGGAAAATGCCAATGAAGTAACAGTACAAGTTGCAGGGGACTCAAAGTAGACTTAGCAAGTCCGCTGGGAAATTTTTCATTTTCATTTCATTTCATTTATTCCATCTTCAAGATAAAAAAAAGTACAAAGAACGAATGAAAATATATACAAACATGATAAAATCTACATTAATAACAAATTATGACATAGCCCATTTAAATGACGTCTCTCATTTATTGACAATTTGGTATCTTCTCCCATGCTTATTCATGTTCTATGGAAAAGAAGGTCAGTTTGATGTTGACAACTCAGCTTTTATAAAAGAATCAAACCAATGTGTTTCTCAGACTGGTTTCTAATTTCCCACAACGAATGCATTCAGCCTCAGGTAGTGCAATGTAGAACTCTTCTTTAACAACTAAAATAATTACATAAATCACCTTCTAAGTTTTTAAACAACACTCCACGGTAGTTACATAAAAGTATCGGCCCATGCCCAAACATAATATATAGAGCTGCTATTGTCCCCAGACAAGTGGGCGTACACTTTCTTTACAAATTGCGAGTCGTGGATTCGTGCCTGCTTCATGTCACTTACACTTCTTACGTTACAGTCCACTCCCATTATGACAAGTTACTCTGGGACCCTGCCAATAAACTTGCTATAACAACATCTTATTACATGAAGGCAGACACATTTGCAATTCCTTGGAATTAGGACTGGGAGAACTGCCTCGTTATATCACTGTAACTTCTCATTATAATCAGAGTAGACTGTAGTTGTCCGAGTGGATAGCAAGCTTTTTTTTGCCTTGAATGAATGAACGATCAGAGTAGATGTTACCCACAGCCTCTAATTATTTATTTTCTGAAATGTGATCAAGCCAATTTAGTGAAATACATACAAATATTTCCCCATGAATATACATAGGGGAATTGTTAAGTAGGTTTCTATAAATCATGTCCCCTTTTTTTGTGTAAAATACCTTTTTGTGTGTCTTTCATGTACTGGCAATACATGTACATGAATACTTTGACAGACAATTCCAAATTTGCAATTGTGAATTGAAGAAATCTACCTTCAATCAACTCTACTAGATAGGTGAACCTCAGTAAAGATATGAAAAATAAACACTTAATAAAATAATATCATGTGATAGTCCATTTAGAGTTTTTTGTAAATTATTATTTATTATTGAAATATGTGTATCTTATTGCATTAAAACCATGATGTTTTGTTAATATATGAATAATTTATTTATTTCAACATGCCTATAAGATTTACTCCCATATTCTTCATAACATGTATTTTTGTCGGTGTGCTTTTGCAAACAATGCGTTATTTTGTTTTCGGTCAGAGAAAGTTATGTTTTAAATACTTGAAAATTCTTATTCAATTTGTAGAGTATGCAAACATGTAACCATGATACACAGCAAGGTGGAATGAATGCTGAATATAGTTAGGTGGAAGTAATGATCACACAATCATCAAACTACATGTCCTATATTAAGTATATTTTTTGCTGCTTTTAATTTTCCTATTTCATTTATTGTCCTCAGGAAATAGGACCCTTGTTTTGTATGCCTTAATAATTTATGATGTACTTTACACTATCTTCAAAGCCACATTTTTGTACAGTGTGCATTGTACTCTTCAATTCTGGTCAGCATTTTAGAGCTGTTGTGCCATAGAAATGGGAGTTTTAGTAAACATACTTTAATCATACTGACAACTTTGAAGAAAAAAAAGGCCTGTGAAAAAACTCACACATAAAGAAGTTTACCCTGCAGTATTTATAATATAACATGAAGCATCATAAAGAAAGTATGGTTTTGAATGTAGATTTATGCATATTGAATAGCTCATTGTAATTTCCGTTTTTTCAATAAAACATCTTTGTATATAATGTTTACAATCAACTGTATAATAAAGACAATTTGATTACTGTACATGTAACCAATTTATGACAATTTCATTATTTTCTTTTAGATGTGTAAAGAAACACCTAGCAGGGTAGATTAAACTGCTAAATAAAACAAAATTATGAAATACATTCAAATCTGTCTATAAAAAAAAAAACGCAAAAGGGAAACGTGAGTGACCATTGTAGAAAGGTGGCCTTTGTAGATGGGTTTCTCTACACTTTTTGGAAGGGGACCACTGTAAACAGGTGAACAGTAACAAAGAATAGCTACAAGCTATTGCACATAAATGAAAGGTTTGTATTCAAGTGAGATAATTGTTGAAGTAGGACTGAAGTGCAAGAAGTTGTATGTAAGGGTCCTTTGTGAAAAAGTACCTTGGTATTGTATGAGTGTTTGTTGTTCAAAGAAGTACACTGTAGTCTTAATGCAGATAGCCTACAAGTTCTGTTACAGGCAAATAATTTTTTTGTTGATAATCCCGAGATCACCCAACAGTAATCTGCATTATAGTTGGGCAGTTCCAAGGTAATGGAGTGACATTCAGAAGCAACATTTCAGCATTCAAACATGTTTATCATCCATACTTTAATCTTTATGTACAAAGAAATGGTTCATGACAAAAGCTGATGGTACCCTCTTTTCAAAATGATAATTTTTATGCCTCCGCCACCGAAGGTGGTGCCGGAGGCATCATGTTTTCGGGTTGTCCGTCCGTCCGTACGTCCGTCCGTACGTCCGTACGTCCCGCTTGCTCGTTATCGCGATATCTCAAGAACCACTTGAGATATCAACTTCAAACTTGGGGATAGTATGTACCACTATAAGAAGATGATCTGATTAGATTTTGGAGTATGTAGGTCAAAGGTCAAGGTCACAAAGGTCAAAAATAGTGAAATTCCATGTTTTGAGTTCGTTATCGCGATATCTCAAGACCCATTTGAGGTATGAGCTTCAAACTTGGGGATAGGATGTACCACCATAGGAAGATGATCTGATTAGATTTTGGAGTATGTAGGTCAAAGGTCAAGATCACGGAGGTCAATTAGTGAAATTCTATGTATTGAGATTGTCATCGCGATATCTCAAGAACCACTTGCGATATCAACTTCAAACTTGGGGATAGTATGTACCACCATAAGAAGATGATCTGATTAGATTTTTGAGTATGTAGGTCAAAGGTCAAGGTCACTGAGGTCAAATAGTGAAATTCTATGTATTGAGTTTGTCATTGCGATATCTCGGGAACCAATTGAGATATGAACTTCAAATTTAAGGGTAGTATCTATCACCAGAGGATCTGATTAGGTCTGGGGTCACAAGGTCAAAGGTCAAGGTAAAAAATGTCATTCTATAAAGCAAAATGAATAGATGAATGTGCGATATTTTTCTGATCTGGCAATGGCGGAGGCATATATTTCAACCGCGCGCGGTCGAGGATTCATCTTGTTTTTTATAGTGATCCTCTTGATTAATGAGATATGAATATTCATAATCGCTGTTACGGAGTGACGCAAAATGGACATGCATATTTAAGCAGAAAACATTTTGCTTAAACTCTGTGAAATTTAAATGACAATTTTGAGTTATTGATTGGATTCTATGTTATACTTATTCTAGGTATAATATGCCACCTTGCATTAAAAAATTGGTTGAATATTTTGTTAATTATGACTTAAAACTTGAACCCTCGTCCGGTTACGGAGTGACGGTTACGGAGTGACATCTGGTTTCCCGGTCTTTTTTTGTGAGGAGAAATGCATTATAAAGAAATATTATTACCAAAGTTTGTTGGAGTAGACCATGACAATTACATTAAGCCCCAAAAATTGGCAAAAAGTGACGAGATATAAGAATTAGAGGCATTTAAAGCCCCATAGTCCCATACGTGCAAATTTGGGTTTGATCGATTATTCAGTGCAAGAATACTGAATCGCAAATTTGTTTAACTTAAATCATTGGTTGCATTGTAAAGAAGCCTTTGTAGTAATTTCAGATCCTAATTTGTATTTTCAAAGGCACAGCAGCACATTAAAATTTCAGCTCCATGTCCTGTTTTGCTTGGAACTGCCCAGTTACAATAAAAAGTAGTCCATTCCCATTATAACGAGATGCTTGGAACCAAGACAAAAATTTTATCGTACCAAAATCTTATTTTACTGAAAACATACAAATGTAGAAAAACTTGCTTGTTTAAACTGGGACCTGAGGGGGGGGGGGGGGGGAGTGATTCACTAAGATTTAAAATCAGTCCCAACTATGGACCTATGGAACTATAACATGGCTATTGATCCTAAAATTGATATTATCCTGGTTGGGATTGATTTTAGTTGTTAGTGAATCACCCCCACGAGAACTGCCACAAAATGTTGCTGTATCTGTGCTTGTTATGCGGGGAGCAGCCTGTATTCAAATAATTGTAGTTTTTCACTAATGAAGACATATAAATGACTGTGAATGATAATATTGAAAATCAGAATTTGTCGTACAGTGCCTCCGAGAGAAAAAATGTATGTCAAGCTTCATCATTTCATGTTAAAAAGTTACTTGTATTCTGTCTATTGATACCAAATTCAAACACATGCTGTCATGGATAACTAGGTGTTTGGCTTTAAAAGACTTGTGTCAAAATGGTCTTGCAGTAAGTTTGCTTCAAGTTCAGGTTTTATTTATTTCCACATATCAACATGATGAAGCAATTTTATATGAAGCAATCAACTTAAAATGCATTTAGCATTTACATAAAGCAATATAATATATTTACAATAGAGAAAAGTGGAGGAGCCTATTAAAAAAAGTAGAGCTTGTTGTGGAAAGGCCCCAATAAGGAATAATACAAAAATATTGCTCAAATGAAAGGAAATAATCATTATTTAGTCAGAAGCAGACCATGGCTTCCTCATCTTTCATTGTTTCGGTAGCCTTCCTGAGTCCATTCTCAAGGCACAAAAATGTTACTTGGACTATTGAAACACATGGGATCCTTCTGCACAAACTTGGTGCGGGCGATTTTGACATAGGGTTTTTGTAAGCCTCAGGGGTCAGTCATCCATGTCAATACAGTTATAGATTTGGTATCCTTGAACAAAAAGGTAAGAATTAAGGTCAAACAATAAGACGAGGCTTTCAAAGTTGGTAAGGATACCTTTTTTTTTTTCTTGGATGCACTGTAGTTATGGAAGGCAAGGAGTGTGCTTTTAGTTTGAAATGAAGAGTGATGGACAGGATTGTTTCTCTTGTCTTTTTTTTCCTTCTTTGCTTATATCCAATTCTGTCTCTCCCCTTCTCCCTCCCTCTCTCTCCCTCTTTCTGTCTCTCTCTCTCTCTCTCTCTCTCTAGGTATTTTTCCTCTCTGTGCTTGTATCACTCTCTTCTTGTCCTTCCCCTTATCTTTCTCTTTCTTAGTTTCTGTTCGTTCGTAATTGTACTTCAGTAGAAACATTTAAACAACACCTAAAAACACACCTATTCAACGCTTGCTATTCCTAGCTCGTTATTTTCGTTTTTTAATTGAATTTATGTCTGTTACATGTGTTTTTCATTCTCCCCTCTCCTCTTTTTTCCATTGCGCCTTGACCACTCTACAGAGTGGATTTGGCGCCTTACAAATCATATATATTATTATTATTATTATTATTATTATTATTAATACAATTATTGATATTCTGTTTTCTCTTTCTTTCCTTTTCTACTTTCTTGTCCCACATTATTTCTCTCTTTAACCATTTACTGAACTGTTATCTGTCATTTCCTGTATGCTCATACCTCACTTCCTGTATTTCCACTTCCATTTTATTCTTCCTTTCTCTTTGATGTTTCTGCTTCTCTGTCTATTTCCTCCTATACTTTCTTCAAGCCCCTTCCTCTCTTTATATCCAAAATAAACATAACGGCTATCTCTATGATTGTATTCTCTTGTTCTTCCCATCTCTTAAATTGTCTATCTATTAAAGAAGTCACTTGTCTGTGCTTTTTGTCTCCCTGTTCGGACTGTACACTCTTTCCCTATTTATGTTTTCCGATTCCACAAAATTTCCTCCGACGACAAATGCTCCGCTGCAAATTCCATACACTAATCGAATGGCTAACTAGAGCACTGGACTTAACATTATACCTAATCCTACATCAATTTAAAACCCTATAGCAACCCTTACTCTACATCTTTGACGAAAAGAACCCTGAAGAAATTGTCGCAGGAGCAAATGTCATGTCACCCATTTTCTATTGGCTATTATCTATTTCATTTATTTATTTTTTTTTTTTTCAGTAGGGTAGCTCCATTAATGATCAAAACATTGTTTTTCATGGATGCCCTATTATTCGCCTTTTCTTTTCTCTCCTCCCTTTATTAATTTTGCTCTTGAGTCTCCCTCTCATCTCTCGTTACCACAATAATTGCATGTGCAGTTTTCTTGCTCTGTGACTTTACCTGCTCTTTCCTTCTGTTCCCTCCTCCCTTCCCCTCTCTCTCTCTCTCTCTCTTTCTTTCTTCTCTCTCTCTCTCTCTCTTAGCCACAATACTCACAATTATATCTTACCTGACTTGCTACATATCTTTGCCCACCTTTCTTGCTCTTTAACTTAGCCTTCTCTTTGCTTCTCTTTCTCTTGCACTTTCTCTCTTGTAGTGATTTTCCGCAGACTGTAATAACATGTTTGGGTCGTCAGAACAAAAAAAGCAACATGAATAATTTTTTATTTGAATGTCTAATTTTATTCAGCATATCAAATGATAAACACACACTCCTGGAATAAATATTTTTTAAATCTTCCATAAAACCTTCGCACAAAGACAGCAAATAAATATCTGAGTTGTTGATCATCTTTCATTGTCTCAGCCTATGATACCAATGTACGGAGTGTCCTGAATATCTCATGTCTACAATCACATAATACTTTGATTTAATTCCATTTATTTACAACTATATTGACAATCAAAACAAACATAAAAAATAATCTTGAATTGAACACATTCTATGATAAACGGGAGGGGAGAATCAAGTCGTTTTCCGAACTGAAACATAATAATTTTGGCAGTATTTTTATAAAGAGTAGAAAAGACATGGGGGGAATACAGACTGTTTTCAACCAGTTTTACTGGTTTTCATGCAAGAGAGATTGCTGTATATAAATATAAATAATTTAATGACATTTTTGGAAGTTCAGTACTTACATGTAAAAATTGAATGGGTGAATACAAGACAATGCACATTGAGTTACATTCACACTGTTGATATCTTAGGATAGCATGTATTACAAAGGCTCTCTGCACTTCTACAAACATGACTAACTTATTCAGTGTGAACGTACACTCATTTATGGATGTGTAATGACTACATAGGCGATGGATGAAAATGGATTTGAACAAACGACAACATGGGGTGAAAAAAGACAGTGAAACACAGAATACTGCTTAGTTCTAAGATCCAAGATGAAACACTTTCAGTACTTTATGCCACATGACAATTGGAAATGTGTTTAAACCTATCGTGGGAACTATCCTAAATTACTTCTCCCAGAAATTTCAGACAGAATTTCAGATGGTGAAACAATATCTTTCTTCAGGACTTCATAATAACTGCAGATACTTAAAACAACCTCTTAATTTGCATAGAAAACTATAAATACATGAAATTTACAACAACAAAATAACGGTGCACTCAACCATCATAAGTTAGATTAAAACGAAGCAGCAAATATTGATAAATTATTGTAATTAGATCAGTTGCTTATGTTGTGAATTTGATTTCTTTGATTACATTTTGGCAGAAAAGAATGCTCTATCTGGAATTCACCACATAATTATATCAGGTGAATATGTACATTAATGTTTCCCTCTAAGCATTTGTATATGACCTGCAGCTGTATTTACAGTTATAATGGAACATTGTTACTTTCTGAGTGTTCTACAATCCAAATGAATTTAGACTGCTTGAAATTAAGAAGGGATACTCTTTCAGATGTTCTATCACTGAACATTCTTTAAACTCGTCTATGTGCACATTGCACTTAAATTTCAATATACATGAATTGACCAAAATATAATTTGTAATTAATTAATATTGAAACCTTTATTTTAAATGAACAACTGTACATGCCTAAAGGTCTGTTTAAAATATTGTTTGTTTGTTGTTTTTTTTCTCAGTTCAAATATCCTTCTTGCATGAGCTTTTTCCTTTATCTATTAGAGATAATTAACAATGGACGGCCTTTTTTAAATTTGTATTTGTAAATCAGTTAAAAAACTATAAAATCCCAAAATCTACATGTAACCATTGTCTTGCATTTCATTTTAAAGCAGACTGCTTGTTGTGTATAAACTGTACAAAATGAAATAAATGTTTCGGAAAAGTATCAATAGAATTAAACACTTTATGAATATATGACTGACTTTAATAGTACTAAACACCAAAACAATCTGCTTAATCACAAATGAAGTATACTTTTTGACGATAACGTTTACAAATATTTTACTATATTAAAAAATGGCTGGTACAGGTTTTCTGTTTCACAATGACAAAAAACCCTCCCAGATTATTGCGCTTAATAAAGTTTTTTTCTTCAACCTTCTGCTAGTTGAAATTTACAGAAGTCTATATAGTTGCAGAATAATGATAATAATAATCATATATGAATACAAATATCTACTATTTCTTTGTACAATGCCATCTGCATCATTCAGCATATTTATTCCTCTGTTTCTACTCTTTATGATATAACTACAAAGTCTCTCATACTATTATACTTCTTTCAGAAAGAAAAGTTAAAAAAAATTAAAAAAAATAAAAAATCCACACCTAAATTGGCCATAGCCATTTTTCAAATTCTATACCCTACGTTTGCATATCACCTATTAGTAGAGTCTGTTATGTCCAAAAATTGAGTCCCGTGAGATTTTCGTGCCAAAAGCGATTTTATGAGCTAACTTTGTCAATT
>CALNVZ010002100.1:64726183-64774698 GCA_940671915.1 Paracentrotus lividus | reverse complement strand
GCGGCCATTTTGAATTTCACAGCTGAAGACGTGATTACAAAGAAATGGAACCTCATTCTTTGGATTCAGCACCCCAAATTTGACAAAGTCAGATTATAAATCAAATTTAAAAAATGAATCACAATATCATGTACTATGTAGCCCAAATTCCATTTTCTACTACGGCCATTTTGAAATTCAAAATGGCGGCCTAAGACGTGGTCGAAATTGGTACCAAAGTTTTTTTATTCAGCAACCCCAAATTGACAAAATTAGGTCAAGAAAACCTCTTTGGCTTGAATATCTCACAAGATATAGGTAATAAAGTTTTCTATGGCGGCCATTTTGAAATTCAAAATGGCGGCCTAAGACGTGGTGGAAATATTGGTACCAAGTTTTTTTAATTCAGCAACCCCAATTGACAAATTAGGTCAAGAAAACCTCTTTGGCTTGAATATCTCACGAATATAGGTAATAAAGTTTCTATGGCGGCCATTTTGAAATTCAAAAGGCGGCCTAAGACGTGGTCGGAAATATTGGTACCAAAGTGTTTTGGATTCAGCACCCCCAAATCAACAAAATTAGGTCAAGAAAACACTTTGGCTTGAATATCTCACAAGATATAGGTCATACAATTTCTATGGCGGCCATTTTTAAATTCAAAATGGCGGCCTAAGACATGGTCGGAAAAATTGGTACCAAAGTTTTTTGGATTCAGCACCCCAAATTGACAAAATAAGGTCAGGAAAACCAATATAGCTTAAATATCTCACAAGATATAGGTCAAAATACAATTTTCTATGGCGGCCATTTTGAAATTCAAAATGGCGGCCTAAGACGTGGTCGAAAAATTGGTACCAAGTTTTGGATTCAGCACCCCCAAATTAACAAAGTTAGCTGATAAAATCGCTTTTGGCACGAGAATCTCACGAGATTACATAGTGGCCTCTACTATATACATTTCTGTCATCTGGTTTAAAATATTTATCTAGATCCAGAAACTATTAACAATTTGAAAGTGATGAACACTATATACCTGAAACTAACTAATGATGAGCAAAATACATATTACATCTAAATAAAACACTTGTATCACTCATCACTTTATACTGTCCCATATTTCTCTGACTATGTCCTTGTTATATCTGTACAATATAGAAAAAAAAAAGATGTTTTTACAAGATGTTGTACAATGATTGCTTGATTACACGTTTGGATATCCCAAGATAGACACCACCTTGGACGGTTGCGCTCTTATTCATCTCTCTTTCTCTCTCTTCACAAACACAAAACATAGGCTGCGTTTAGACTTGTAAAGCGATGTCAGGATCAGGTGTTCATGAAACGCCACAAGGGCTAACAAATTAAATGTTAAGTTAATTTGATGACAACACTGGATTAGTTGACATAGATGCAATTTGGTGTGATGTTGGCAACTCTTTTTACATTTATTAAACCTTTGATTGTGACGACAGCTTTTCATTTTACTTTCAAATTGGTTTCCCCTCTGATGTTGCCTAAATATCTTGTTCCGATAACCGATTCTGGCATCCCTTAACATGTATAAGCGCAGCCAAAGATGAATATAATTTGTCTACATAATATCTTCTAGTATTAGTATATCTACATGTCGTAATGATATCTTCACTCAATTCTTTATTGGAAGCATCTTTATAGTTCATTGGAACACTTGATAATCAACTACATCTTATATGCTACCCATTATACAATGTCAAATGCTATTTCATGAAGACAAATATACACAAACCAACAAAAATGCTGGTATAAATGCACTTCAATCTCCATTAGACTGCAGCTTTTCTGTTTTTATTAATGAAGGTTTAATTGCATTTAGCTACCATCTTTCGTTGCTCTGTACATGGACGTAAAAGTTATACATCCATGTTTTGTACAAATGACCGGAAGAAGATCCATTACTTATCAACCAACCAAGTCTTTGCATTGTGTTAAACTAAAACTATTTTTTCTCAAATTTACACATTTTAGCGGAGTAGAACCTGATTTAAAAGAGACAAATGAATAGCATCTACCCTGTTGCTTGTTTAGCTAATTATTCAGCTTTATTGATGCTGCTTTGATTGAATTGTTTCTAAACTTATTTTCTGGTGTATTAATATGAAGAAAAAAAACAAGCTAAAACTAAAGCAATGGCATATTTTCTTTTTATAGAGATATAAAACAAATCATGTATTCATATACAATATTATAACTCTGTATGAAAAACAAAAATGAAGTCATCAAGAATTCTGCTAGACATTTGGCGGTACAGCATTGTTCCAAATCATTTCATAATGTTGATGCATAGTCCTGTTTCACAACCCCAGCATGAGCTACAGCATGGCCTGTATCCAAAATATATGTTCTACCTGCTAACACACAGGCCAGGTACCTCAGGGGGTTGCGCACCACAATAGATGCTGCACACCAGCAATGGGAACAGTCTGCTTGGTCCGGAGTGAGAGACCCACTAGGAGGGTCTGGATGAGGAGGGAGGGGGTGATGGAGAGCGAGGTAGGGGGGTAAAGGGATGGGCATGGCTAGCTTCAGAACACCCCTACACCAGGCATCCCAAGACCTGTGAAACCATTGACTTCTAGTGACAACCTGAGAAGATAGGAAAGAGAAGATGGTGCAGGAGAAATGGATTCAAGATAAAAAGGTTTAGTATTATACATAGCTCAGATTTTATTAACAATTGTGTATAATGGATATAAGCCTTCCAAAATGCTAAAAGATTCAAAGTTTAACCCTTGATGGTTTGCTAAAGTGCAGATTTTTTAATGCAATTTTTGATGATCAGAGGTTTGTAACTCGGAGGCACCTTAAAATTTACTCCTTACATATGTCTGAATGACAAACAATTATTAGATTGATTACAGATATAAAAAGTGTAGAAGTTTGTGACTCTGAATGAAAACAATTTATGTTCTTTCCAGTTACAGGTTACAAAAAGTGATCTTCATCATAAAAGATTTGTGTTCCCTTTTTGCAGTATTCTACTGTTTCTCTACATTTTTGTGATTTTTTTCCTTACAAGGGCAAATTTGCTGAGCTGCAAAGAATTACAAATTTCTCATATTTCTCTTTTAAGTAATGTTGTTGGTTGTCCCAAATTGGAAAGGGGTTTACAATACGACAATTCTGATATTGAAAATGGTGTAGACTATCTGATTTTGTTTGATGCATTCCATGGCACACACATAAAATTCAAATACTGGCAATCCATCTGACTCAGTTGAACCTATCACATTAATATCACTTGCACAATACACAAAGGTATCCACCTAATTATTCAAACTACGTAAGCCAAGTAGAAGCAAAATTACTCACTACAGAAGTTTTACGTCACAAACTTCACATTTGGGATGAGGGACAATACTGTGAAATTTCCTACAAGTGTGTAGATGGTTTATATATCAAGATGGTCAATATAACAGGGTTGACTGTATATACAAGGAATGCCAACAATTACACATAATTATATGAAACAAACGAGGGATAACAATGACATACATGTATACCATAATAAACACTTTTCAACTCCTTTACAGCTCTCAAACAGAACCTACAAGTAATATCACATTATTAAATGTAGGTTTTAGACAATTTTTGGCATAATTATAAAGATTTTATTAACTTTTAACCATTCTACTTTTCAACTGAAGAATTTCATCAGAAAAACTGGTTAAAAACCAATCTTAACATTTTCCAGATAAGGTAATTATAACAAAGAAACAATAGGTTTCCTGCGACGCCCTTTCATGGTGTAGCATTGATTTTGTGTTGAAAATAGAACAAATATTTTTATAATTTTCTTTAAATTTTAGCGACGTCAATTGGCGATATCTCTAAATGCATATAACCGGTTTCGCGATGAAATTCATCATTTTGTTTTTTTTTTCAAACACTTCTCCAAATTTGTGAGATAAACAATAATACTATCAAGATGTGTTCAAGATTTTTAAATAATTATATGAAGTTGTGAAAATTCCCTCATAATCCATTCTCTCACACCTTTTATTCTCATACATTTAAAAGAATAACACATGAGATGAAGTTTAGTGTATTTAATGTTTCCCTTGTGGATGACGTTTATTCAGCATGCGATAGGCAGCTAGCTCTTACCAAGATACATTGTATCACATGACATACCATGTGATATATCACATGACTCAATTACCAAACCACCTGACCCTTTCTTGGATGTTGTCTTTTTTTTCTCTCTAATCCTAGATGATTACACTACAGCTGATTATAGTACCAAGAATAATTACCTGCTATTAATTAAACCACATGATCAAACAGATTAAACATCATATCTTATTCCTAAAATGTAATACGAGTAAAGCTTTCGTTGATATATGGCAAAAAAATGAAGACTAAACTCCTTTAAAAGACAAAATTGTCGTCCAACATTTGATGATTAAAGCAGCTAAACTAGTATTTACAATAGTTTCTGTACAATTCATTGGCAAATTTTTATGACACACATTGACTAAACACAAGACTTAAATTGTCTAAAAATGCACAATACATGAATACAAGTTGGATAAAATGTGCCTCTTAAAATAACAGAGTATACATTGACGAATACATGTTCTTTCTTTAACATCCAAATTTATATCTCATATTTTTACAACAATTTTAAAAGCAATGATTCAATCAGATATAACCCCTACATCCCAGTCCAAATAATTTGGCAAACCAATTACTGATGTGAATTCAATAATGCTAGAGTAAAATTACAACATCCTTTCTCTCTTTAAAAAACCATGAAAACCAATTAAACAACAAACCTATAGCAGAATTAATATCTGTAATATGAAGCATGTCCTTTCAAGAAACAACTTCTGTCGTATAGCAAACCCACAATTTATACATGTAGATCTTTTTATCACCGTTTCCAAACCCATTTACATCATAATAAAATATTAAAGAGCGCGAGAGAGGGAGAAGGGATAAAATAAGCAACAAAAATATTTTAGTTATATTTACACATGATTTTACTGCTACTCTTAATAACTCCAAGGGAAGATTTTAAAAATGCTTGCTAAAATATTTTAGCATGGAAAGCAGATCCAAGCACAAATTTGTCGTTGTATGGCATCACAACTGGCAAGAGTTGAAAATGGTTTAATTTCTGGTACTCGTTAGCAATAGCATCAATATTTTCTAAAAAGGTGGGCTAAAAAGATTAAATTCTCATGGATTCCACAATTGACATTCATTAATAGAAGAATGATTTACACTAAAAAATACAATGATTTTAGAGAATACTAGAGAAAAATATTCAAGAGATTTAATTCTTATGAATTCAATAAATGACATTCATTAAAAAAAAAAAAAGATTTACATTTTAAAAATATAATGCTCTTTAGAGAATACTAGTAGTTTTGTTTAGAGGAAAATAATACATACATGTGACATGAACATAACACTAAGACATTATTTCCTTTTTAGCACACATATATCTAGGCTTTTCTATAATGAAGAAGAATAATAATAACTCATGTGTTTGAAGCCATTTCAATACGACCCTTGACCCTTCTTGTGCTAAGACTAACCCTGTTATTTCCTAATTAAAAATGGACGTTTGTTGGAAGATATGTCGTTATCACAAGAATATCAACACATACACAATGAGATGATTAAATAGTGGTCTCAAATTGTATAACTGAAACCAATAACCACTGTCAACCTGGGAATTTATATACAGAATTGTGAAAATTATAACCTTTAATTACATTTATGCCAAAGCTATTAGGTGCAGTGAATATCATTTCCGCACACTCTAAAAAATGATGGGTCAAATTGACTCAATTCTGTGTCCGTTGGAGCCATACACCATTCGCCATGAATCTGGTACAGCCCCAATTGACCCGTAATCTGCGTATGGCCCCCAACGAACCCAGATAGGGGTCAATTTGACCATTTATTTTTAGGATGCACATTCATATTAATAGCGGAGTTTCAATCCCAAATTTCATTTTCTAAAAGCAATATACTACAGTGGAAAACTGAAAGGAGAATACAAAATGCAATGATTGATCAATATTAAAAAAGAAGTTTGGATAAATTAAAGAGTGTCCCTTTCTTTTTATATAGTAGTTTGTAATTCATATAATTTAATGTTTATCCTCCTCCCATTTTTCTTTTGATAAGAAAATCATCAAATATAATAATGAAATGTGACTACGTGGCATGTCCATTATCAGATATACAATTAAGTTATAACAATACTAACATACACACCAACATATTACAATATCAGTTATTATGATGCTAAATATTTGATATATCTGGCAAAACACACAACGCAGCAGCTGTAGATAGCAACATCAGGAGGAACATGATGGGGAAGTACAAGTTTACGAGAGGGGAGGGGAGGGGAGCAGGAACATATTGAGTATTTTCAAAAGATGGTACAAAGAAGAGCTGCTACAATAGAGCATGACATACTAGTAACACTGTATTATACATCAGGCTGCTTTGTCTTGCTAACAAGTCACAGAACAACAATCTACATATCACAAACCGCATATGTACTCGAGGAAGACAATAATAAATTAAAATCCATTCTTTTGTTACGCTGCAACACCGAAAACAACCTTTCACAAAACAAGGACACCAAATTGAATTTACAGTATCACCACAAATATGTAAGTAGCATATACACCAATAGCAGAACAGTCAATCTGTACATCAGTATCACAATATATTTATTATTAACCTTCTGTGATTAGCCTTTTTTTTAGTCTATGTACATAATGGAAGGTGAATGACTCCTTTCCAAGCACAAAACTAAGATCATATATACAGGGTCTGTACACACTGGCCATGGAAAAGGGGTTGTGCATTAGCTTTAAATGTCATATCGCATGAAACAGAGCGATTGGAGAAATAAACGCCTCTGGATAAGAAGATTTATACCAGTGCTTTTTTTCCAAAATAAAATGAGTATTGATTGGATTCTCACTCCACTGAGCATTCTATGAAAGAATATCTTTTGAGGTTTTTTTTTTCTCTAAACAAATCCGAGTTCCATAACGCTCGCGACCACTGACGCAAACTATGACTTTCAAAATAAAAAACAGAATGTAGCACTTACGTTGTAAAAGTCTATGAACAATCAACTTCTCGAATAAAAATGATGTACCTTTAAAAACCTATATATTTGATTCGTTTTAAAATGTCTTTAAAAAAAGCAGCTTGCATTTAACTTTGTTTTTGATTATGTATTATTTTATACAAATATGTCTGAATCAAGAAACAAAAATTAATGATATCAATAATGATCAATATTTGTTTGACATCTAAAACTATCAATTTACGTCCATTATCAGTAGGAAACATCCCTGGGTGCAAATGTCCAAACTTTAAATAATCACTTGAACGAGGTCATCTACGATCACTGTCTATTCTTATAAAAATAAAAGCATTAACTATCCAAACAATATCCATGAATAGATTATTTTTTTCTCCATGGCCACAGAGCTTGCTGCCTTGGAAGAAAAGAATTCATGCTGGTGGGATCAAAACTCGAACATATCAAATCTGAATTTTCATGAGAGGAAGATTCTCGGTGAAGTAACACAAACACTGGCAAGAATGCAGAGGTAGATTTGAATATCTTCAAAAAGAAAAGAAAATTTTCTAGTTTTTAACTGATGTTTCCCTTATGGTATGTCACGATGATATTCTGGATTTATAGAGCCCCTCAAACATAGTCTTACCGATTTGCAAATATATTGTTAACCTCGCCAATAGATCCAAGCTTGCCGGCACACAATATGTGCACATTCTCCACTCCCTGGGGAGCATTCAAGCCAGGTTCCCAATGCTGATCAAATCAAATGACTAGAACCAATTTGTTCCGATCCCTTTCACTATACAAGGTGTGAATTTTGGCAATACTTTGTATTGTGTTTTGCTAAGGTTTGGGAACCTTTTATGATGTAATAAAATCATATATCACTGTAGAATGATTTCTTTCAAATACAGTTTTGTTAACTGAACGTAAGTGAACCTTTTATACGAATGCAGTTTCTCTTGCTAGCTTTTTGCATCAACCATTGAGGGCAACAATGACCCTGTCATTATATTATTCTTAATCACATTCCAATACCTGTGCTTACTGATATATGTAAAATCTATATTCCCTAAAACCAAAGAGAAGTATTTGCTCTTGTGATTTGTCACTGAAAAGATTCCTAAACTACCGTCTGTGATCTTTAACAATGATTAATTAAATGAGATAATACCTTTTATTTGTTTTGGGCTTTTTTTGTGTGTGTGTGTGTGTGTGTGTCAAGGAAAAATGAAAATAACGCTCCCGAAATACAATGTTTTCAAGTCATCTATAGACTACATGATGATAAGCATACCATCTTTGCTTTCAAACTTTTCTCACTAAATATCCCTCTAGCAGTGCCACAAATTCACTTACCGCGTTCATCAAATGAAAATGTCCGTCTATAATCTCTTAAATACGGATATTCTCATCTTGAGTGTCTAGCACATTATAAGTAGTGAATACAAGTCTTTCAGACAAATCTAGGAGTTTATTATTAGTATACCCTCATAAATAGTACAAACAAGCTACATGTTACAAATGTTAACTGATCACCTGTAAATTTCATCTTAGCAATGTACTAAGAACAGACCGAAACAAGAAATTTGGCAATAAAATTTCCTTCGCACACTTGAAAAAATGAGATGATAATATCCCCACATCTCAATATTCATGTAAATTCAATACAAATACTCAAATATTTAATTAAAATATCTAAACCATTATTAATGTCATTATCATCGACATTCCCATTTCTGAAATGAACTCATACATAACCATGACTTGCATGGTAAAAATAATTTTTAAACTAAAGTTTGTATTCATAAAAATGGGTTCTATATTCTGCTTCTATTTGTGTATATAAAAATAACAAATGAGTGGTAATGTTTTACAACCATTCCTCCACTTCTTCGGGGGGGGGGGGATGAGCGGCTTGGGCTTGATGTGTGCTATGTCTTGGTTGCAGTCTGCCACAATGGTTCGACTTAAAGATCCATTTAAAAACTTTTGGCAAAGGTGTTTCAATAGATACCTTAATTTATCAGAAATCAGTTTCAAACAGGAATTGAGTTTGTTAGGGCAAGAATTAAACAAGAACACATACTTATCCCTATCAAAGTGATTATTCTATAGAAAACAACACAATGAAATGATCTTGTAGAAAAAGCACAGCAAAGAAAATGTAAAAAAAAGCTAGAACACAGCCTCTTCCAAACATCTACAATACATAATATAAAATAAAATATCAGCAAAATGTTTCTACCCTCACATAATAAAGTCAACTCAGGCTAAAGTTGATCCTTGTGCAAAAACAATGCACAATCTCATTTCATGTATGAATAGGTGGTAAACTTACAGGTAGTTCTGCATTAGTTTCGTTGTTAATGTACCTTGAAAACAGCACACCATTGGAAGAATATTCGGTTTGTGCTCATAAGAATATTAAGTGTCAATATTTAATTTTTCAACTGAATGTCCAATATGATCAATTAAAGAAAAAGAGATGAAAGAATTAGTCATTTCAATAAAGAATGGGAACTTAAAGCTGACTACCATTTATCAGCTAAAAGCAAACCCTCACCTAACATTTCTTTACAAATAAATAGAATTCAAGTGCTTGTTTGATATGAATCTATCATATCCGATAAACCATTGAATAACCCCATTCTCCATATATGGAGAACTATGTTTGAATACTGGTCATGGTATCATGTAAGCACTATCTTACATCAACACAAATGCTGTATTTATATAATGAATGCTTTTCCCTTTTTAAAGACTCAATGTACAATGGCTTGATCTGCCATGAAGAAGAAGATCGCCCGAAGACACTCAGTACGGGGTAAACTTCTTGGAAGGTTGGCTGCGGATGCGCGAATCTTGGTAGCATAACCCGACTGAGCCAGTTTCCCTGCAGCCTCCAGGTTGAGCATTGGAACCGTCTTGAGTAGATGTTGAGCGGGATGGTAAGGTGGGTCGGTGCCGTCGTGGTCGTCGTTCCAACCGCTGTGCCATTGTTGTTGATGGTGGAAGGAAGGAGGGTGAGGGGGTCGGACAGGGTGGTGGCGGAGGGCAAAGGTGAGGATACGAGAGACGGAGACGTTTTGAGACGAGGATGAGGTCACACTGGTAGCAAAGGTCGCTGGATCGAAGGTCAGCCCCTTGCTAGCTCGAGGCTGTGAGGGCAAGGCAATGGGAGAAAAACATAACAAGATGAAGAGAAGTAGGAAAGAGATGAGAGGGAAGCAGCCTCAGGGTTGGTGGGACGGAGGCAAAGGAGGACAGGAGTACGGGAGACTAACGTAAACCACTTCAACAATCACTATCTTTCAAGTGGAAATAAACACTTAATTTGTTTGGATTTGTGTGTGCTGGAGTGAGTGAGATCAGCGCTGGAAAATAGGAAGGATATCTGGGACATTGGAAGAAAATAACGACTCTTTTCAACGGTAAGGGAGTTTTACCGAATAGAGAGAGAGTGGGAACTGACAATTACAATGTGATTGGTAATATATATAAAAGAGGGCGGTATCGAAGGAATGGCAGAGAAACATGTGGAACATACAAAATAGATATCTACAAAAGAGACTCTGAAGGATAACAATTCAGCTACTTAATTTAAAGCACAGTGATGCAAAGATCAAGATCAGAAAAGGCAGTCAGCAAAACTGTCTGTTCCTTAACATTTATCATCAGGGAAAGATTATAATTACATCCATAGATTTCAGAAAATATCTAACATGCAAACATGAGTAAACACAACTACAAACCTTCAATACTAAAACATAGAAAGGTGCAAGGTATATTCTTAGAGAGACGGTCATAAAGAAGATCTTGATGATGTGCCCAATCCCAAAATATTTGGATATTTCATTTCAATAATACACTAAATGCTTTCTCATGAAGTATTGCATTTTGATTGGCTGCTGAGCAACATTACCATGGTAGCTACCATTGATGGCAAAGTTACTATGATAGTAACCATTTATGCAATGGGGCCCAGAAGTTACATTAAACTCAAATTTGTATACAGTTATCTCATAATTGCAAATTGTGCAGTTTGATTGCTTTCTACATGTGGTTAAAAGCACTGAGCTACTAGTATACTATGGTGAAGGGAACAGCGGGATAGACTAGTCCTTCTGAACCAAGGACATGGCTAGAAACTAACAACACACACAGGACAGTCTTTTGAAGGTAGTTTACAGGAACACTTGATTGACTCTACCAGTAATATACCTTGCACCCTTCTGGTCTGCACCCTGCACCCCTAGGGCTCTGGACCCTTTACCCCTAGGGCTCTGCACCCTGTACCCCTAGGGCTGGGCTCATCCCCTCCCATCACATCTCCTACACTCACCTGGTATTAATGAGACACTGTGCTACCGCTACGGACTCCGGTGATCCTGTGATCGTCACCGACCTATCTGTGCTGCCCTCCTGTGAGTTTGCGATCTTGATGTTCGCTCCAGACATTTGCCTACAAGAAAAAAACAAGCATCACCATATGTGTTATTAATTTTCAATAATTTCATGATCAACAATTACTAATTTTCCTTTAATTCAACAGCTTTCTTTGGACTCAATCGTTAATAACAATTTCTTACAGTTTGATTTACCAGATACAATTAACTGACCAAAGCACCATAAAGAGTATTCTATATGGTTCTGGCGACAATTGCTCCGTAGTCAATCCCGAATTCTACTCAAATAACTTCAGCTCTGGAAAGAAAATTAAAATTACCCTTACCTTCACCCTACACCAAACATACAACTCTATTGCAACCCTACTTATACATCTTAGACCAAATAGAACCTATAGCAAGGGGCAAATGTGTCACCTTCTACATTGCACAATCTCAAACTCCTATTTTGAGCATTCAAGCCAAGCAACTTTTACAAGGACACACCTCTCCATCTCAAGACATATGAATTTTACCCATTTCAAGTTCAAGTTCCATTTATTCATTTCATCATAAAAAAAAAAAATATTTACATAACAAAATAAGCATCAAACATTTATATATAACAAATTATTTACAAACATGATTATTATGCCAAGGTATAATGTACAAATTAAACATTCTTTAAAAATGAAATATGAGAACTTAAAAAAAAGCCTGTAAGTTTAACACCTGGGTGAAGAGAAGCATTGTTGATAAAATGCCTAGTATGTCATCTTACCTGATCTCTTGAATCTTGGTTCCTCCTCTTCCAATGACGCATCCAATCAGCTAAAGGAAAACAAATGATGAAAGAGGCCAATCAAAATGACTTTGGGAGATAGGGGTACACAAACATTTATACACATAATATCATGTCATTCGGTGGATGATTTTTCACATTTTACTTCATTTATTTTCATTGATTAAATTATTAATGGTATAAATGATACAATCGAACTGCACAAGAAATAAAGTAATCTTTGACTGTATGTTATGTTGTACTGATGTGTTGGCTCAGTGGATAACATAATCGGGAGGTCATGGATTTGATCCCCGACCGCGTCATACCAAAAGACGTTAAGAAATCGTAGTTGCTTCTACCCTATTTGGCGTTCCACTGGTGTGCTCAGTGGCTGCTAGGCCCACGATAAAAGGGGGAAAAAGAATTTGTTTCGGACGATAAAATTTGGGTAGTTTTTGGAGCGTTACTGATTAAAGTCCTATCATAGGTACAGGATATTAGGGATTAATTCCTTACCAAAGGGCACTAGCCAATCAAATTGGTTTGAAAAAGGAGACCGATGCTCTTCCTCTGTATTATGGTTCTTTCAATTTTTGATTGTTTCTCTTAAGACTTCTTCCCCCCCCCCCCCATCATGCACACTTCTATTTTAACGAAAGGGCTAATACTTACATGGTTTGGAATGGTGATTTCTTGTGTTGTTGCTTGTCCTTGGACCTGTGGAGGAGGGGCTTGCTGGGTGGCAAACTGTGTCAACGCTGGAGAGTAAAATCAAAGATTGTAAATTATCATAAATTTAGCACTGGATCGTGTCAAATTCGTCCAGAATTACAGATTTTAATCAGAGCCATTGCATTGAAAACTGATATAATATGGAGTACAAGTTTCAAGGCGATATTAAAAACATTTTAAACTTGGGAGTTCTCATAAACCAATTCTACAAAAAAACATCAAAATTAATGTGACATCCTTATATTGAATACAACAAAAAAGGACCAACAGCTATACACAATGGAACTTAATGTGAACATGCCTCACTCATATCAGTATTATTTTCTTTTTTTTTGCAGGTTAAAAGAAGAAGAAAAAAAAGAGGCATGAATGAAAATATTAACAATACAGGAAAATGAGGGGAAAAGCACATTGGAATTATATTGATTGTATAAATATGTAAGTACAATTGTATATTTCCTATACATGATACATTTTAAGGAGCAATTCTTATGAACAATTGGCGAAGGAAAATTGGTGCACAAACACAAATAAAAAGGTTCTGAGGCATGCCTCCATGGAAGAGAAAGGGGGGGGGTTCAAAAGGGTACATAGACACAAGCAATCAATGATAAAATAATACTAATAAGTGAAAGAGCAATACAAGACAACAACAAAAAAAAACTAACTATTACAGGGAATACTTACACAAATGTGTACTCCTGGGTTTTTTAATAGGGTCATACATTATTTTTACAAAAAGATGAATGTTCCATTCACTGTCAGAGTAAAATCTGCATCGATCAAATGAACGATGAGATTAGGGGAGGGGCAGGCAGTGGGGGGGGGGTGGGAGATGGAACATATCGGCAAACATGTGAAATGCCTACATTGCTCCACAAATATAACAATAAATGAACAGACAAGCCATTTCATGTTTTGATATATTTCCATGTGTAAAATGGAAGAGATGAATGGGTGGTAAGTTATCCTAACAAGGAATATTTATACTCTATAGTGGAATAGTAAATGACCAGGGGCAGAGGTATGGTGGTAGTGGACTCTAACAATGGAGAGAAGAGAGGGTGTGTTGGGGGGGGGGATAATCTGATAATTGAGAGATGGTGGTAGTAAGACACCATCCACCAAACAATGGAAGAATTAGAGGGGCTAGGGGTTGGGGTAAGGGAAATAGTGGTAGTTGGGAGGGTGGTGGAGTTAGACACATCCACTCTATGATGAAAGAATGAGAGCCAGGGGTGGGAGGGGGGGGGGGTAATAGTGACGAGATGTGGTGTTAAACACGTTAAGTTATAGTATGAGGTGTGATATGAGGATGAAACATACCTGCAGGAGAGAATGGGGGCTGTCCAGGGATTGCGTAGGGGGTTTGCTGGTGGTGCAGGGCAAGTTGGTGGTGGAGCTTGGTTAACTGAAAGTAGACCACAAGAGAAAACCAAGATCACCGGGGTGAAGAGAGAGGGGGCACACACATCAAATTTATCTTCAAATTCAGTCGCTACCTTCAGCTCATTTAGGAAGTCAACTTAATTTAGGGGCTACATGGTTATATTTTCAATGTTCTTCTTAATGCAAAATTAGGACATCCCTAAACACCTTTACTCTTGCATGGTTCTGAAATATACGATAATCCAATTGCTTCAACAAAGTGATACTCTTTACACCACCAATCTACTCTGTATGAAGACTGAAAAACAGAGGATTGTCTTGGAAAAAGAGGTGGTATACTGCAAAGATTATAAGATGAATTATCCGTCTCACCGTTCCTCCATACTAAGTACTTTTCGATGTTATTTCAAATATTTGTTCAACATCTCCTACCCTTGATCGCTTCATTATTGGTCTGATAACTCCCACCCCCCTTCACCCCAAAATGAAAATGATGGCCCACCATTTGGAATCTTAACAACAAGAGTCCTATTCCAGAACTGAATTTAAAAATGCTGCATCCTTGCTACAAACTCTTGGGAATGACAGAATGAGACCCTGAGGCTAAATATTGACTTCTATCCATGCAAACATATCGATTCTAGAAATGAAAAATGATCCTTCTTCAGTCATCATCTTTCAAATTCAATCACACGCTTCTCTGTTTCTCAAGATTTGGGGGTTATTCCACTTTGTACTTTTGATGAGGATTCCTTAGAAATGTTTGACTTTCTTGAAAATAAGCATGCAGAAGGGAATGAAGTATGCCAATGAATATTTACTAGTCCATATGCCAATGCTAAGTCATACATCATACACCTTAGGATGATTCTAAGGGCTCAGAAATGCTCAAAATATTACTCTACTTGGCAGCGAAGACTTGATATTTTGATCTTCTTTTGAATTTGTTAGGATATTTATGGACCTAGCACTAAAATAAAACCAGTGCTTATTATACTGATTTCAATAACGTTGCAACCATAATTGTTTGCAGTTTTACAGTGTCAATTGTAATTGACTAATAATCTATTCCTATTGCCAAATTGATATACAAGCATTTTTTTTTTTTTCATTTACAGTATCAAGAAATCAGATGAAAATTGGGGAAATGAGAAATATATTGCCGAGATAACTGATGCATGAATGAAAAGGGGGTAGATCGATCACTTTCCTGAAAGTGACGGTAAACTCTTTGGTGGGTGGATTGGAGTAACTGTGGAAGAGGGGATATTTTTGGAATCTAGAAGGATGGGGTGCTCGGGGGTTCATTTTTTAATCGACAGATCTGGGGTGCTATGACAGATAATGACTATTATCAAATAGAAATGTTATGTAACAAAGGAAAGAGTTTTATACTGATTAGAACCATTATAAATTGCCGACTAATTGTGAGAATAGTCGCTTTTATTTTAAAATGTTACTAGATAATGCTTATTGTATTAAATGGGTTTAAAGTTAACATATCCCAGCAAACGATTTTCATCTTGCTCGAGTCATAGTGCCTTCCAAAATCTGATTTTCAGATATTTCAAAGTTTAATTCTCAAAATATTTAAAATCCACTTTTTACTCTCTTGTTTTTTTGTTATGAAAACCCTAATTTGATATCAAGGAAATGGAAGAAGGCAGAGACTAATGTTAAGAGTATAATTTCTGGAAAATAATTGTTTCCCTTCTCTAATACTTACATCGGGCTGGGCAAGAGTGTAGTTACCATGGACAGCATAAGCCTGTTGTTGCTGTGAAGTCAAAAGGGGGAAAATAAAAGTAGAAATAATGTGAGTTTCTTTTTTTTTTTTTTTTTTCAAGGAATATTAGCAAAGTTTATACATTAACCAGATTTGCCAATTAGGAGTTAATATGATAATAAACTATGCCCTCGTTGGAATTTGCATACACATGTAGGAGTCTGTAACATTCTAGAGACAGAATAAATCTTTATTTGAGAGATATCGTCTTCTCATCATATTCAAAACAATAAATCAATTTGCTTGATCATTAATACTCTCTTTTAATAAGACAGTACTACAATTTTGCTGTCAAACTGCTCAAAACACAGTAAAACAAAACAGTGTACACATTTTTCTACGTCATATTTTTATGAAATACATAATTTTGGGAGGTCACAATTGCATTTTACAAAACAAAGTTTTACAGTTGATATCTTTGTTCTTACTGAAGGAAGAAAGCTAGTTCTCTTTCCACAAGCTTTGATTCCTTCAGAAAGAATAGAGAATGTCAACGGTACAACTCCGTGGTGGAACTTTCCATTCAGACTCACATGTAGGTGTTGTTCAGGCATACTTACTGAGCCTCCAGCGAATATGATGGGTGCTGTGGCGGGCTTTGGACGGTACGGAATGGTAGCTCCCTTAGGAGGTGACTACACAGGAGAAACAGTTGATAATGATTATTAATTCACCATCACGTGTGCTTCAATTTTTATTTGCATGAATAGCAAAATATGTTTTAACAATAGTAAAAGATTTTATCAATATATTTAGTACAACATATTTACACAATTTACTTGCTATGGTTGACTATTAGAACAAACAATTAACTGTCGTAACCCTCACATTCATGTACAATCTATCATATAGCAGTCTTCTGGAAGTATATACTATGTACACATTTATATAAAGGTTGAATGGTATATCTATTGGCATGACTTCATATATTTTTTCTTTTCTTTATTCTATATTTTTGTACTTGCCCCTAAAACATGAAAATTGTTCTTATTTTCTATCCTCTGAAGCAGATAGTCTGCAGTCTTTCAACAAGATAAAGGGAAAGACAGACTAATGGATTCTTACTTCAAGCATGACACAACAGACTTGGTAAATGGCTTTGGTTATTGCTTCGGGTGTTCCTGAGATTTGGACTGCTCTTTCCGTAGAACTAGGTAACATCTCACTCGCCACTGTGATTGATGCACTTGTCGTCTAAACAAAACAAAGAGACAAAATTAACAACAAAGATAGAAATTACAACTGTAATCAACACAGACAATTTATCTACACATACAGTCTGCATGTAACTGGTGTTAGACCAAATGGACATTAGCCGAAACAGGGATAGGCTAAAAGGAAATTAGACAAAATGGTAAATTGGCTGAAGGGCAACTAAACAAAATGGTAAGTAGTCGAAAAAGGATACTAAACAAAATGGTAAGTAGTCGAAAAAGGATACGATTAACCCATTGAAAACTGAGCCCGAATATATTCAGGCTTAGGCCTTTGACATATGTGTGTTATAGCCAAATTAGTTCGTCTCCAACAGGTTAAGTGGAATGGGACAAGATGAGCATTCAAAAATTTGGTTAAAGATGAAGAGGTGATTCACAAAAAAAAAAAGAAGGAAAAAAAAATGCCCCTAGTTTGATGTTGCTGTTGTTGTCTATGTGTAAACAAAACAAAGATACACCAGACACATGCAATTTTCATCCCAAGAAAATTGAATACCTGAATAATACACAAGCTCCTTTCTCTATAAAAAATATGCATGTTTGTTCATTTTATTTTCTTCCACATGCTAAACTTGAAATACAAATTTAGATCCTTCTTTCCTTCATACTAAATGTGTACATGTATGTGTCAAATTAGTGATGAACACGGCAGTAATTTCAGAGAGAGTGCAATACGGCAATACCCGCATACATTTTTCCAATCCAAGCCAGAAATTGGCCCATTTTGACTCGACTAAAGAATACAGAAAAGCCGTCTAAATATCTAAGTACCCACCCCAAGAATCGAGGGGAAATTAGAAGCTGGTGAAATGAAGCCTGATACATATTTCAACCACTCTTAATTTAGAATACAGATGCTAAAGCAAGATTCTCCATCTTAGGAATCCATTCATTTGTTTGGGCAACTTCTAGCACGCTCTGATTGACTAGATGGTGGCGGGAAACACAAGGTAGATGCCTAGATTTTCTATCAGCACAGAGTTGCTTTTTAAAGAGAGGGTTCAATTTGAATCGCTTGCAGAAAAACCCAACAAGTTACATCCTGGAAATAATACTTTTATACTGGAAACTTGAAGAATTGGTTTCAAATGGCTGTTAGTTTTGCCACTCGAGCATATATTAACTTTTATCTGTGCTGCTTATGATTCTAAAAGACATCTAAGAATTATTTTGCAATTTGTTGTGATTTTGTTGATCAAATCATGAATATACTAGGCACTATCTATGTTTTAGGTCAGTGCTTTCTTGAGTAAAGTCTTATAAGTCAAAAATAAATGTAAACATGAAAATGTTATAGATTTCAATATCTTTCTATTTCATTTTCCTTTAATATCCTATTCTACTAATATCCTATTTCCATTAATATCCTATTAAAATGATACCTGTAAATTAAGAATACTCAAATTGAACAGACTACATGTAATCTTTCTTCTATGAGCAGGTCGTGCATGTATTTCTAGATAAAGTTGGCCACTTGAGCAGATTTGACTAAGGGGGGGGGGAAGACTTGTCATCGTAAACATAAGAATATATAAACATCACTTCCCAACACTTCCAAGACGACAAGTAAATTTTGTCTTCCATATACAAACTCTAAAACTTTTATATAACAATTTAACATTATCCTTTCAAAACCATCCTTTCCATGCCAGTGAGTTGAGCCAATGAATTATATTTCTCCATCCTCTCTACATCTCTATACCATTCTCTTTCTACCACTCCTTAGTCGTCCTGCCGCTATACTTCATCCACTTAAACCTTGGAAGATGAATTTCCTGTGTCTTGATTAATTCAATTTCTAGGCAGCTTGTCTAGGAGGGGATGGATCTGGTCTGTAATAACGCCAGACGTACCACACAGTGTTCTTCATTTGCATTCAACCAAGAAAATGTCGCAGAAAATGGGAAGAGTTTGGAGGCTATGTATCGACTAATCCGCAAGAAAGGCTAAGATTGCGTGTGTGACGTGCTATCACGATGAAATATTTCCTCACGTGAGCAATAGAAATGAATCCAATGTTGTTGTTACATTGTTGTATATTGTTTCAAAATGGGAAGCAGGGATTGTTTCTGAGTTTATCAGTGTCCGAGAAAGATGGTTTCATTCAATCTTCTTCAATCACTCAATATGCTTTTTTTTTTGCTCACTTTAAAGGATTGTTTATTTTCCAAGAGCGTTGGGTAGAATATTGACTACATGTAGATCTTTGTTTACAAGCCTCCCCCGAAAGGCCAGGTCATATCACTCTATTCATGTAATTCCTCTGAACATTTGAGTAAAAATGCCCAGATTCCTATACAACTTTCACATTTCTTTGTTGTGAGAAACACTTTTGAGGTAGAAAGCCTTTTTCACTAAGTAAGTATCAATTCCTCCAGAGTTCTTCAATCCAACCCACAACTGAAATTGCAACAGTAGAAATTTTTAACAACTATTACTTTTATGATCTTATTTAAATGCTAAACTGAAAGTCCTAAAAAAAATGTTGCAATTAGTTGTAGGGCAAAATCTTAGTTTGGCTGGACTGTATATGTAAGACAAATATAACTAAATGAAAATTAGACAAAGCTTCTGAAAGAAAGAAAAAACATATTTTTAAAAATATTTTCTGGTAAATCCAAGGCTTATCTAAATAAGACTTTCGTTTCATGCTCTGTACAAACTAATATATGCAGAAGGGCAAAAGAATTATGATACAGTCTTGAGAAGGTGTTTTAATTTCCACCTACGTTGACTATTATCTTTCGAGACGACTATCTAGGGAGTTTGGGCTTAAGACAGGCTTGGGGCAATTCCATATCATTGACTGGCCTAATGGAATAAATAATGATTATAAGCAGGGGGAGGGGTGGGATTAGCAAAGACAGGCCATTATCACAGGGGGAGTGGTGACGAAATAGTAGGCAAGGGGTATGGGATATGTGTCTTTAAGAATGATAGACTGTATCTTTGCCCTCCTCATCTTTCTCATTTATTGTATCTCTGAGTATTGAATGACATTAAACTGGGAATTTAAACATAATCAGGTAGAAAATACACAAAATAATAATTTCTTCTTTTCTGTGTGCGTGTATGGGAGATGGTGGGGAGAGAGCATTGCCAGCATAATACAGAAATTGTCAAATGTTCAATTACCCCATCTCCTTTCTATATTTTTTCTTTGGCATATATATAATGAGAATGGATTACAGACAGGGTGTGATGGAGTCCAACATTTTAAGAAAATACTAAATGGGAGTGGATAAGAGTGGATCTACATAAAATTATTTTAAAATTGTATGTTCCATCAACCCCCCCCCCCCACATACACACACACATCGTCATATAATTCTCTCTGTGGTAATTGACCAAGCTGGGCCAATAGACAATCAGTTGGCATTTCAGGGCGTCCAGGGAACTTAAGGGCGATTAATAATAATACTGGAGGTGAGATGCGTGGGGCAGTATGGGACCGAGGGGAATACACACAATTCCTTCTATCTAATCTTGATGATTTAATGCACCTTCCAAAGAGCTCATCTAAATTACTATCATGGCAGAATGCATGGGTATCTGCCTGTAATAGCGTCCATGATAAAGGCAGGGATTAAGTTGCCAATTTGTGTCTTAAAGTGGTGCTTGACGAGCACCTGTCTACTGTACTTCATCTACTTGGGAGAAACTCTGGACACTCGCCAAAATGAAATCTTCTAATTTTCTTCATAAGAAGACTTGCTTCTGAGATGCCAAATAATGGCTACTGAACACTTTTAAAGGGAAAATACCACTTATTCATTGAATTTACCTTTTAAATCCAGTTTATTATAAGAAATAGCTAAGAACACAAAAAAAATCTAGTATCATAGTTTCATATTATGATGTAAAGAATGAAGTGTATACTCAGTATCAGTAAACAAGTGTTATATTCACATTTGATAGACAATGTTGCTTTTTTCCCGCAATGTTTTCACAGAGAATATTAATTTACAGGGTATTTCTCAAATAAACGATTTTGCACAACCATTCGTAGCAATACCCCATTACACATGCTGGAATGGCAGAGCCTTGGCCGTATGGACCGTTAGTGTGAAGTAAATTCCCAGGAGATATACCCTTATGACTATATATTATGAATGAAGACTAGGACTGTATCTATCTTGTTTGGAGAGAAGTATGAATACCAGCAAACAAGTCCATATTATATTACCTTTCATTCTACCTTAGATCACATATTTTCTGTCCTCAGCATTTATCAAAATATTGAGGTATGTTTTTCTTTATATACCTTTTGAAATAAAGGCCTAGGTGAAATACATCTCCTAAAATTAAACTTGATGATACACTACCCTCTAGCAATAACTTGAATTGAGAATGAATGTATTTGCATTAGAAATATAATTGCCAAATTAGACATTTTGATGCATTTTGTGAAGGAGCATTTTAATTCAAAGTGAAATTTTGTTTTTGTCTCATACCAATACTTTGCCTAATATACAGTAATACTTGTACGGCACCATTATTCAACTTAACCTGTTTGAGACGAGCTGATATGGCTATAACACACATTTCCTGTAGACCTCAGCACGAGTATACTCAGGCTCGGTCCTTAATGGGTTAATAAGATATTAAGTAGTGATACAAGAAAATCTACTAGTAGATCATCTTACCTCTCTGATGTCTTTGATTTTTGAGCCGCCCTTTCCTATGAGGGAACCGCACTGACTTGTGGGTACAATGAGACGTAACGAGACTGGGGGTTTTGGGGTACCTGGTGACAACACTGAATTTGACAGGTCCTGCATTCAAACAACAAAAGAAGACAAAAGAGAAATGATTAAGGATCATTTTGAAAATGGAAATATGAAATAAATTTGAAAATAAAACTTTAGAAATGTGGTGTCATTCATAGTAATAAAAGTATGCATGCACATTGATATACATAATCTTCCTGTTGCAGAAAATTTGCTAAAGTGGGTACAATTTTGGGGGGTTTTAGGTTAAATTCTTTCTTATCTAATGACATTCTTGCAGTATCCCTTACTCAAGACACATTGTAATTGAAACTGCTTATATTCTATCCTCTGCAAACAAACGTGGATCCACATTTTAATATCATGGGAATATTTCACTTTCATATTTGCTGAAGCGAAAGCGAAAGAGAAAAAAACTCTCGCGAAGAAGGCATTACTTTCAGAAATAAATAAATAAATGAATAGATATTTAGATTATACATTGTTAAGTTTTAAATCCATCTAGTACCCCCACAAAAAAAAAAATAATAAACAGTACTACACATTTCGTATGACAATTTTCATAAAGAATACATGTTAAAAAGATTGAAATATTGCATTAAGAAGAAGACACTTTGTCAATAAAATCATTAAAATGCTAAATAAAAGGTGTTGATAACACACTGATTGAATTACAACCACACATAGACAGTAGAACAGTGCCATATCATCACTACTTCAGGTCACTGCAAATACACTCATTCACTCCTTAAGGAAATTGCTCTCAAGGCTGAAAAGGTCTACGTCAATCCACCCGCTCTACAAGTTCACGACCAATAACAACCCCATTAGGTGCCTGGATCCTTAAATTGGCCACTAATTGAGGCAGCTTCACCTCACAGAGGGCAAAGGTCAAAGGTACAGTTCATGACAGATCTCTCCCGACTTCTATCTCCGTCTCTCAATCTCCTACTCTCCCTTTCTTCATCTATTATCTACTTCTAGATACTTTCTTCCTTATTTTCCAATCTGTAAATGCTGGAAAATTCCTTTCAAAAATCACTCCATAAAAAAGAGATCTTTGTCTATCCATAACACTGCAAATGAATGTCAATAAACTATGCATGTTCCATAAAGGACTAAAAAAGGAGAGATCTATACCTCTTCATCATACCAAGATGGATGTCAATATATTTATTTATGTTCGCACTTGAAATGAACAGGTGCAATGAGCAAAACAAACTTGAGGCATCTTTGTTTGTGTTACATCTCATCTTGTCATACCATCATCCACCCCATGGACCTCTACGTACCATGGACGGGAGTAGCATAGAAGCAAACACAGTGGTGCATGCCTTCACCATCTTTCTACCATTGCTTCATCAATGGTAAGATTTGTATGGGAACTGAGCCTATGTTTGTGAAATGAATAGGAAATATAGACGGCAAGTACGGTTTCCTTCCTCTCTGCCTCTCTTCTCGATTCTGGAAAGTAAATTTACCGTTCCATGCAAGAGGACCGCAGCACGCAGGGCCCATGTTTCTTTAGGATTGGTTTTCACCGACCACTTATTGCCCTGCAGCTATATATCCCCGGTCTGACATTTGGAAAATTGGACGAAGTAGATTAGTGATTTGCATGCGGAATGAGGGCTTGCCTGTGTAACGGACTCCTTTTGATTTGAAACAATCTAGCCAATCCTCTGGTTAGAGAGGGGAGGATGAAGAGAAAGAATGAGAGTACAACTAACTCCTACTAGCTCTCTTGTTCCTAGGTAGGATGATAGAGGATGCCTGGGGTTGGGAGGTTGGTTAGTGATGTTGTTTGAGGGTTCTAATCAATTCAAAAGGACAACATTATGAGATAGGACACTTATCAGTGAGTGTAACACACTCTTCTGCTAGGTTCAGTTAAGAGCTATCAATTTACAGGTTAGTGTTAGTGTTATGAAAAGCTGAATATTTGCAGGACTTGGTATCTTAATTTGAAAAAATGATGAAGTTAATCTTTCAATGGTGATAGAATAATTAAATGTTTCATATTTTGACTAATAGATAAATTATGTGAGAGGTGCAAGTGCTTCATCTCGTAAATAAAAATACACGTAAATAAACAAGTTGATGCAATCGTTCTTAGAGACTTGTTTCTTTTATAAAACACATACATCTGTTTCTGTGTCAGCGTGTTGTCAGATGTTGACTTGGTCAAGAACTTTCTTGATCTTGTTACTCAACAAGGCCAGCTCTAAGATCAAAGTTTACCCCGGCGCTGCCTTCCAATCCTCCAGCTCTCTCTCTCTCTCTCTCCTTAAGTAATTGCATCTGGGCGATCACTCTGCTGATACATCTTCCCATTTCCTGCTCATTCCCTTCCAACATTGGTCCAATTTGAACGGCCTGTCTCCTGCTACCAACCTGCAATTTCATCTCCCTTCCTCTCCATCATCAAAATCTCCGCTAAGAGTATGTATTGATCCTAAACCTCAGTCATGTATATAGATGCTGGCCTGCCCTCTCCGTGTCACGCCGGAGTAAGACGGCTAAAGCGAGAGCGGGAGAGACGCAGGGACGAGCAGGAAAATAAGCTCGCTGGAATTGAATTGCCTCACCACGGCCTAGCTGACGCTAATAAATCAATGCTAGTCCTCCTTGTATATTCTCATTGATTTATTAATGCCGTGCACCCGCTGATAACGCACTTTAGAGCGTATGTTTATTGATTGGTGTATTATTTACCTGTATAATGCATGTGCATGGTTGCCGGTGCTTTTGCTTGTATCCTCTCCTCTCATTAAGCATGATGTAAGAAAAGGCGGTATATGATTGTCAAGTTGTCTCCATATTACAAAAAAAAAAATCATTAATGTATCATTGTCACAGCATAACTGGACTCATCAAATCACCTTCTGATAGGAATGACGTATTGAGAGGATAAAAGAGAGACAGAGAGAGAGAGATGAAGTGAGGGAAAGGGAAGAGACAGAAAGTTAGAAAGGAGAGATAGAAAAGAAAGAGAGAGAGAGAGTATAAAAGAGAGAAGGGGCATGATTGGAAAAAATTGAGAAACTCCATTCAAAATTTCACCTGACTACACTCCTTTGCAAAGTAACATAGAAGATAATAGGAATGATCTTCAAGAGTGGTATAAGTATACGTGACTATACCATATTTTTAAAAGTCTGTGAAGCTCAAATAATACAGAAAAAAGGAAAATGAACAATTTACAGTAAAAAAAATTGTACGAGAATACACCATAGGGAAATTAGAGATTACACCATGGATGAATTAAAACCTAAAAAGGGGAAAGAAAATAGCCTTTTCCAAGCCAGCGGATTCCGATAGACTAAAGTCCTACAGCAGCCAACCATGTGTAAGAATGCCTCATGGTCATCATACAATGACAGAGACCAAAATTGAAATTGGTGGGATAAAGTAATCTAAACAACCTTTCCGTTCTAATCAATACCTTCTAAACGCAGTGATCAAGGAACTGCACACAATTTATCCACATTTAGGATAGATAAACATACAACGTCCACGCTCCATCTACCAGCTGAAACATGTCTAAACATCACGCCGCTATTCCCATCTTCTCTGAAGATGCGCTTTTCCTTCATCATCTTGTAGACTTATTTCCTTCTATCTACCGGTACATCCCGGGAGTGCTGATAGTGTTTACACCTATGCAAATCAGCCATAAAGCAAAAGGGATTGGGAAATGGCAAAGTGAGAAAGAGACGCAAGTGAGAGTGTGAGCAAAAGCAGGAGAGAATGAGAAAGAGAGAAGTCTTGTAGACAGGGAAAGAAAATTAGAATTTTCTGTCTGAGGAGGGAGAGGGGCACAAAGTAATGAAGAAACAAGGAAAGAAAATAAACAATGGAGAGAGGAAGAACCGAAAGGGAAAGAAAGATACAGAGCGGATTTTTTTTTTTTATAGCAGCTCTGTTGAAAAAGAGAGTCAAAACAATCCATCTTCAGGATTGACGACCAGTACTGTGACAAACATGCAAAGAGAGAATCACAATAAGATTCTAGAGGAAATTATGCCAAATATACATGTATGTACAAAAACATGTATTCATGCAAGATGAACCAAATCTAGGTTAGACTTTTAGGCCCAAATTAACAGAAAATACCTTATAAGCATTAAACAAATCATCCTAAAAACATACATGAAATAGCAAAATATTGCTATAACAGAAATAAACACACAAAGTCCACTTTAAAAGGAAATATGCTAACTTAAGAGCTATCAGGATGACAGAAGCAGATATTTTTGCAGATATTTATTTCAATGTAGCTTTACGATAAATCAACAGTCAAGACGAGCCTGTCCTGAAACAGGTGATCACACTTGAGTTTCAAAAGGTAGACTATTTTCACATTGCAGCCGGGAAGGGCAATCACCAATAAAGATGAATTATATATAATCGGTGAACACTGAGGAAATGGAAAAGAGAGGAAATGTGTAAAATAGGCAGAGGTGAGAAAAATAATGACAAACGGTGAGAGAAAAAGGTCTCACAAATACGATACAAGGTCAAAGAGTGAGGCTTATTCTGGGAGCGAAGATGATACAACTGAAGGTCAAATTTGTGATAGCTTGATCATTTTGAAAACAATAATAGGTGTGATATTGGCCACTTTAAACAGCACCTGGCCCTAATGCAGGTATGCATGGGTCAGGATACCCAAGTATGCTACAGAGATGAGAAGAACAGTGGTCATCATGGAGGTTTATCTAGGAGTATTGATCGCTGCAGAATACGCTATGTATGAAGGAGGGGGAGTGCTCTCACTTGAACAATTGATCACTAGTAAAATGTAGCCGTTTGGCTGAGTGGACAGGGATAAATAAACTCAAGGGTAGCCAAAGGTTCTTAATGGGTGGAGGCGTGAGCAAGAAAAATAGGCTAAAGGCAGAAATTAGCCAGGATGTCATGCCTGACATTTTGGTGGGTAGGGAAAAATTACCTGTTGCTTTGGGATTTGGGTTTGATTGTTTGTTTTGTTTTGAATGTTTTTTGCAAAATGTTATCAGATTCTTATCAATTACTAAGTAGTAAATAAGGACAGGGAAATGATTAGTGGTCAAAATAGCTTGTATATTTTGGGTTTTTTAAAGGCTTTTTGTCACATTTAATGTGATCTACCCAAAATGTAAACTCAGCAACATATTATAGGTTATTATAATAGTCTAGTGGTTAAGTCACCAGTATATACATGCACATAACAAGGTGCAGTGATCAAATCAATACCAAGGTGTAGGGTTCAAATCAATACAAGCACTTCACCTAAACCCATTTCTATCTATACCGAATCTACCTTAGATGTGGACGTATCAATGTACACAGATATTGCGTGGTCTAGCAAGTGGATAATTCATTGATCTGCCAATGACAAGGTTCACAGTTCAAATCACTCAATATCACCACCCAGATCTAAGTAAAACAATTTCTGTCAATACTATATCTACCTGAGATGTAGACTTATTGATATATTGGAGGTTGCATGGTCTAGTGGTTTAGTCACTGGTCTATGTAGACAAGTAGATACAGGGTTCAAATCACTCCAAGCATATGACCTAGAGAGAAATCATTAAACTGATTTTCTTCCATACTACATCTTTATAAGATGTGGAATTATCAGACCATAGATGTTGTGTGGTCTAGTGGGTGGGTCACCAGAATGTAGATCACTATGTTCAGGGCTCAAATCATTCACACACATCATCTTGTAAGAGATTGTTAGATACATTTTCTTTCTTTCTTTCTTTCAAACTACATCTACCAAAGATGTGGAATCATTAACAAATACAGGGTGCAGTCACTCATATTTGTAGATCAAAAGGTATAATGCTCAAATTACTCCAAACACATCCTCTTGTAAGAGAACATTAAACACATTATACATTTCCTACTACATCTACCTAATATGTGGACTTATTATTAACTTGGAAATTGCATCACAAGCCACAATCCTGTACGTCAAAAGGTTTGGGAATCAAATTTCTGCACTAAACACATTTGGCAAGTTATGTATCAACATATAAATGCTAACCCTGACCCAGTTAAAGTATTCAGTCTGAACAATTTTATAAGTACTCAGTGCATTCAGGCCTGCCATGCCAAGGTCAGAGAAATATTGCAAAATATTGAAGTTCATTTTCAAAAATTGTTAACAAAATATGATACACTATGTGATTTAGTAATCAACCTTGTGTCTTATTAGACTTGGGGGAAAAAAAACGACATATAGGAAATTGAACTGGTGGGATATAGGACTACTGTGTACAGACTACATGATCACAGTGCATAATACTTGCAATGGATATACACCTGGAATCTCAGGCAACATATACTATACAATATGATACCCATACTGGTTATACATGTATCATATATCTTGAGCTTAGATTACAAACACAGAAACAAAAGGGGAATGCCCTATGTGCACCCCTACCTACTACTCAACTATTCCCCATTGACACTTAGTTAGGAACAGGAATGGTATATCATCTTTGAGCAGTAAGGATCTATGGATTATTAGGATCATTTGGAGTTGATAGCTCGGTGGTTGAAAAATTCAATCTAAAAGAGGAAGGTCAGGGGTTCAAAACCCAGTAAGCATACTAGTGCACTTGCATGAAAAATTATGAGTTTTTGTTTTTATTCAAGGTGGCCTGACACAGTTTCAGCTGGCCAATGGCCCCCAGGTCACTGCTAAATTTGTGCCCTGCCTGGTTCGAGTCTACGATAATGATAATATTGTTTCCATTACAAAGGGTAGCAACTTCACTTCTATTAACTATGGCACGATATGTTATTACAACCCCAAGTGCCTTGCTAAAAGACATCTACAGACATTTAGGCTACATATTAGGTACTAATTTTGCAATTCTTTGCTAAGATTTCGCTAGGAATCGAACCCTCGACCTCCTGTCCATGAGGCAAGTTGAGCTCCCCACTGGAGCTTACCACTAGGACTATCATGTCCAGTGAATATATGAAATATATAGGTCAGCTTATGGTTATTATTGCTTCTATTTTTCTGAATAAAATGATCACCATACAACAAAACATTCACCTATTCTTTTGCTACATCTCCCTTTTCTTAGGTTTTCCTTATCTATCAAGATGTTTATGTTCATGTGAGTCAAATTTGTTGTACATTCAAGGTCTGGGGTAAAGATTGTAGCAGTGTTATCAAGACACTCACTTTAGCTTCCCATAAATCATCTCAGTCTTAAAGACAAGCCGCAAGATAATGTTGTCATTTTGAAAACTGACTCATGAGAGGACACTCTGTCTATGCAGTCTTACGGTCCTTCTGTATGACTATAGTCTATATATCTGTCTTTTCAGGTTAAAAGACTTTCTTCAGTTCATTTAAGTATCTCTTATCGCTGACTTTTGATCTTGATTGCTGATGGTAAAAAACAAAAACAAGTTGGAGTCATCTACAGTAAAGGTTAACTATATCTAGAGCACTGGGAACAGTTAGTGTGGTGTTCACATCACATGTTCAGTGAAAATACTGCACCCACAGACTGCATCACACTCAGTGAATGAACAAGTAATGGCTGGAGGCCTAATAATACTTCAACCAATGAAATGTCACAGTCATAAATAAGCCATCTGCCTCATCTGAACACACTGAATCAGTGAGAGTCCAAATTACCTCCCTGCATCTTCCTATTACACAGGTAATACCAAGCACTAATTATTGACCTACTTATCACAAATTAATCCAGATTTAGCCTCAAAGGGGAACGAAGGAACGCATCCACCCCCTCCTACCATTTGAGTACTCCCCTGACGTCTTGTAGCAGCTTGGTGTCCATCCCGCCTTTCTGGTAGTTAGCGCGTTCCATTATCACCACAGTCGGTAAAACATCCAGGGGTCATTCCCTCCTCTAAGAAAACATTTGATCAAGCAACACATCTGGTAATGGATCACAACCCTCTCGCCACTGTCGTATCTGCCACTCAAGAATGCATGCACAGCAAATACAAGCTGTTCTTATAACCAGCAATGGGGTTGCGCACAACACATGAGTAAGATAACTATATTACTGAGTGACAGTGGGAAATGGATGATTAGATCTAGAACATGGTTGACCTTGACTTTGAGCTTGCAATCAAGCAAGGAATGTAATTGAATGATTGCATGCAGTTTAACCTCTGAATAGGGAGACACCAAATTCAAGTTCAGAGACAAAGGACATTGAAAATGGATGACAATGCTATCCATTATAAGCAAGAGGAAAGTATTTCATTGTAGTGTGTCCTTGCAATAAAATGATTTCTAAAAATGCATTCAATATTAATACTGACAGTGAACACTCCGTCAATTTTCTAAAAATCAAATGAGCTCCCGAACCTAATCAATATTTTTAGAACAACCTGCTAATAAGGATTTGTGTTTATTTACTTATTTATTTTGGGGGGAGGGGGGGGGGGTGATGGAGGTTTATTTCCTAAATTAAAATCTTTAAATGAGGACAACCAGTACTTCATCAAGGCAGTACAGAAACAAATCACAAGTAATATTCCAAGAGTCAATGGTCCAACAAACAAGCTGTCAAACCCATAGGACTAGGATAAATGTCATGTGCTACGATAAGTCTTTTATGTATTTCTTCACATTGATCAAATGTTGAGAAACTTCACTCCAACGCGAGGGAAAGTTTCATGGTATTGTTTGATAACCCACTTCTATTACCTCCATGGATAACCCCAAAGTCACCCCTGTCAAACCCAGACAATACATAATTGGTTTAGTCCCAACGCCTTGGAATGCTGTTGTATTCACAAGTCTTCTGTCACACTGTCTACAGACGAATTCAGAACTAACTTTTTACCTGCTATTCCATTATGACTCTTTTTTTATGATTTCATAATTTTCTTAACATTGGGATAGGGGTCTCAGTTAAGATTAGGGTTAGGTGTAGTGTTAGGTTTAGGGTAGCAGGCATGTCACGTTTTCAGTTTATAGGCTAGATATATTCGGTGTTCGGACGGGTGTCGGGTTGTGATACTTTCGCTGCAGTGACTGGGGCATACAAATCCTCACTGAAATGAGCCTCCTCCCCCCCCCCCCCTTTCCCCACCATAAAGATTTTAAGGTCAAATCAATATGACCTTCTAAACATTACCAAGATCATTGTTACCTGCTGGGAACTGTGTATACAGTGATCCAGGAGGCTTAGGGAATAGTGGTTCATCAAAGAATTACTGATTCAGGGCCCCTTGTAACAATCAAGGTTTGCAATCAAATGCAAAATGGCAATGGCCGATTGCCCTTTTTTGTTGATTAAAAGACTGACCAGTGATCAATTAGAATTCTTTCAAATACATGTGTAATGGATCGTGAACCATATTACATTTTCCATGGCTCAAGAAGCTATTGTGTGAGTCCCACTGAATACTACAAATCCTTTAGTGTTACCCAAAAATCTTACATCTGTAGCTCATCTAGTGCCTAAACATTCCCCAGAAGAAAAAAAACATCAGTGCAATTAGTGTTTCAACAACAAAAAATGCAAAAATTATACCCCCACAAAAATTTCCCTCAGGAAATAAAACTAAACTCGACAAGACATCCACTTTTTAGCTTCACAAGAGAAAATAGAAAAAATAACTCGAGAGTAAAAGGATTTACGCGTTTGTAAAAGTATGCAGAAAGACCACACGGCATCCCACTACAGGTGCATTATCACTTTTATAATGTTAATCCATGTAAAGCCCTTTACACAGACTACATCTTGACTTTAAATATGTCTTGGCTTTAAGTCTTTTCCGGAAATAAATATAACATCTAAAAGAAATCTTGATTTTACTTTCAGGTTTACTTTCCAACAAAATATTAACCCGATTATGAACCATTTAATTCCACAATGAGATTCTACTATAGGTAAATCCATCATTAGCCTACATTGCAATCATAAAATCATGAATTACACCAATGATGATAATGTGATGATCGATGTAGTATCATCCCAGAGAAAAACTTTGCCCAAGAATATAAGAGAAAAAGGAAATCCATGAGAAAGAAAGATGGAGAATAAGTTGCACAAATATCTCCATCACAAATAGCTGTCATCTTATGTTAGACATGTGCCTACACTGTACACTTTTCAATAAATAGCCCGAGTCTGCAAATCTCCCTCCCTCCCAAGTTCATAAATCTTCTCTCATATGGCAGCAATTTCATATTTCTCTCCTCACACTAAGGTCAAGATCAGATGCCCACATTTTATTTTCATTTGAACTCCCTTTAGACTAGGATCTCTACCTAAGACTGACATCTCTAGGGGAAATCGCTTATGATTGAAAACACCCTATAGCTGCTTTCAGACCATACCTATTTCTGACAAGATCCATATTGAAAAAAGAAAGAAAGAAAAGTAATACCCAGGAACATATCAGAAAATAACCATCAAATGTTCCTATATTGTTTTATTCCTTTTTAGCAAATATGCAGAGCAACAATAGCCGACAAGGCATTCAAATTCAGTTCCGATAGGAAATGTACATCATAGCCAGAATGGTGTTGGACATTAGTATATAAGAATTTGTATCAGATAATTTTCTCTATTGTGATCAATGTGTGGGGATATCATCTGGTTTATCTTTTATGAAACCATTACATAATGTCTTTAAAAAGGACAATTTTGTTTCAGATTTGATCTCTTTCATTTTTTTCATATCCATGAATTTTTTTTTTCATTTTGCCTCAATCCCCTTATTTAAAACAATACATGGACAAAATATAATTTTTCAAAAACACATCAAATCATCAAAATAAATATTTGATTTGATCCCAAACCAACTTGGAACTTTAACAAGACGCATAACATTTTCGAAAACATGACATAAATCAACAACATAAGTCGTAAAATCTCATCTTACCTCATCAAACTTTGTTGTGATGAGTTTGAACGCCATGTTTATTGCTTCCGGAGAGCCTGTTATTGTGACTATCCTTTCTGGACATGATCCATCTGAAATGTTTATCCGTGCTCCGCTCTGTAGCAAAAAGAAAAAGAAAAGAAGACAAACAAAACATTATTTTTTTTCAACTAAAAACAGCCCTGGTCGATTATATACATCAATAGACCATTTCCATAATGCGTTTGCTATGATGGATGTTATTATTTCAGGCAGCATCTTGGTCCATGAATTCATTTAACTGATGCTATTGATTTGTTAAAGGCTGCCACGTGAATGTTTAATGTTGCTATAATACAACGGATTGATGACTATTTGTACCAAAATGCAAAGACAGCTACTTTATAGGTAAAATCGGGGGACAAACAGTTTAAATCCTTGGTGATACCAAAGGGCAATAGCACATTGGCCAAGTTATGAACCTAGACCCTGCATTTACAAGACCAATTCTCTACCACTGCACCATCAGAGTCTTGTAATACCTCTGACAAACTGTTACCAAAATTCATAAAAATGTTTATTTCTTAATGCAATTGGTTAAAATTTTATTCAACATGGGAGAAATATAAAGAGAAAACTTTTTCACATTACTGAGATGTATCAAATACATTCCCTTCCATTTTCATCAATTTCACATCAAAAGCACTCATGAATGATACAGTCAATATCATTATGATCCATCTTCTCTAATTGTATGCATAACATTCCTGTCATGCAAACTCTAGACATAGAAGGTGGGGATTTGTGGATAAACCATGTTAAGTGTATGAATAATTGCACAGGATGAACAAGTTAAAAAGAAAAATAATATCTCTTGGTCTTGGACGTGAGATGGGAAGGGAAGGAAAGCCGCTAGAAGAAAAAGCTGTGTCAATATTTGTGGAATAATACTTGGAAAGTCGCATTGCATCAGTTATCTTCCTCACCAAACTCTGGAGGAAAAGGAAGATGAAAGGCAGAAATGAAGTGCTTGGATGGAGGGGATGATAAACGACAAGATGTCGTGCATCTCAAAGAGATGAAACATTTGCAAGTATTAGGATGAGGGAGGAATCCAGAGGCACCACTGCAGGGATACATTAGATGTTGGATGAATCTGGAGTAAAGAAATCCTACAATTTGTCAGAACAATGGCAAAGTATGGATACTACCGTATATGTCTACTAAATCTACTATGATCCATTATAAAGTTAGGAGACTTTACTCTTTGCGAGGTATACATTATAGATTATTTTGCCATAACTGAATCTGTTATGAAAAGTACTGATGCACTTTTTTTGTTTGTTATAATGAGATGTATTTCATCATAGTAATTTTTGGCCCGTGTTCTCTTTAATACAGCATTTGAAATATAATTAGAACCACCCGTCAGTATACAAATGCTTAAATGCAGTACTACCAATGACAGAATGAGCAATGCAAGAAGACACAAAACAGTGGGATTTTGGGAAAGAATCGATTAACATGAGCAGTGCGGTACAGCTAGAGGTCTAGTGCTGCAGCCCTAAACCCAATTTGCACGGAGATACGACGATGCGGATATGAGAACGTAATCACATCCCTTGTTTTGGGATGCATGAGAGTGAGGTATGGGAATCGATTGCCAACCGATCATCCCTTTAATCAATGAGCTCCCTAGGGTTATCTGCTCAGATATTAGAACTGGCCCGCTTGAGAGTGGGGGGGGGGTGCACATCCAGACAAAATTGGAACTGTGGGTTGTTATTGGAATGCGCTTGTGATTGACACCAGGTGAAAGAGTTCGGGGAGAGATCTCCAGAAAATCCGACGAAAATCTCAGAACAATGGCATAGCAGCCATTGCCAGGCAGGATTTCACTGTATAAATGGCATTGATTACTTTCGGAGGACAACTGCTGGCAGTCTGAAATTCAATAATTCTGGTTTTATTTCAAAGTTCATTTGGTGGTTATGTATACAATTTAAATGTTTCATGAAGGTGCTTTGAAAATACTTCATCTGCACCTACAATTAACAGTGAGGAAGTTTTTTTATGCACTATAGCTGCAACTTCAAAAGAACAATGACTATAGCTTTCAAATATACTTGCACAGCTTATCAATTTGCAATCAATGTTAGGACCCAAAAATGCATCTTTGAAAGATTTTTAACTAGCTACACATTCGACATTGTACATGGCAGAATACTTGGCTTTTCTGGGGGAGGGGGGGGGGGGGGGGGGACAGGGATGTCATTGTGACCTGTAGATGTAGGCCTACTTAAAGACAAGCCTAATTTCAGTATGGTCGCAAGTCGCAGCAATAGTAACACATAGTAAATCTGATTGAGGAAGGTTTGTTTCTGCAAACTCCCATAGCGGGTTGACTTATATTCATTGACCTGAAATAGAATGACAATTTATTATTGGATGCCAGGCTCCGAGAAAGAGGCTCTACATAAGCTACCAGGTGCATGAACGAGACAGATGTCTTGACAGATCTGCATAGAGACCATCTCACATATGACAGTATCTTCTTCACATTCACAACTTATAAGAAACCAAATGATCATGGAGAGAGACCATTTCATATATGCCATATCTTCCTCACATTCATTACTCATAAGAAGTCATATATGTAGGATTATAGTTGAAGAAAGACCATCTTACATATTACATTGGCTTCCTCACATTAGCAACTATATATATTAAGAACCCATGGAACCATAGTTGCATATCCCACAGCTGCCACCAATATAATGTGATGTTTATTGCAGAAAGAACACAACAAAATGAAACCTACTATAATTATTTGTTTGTCTGTGGCTTGAAATATGTATCAACTAAATGTGCATACATTAGAAAGTGTGTAGATGTGAATCACAATTAATGTACATTGTATACTAGTAGTGGATCTTTGAGTTGAGGCTATCAACATCATGTTCACACTTTACACCATAATTGCAAAATGAGTGCGAAAGGATAGTGTTAGCTGTATGACCTATTATTTGGTGATTAAATTTACACTTAAAAAAGACAACTTTCAAAATAACAATTCAGAGGTAAAAGCAAGGAACTCATTTTCTTGCATATATAGAGTGCTTCATAGTTACTGAATATATCTTGTTTATGGGGTATTATAAACGATATCAACAAATTATTAACTTTTATTAAAGATCACAAGGCTAGTGGGATTGATATTGGAGCACTATTATTAATCCAGAATTTAACAGCACTGTGTGGTTTAGTAGGCTAGTGCTTTTTATTTTTTCTAATCATTTTGCAAAGAATTTTACCCAAAACTAATAGTAATCTCAAGCAGTTCTCAAAATATGATCCTCTAGAAACGTGCATGAGTGTATTATGAAGGCAATTAACAATCATGTACAAGGTACCACCCATTACACTTGCATCGCGAACAAAACACCCCACACCAAACCCGACGACCAAACACTCTCAATAGAAACTTAGTTCATTAAATTCTCGCCCTCTATATTTGATACACTTGTCAATATCCGATCTCTCTCTCACTGGCCGGAGCGAGCTTACAAGTATATTACTAAATATAATAGCATGCATTCATTGACATACTTACACACATCACCTGACAGAGAGAAAAGCTGTAGTTGTTTGCAACAATAGATGAGTGCATGTGTTTTTTAGAGCGCGGTCTATATTTAGTTGTGTGTGATCAACAATGCTACTTGTAATATTACAAACATTATCCAATATTCAAGCGATGTTGACATTTTGCAAACTGTAATTCTGCCATCAGTATCACTTATTGAAAATCATAACGTGGTTTTAGCAACATCGTTCCCATGACTTCATGAATAGACATATATTTTGGAGATTTTTTTTCCTTACTTTTTAAAGATTAATTCCAAATAGGCCCTACATGAATGTGCACATTTTTTGTGTATTTTCAAGTACTTTACTGAATACCTGGAAGTGTATTTCTTCAAATGTACGATGTTCCTATTTGAAGTTAATTTGCAAGTACTAAAAATTTGTAGTTTAATTGCAAATGATACTCTGAATATTCATGCATAAATGTGTGATGTATGTGCTTTTTTGACGTTTACTTACAAGTAGTGCATTAAACATCTATCTTCATTATGCATTGTGGTGAGATAAACATCTAAACTGAAGTGTGAAGACACTTTAGATGATGATTATGTTGAAAGGGACGGGGAAGGGAAATTCCCCCATCAATCTTTCTTTACACCTATCCACAAAATCATCAATTTCTTAGGGAAAATCATTGAAAATCTAGAATATTATTTTAATAACTACATTCTCCATCAATGTCTCTGTTTGATGTATTCTGATTCATTAAAATATATGAAGAGTTCTATTCCAAAAGGGACTAAATCCACTTATGATGAAAATGAGTCATTGATATTACAATCATTTTTCATGCAGGTACCCATTTTTTAACAAAATTATAAACCTAATTTTGAGAGTAATTAAACAAAAGGCACCTTTCAATTTCATTTTCCAGAAATGTCTGTACAAAATCCGTAAGCAAATGGCCCTTTCTCTGGTTGAAAATAAGAAAAAAAAGGATTTAATCCTGTTTGAAATGAACTTCTTCATGACATACAGACCATCTGTGACCTATTATTTGATGGAAGGAACAGGTGTAGAGAATGTGACGTTCATGAATCTCTCCCTTTCTCTCTCCTCTATCTCCCATCCCTTTTTCCAAGTTGCTATCAATAAGTCAGTCTGTCTCTCTCCTTTCTCTCCGCTTTTTTTTTTTTTGTATTTTTGTTTTTACATCTGTACTTCTCTTCTCTTTCTCTGTCTTTCTTTCCAGTTTGCTATCTATCAGTCAGTGTCTTTCTGTCTGACTCTCTCTCTTTCTGACTTCATTCTTTCAATGTTCATTACTTTCATCTGTAGGCCTATATTGCTTTTCTATCTGTCTCTGATCTAAATAGGGTACTTCTCTTTCAGTTTTCCTATTTCTTTTTCTCCTTATTTTCCCCTGAAAAGTCCCATATATATATATATATATATATCTTACTAAAACGGGCCTTAAGGGGAACTGAGAAGAATAGCTTTATTCAGTCAGCATTCCCCTTAGCGACTTTCTATAGGCGAATAATTCCCCTTAACGCCAATTCTATAGGGTTAGGGCTAGGGTTAGTTGGGGCGATATAAAAGGAGGAAACAAAGAAATTCGCCTTAAGGACGAAAATAGGTATATATATATCTATATATATCTTACTAAAACGGGCCTTAAGGGGAACTGAGAAGAATAGCTTTATTCAGTCACGATTCCCCTTAGCGACTTTCTATAGGCGAAAAATTCCCCTTAACGCCAATTCTATAGAGAGAGTTGGGGCGATCTGAATAGGAGAAAACAAAGAAATTCGCCTTAAGGACGAAAATAGGTAGATATATATATATATATATATATATATATATATAGATCTGTTTGATTAACGTTAAGGTTAATTTTGTGAGGATATCTGTTCATGTCAAAATATAATTTTTTTTTTTTAAATATAAGCATCAACAATAACAGTGATTTTCCATCTACATGTATGAACTGGGCTTTCTTCATATAAATACCTGTCTCTCCACTTGAGTCTCATCTCAACCCTTCTCTCCCTCTCGCATCCAATACTTCATTATAGCTGCTCTTCAATTGAATCCATCCCATGACTATTAACTGGGTATTACGGATTTGGGGCATGAAATATGATGGTTTGTTTTTAACCAAGGAGAAGGGAATGGTATCTACCACATAATCCAATGATATCTCCTAATGCACACTCTACCAAATATAGAACCCAATAATAAAACCAGGTACCTTGATAGGAATTTGGATGAATCAATTTCCATAGCATGAACTCATTCAAGTACATCATTCAATTGGAGCAATGAATAATGCATGCTTTTCTTTAAATTGTCCTTTGATCATTGTGCAAGTCATTTATATTTAAGGCTTATCATTTGTAATTCAAGTAATGTATATCAAAGTGAGCTTTAGTGTTGGAAAGGTGAAATTTACGAGATTCATAAAATACCTGCCCTCGCAGAAACTTTCATTAACGCGGAGTATTAGGTTGGCGTCTATTTGAGCAATACATGTCATGAGGAGCCACTAGGAGACAGAACTAGATATTCCAAGAAGTGCTCACTTACAATGTGTGTAATTGAACAGTAGGAAATAAGCTAGTCTTAACATACAGACCCTCACTCCTCCTGCACGTTACAGTAGAAAGGTGATGAGCTTACAAGGCAAAGACATTCCCTGTGAGAGATCAACTTACAAAGCAACATGAAAACTGATACACAGGTAATCTAAGCATCTGATTGGAGGGTAATTAGAATAAAAGACTGTCACATTTAAGATTTAATGGGGCTGAAGTACTAGACTAAGAGTGGGAGCTGTCTCACCTTACATACTTAAACACATACTATCTTCAGATGATGTGGAACTACTCACACTGTTTGAACCAGTTATTTGCCATCCTGAGTGATGTGTCATCCATCTGTGTTATCCTGTAAACTGGGCCATGAGCAATTAGACCCTCACCCCCTGACCCTCGCCCCCCCCCCCCAACTAATATGTGATACCTCTTCCTGATATCAACATTGAAATCTTCTGTCATTTTAATGCAATAAATTTATAAATTGTTTAACATACTAAATTACATATAACCGAGTTAATAAAGGTTAATGTTCTTTATTAAGGGGGGCATGCATGATACCCCTACCCCTCCTACATCTATCTGAAAAAGAAAGAATAAAGCAACGCAGACATGCTTTCCATTCAGACTTCCAGTACTGTAACCCACTCCCTGAATGTACTGAATGTAGCATGAGATGTGATAACAATCAACGTTCTTTGATTGATCAATGATAAAACCTCATGCACTATCCTATTCATTCATTCATTATTACCACTCAAAATGGTTTAATGGGAACAGTCCCTCACCTTTAGAGCATAATGCAGGCTTAGTAGGTAATCTAACTGACTTCTGAACATCAGCCAAAGCTTTTAAACAGTTGTTACATGATTAAGTAATTTCCGCAACAATGACCCATTAAAAATTAATATTGAGCTAAATATAGCTAATGGAAGTTCACTGGCACACTCTTTTTTTTTGGGGGGGGGGGGGTTGATGGTGCTTTTCCAAATTCATGGGCATCAGGGTTGGCAATTTTACTTTTTTTAACAGCTAATAGAGCAAAATCTTTAAAAACGTCCATTGAGAAGATCCATCATGGTGATTCTTTGAGTTCCTATCACTCGATCAAAGATGCATATAGGATTCCCACTGAAGAACCTACTCCAAAGGCTACGAAAAACGACACCTAATCCATGCATTAATCTCTCCACATCTCCCTGAATAATTTAGAATGTAGTTATGTTGCTTGCATACCAAACGTTTCCTTTATCTCCCGTACACATCAACGCTCTGTTAGGGCATACATTGGTATATTAACAATGTATCTCAGCTTCAGTCTTCATTCCCCAACGCGCTAGTGATTCAAATATCACCAGCCCTAAGGCCAGCTTTACAGATATGCTATTCTGTTTTTCATATGTTTAACTAAAGCTGGATGGGTCAATCAAAGATTATAGACGCTTTTGGAATTCATTCAAGCAATCCCAAATGCTAAATTGGATATGAATTCATGAATAATAAGAGCTATGATACGCTATTTAAAAGCTGGCAATGGGTGCTTTGGTCATGTTTTCAAAATGAAAATCACAAATCGTGTTAAATCCAATGGTGTATGACTAATCATGCACTTGACATAGTGGCCTTATACCTTGATCAAACCGACATGCAAATTTGTCTCTGAACCAAAGGGGAAAAATGAAATTCATTTGCAGTAGTCACAAGAGCTACTGCTATGACATCACAGCTTGTTGACCATGATTTCAATTTTCCATAGTGATCAGCTATCTTGCATCCTACAAATATTCATTACTTTGTTTTTACTATATTTTGTTTTCCTCAAACTTTTCATGTGTTTCTCTAATTTTTCTGCTTTCAATAACCAACAAACTTATTTTCAGGGTGGACTCTTCTTTTAATCTAACTTCTTTCAACTGCCTTAGTTTTCACACCATGAATTGATGGCAACAATGTCCTAACTATTGTCTAAATAATCGACTTGAATAAGAAGTGTAGTATGACAACCAAATATTCTTACATCAGAGGTGTTTCATTTCATAGCGGGTTCACTTTGAGACAATTGCAGAGCAAACTTTACAAGGATATTATCAGGTGATAATATTTCTCTGGTTCTCAAAAAAGTGTGTCGGAACACACATTGGAGGGTCTGCATTTAAGTTACAGGCACTGGAATCTTGAATGGTCTTGAATTTTCAAGAAACTTTGCAAATATGCACAATGCAAGGACTTCAGAAGCCTTCCTCATCTTCTGCGAAACAACTCTTTGGCAATTTAATATCAACTGCAATGAGAACCAAGCTGATTTTGAACTTGAAAGGAAACTAAGCAAGGTATGTTCCTCCAAGTTTGCCATCCCAAAAAGGCATGGCTAGTTTCTCTAGGACTAACAGTCTTTTATCCAGTTTCATGGCTTAAAGATGGTCCACGCCACATCAGCTAATGAGCTAATGATGAGAGGACAGGGATCGGATACACACAATGCAGATAATTACAACCCCATTGACTCTAAATCAGCAAATTGAGGATCAATTTTGGCAGGGAAAATGTTTGTATCATCTAAATAAAACCAGGAATACATTCTAATAAATCTATGGCCCTGACAAACACTATTGATAACTTTAAACAGTTAAACTGAGCCAATGTGAATATTGCAATAAACTTCAGAGTTCTATCTCTGAAAACTATCTGCTGGGGGAAGCTACTCCCTTGACATCTGAAGCTGATTTTGAACTTGAAATGTAACTGCAAGTGTGTTTCTCCAAGTTTACAATCCCAACAAAGGCATGACCTAGTTGCTTCCTGCGACTGACAATCTTTCTTTCTGTCAGTCTTGTAGATGGTCCTTGTCAAGTGCTAGAGTTCTCACATCATGACCTAATGATAACTGAAGAGGATGGGGGTAGGGATACACACACCGCTGCTATGGCCCCATGGGTAACTCCATCGACTTAAATCGGCAAGTTCAGCTTGCTACCAAGCGTAGATCAGCTGTACGGTAAACAAGCCCATCTCCCGCATTCTAGCAGGAAACTTGAGGAGCTACACCACTGCCAATGTTTTCCTAAGTAGTCCAGGGGTTAGAGGAGAACCAAGGCGTAGAAATAAGAACAACTGAAATCGGAGAGAAGGCAAAGTTAACACAACTGATTTCCTTGCATGTTTGCTGGAGTGAATAGTAGAGAGGGAGAGAGATGGAAAGAGAAAGAAAATCAAAACCTGGAACATAGCAAAGAGATGATGAAAACAAAGAGAGAGGGAGATATTGCGGTGACATCTCTAATAATTTGGAGACTTGAGTCATAAAATAGTCTCATGGCCAGTGAAATATGGGAATACAGATCACAACTTTTAAAAAGGTCATGCTATTCATAAATTGGATTTCTCTGTACGAAAAACAATTTTCGGAAGAAATATAATCAATCTTTCCCTCCCCTTTCAATCATATTCTCCACTAATCTCCATCTCCCTTTCTATCCTTTTCACTCATTTTAAATCATAATGTTCTCATGTTCCTACCCTAGAGATCTCAAAGCTATAAGGTCAAATGAGCATATGTATGAAATAAGATTTATACTCCACCATCAATCCACATCGGCCGTGCAAGGAATCCTCATTCGCTCGATGATATTGCTTTCCTAAACACCAACACAAGCATATTGACCAATCCTGCAATATTCCCATTCTATTTATTTTTCTGTGAAGTCTGTACTAGTACTTACGAAGCGGATAGCTTTATTTTTCTTTATTACCCCCCACTTATTTAAACACCTTTATAATGGGACCTTTTTAATTGTTTTGAGTTAGTAAACCATAAACCTACTTCTAATGGCAAAGAGAACTTTTGAGATGTAGAACATATAGAAAATTGTGTTTTTTGTGTATAAGTATTATTGTTACCACCATAATAACTTGCAGAAAACACTGTGATCTGATGAGATCAAGTCGTTGTAAGATAACTTATCTTCATACCAAAGAAAGAAGATAATGATATTCATAAATTTTCATAACAGAATGTGTTTGGGAACTCCGTGAACTAGGAATCCCCTTCCCCAGACACTAACTTGACAACCTCCCAACGAACACATCACCTTGGAAAAATCACAACAAACACACAGCCATGAATGTGAACCTTCACTGCCATTCGAGTAGTATTATGGGATGTAACTGTTATCCTTTGGTGGGGTGGGTTGACTATGGTGTCTCCAATTCCCAAAGAGGAAAGGGAATGGGAGAGTGACAATGCAATCAATAATTCAGCACCGCCATTCGATATCCTTCTGCAGTCAAGGAAAAATGGATACAATTTGGTTTAGAAGGTCAAAAGTGGTTTCAAATTCCCTCTGCTTTTCCAAGTTTTTTTCTTTTTTCTCTTTGTATTTTAGCACCTGTTATATGAGATGCATATAATTTTGGTGTAGGATATTAGAACATGACTTACTTTTATGTGTAAGGGAAAACTCTGGCTGGGGTACAGTAACAACAAAAATGTCACAGAGGTATTTAGGGCAACAATGCCTATTTTTCTTCTTTTTTTTTACCGGTTGATGCGAAAGCTCAAGTAATGTTAGATATGTTGAAATTAATTTGAAATTTTGTTCAGTTTAAAGAGAATCTAGTGTAGTGGGAGAGGTGAACCATGGGTCAACAAAATAATTGTGAGCTTTCAAATTATTTTCAAGGTATTTATGAGGTATTCTATAGTACAAAGTTCCACTGAAAAGGATTGCTCTTCAAATGCCCTCAGTGATAATATGACATAAAAAGCTGATATGTGCGGGTCCCATACATGTGAGCACATGTTCATGTAGTCCCATACCTGCATTTTTGTGTGCAGTGCATGTTCCTCTTAGAGGAATTTGGTAAATGTCTTATAAATTTCTTGGTTAAAAAACCTCCCATCAATAAACAATTCTTAGGTGCATTGTTATCAACTTTTCCCATCACTTTCAAACAGTTTCTTCCACAATTCAATCTCATGACTACAACACTAGATTAGCTTTAAAGTACAGGCCTACCCTCTTTGGCAAACGGCTCCATGCCACCACCTTTCTAGGGGGTACCTGACAAATATTTTCAGGGTTGACAACAATAGTGACCCTCTATAAACTTCTGAATTAGCATAGATCTGTAGAAAACATTGTTTTTATTATTTTTAGAAGAACTTTCAGAAAATAAAACAGGAGCACACCTTTATAAGTCCTTGAAAATACTTATATTCTCACCCTAAAAACAACAACAACCAAGGTTGATAATGAAATTGCATGAACTTTCGTACTTGGTCTAAATTGTGATGAAATAAATCACCTCAAGATTGAAAAAAATATCACAAAAGATTGTTTTTCATCTAAGTTTTCATCTAGCATTTCATAAACATCAATGAAAACTAAGCCTTTCTGTGCTCCATTTTACTTCCCACCCATTCTTATGTTCCCTGTCAATTCCAAAGCATCTCAAGTGCACAGGTAAGGTCTTCAATGGAAGGCCCTTTTATACGCTGTAAAGTAGAAACCTTATGCGATGCAATCTGTGCAATGCCCGCTAGCTAAGGCAGGAAGACATAGAAAGCAAGGTTGGGAATTGCCCCGTGCTAGTTTGCTAGAATGTGCTTGTCCAGGGTTAGGTTACTCCTGAAGAAAAGGGCTGTGCTCACAAAAGAATGCTTTTGAACCCATGTTGTAGGGGGTTATTTGGTTCATCTGGGCCTTGTTTTCCCCCTTCAGATTCATGACTGGGATTGGTTCACAGGATCCGCTTCAGATGAAGGGGGGTACTTCTTAGAGGAGTGTTTTCCAACCTCCGGAAGAAGGGATGAATGATTCAAAGGAATTGCTAGCTAACAAGGAATACCAGCACCATCCTAGATTCTCACCAAATACGACACCTCTACTTCACATCCCATCTCAACTTACCTCGATTCTTCCCTATAAATATTAACTCTCTGCATGCTGCATTAATATCTTGCACAAGAAAAGCATATTTTCAAAATTATATGAAAGTCTTACTACTATAAATTACTCCAAATACACTACCAAATAGGTGTCATTATTAAAACCAGCAAAGAGAAAATGAATTATCATGGATTTATAATCAAGGTATACAACTGCCACTTAAGGCAACTATGGCAGGGAAGAGTATAAAAGAAAACAACATTTTCTTCACATTATGCTTTCCCAGACATCAAAATGCAGCAAAACTTCCATACTACAATCAAAACACTCCAATTAAAAATATCTATATTCCAACTTGTTTATGTTAAGCAACCTCTTTGTATTCTCCTGAGTATGATTACATTTCTAATAATTATTCTCTTGTGACAGGCTCTTTCTATGATAATTGATATGAATGCTCCTGAAAACAACTGTCACCGTAATGAAAATAAACAATGTTTCTGGATCAAGTAGCATGCAAAGCTTCACAAATAGAAATACAACCATTAGTTTAATCCAACATTTGTTGTTTCAAAGATAAGTGAAGCAGTGCTCTTATGATACAAGATAAAATGTATGTTTTAAAAGCGTAGAAGCCCGGATGATGATGTACGTGGGAAGAAACAATCAATAGTGGTTCAGCATTTGCTAGTACACTACCCTCATTTTCTTTCTATAACAAGTCTTCAATTTGGGTCAAATTTAGCAATCTTGAGCCTGTTTATGGCCATAAAATGGTCTTTTAGCTCATCTTGATGGTTAACTGAGCAGCAAATTGATGGAGAGCCATCGTAATGTGTCATTTCACTTAACCCGTGAAAGGATAGACTCAGCAAACTTCCCCCAGGGACTTTATTAATCTCTTATCAAAGTTTGCACTTGTGCAGTTATTTCTCATTTCTTGCATGCCAGGTAGTGCATCATCGACTCTCATCATTGAAATAGGATTGTTTCCACTGCTACTACAGTCCCGTTGCCAAAGATGCCATCCATTCATACACCCGAGCACAACCAACATCAATCTTTATAGCGCGGGACTGAGATATCAGCAACTGTTACTTATAAATCACAAGAATCCTCCTCACATGGAATAGGGAACAGGCCCTGTTGCTTGCTTTATCTCCACATTTCTTAAGATTGGTGTACATTGCATCTTGTAATTATTATTCTTGATAATGATGTGCTCTTTGTCATTGAGCAGGATAATAAATAGGAAGCATCTTAGGAAACGATACAATCTTACATATTTCTACACGTATGAACAGAAAAATATAGGGAGCCTACACACAGAATCTTCTTTTAATATAGGTTTTCCCGGTCCATTTCATTGCTTTGTCAGTAAATTTCATGTTAGAGACATTCATTTTCGTTAAAATATGCTGATGCATCGAAATAGTTTCATTCAAAATCGTATTCAGTCATCCAAATTAACGATTATGGTGACCAATTTCGTATTTGTGCATTCTATTTCACATAATAAGCATATATTTTCGGCAATGTTAATTCAAATTCGTTTACATCCCGTCGCCCTCTTATTCCGTATATTCAAATTCGTTTATAGACAAACAAGTTCATGATAGAAGCATTCAAATTAGACTTGTAAAGTACCAATTGACATTTAAATTGCTAATGCAGTATTTTTAATTGAATGTCAAAACATATCATTAATTAAAAAAGGTTTATAATTATCATGCCTTGTGTGAACAAATTTATAACGAGGAAAATAAAGATTGGCAAATAAAGACACTTAAACATAACAATCATGATAATTGAAATTGATTTTCACAAATGCAATACATTAATAATGACGATGATTTATTTTTGAAGATCAAATGACTTTGGAGTAAAAAGAGAGGTGTTGAAAATTAAAAAATGAAGACGATGATCCGCAATAATGATAAAATCACATTTACTGATAAAATGGTCAAGATTACCCCTACTCCTTATCCTTATCCTTAAATATGTGTTCATGTAAATATAACGGAATTGGATGCTGAATCATGGAAATCGATAGCTTTGAAAAACAAAATTGAAAGTGTTTTTAAAGAGCTTACCCTGCTATCCACACTAAATATGAATGCATTAATAAATGAAATTGAATATGATTGTATCGAATTTGAACTTCGGAAAGCAATTAATTTTGGTGCCTAAAAATAAGTTTTGAGAGTCATAACACGAAATTGTTTACTTACTGTCAGTCTGCCGCACCAAAACACACGAATTTTGAATACACATGATATGAAAACAGATGGTTAAATGTATGAAATTGGCCAGGGAAAACCTATATTAATCTTCTTCATCACTTTAGAATCAACTCTTAAAAGATAGTGTGTTGTAATTCAAATTTAAAGTGAGGTGTTTCATAATATCTATTGTATACATCTCCTGTCTTGGCTCTCATCTTCAAAAACATTGACTTGCATTGATCAAATCCAGTAAGTCAAAGTATTTGCATTTTTCAACATTGTCAACTTGATCTTGTAAAACCAGTGCCCTGTAAACACAAAGACTTACGACTGATTAAAAGTTACGCATCGATTTTTTCTTGATAGCCTTCTTCAGAAATAGGTAGAAGTCATAGTATTAGGATTTGATATGATTAAAGAGTAGGGTTAAGGTTCTAGAGTTAAGATTAAGATCATCAACTTGAGCATCCTGTCCATTGATGAGGCTACCGAGAAAAAATCAATCCGTACTTTTATATCAATCGTAAGTCTTTGTGGTACACCCCACAGGTCATATCCCATTAAGCCTGGTCTGCCATCTTCACCCTATTGCTACCTCCTGGATCCAGTTACTACCACTAATTAACCCACATACCCCCAGCAAACCCTTAGGTAGGTCAAAGCATATGATGGTTAGAGGCAGTTAGGGGCAATGTGGGGTCCTGTGGGTTAATACTCCGAAAGCAAGCCCAAGAATGTGTCATGGATACCGAAGGTCAAATTCTTTGCCATCGCTTTTTTTTAAATCAGCCTTGCTTGGGGGTAGTTTAAAGGAACCAGTCAGAGACATGGTTGACCGACATAAATACGTTGTCATTTTTTTAAACATTATTTAGAAGCCTTTTCTCATTGGCCTAAAAAAGCCAGTGTTTGCTCATAGGGACAGGCATCAACAAAACAAATAGCATTACTCCTATGTAAAGAACTTGATAACTGTGGATTGATGCTTTCATTAAACGATGCTTTCAAATAGCATGGCTTGAACCTGTGACCCTAAGTTAAAAGAACCCCCCATCCACCGAGGCATGGAATTATTTACCCGATTATCTGTAACATGGGTAATATATAAATTTATGCATTTTGAAGTAAATACAAAGCTATTAAAATGCCCAGAACTTTATGTCTAATCCTCTTTGGAAAGGACGATTTGATGTAACGCAGTGAGTCAGCGTCCATAGAGTAGCGGGGCTCCC
>CALNVZ010002100.1:64694953-64724802 GCA_940671915.1 Paracentrotus lividus | reverse complement strand
CTCTCACTATCTTCCTCCTTCTCTCTCCTGCCACAGTTCTATAATCATCTGCATCAAGCCATTGACAGAAAGGAACGTTAATCACTTGCAAACATAGGAATACCTCCACTGGAAGCCCATTCCCCTTCCCCAGAACACACAAAGAAGGGGGCATGTTTACATTATCCAGTCAAAATTATCTGTAGAACGCGCATGGTCACGTTACATTGGCTCTGTGTAAACACAGCAGATGAGGTAGAACATGGCATGGGCATGACTGGTTGTGTGTGTTTTAAGGTGATGGGGATATTGATCAATTTCGGCAATTGTAAAGGTGAAAAATAATAAAGCCCCTGCAAAGTTAGAAAAGGAAAAGAAAAGCAGTTTTCGCATGGCATGTACCAATGCTGGGTTTGTGTGCTAAATGTGACAAATTGGCTAAGTAATGAACAGCACTGCAATGTTTACTAAAAAGTAATGAAATATTGTTGGTTATCCTCTGAATTGAATTCAAGTTCAAGCACAGTACTAGTTTAATATACCCCAATGCTTCATAAAAATATGTAATTATTTGAATTGCTTCAGCAGCCTAAAATAAGGAGATAAACATTTGCCCAAGCACCTGACCAAACATTTGAAAATGATACCTAAAGAATATTGAAAGAGAAAGGGGTAAAATACACAATGTATTACCAGGCAAGGTGACACAGATATTTTATACATTTGACATTTAAAAAGTTATTTAATTGTATATTGTAACAATGTTCTGACGTAATGTTGATAAATCTATAATAACTTTGTTTTGCTCACGATACTCATGATATAAATATTTTACCATGAAATCAGGTTGCTTTTGACCTCCTTCTTTTATTTCACCAAGCCTCTTGGCTTTCATCTTTGAAAATAACATATAAATCACAAGGAAACTCCCCCATACCATAAATCAAAAGGTGGCCATACCTATTTGAAGTTTATACGAAAAAATGTGCACATCAAATCCCTGGATATTTCTTGCTACCTATCTCTGTCTTCTTCCACTGACTATTAATTAGTCTCTAGTTTCTTCTTCTTAACACCACCTCCCACCCTTGTTTCCTCCCAGCTACAGTCTTTTTGACATTTTTTTTTCTTCAGGGTATGCTTGTTTCTATTCTTTTGTCATTTGGCTAATTTTAGAGTTTCAATTATCAAGAAATTAATGTTACAATTCATTGTTTAGTTTATCGATGTCTTTGTTGCTGTCCGTACTTGTTTTGCATCAAGTTTGCATAAATAACAAGATTAGAAATTAGAAGTATCTAACAGCTGGGGAGGGCTCTCCTAGGATATAGGCCTATACTGAAAATTCCGAAGGCATTGAACTGAAGATATAAATATGCTTTCTTCTTGAAACTACAAGTTTTTGCAATGTATGAACACAGAGCTCATCACAGTGTTAAAATGAGTCTCTACATCTCCCTCCCAATCATAAGCCATGTTCTTATATCTTTTCCTATTCCACCATACCATCCATTGATTCTTTCCTTATTCTGCAAGACTACTCAATCCAATCTAATTACATGGTGTATAAAGACATCCAGTATATTCCTTATTACCCCCTAGATAGACAGGACTCTGTGTAACAAACTCTCCCAGTTGTTTACGTAACTGGCATACACATGAAAGAGTGGAGATTTTGTTCAGGAGCCGTGCACCAGCCACAGCGGGTCTCCCACTTGCGCTAAAAGATCACTCACGACCCAAAGCCCGAAAAGGTCCCGGCAAATTTATGGAGCAAGAATTATTTACGTCTGAGAGTTCAATCAAATGTGTACGGTAGAACAGAGAGTGCACTCATACATGATTGAGTGAAGACGATAAGATGCATGTACATAGCTCTTCAAAGAATCTCTCTATTTATGTTTGAGTAAAAGATGCAAGATATCGTTTCATGTTCTAAATTAAGTGTTTTTGCGATGCAATGAAAGATGACATTGAGAATATGTGATACTAATAAAAAAAGAAATATGTTATATGAAAAGGAATTAATATGTCATAAATAAAGTTTTGAAATGATATAATTACCTTAGATGAGCTGTATATCAGGCAATCATTTTATATCTTAAATAGTTTGTACTGATAAGTAGATATAGTTTTACACTTTTGGGGACATTGAAATGGAAATCATTACTTCATAACTAAAACAACAATTGTTTGTAATAATATACTGTAAAGCGCTTTGAGCCACTATGGGAAAAGCGCATTATAAATAATAGGTATTATTTTTATTATTATTATTTTCTTTGGTAATTGCCACATCTGAACGAAACGTTTCAATATTTTTTGCAGACAAGAATGTGAGTTTTTATGATTTCATTAAAAGTGCAATTAAAAAATGCAGTCTGTTGAAATAAAGAAAGAGAGAAATAAAAAGAATGTAAAACGAAGGGAGATAAAGGAAGATAGTGTAAAAGGGAGAGACAGATGAACGCAAGGAGAGACAATGAGATACAGAGCCAAAAAGACAAAACCACCAAACAAAGAAAACATCAAATGAGATAGATGGAGAACATCAGTCGGAATATATAAGAGATTTTATAAAATTGGGAATGAAAGACAGAAAATAAAGAAAAAGAAAAAGATACAGAAAGAGAGTGACAGAAAGTAAAAAGTTCGGAAGAGATGTTAAGGAAAGGTATGAATTGTTATTGTTTCATTTTGATCTAACTCTAACATTAAAAACCTTTGCCCCCCCCCCCATCATTTTTTTTGTGCAAAATAACAAGAGACTACCACTGCACTAGACATGTTAACTCTACAAATTATCGGTGTCATTATCGCAAGTGGCAAGTGCATTATCCCTGCTCAACGTTATCTCTCCCTCATCATCACATTAAACAGAGCTGATGAATTTCCAATCAAATCCCCAAAATAAATTATGCTGTTTAGATTACTGACGTCATTACTCACTACTACGTCAGGAAGAGCATTGATAAATCGCAGAAGGACTTATATTCATCATGCAAAAATGTTCCAACCATGTTAAATTGCCAATGATGACAGTGTAAAGCATCCACATACTTTGTTTTCTATTTTAATCCTCATTTTGCAAATTGGAGAAGTATGCTAGAATAATTCTCTAAAATATTGTTCAAGGATGATCAGGGATCAGAAAAAATTTGCTATGCTCTATGGTTTGAATTATATACAAACAGAGGCTTTGATTCATACAAATGTACGTCTATATGTACATGCTAATCTTTGGTACCCCAAAAAAAATAATAATATGAATATCACTTTCAAAACTTTGGAACATAATTCATCAAGAATTTGGAATATTTTGAATATTTTAACACATAACTTTTTCTGAAAATTAGAGGAATTAAGGTTGTAGGCCAAAAAGAAGGAATCATACCATTAAATTCCAATAAAGGAATTGTATTGCTTCTAAGAAGACTTCAAAGTAATAAGGACCTATAGGAATTAGGTTTTATCTCACACCCTCTCTTTTTATTCCACACTATATTCTCTACTTCACTCACACCTCTGAACAGAACAATACTCTGAACAGGGGTTCCACGTCAGGATATATAAGTCCTGAGCAATACTGTTGCCTCACGTTGTACTACATGTTTCTCGTCAAAGCTTGAAAATAAGATCTTTCTAATCAAATTACAAGGCAAAAGTACAGCTGGTATTGGCTTGCATCATAGAATCAATAGCTCCTCCTCCTCCTCCTCCTATGCCATCCTCTGATCACCATGGTGATGATGGAATGCAGGGATGGCATCACCAGGCTTCAACTGGGATTTAATAGCAACATCTTACATGTAGGTTTCCATAGTAAGCTTTGTAGTCACAATCAAAGACTTACTGTGACAACAAGATATTATACAACATATTTCCCATTATCATGAAGTAATTATTTGGCAATTGGCATTTACAGAAGAGGACAGGAACACGACGAAAGAAAAGGTTTTCTTATCAAAGAAAAAATATATTCTTTGAAGTGATAGAGGTATCATTTGATTTGAGTTCATTGAAATCTTCTCCTGTGGCTAAACTACATGTACAATGTTTGGGTAACAAAATGTTAAATATTCCACGTCCATTTCACAGCATCTTCAAATGATAAGCCTAAATTATCTCCTTTTCTTTTTTCTTTCTTTTTCTATTCCATCTTGATTTTGTCCCTCCCCTTCATGTCATTTTCTTTCTGTCTTGGACTAAAAAAAAAAAAATTGAAGGAGCTGACCAACTCACCTCTTCACGAAACCTCTTGACGGTATCTCCTTTCTGTACAGAGAGGGAAAAAAAGGAAAGCGAGAAGGAAAAATGTCAGACAATCATACGGGGTTAGAACTTGATAAGGACACCCTTCGGCATACTAATGACAAACTATTCAAAGCTCACATACCTCGGACCAACCGCAAGACACAATATACAAGGTTGGAAAGGGAAAGTGAACAGGTTGAGGTGGGGCCCCAGAGCCACATATTTGATTGTTCTGTAGAGCATGACCCTTTCTTTAGCCACTTCTCTATTTGCTCTGTAATTGTGATGAAGGTTAGGCCAGTGGTCACAGTGTTTATAGGCTTTGATATCAAGCCGATGGGTAAAGATTGTCATTTTAAATTTCTAAGGCGGCAATTAAATGCATGCATACTTGATCTCTTTAACCCATAGAGAACTGAGCTCAAATATATTTGGGGTGAGGTCTATGGAAAACGTGTGTTATAGCCAAATCAGCTTGTCTCTAACAGGTTGAGAGGAAATAAAATTGAAGCCATAGTTCATTTGAAAAGTGCTTTTAAAACTGAAGTAAGGACTAGAAAACATGATGAGGAATTATCACATTATGCTTTTTCTGAAACAGGATCCCAAGCAAAAGGTCACTTGAGGTCAAATGAATGTGTTTTTTTTATCTACGTTAGCAAGAAAGAGTAGACGTTGATGCTTTAGGTATTCTGATGGTGTGTGGGTGCTGCATATCACATGTCACCATTCTACGCACATTCAAGTTGCCATGGGTTTCTGGGATGATGACACCAAATTGAAAGCGTCAACGCTGATTCAGCGCAGCCCATCTTACCAACATCGGCATTCACGCCTGGAAGACATCTTGACGAATTGTTCAAAGATATCCTCTCTTCCTCCTTCCCTCCCCATTCCCCTCCAGGAACAAAACACTAGCATTCTAACCCCCCTGATTAATTCTCGCTCGTCAATGCATGTTATGATTGTCGGGCGTTGGCGCGTGTCGCATTTGATTACGGGAAAAGAGAATGGAAACAAATAACACCTGGGATAATTTCAGATGTAATTAAAATGAAATTTACCGAAGCCAGGGCCCCCGAGATACGGTAATCATCCACGAAAATGAGCTTGTGAGCTCTCTCTGATCACATTGCAATATCACGCTTGACAAACTTATTGAATTGCCCAGGCTCTCTAAAGGAATGACATGGAGCCTTCGAGTGAAGTTCTTCCACACTTCTCACACGCATCCGTAATGGGAAATACAGAAAGTGGCTGATTTAATTTCACTTTCTTAATATGGAATCAATATGACAGGCCTAGAGATATAGAGTGACAATATTTGAACTCACCTTGCCAATTATGCTGCCTACTTCCTGTGGATACAAGCAGAAAGAAGAAACAAATTGATAACAAGAGTTCACAATCCCACCATACAATTGGTAGAACACACACAGGAGAAAGTAAATTTGAATGTTCTCTTTCGATCCTAATTCAAAATCATAAACAGAGAAGTACTTCAATTGCAAAGGCAAGTAACAGCTTAAACTGTGAAGCCATTTTTTTTTTTTCTTCTTCTTTTTTTTGTCATTAAAATATCAGCTGTTATAAAGTTCTCAATATGTAACAGCTATTTAAAAGGTAAATCCTTTCATCCCACTTCCAATATATATGTTTCTACTATTTCATGTGATTTCAAATAACATTGACTGAAACTTGTTACTTTTACCACAAAACTATCATCGGACCCATCTTTAGAACAGCCCATTATATGCAGGTGGTTGTTTTATCCTAGAAAGGCAAATAGTCAAATCGATGACAGACATTGAGATATAATGGAAATGATTTGATACTCATTTCCCCAGCTTGGTCTGTGGCTGAATTCAGGGGCACCTGGAATTAATAGGGATCTGTGCAAAGGGGTTGCAGGAATAAAACTCCAAGGGTGTGAAAATGCTTCAGGGTATCATCAACATTTTGACACGATCATAAAAATCTGAAATTTCAACGATATTATCAACGTCAGGAAGTAATCAATATGAAATTCCATTAAGAATAATATGAATTCTATATTTCATGCATATCTTTTTTATTTTATGGTATGTTTTTTTTTCTTGTTTGCATTTAAAAATGCTGTTGTGTAATGTGATAAAACAGCTGAAAACATTGACAAGCTCATTCAAATCAATAAGCTAACTTGTGTGGTTTTCAATCACAGTTAGCCAGGTAATAACAAATAACTTCTCCTTAACACTCTTAACTTTTCTTACAATCTCATTATTTGCTCATGGTCTATTAAATGAACTTCTACACAGACATTCAAGAAATCGGGCACCGCAGTTGTAACATCACAAATTCCTTTTGTGAAACACATTCATAATGGTGAAATAAGATGAAAAGCTATAGTCGGTCATCGTCTAATTTTTTTCTAAATGCAAAGTAGAAATTAAAAAAAAAATAATAATATGAAAGAAGAATATTTGACAGGATTTGAGGTGGATATTTGGACATACCTTTCCCTGCATAACAAGCCTGATGGTGAGGGTGACATTGGGTGAATCCCCGCCTCCTCCCTGCTGCTGCTGTTTCTCATTAGTGGTCATCTCAGTGATGTTGCAATGTATCGGGGGTAGCGGTGGTGGTGGTGGTTGTGGTAGCGGAGCTTGGTAGGGTATCCACTGTTGTGGACTGGGGAAGGGGCTGTAGACGAGGCCTAATGGCAGGGCCAGTTTACCTGCTCAAGGGATCCGTTTCCGGAGGAATGTGGGGTTGAAGGGGGGAGAGCCTCCGTCGTGAGGGGGGTGGGGGTGGAGGGAGGGGGGCAGTGGTGGGTGTGGCAGTGGTGATGGAGGGGTAATGCTGGATGGTCAGATATTGAGTGATCTTCTCTTAGGTAGCGATGATTCACCAATATGTACTAATATATCTGGAGGTAAAAAAATAAAGAGAGAAAGCAATCCTTTATAGATATTTTCTTTATATCCAAAGTTGAACATTGAAAACAAAGAGAAAACAGATTTCTAGATCAATATTTTATAATGATGTTCAAATTATTTTAACAAGGAAGAAGTACAATTAGCGTAATCTTTTAAATCGGCAACGCAGGATGCCAACCAATGGAGGGAACCCTAGACGTAGACCTATACACACAAATTGCACACCTGCAGTCAAAATAGCTGTCCAATTTGAGAATCAGTTGGTAAAATCACACCTGGGAACGGCAACCCAATGAGTAGGCATTCCTCAAGCTATGTGATTGAGTTACACCCTGCAACTACACTGTAACCATTTCTGGGTTATGAACCGCCACAGCAGCAGCATGCACAGGAGTCTGGGACGGCGTTCTTGTCGTAAGCATCTCGTCCTCCTAGGGGGCGGCATACAATGTGAACAAACACGGTGGGTATTGGATGACTAGAGGAGCGCTGGTTGGGAGGACGGCGTTAAGTCCCGTAGCCAATCAAATTAATCCATTAACAGTCAGTAAAGGGTGTCTTCATGTTGGTTTGGAGCACCTTCTTGTGTGAAAGGTGGGGTTTGGGATTTTCACGGGCGGGCAAATTACAACGGCGAGGAAACTCTTTTTCTGACATTTTATATTAATGTTTCAGTCCTGTAAGCATCTTACAACAGTGGACTAATATACAGAGGTTTGTAATATATAAGAATAATCTTCATTATCTAATAATAGCAGTGAACACTACCAATCATGAAAGATATATCTGATATCGTTTCATTAAATACTATTCATCTCATTGGATTGATTTTTAATTTGATTTAAAATGCCTCCTACAGAATCTAAATTCCATTAAAATCATCTGAAACAGTATCGTCCTCCATCTAATGACAAAACACAACCATACTACATAGCTGAAGACTATCCTGATCTTTGGATGGAGGATTCCGGAAATACCTCTTGACCTAACTAATTGTACAAATCCAGGTTGGAAAGAAAACACTTTACCCCGTCCCAATCCATACCTCAACACCGCAGCTAAACTTCAAGTATTGCTACAACTGAAGGTTGTCAATATCTCTAATTGGGAAGAATTAATTTTGGCACTGGGCACAGGGACGGAGCATCAGCAAGAGGTGTTGATTTCATCTTAGCAAAGGGGCTCATCTTAGGACTAAGATGGAGTAAAGAACCCAAGAACATATTTCTGCTCATCGAGCTACACCTCCATGCCCCGCAGCTAAATCAATCAGTTTCTAACCTTTTTCTTGACACCCAACGTGACTAAGGAAAAGCTAGTTCTTGTTCAAGCTTCTCAGGTTGTCAAATGGAGTGCAAGTGAAACTCAAATCTCTTCAGATCTTAATCACAAATGACAACCATGATCATATTAGGAGATCTTACAGCGAAGTTGATGAAAGAAAATAAGAACCGCTTTCTTTATTATAATCAAAATTATTTTTCCACTTCCATCACCAAGTCTTTCCCATCTCATTTCCCTAATCTTTGGGTAATACAAAATTAAAATACATCTGCCTTAAATGGGTACCAGTAGGAAGAAAATCCTTGCATACTGTGTGTGCCTTACCAGAGTACCCTCGCTAACCTGGGTAATAATTAGTTAACAATAAGCATTTACAAACAGTAGATAAACATGGCATTAAGTGACATAAAAATGTTATCTATTATCATAGCAAGGAGCATGATATTGCAGAGTAAAATTATTGATCGTTCTGACCTATTTTGATCAATGGAGCATCATTACTCATTTGGTAATTGCACAATTTGAGGGAGGAACAGGCATCATTGGTGTCATAAATTAATAATCAAGCCTGGAGTCCTAAGATGAATATTTCAGTGACAATCCGTCTAATCAAGCAATCTTTTATTCATCCCTGCTATTGAATTCATACATTAGCGTAGTGAATAAAACCATAGAGGTAAATAATAGCACCATTGGCATGCACACTGTAAACTGCACAGGCTTTTTTTTTTATAGAATAAACAAATACACAAAATTGTCAAGTACATGTACATTTGATTGTAATTGATTTCTTTCTTGTAGTTTCATGAATGTTCAAGCATTCTGTATGTGGTTCAAAGGCAATAAGAAATATTACTGCTATTCAGTATTAAACATTTTGAGATTGAAATAACTTCTGTTCCAATGTTGATGTATTAAAATATGAATTTGTCATTGAAGAGTTGATAGCAATGGATCAATTTCCTCTTTGGTTAGTGAAGCATTATAGGATATTGGAGATTCATAAATGATTTAAATCTGGGGTAAAATTAAATATTCAAGAAAAACAATTTCCCCATTTCTTCATTGCGAAGTCTTCAAACCCATAATTCCTTAAACAAGTATTGGCTTTTTATATTAATTTCTGCTGGTCATTTTAATGATCCTAAACATGGCTGCCATTGCGGCCACCCTCCTTTTAAGTTCGATCTCGAGTAAAGGGGTAGCTGCACTCTAGGACCAGTAGTAATTCTGAAGAGGGCAATTAATTGCATTCTTTCGCCTCTTTTTTTTCTTCTTTCTTCCCCCGAATCAGGACACACAATACTGCTGTGTTTGAGCTGCTTTTGAATTAGCTTCTGGAGGTGCCGACATTTTGTTGACCGAAGCTGCAATCGTATACTGCTCTCAGGAAGAGAACCGAGACTCATTTTTCTGCTTTATGATTTACTTGGGATGCTGGGGACTAGGACTGTTTTTTCCTTTCCCAAATCTGAATTTTTATTTTTAATATGTTTATTGGTCATTTCATCACATGGGCCATCAAATAAGCTTTGATGATTCACAGCATTTATAAATCCCTCTCTTTCTGTTCAAAGAGTCATTTTCTCGTGATTTAAACCTATTGATTTGTATAAAACCTGAATATAAAGTAACAGTAGAAGGCACAAACTCCATTCATGAAACACACTCATATTATTGGTGAAATTAAAATGGATAGCTATGTTACATGATCTCCCAATTTTTCAAAAGGCATAAATTTAGAAATCATACATATCTATACAGTAGAAATCACATTCATTGACTTGCCTTTTTATTCTTAGTTTAAGGTTCCTTTACTCCATGTAATGATACCAAGCACACAAGGCTATCGATTAACCACACTCATACTTGCATTTTGAAATAAAGCATTTATCAGTGGTACATATCTGAAACCCATCTCACAGCATGCTCTCATACTGGATAGGTTAATTCATATGTGAACAAACATCCCTGGCACACGGAAAAGTGATGATGGCGAGTGCAAATTAGGCAGATAGCTTCATTACAAAGAACCACTAAACACAGGCTGCAAGCATCTTTGGTTTCTGATGATAGCAGAGTAAAGTGATGGAAGTAAACGAACGATCGTCATGAGGATGAGAAATTGAGCGCTACTCGAACTTAACCACTTCTTAAAATTCCAGAGCATGCAAGTAGAGAGAGATGGAAATATTGGGGGAGAGAGAAAGAGAGAGAGAGAGGCAGATAGTGTGGGTCAAAGGGATAGGCAAAGAAGGAAAAAGAAAGTTAAGGTTACAAGAGAAAGAGAAAAAGTAGAAAAGGAGATGAATAAAGAGAATAACAAAGAATGGACACAAGAAGTAAAGAAACACTAAGTTATCTTATTTAAAAATACATGAAAGAGTGTGCAATAAGAAATATACAAACATACAGATAGATATATAGTTTGCAAGAGAGAGAGAGAGAGAGAGAGAGAGAGAGAGAGAGAGAGAGAGAGAATGGAAGAGATGAAAAGAAAAAGAGTCAAACAGATAAAGGGTAAAATATCTCACACTCTAATGAATCCAGCCTCAGTATCGGTCACACTGTTAATCAAAGAGCTTTCATGCTGTCCATCACGATAACAATCAGAACCCTGCAACGATCCGTTTCATGGACGCTAGAATGCCAGCGACTAACCTCCACCATTTACGGTAATTATAAATACATTTGATTTGGGATGGGCTTTGATAGAGGGTCCCCCTTGGCAACGCATCCCTTGTCTCTGAGAGGGTTCTGTTGGAGGGATGCTGAATAGAAGGTGACAGGTGAGATTCCTGGAGACGAATCGGCTCACATCTCAAAGCCCCACTGCTCAAGAACATGCATCTTAAAGATATAGTTCACTCACTTATTTTTAAGTTTCAAGGATTCTTTTATTATTTTCTGATTTAAAGATGGAAAAAAATTGACGCGTGAATGTGTGTTTTTTTTTTAAATTATAGTGGTTAATGTACTAAGCTGAAGGACAGACCATTCTACAATGCTGGGCATTATACAGGACTAATAAAGAGTGAATATTTCATTCATGGAAACAATTTTCCCTATTTAAATGTAGAAATAATTGAAGACTATCCCTGATTCCCTGAAAACAAATTTATATTTTTGTTTAAAACAAAAACAAAAACAAAAAACAAAAACAAAAACAAGAGCAGCTTCATGTTTGTACAGGATGATTCTTCAATTTGATATTATCATTTTACATTTGAGTACATTAACAGATTATATACTTTGTTCACTCTTTATTTGTTATCTATTTCAATACTTCATAATATGTAAAAGATAATACACAAACTAAGAGTACATATATCCCTTTAATGTAAAGGCTATGTATTTGAGGGCACTCCACTCTTTTTTGAGGATGAATTGATGGAGGTTAAATACAAGTATTACACCAGATAGAAAGTTCAATATCAATTTAGTCAATACAGAGTGCCTGGGGACTTCTAATGTATACTATGGTGGAGGACATGACACAAATCAATGAGGAATGAGAAGGATTTTCTACTGATTGTTGAAGGTCAATGCAATGCATACTTCTTTTAAATCACTTTATAACCGATTCATCACTTACACAAGGGAAATTATGGGGGTCATTCCCATTCAATTTGTGGTTATGTTTCAGAATGTGTTTCAGTTTAAGAATATTCTAAATTGACAATCCCTGATTTAAAGCTGGTGTATAGTTTCGGGAGTAAGAAAAAATAATTTTGATTCGCATTTAGATAAATTATTAAAGATTGAATCCAATAACAATAATAAAGCAAATTATAGTACTTGAAATCTCGTTTTAGAGTCTTTATTTCATAATATAAGTATAAAAAAGCTAAGTCGGGGATCCGACTCATGTTAGCGCTTACGTGGAAAACCAAAGCGGATTCTCTTGTGCGCGTGTTACACACAGATCTTTCGCATTATTCACGCCATAACCTCCGGCGTGCGAAACTCTCAGCAGACGTCTAAACGGCAGTTACATTACGCTTCATTAAAAAAATTTCAATGAAATTCATCGGAAATAATGAAAGCAATGTCACAAGGTCTCTCACACATATCTTTTAGTGCAATGTGGACAACATGAGACTATATTTGCTCGGTTTGTGCCAATTCCTTTTTTGTTACCAAAACTATACACCAGGTTTAAGATGCATCAAAGGACGCTTTTTGTCACTGGAAATAATTTTTCCCCCACCACTCATCTGCATTCCTCTAGATTCCTTTACCAGCCAAACCCAACACACAGGTTTCATTGGGTATATAGGGTACATAACTATACCAGTCACTATTCTTCATGGCCTAACTCTAGAGAAAGAGAGATCAATATGAACCAAATATAGGGGAGGCAATAACATAGAGATATATTGATATTGGGAGTAGAGGAAACATGGGAATTTTGGATGTGATATTGATGGATCTGTAACGGATATGTCAGATCACTTTTTGCCCATACTGTCCCATTGGGCTGTACATGTTCTGAAATACATTAAGGGTCCTGTCTCCAAAAGGCTTTACAATGTGCTTTGGTGGCTCTTTAGCTTTTCATAGTCATACTTCAATCCTGTTTTACCCCTTCCAAGTCTTTCTTTTTTTCAGTCAGTCCACCCTCCTGTTCCCTCTGTCTTTTTTCCTCTCTCTTTTACTGTTTCTCTATTTCCCTCGTCATTACATCAATCTTTCCAACATAAAAAATCCTTTGGCATATCCCTCTAAAAGCGCATAAAGCATGAAAGTGCCCAAGATGAATTCAATACTTGTAGTACGTCCTTTCCGGCCACTTCTTGTCTAGTTTCCTTTCTCTATGGATCTCCATCTCTTTCATTCCTTCCTTGCTACGTTCCCCTATCCCCGTCGGTAGATTTAATATTGATCAATCCTAGTGAGTTCATAACACCGTCTTCACAGCGAGCCTTTGCACCAGGGCACCAACCAACGGACGGAGGAGAGTGTTTGAGCGTCGCTGTTTGATTATCGTTTTTGGCTTGGTTGCTTCCACACACTTCGAGCCCGGGACAGAAGGGTAACAACTCCCCAGTGAAGACATCAAGGGGGCAACTTCATGCATATTTCAGACCCAATGGCCTTTGCCTATTCTATCTGTCTCTCCTCTCTAACGAAGACGACGGACGGACTGGAGGTGGCATGGTCGTGCATGTCATAGTTTTCTACTCCGCCTGGCCACGCACGCTTACCACTCAATGGTGGAGCCATGATATGATTCCGGTAGGGATATCTGCCAACTTGTCATTCAAAAATGTTAATCGATATACTTACAATTGTATGCACTTGGAAAAAGTCTGATTTAACAATATCATGGATGTTTATTGCATAATAATTCTTATTGCAAAACAACTAGAGTAACGATATTCACAGGCTAGTTGGTACACTCTATTTACCTGAGCAGATACCTTTTCTCAAATTCAAGCATGTCTATTTGGCATGAATCTAAATTATTTTTTTATAGCACTCTCTCAGGTCTGCAAACAATGACAATGATTGAAGTATCAATCTTGGTACCTCTAAAAACAAAACAAAAACACTCCAAAAAAAAAACCTTTGAAATGTTATTCAATCTCACTTTTTTTTTGTCTATCTAATTTGCCCATTTCTCTCCTGCTTTTCTCTCGTTCACCATCATTTCTCAGTTTCGTTTTCCATTTCAAACCAGTACTAGTAACCCCCTTTCAAGGAACCTCCCGCATACAATTACTCTTGACTTAACACAGGTGTGCCCCTTCCACCCCTTGCACTTTCCTCTTAACATACGCCATTAATCCCTAGTCACCTCAAATCTCGTTACAAGGCTGCAATCTCCCCCCTCTCTCTGATTCTAATATCTCTCAAAATATTCACTTTACCCCCGATCAGATCTAATTCTTCCCTCGTGCCCTTTCTCCGCGACCCCAGCGACCCCCTGGAGACTGGCACAGATGGCATCCCTATCCTGCGCTTGATTAATGAATCAGGGGTTCAATACTCAGGTGGATTCGCATGTCAAGATGCTACTCCTCTCGTGGTACTTTAACCTTAAATGTTTTTGCTCGGTAAAATGTTACTCACTCTTGCTTTTCATACTAAAATATTGAAGAGCATTAATTGTTGATACTCCATGGAGTTGAATCCCGTTCCTAGGGAGCCATTCATATTGCACAATGCATTGAATATTTGACGAAACCTTCTACATGACCACAGCTATTAGCCCAACACCAAAAGTTGGAAGGAATAAGAAAAAGAGAAGTTTTGTAAAAGAGGTCAATTTATCTTGACTATTTATCTTGAAAGACAATAAGTTATTGCGCTGAAGTGTTTATAAATTTATGGTGGTACAATGCCTGTTATGACTGTACAAGCCAATTCTGGAAAGACTTTATTGCATGAACGACCATCTTAAAAATAACTTTATTTTCTCTTAAAAATGTAGAGAATAATGTGTTAATTTCTGAAGTTTTCAAATTGAGGTAATCGGAAAAGTAAAACATACGTACTGTTTGGCCCACACACTGTTTTCTGTTATCAACAAGACATAGACCTTAATATGAACCCAGATACTGTGCTAGACATTGATATAGGAAACTTAAGGGCTGATAGTTCAATGTAAGATGGTAAATGGCATCTCTTTGCCTCATGCATAATTTTCTGATATCTAGCCTTAGGTTTCAAAATCACACCACACAGTGATTAAAAGAAGAGGTGTTGACATCACTGAATAGGTCATAAATGATAAACGATTCTGATCTCTCATCTTTCTGCTAGGTGATCTGTCAAATAAAAATTGAATGTGTACAATCCTTTAAATCCAACTAAGTACAGAACAAGAACATTTTTATTTTCATCAAGAATAACAGTGAAACCTTCATATTTTTTTTTCTTCAGATTTTACCAGACACTGCAGTTAAGCTTTTTGGCATTTATAGCTTTATTTTCTCTCCTAATATTATGTTTATGAAAAAAGCAATTCCTTACATAGTTGAGCTCCCCTAGATGTTGATCTAGGTCTCAAGCTTTTATATTCAGAGCAGAAAACTAGAGGTGATGATAGATGACCCACCTGAGGTCATGTTGAAAGGTCACAGGTCAAAGTAAAAGAATAGGAAGTAGCAGGTCCCTTGTGTGTCACAGATGTAGTTCACGGGACAGGTTCATGGGCGTATTCTTATATTTTCTTCTCATCTTCCTTCCTCTCTTCTCTTACTTCCCCTCCTCCCTTTCTATCCCTTTCTACCCCGTCCTCCTACCTCTCCACATCATATCCACCCTCCCCTTTTCTCTCCCTCACCAACAGTGTTTAGTGTGCTCTTACACCCTTCCTCAACCCTTCATCTTTGCTCAATATCTTTACCAGTTCTCTCTCCTCTTCTTTTCTTCCCTCCACCCTCTCCCCTTTCTACTCCTCCTTTCTCCATCCTTCTACCTCTCCACATCTCATGCACACTCCCCTTCTCTACTTCATCATCAGTGTTTTTGTGTTCTTTTATTTCCCCCCTGTCCTCCATCTTTTCTCCCTCCTTTTTCCTCCAGTTCTCATCTCCTCTTCTTCTCTTCCCTCCCCTCTACCTCCTCCTCCCTCCCTATCCCTTCTTCACACTCTCTCTCTTTCCTCTGTCCTGCTGCCATTAACACTCTATCTCACTGAAATTTTCTCTCCTTCACTACCCCCTCTATCACACTCTCTACCCTTTTCTCTCCTTCTCTTTCCAACGCTTTAATCAATTGGTACCTGAGGTAAGAAATGAAACAAAATCGTTGTCCCTTTTTATTCTCAAATCAATTTCAAACATCACTTTCTAAAAATAAAACGCTTTTAGATTTTCATCTCGGTAATCTATAGAAAATACTTCCATATCTAACTCTGATCTTAACACAATACACATTTTACTCATCACAACCCACAATATAGGCCTAGATAAATCCTTTTCAATCGCAAATTGTTCAAAACAAAGGCGTCCATTCACCGACTTTTCAAGACCAATCTGGTGCTCCTGTAATAGTTTTAGCGTGCCCTTGGTCATGGACACCCCTTTCCTCCTACACTGATTAAATTTTCCACCTTCACTGCCAAAGTACCAGGAATGGATGCAAACAAAAGGAAACAGATACCGTGCTAATCTAGTTATGGCAGAGATAAATTAAGTTTGTTACTGTGGTACCGAAGCATCTTCTATATAAAGCCAAGAAAGGATCTACGTAACAAGAGGAGTAACGCTTGGAAGACGTGGTAGCAATATACTGGATTAGGGTGTCTTGCTGCCATGGAAGGGTTAGTTTACTGATCCAGTTTAAGCCTACATAGTGTTCACTGTACAGGTTAAGGTCTGTGGCCTTAGTTCGGACAGGGCATTAAAATTGAAGTCTTAATGTTTCTGATACCAGCATCATCTTAGTATTGCACTTAAAAATATTTCATGCAGTAAGTTTAAGCACAACAAGACTCGAAATCATAAATCATAAATATTTAATTGGCTTCCATGTGCTCAAGTGTACAAGAAAGGTGTTTTTTAAATTAATTATTTAAAAATCCATATTATTTTTTCAAACATGAATTTTTTAATCTCAGCCCAGTATACTTTCATTTCAAGGAAAACACGCTTTAATTTCAATAATAAAAACATAAGCGGGAGAGAGATAATACTTCAATCTAACTGCAAATTATCATGAATCTCATATTCATTGCAATCTGTATTCTAGGGCAAGCATATTTCATTTTTCGATGTTTACATCGTCTGAGCAAGCTGTTCTATTTCAATCAAGATCACTATGACTCATCGCATGGATAGTTCAAATCAATAAAGTAATCTCAATGTAAATAGATTCCCCATAAATATGCATATTGCAGATCAGATTGCCTTAGATTGAGAATATTAGAGCCAGGAACATTTATTCACATTCATCCAAGAGAGGGATAATGTTGTTTTTTTTCTTTTCTTTTTCCAAAAAAAAAATGTTTGTGATAAAAATAAAATGATCATTTTCTTGTAAGTCAAATAATATAATTTCTGTAAATGAAACTGTCCTACTTTTGGGGAACTTTTGTTTTTCAATGTAATACATTTGGTTCACTTTTATGAATAACTTCTTCAATTGGAAAAAAAATAGAAATAATAACAAAACAGCCATACATTCCAATAATTCATCTCGTACATTTATCTCATTAAGTAAAAATATTTCATATTTCAATAGGTGATACAATGTATGATTAGATATTGTGTGACAGTATTCCGCGGTTGCATTTAAACGTCAATACAAATGATTGATTTTTGTAATGCATTTAGACAGATGTACAAATGCATATGAATTATTGAGAACAGATGTACATACATACTTGCAAGCTGCTAAACGCAAAGAAAAAATACAATGTCATTTGTGTGATCACATTGAAAAAGCGCTGACCTGCTGCATAGAGCTGGAATCTGTTTGGATTTCTTATGATCTAAAATGTTTTGAATGTCATGTCAATTAGTGTTCCCTATCTGGAATTTTACCGTGACATTGGCACTCATATTTACTAGGTCAATCTAATTTCTATCCTGACAAAGCTACTAGGATGAAATTATTTTCTCAAAGTCTATCAATGGTTTCCTTGACACATATTTCCCAGCACATGCCATGAATTGTCAACATTGAAGGATAGAGAAAGGGTATGGATGCTATTAAGAGATTGCTTTCTTTTTATCAAAACAACACAAAAGCAACTCTCAAGTAAAATGTTCCAGTTTGTCTATTGGACTATAAAAACAATTTTTTTTTTTTAAATCTAACGTTCAATTGATCTTCTTCTGGATTCCATTCTTTCAAATTTATTTACAGATGTTTTCTAATGCTCTTTTGTTTTTATTGTGTTCTATTTGGTTCTGCTTTATTTATAATTTAATAAAACCCTTTCCCTAAATTGTACTAAAGAATGTAACAGTATATCATTTTTGTATAGATTGATATGATAAAATGGGCAATTGTTCATAATAAAAGATCTTCCACTTCTATCTACTTCTCAACAAGCAGTTGCAAATCTATTGTTACACTTTTCATCCTTGCTTGTAATCATTTTCAGTTGTAACTTGCTATTATCTATATGGTTAGCAATGATGTCCTTGGAAATAATTATTTGCAATTTGGAATTGTAAGTTTTCTGTACTTTCATCAGTCATCCTTGTTTTAAATTATGTCCTCACAGAAAAGCCAGTTTTCTAAAGTTGTCCTTGTTTAATTAAATCCAACTAGAATGGCGCCTATTCTGTAAACTTATGCACAATGCCCTTGTTATTAATTGCTATATATTTCAATGGCCCTTTTTTATCTTGCAGTATTTCACACACCTACTTTTATTGTTTTCTTTGTCTACTGAATTCTATTGGCAACTACAATATCCCTAAATTTGGTGATAGGTTGTGTACCCTTTCATTCCATTTAAGGCAGTTATTTTCAAAATGTAATTTATTAAGGTATAAATTAGTAAAATAACTCACACATTTTCATTTTACCTATATCAAAAACCTACGTAGCTGTATGTACATGTATACAGCCATATCCTGGAGATTTACCAACGAAATTGTCGCACACAACAATTCCTGCAATTGGGGCAACGATTTCCTTACCAAGTGCATTTCTATAAGCCAAATCAAATCAAATTAGCCCTTCTCGCTGATGACACACTTTAATCGGATCAACCCTGAGATGAGCCCTCTATGGTGAAGCTAAGGCAGGTGAAAGGGGAGGATAGCTAACGACAAAGACAGACAAACCCGTGACACCAGATGAGGTCAGACTTTTATCAACAAGCTCTGAAAAGCAATTACCTGATCTGGGAAAATAGCTTGGACTATACTTTACCATGCTACACATCAAACCAGAGATATACCATACATGCCATACCATCCCAAAAGGAGAATGACATTGTGTGCGATTCTTTCTCAAAACTAATGTACATTTTCAACAAATTCATAGCTACAGTTCACAAATCATTAGATTACAAATGCTCAAAACGAAAGAGAGTCATCTTTATATGTGTACATGTACTTGTTTAATAACCATTGTCTGCTTGTCACAATAGAAAAGCTTCAAATTCTTTGACCCAATTTTTTTCATTTAATGACAATCAAAATGACACTGCATGATCCCTGCTCAACTTTAAATTGACAAACCTGACATGTTGTCAATACTAGCGGCACATGTGTAATCCATGTTGTCACTTCTCTGTTCTTACAGATTTCTACTGAAAAAACAAGTTCTGAAAGATGAACTCAATCAGATGCAATGTAACCATTCTGATCATTCTGAGCAAATTAAAATTACGAGAAAGGGTATGATTTCCTGCATTCAGATGAAGAAGTGGAAGATGACAGTAGTAGAACAGAGATGTTGATTGAAAGTGTTCTGGAGAACACACTTACCCACATAAACACACAAAGAGGGAGAAAGGTACAAAACAGGGTGAAAAATGGGGGAAAGAAGAGTATGGAAGCTAACAGTATTACAAACAAACAAATGATTGTGCGTAGAGAGAAAAAGATACAAGAGATAGAGGATCAAAAAGTGAGGGAAACAGACTAAAAGACAATATAAAGACTGGTGATAATACAGCAAGCTAAAACAATGCAGAAGACTGGTGACCCTGTTCCCATAACAGCTGTCTATGACCTAAAATGGTGACAGGGCATTGCAAGAGTAGTACCAGTCTCCCTCCTTCAGGACATATCTTGACTTTTGGTCAATGCCAGCTCCTCATGCATAGTGCATTTCATCAACGTTCTCTTGAGAGATATATGAATAGCAATGTGTGTACAAATGTCTGTGTGTATGTGGAGCGGGTGCAGAGTGCGCTATATATGCTTTATGAAGCATGGCCTAGCTGTCACTGATGTTCAATTCAGAGTTGAAAATACAAGTTAAACTTACTATTCTGCATCTCCTGTACCATCGCTCTTGAGCAAACTTTGAGGAGTTCCAGAGGGATATTACACAATCCCCTGTCCCCTGTTGTTGTGGTTCTTTTGAAGTAGTTTAATACCAAGAGCAATGTTACAGTGTAAATAGTTGCCTTTGGTGATTCCTGTGCTACTTCCTTCAGCACATTCCTAATTTGAATAGACGATACTCATGTCTATTGCCATCATCCAGAATGAAACTTGCAACTGGACTGCTGTCATGCGCTCATTAAATTCTACATTCTAACAAAAACTGATCAGCCAGTACGTTCACATCTGCATAAGATAAGGGTTACATGACATTTGCTCAAGCAATAATTGCTTGGGAATGGACATGTAGGGTTAGGATTAGGGTTGCCACAGGGTTTTTGTTAGGTTTATGCTAGGTCATGTAAAGTCAAAGGTTAAAGTGAGTTATTGGATTAGTGTATGGAAATGAAAGCACGGCAATTGTTGCAGGGGTAAATTTCAAGGAGTCCTATTAATTTCTGAAAATGCATCGTCATAAAGAATCTTGCAATAAAAGTGGACTTTTTGAGTCTCAAAAAGACTGAATGGAGGCCTCAGAATTTTTTTTAAGCATTACAGAAATAGAGACAAGAGAAAGCAGTCTCTTCTATGTGATCCTGTTGAACAAACATAGCATCCTGTCATATCCCTGAGGAGTCTGGAACATAAGACTAGTATTATGGATAAGACACTTCACCCTCATTCTATCACACAGTGCCTGTTTGCTCACATCTCTTCACCCTAATCAAAATCTACCACCTTTACACTCCTATAAAAACAACAGGAGGGAGCCAACTCTTAGAGGAGGGGGACAATTGTTTGCGATACCAAATTGAATTTGTCAGCTCCAATCTGTGGCCCGGCTACCGGAGTGTACTTTTCGCGGCTAATTGTGTGAGGGACTGGCAGGGAGTCAAAAGAAGTGTCTCGCCACCACCACCACCTCGCTAGCCCTGCATCGCATGTCAATGCAGCAATCATGTAATAGAGTGAGAAGGGAACTCCGTAACACCCTCCTCCCTCTGACCAGGTGATGCTGCCGTCATGGCGATGGGATGAGGCAGGGGGATGATACTGTCATCACCGGTCTCTGCCAATCTCCCCCATCAACCATCAACCCCAGTTTGAGAGTTGGGACAGTACTTAAAAACAATCCTGTTATATTACTGAAGAGGGGGTGGATCCTGATAGGAATTCACATTGCACCTTGCTTGCTCGTTGATGTCCAATCTTAACTTGATGTATTATTATAATGAGCATCAAAGGCGATTGGTATTTTACTGACAATCAAGAAACTGTAACAGATGACTGTTGGGATCCATCAAACTTCAGCACATGGGATGGGGGAGGGTTCCAGAGATCTGGGAGGAATTCCAAACCCTACATCTGGTCAACAGCTCAAAATTGTTGTTTGGTGGAAAGCAAACGATATAAAGTAGAGTGGGAAAGCATGAGATAATGAATGTAATATGAATTACAAGGTTATTCTATTTTTTTTTTTCTGTTGAGCAAGGATAGAAGGGAGAAAATCAGTGTTGAGTGAGAAGTGATAACATGGTATACTTGGCAATGAAACGAACATTTTGAGCAAACGATCTCACCACATTTTTATTTTAACATGGAGTACAAAATCAATTGGATACCAATTTTCTAGTTTCACAGACAGAAAATTTTGCAGATAGGAGAACTATAAATCATTAACAGAATGTTCTTTTCATATTTGAACAACTTTGACAGAATTTTTTTATTATTTTTTTTTACAAAATTGTATGGCAGAGTGCAAAAAAGAAGAGAATTACGATTGTTTCATATCTTCATAAGATGATAGGTGCTCTAAATATGGCGTCTAAATCTGATCTTTAAGAAAAAATCATCACCTTTAAGACAAAAGTAGGTTCATATCAATTATTATTGCACTTGATAAATGCGATTGCATGAATGTGACTCACAGACAGAGTATAGTTAATGATGGATCAAATTTGGAGAAAATAGACAATTCATTATCTTTCCATCAATGAGAGAATAAATAACTGACAATAATGTAAAGCACATGCAGGCCGAGATGTAGTCTTTGTGTCACCAAATGTATTATTTTCAATGAATGGTTTATATTTCCTGATGCATAGCAGTAGTAAGCCCTAAACATAGATCCTGTCATACCTGACATAAGAGTATAGTTTCAGGAATCTGCAGCACTACAGGAAAATATTCCCTGAGAGCCAGAAGAACATTGACTCTGTATAATGTGACTTACTGCTGTCTGACACTCAAACAACGTTATGCCTATCATCATACTCTCTATTTTAAACACAGCCCAGGCGTTCAAATTGCCCAAAGTTTCTATTTATCTCAAGCATATTGCCTTACACCATGCACAGGCCGTGCGGATCAAAATGCCATTCTTTTGACACGACGGGCTCGGTAGATGCATTCCAGGTGTCAAAGAAGAAAAGCATGATTAAGCAGCTAAGATTGCGCCTCACCCCTATCAAAAATGTGGATATTATACACTTCTTAAGGCAGAGAGAAAATTGAATGGGTATTAAAGCACGTATCTCATCTACTGCTTGCTTCATTGCCTATTTCCTTAATACTTATCCTCATCAAGGTATCACAGGAGCTATAATTAAAGATGAGAAACTTCCTTAATACTTAGCCTCATCAAGATATCACAGGAGCTATAATTAAAGATGAGAAACTTATCCACTACCTCATATGAAAAATGAAAGTAGTGCAGCTAAACACACACAAAAAAAAATAATAATAATCATTGTTTACTTGGCACGATACAAATTTTAATTCATGAGCTATATGAGGAAGTTAGAGGCATGTTAATGCTAGATACTAGAAAACTATAGAAAATTGTTAGTCACTGTTCATGTATATATCATTTATGACTCTTATTATTTTTTTAACACATTGAATAAGGATGGCTGCAAAATGTAACTTTCTAAGCCTCTTCTCTAAGCTGCTTAGTCATGAATGATTCAATTTGTGATTTATTACCAAAGAATTTAAATGAACAATGTTAATGGGCATGGAGAATGGGTGTATATTTTTAAAAGCAATGTGAGGTTAAAAAGACTGTATACAAGCATACGCAAACAATATAAAAAATTACACCGGATTCTGCAAACGACCAATAACTGGATATGATTTGAGAAGAAAGACTTGAAAAAAGTTATTATTGGAAATGAAGGTTTCTGTCAATGGGTCACTCCTAGTCTTCCATTCAATCTTACTTCTATTAATTCTCCTTAAAATTGGGGTTCAGGGATATTCTCTTCAGTTCATGAACCTCAATTATTACAATTGAATATTGACAGTATTTTGAAAAAGAAACTTCACATATTCCTCTGTCCAAATGAAAATGGCTATAAACCAAGTGCATTTTGAAAATATTTCTAACTCTATTCCGTTGACTGTGAGCCATATGCTTTATCGTGATCTCCAAAGTATTGATACAAATGATATTTTCGTTTGATTTTTTCCCCTTGATTGTAATATAAATTGCTTTTTTGTCATTTGAATAATTCCTTTGTTTCAATCAAACTACGATAGCGGCCTTTGCAAAAGGGACTGAATAAGACAGGCTTTGTAGGTCTAAACTGGTATCGATGTCAGGTTTCGACTTTCAATTCTTTAATCGTGCTAAGATTTCCATCTCTCGACGGAACTTGAATTCAGATTCCTCCTCTGAAAATTGCTTTTTCACCTCAGGTAATTATCAACCAATCTATTCCCGTATCTCCCCTACTTATTTCCTCTCAAATCCTGTTGACATTTTGCTATTATTTTGATGGATATCATGTGGATGCTTACCTTGCAAATGATGACAGGGAGTTTTAATTGTTTTAATTCTGCTTTAAGATTGATGCAACCTTGCAAATTGCTGTTTATTCATCTTTTATTGCGATATTACTGCTTATACAATCAATCTTCACAGAAAGATTTCTGATTTCTTTTTTCAATTATCCTCATTACTGGGAAAATACTTCAAATATGAAATTCTATCACAATGTAGAGTTTCACAACTCTTTTATGGATGTTCAGTATGGAGCTTGGGAAAATGTAGATATTCGTAACAAAAATTAACATTCCAGCTTTTGTCATACTTTTGTCACGTTATATATTATTATATCTGCTGAGAAAAACCCTTTAAACTCTTTGAATTTAAATATAAATAATGGGCCTCTGGCCCTTGTTAGACATGGTTGTAATATGATACTGTATTTTGTCTTAAATATAGTTTGTCATACGTGCTGAACAAGTACTTCCCTTCATTGATACACACATATCTACATAGTGTGCTCTCCTCTACATAGGTCCTATTGACCAGAGACAAATGTCTCACCCGGAATGCTATCCAAACATTATTTCCTCTGCCCATCCATGGGAAAATCTAATTAAAGTACCAAAACATTTCTAGCGTTTTCATTTCAATTTCGCAAAAATTCATATTGCACTGGGGATATTTAGTCCCCACGGTGCCTCTAGCTAGTTTCTCGGGTCTCACCTACAGGTTTCACTCGATACAAATATCAATTCATTTCAATCATAGGCCAACATCAATCCTGCAATATGAGCACCACCAATATATATAACTAGAATTGTCTGCATATTCACACCGTCACCAATTACAATACAGTAGGCTGTTTTTTATTGTTAGAAGAATAGAAACCAGATTTCTCATGTGACTGATATAAACAAGGCAGAAAGTGGGAATGAACCTGCCATCCGTTTTGTTTTTGGAATGGGATCACGATATACGAAGATAACACCTAAGGCTTCTTTATATACCACGGCCGATATTTTTAATATCACTCATTTCTATTAAGGGCATGATGGGGGATTCATTCCCGATGGGCCCCAAGCTCAAAACCCCCCCCCCCTCACTTTGCCCTCCAGTTCAGTAATCATAAGCTGAGCAAAGTTGGCCTATAATTTCCAATCCGTCGAGATTCATCCCGAAATCGGCAGTGAGATTGGTTTGCAAGCAATGTAAAGCGTGCAAGGTGTGGGCGCTAGCAGAGAAAAGAGCGTAATGCTACGTGATCATCTAGCGTGAAGAAAGCGAGATAGATCTGACTTGAGACTGGTCACTGGAGACTAGCACCCTCGCTCAGACTTTATAATCCCCTTCCCTGCTCTATTTCCCTCACACCAATATCATTCCAGGACCTCTAGTTTTCTCCGTTTCATCAACTAAATACCCATACAGATCTTCCCTCATCTAACATATTCATGACTTACCCTATGCCTTCAGCTTTATTTTATTTGGTCCTCTGTTGGCTGGTTACCCCTACCACCCCCTAGTCTTTTTTGTTTTTCTTCTTTCCCTTCTGTTTGTATCTCTGACTGTCAATATTACTCTTTTTTCCCCTTCCTCTCTTGGTGTCTTATATAAAAGCAAGATGGCTGAAGCTTAAGCACTTAAGACTTGGCTAAATTCATTTTCAGATTACTGCAACTGATCCAATCATAAGCTCGGACGATGACTGCATCTGGACACTTACCTTTAGAGGAAAGGAAACAATGTTTCCTGTGAATGATATTCTTTGGATGCACTGTCCTCTGCTGGTAGTGTCTTCAGACAAGCAACGAGCAACTGATAGTTTGTACTGGCTTCACTTGATGCAGGCTTCTAGCAACATATGGCTTCCTGGTCAAAGGGAAATAAAAGAAACCAAAGCAAGCTATGTTAATGATTATGTTCTGTGATTCAAAACCTACATGTATGAATGAGGATTCCATACAAGTGCAAAGAAAATACATTTGCTTCTTTTACTTTTAAATCTTTCTTGTCAAGGCTAGAAATTCAGAATTATAAGCTTTAAAGAATGAAGACCTATGACAGGTTTTACAATGTCAAGATAGAAGATTGTCCTTCATATCTGTCTCTCTGTCTCTCTCTCTTCTTTTTCTGCATCTCTTTCTCTCTCTGCTCTTACATGTTTCTCTTCCTCTATTCTCACTCTTTATGTCTTCCTCATCTTCCTCATCTCTCTCTCTCTCTCTCTCTCTCTCTCTCTGTCTCCCCCTCTCTCTTTCACCTTACACTTGCTCATACACTCCATGACTTTCTCCTCTCTTTCTATCTCTCTCTTTCTCTCTCCATCTTTCACAGAGAGGTGTTTGGAATCTCACGCTGGAGTACACATGATCTGTTCAAACATAGCCGCTAGCCGTCTACAGAATACAAGGTAGCTGGTATATAGCTAGTAGTGCTCTTGCATGCATTATGCAATCTAAAAAGATGGAAACTGCACTCATTCTTCTCTGTATTTATTCTTTCTTTATCTCTTCTTTGCTCTTACTCTTTCTCTTTCCTCCCTTCTTCTTTCAGTCTTCAACACTCCTCTTGGAGTACACATGCTCTGTTCAAACATACCCCCTAGCCGTCTATACAGTATGAATACAAGGTAGCTAGGATGGTTGGCAGTGCTTCTGAATGCATTATGCAATCTGTAATATGGAACCCTCTATGACCTGCAGCATCTCTTACTGACTGGAGGACATCTATGAGACTGTCGCCTTCCTGTTTGATGCCACTTCATATCATAATCGTCATCCAAGTACCAACATCATGCCCCGATACAACGGATAAAGCTCCCACTTCAAATGAGCAAGTATTCCCAATATGCAAACATTTTTCATGCATTGCTATGGCAACGGATCGGAGAGGGAGCATCACTGATCAGTGCAACTAGATATTTGTTGTGCTACTTTCTATACCATGTCAGTTCTAGACTAGTAATTAATGATGGTTATTTTAGATATTTCATGCATACATGATTTTCAGCAATGTTATACAAATAGTTACACCTAGGAATTGCTGTGGTATTAACAGCCCATTTGCTAACATTAAAAGTTAAGAATTACTTTCTCTAACAGTTTTTCAATGAAGGTACGGTATCACTACCAGATGCCATGATCAATCATGAATATGTTATGACTATATACACTATGATATTTTATACAACACACACAAAGATTGTTGACAGCTGATTGGATGAATGTCGGTCACATGATATTCATCGGAATCAGCTATTGAACAGTGATGACGTAGACCGTGCAATAGTCCATGAATCTATTCAACGCCGTGCAATAGATCCATGACACGTAGATTATCTACACACTGAAATTACATACACACATGCGCGAATGCGCTGCATACACTGCGTACTAAACCAATTTTGTGCGCGTAGGGCTAGGGAGGGCGACGCAGTGCAGTTAATTCAGTGCAATTAAATTTCACATGGATATCTGGTGAGTGATGATTAAATCTAACAGTTAACTTTTTAACGTTTGAAGATTCTTTTGACTAGATCTAGGCGAAATTAGATCTTAACCTTTAGAATATAGTACCAGGCAGTAGACATCGAGTGTTGTATAAAAGCAATAATCAATGTTTTATTTCGTGCAAGGGTTCGAATATTACATTCGGTGCAAGTTGAACCTAGATCTATTCAACTCCGCTTCGCGTCGTTGAATAGATCGAGGTTCAACTTGCACGCTCATGTAATATTCGGAACCCTTGCACTCAATAACATTGAATATTGCTATACTATTGCATTGCAAGATGTGATGAGAGTAAATATAAACCAATATCTTCTATACCTCTTGGGAGTTGTATGATATAGACGTGATAAGAATCAGTCCCGCTCAAACATTGAGTCATCCAGCACGTAATGTGCACAGAGTCTATTTACCCAAACACTTCTGTCCACCGTTATTTATGATGGTGAATGTAAATATAGAGACCATATATAAATTTGAGAAGAAAAATCCGTAAACTTGTCCAGCATATGTACTAGTCTGAATACCCAAAAGAACTGCACGATGTCTATTGGAATTTTACAGGATAAAATCGCTCTTTAATTCCTTCGAATACTGCAATATACACCTTTTCCTTCAAAAAACAATTATTGCTACACATTATGATTCCACAGATTGTAGTACTCCCATATAATGATAAGATAAAATAAAATCGTTGTTTCTATGATTTCGTTTGCAGTTAAGTAAGAGAAGAATAGAAGGGATAGCAAAATAGCACAAGAGCGAGAGCAGGGGAGAAGGGGCGGGGACTTCCAAACCGCTTAGTCTAGTATCGTCTAGCAGCTTCTGTTATTCTCATGTCCAGAGGAATGAAAAGTACATTGGCCTATCGAGGACTGCTCCCCCGTTTAACCCCACTTATATTGGCCATGATGATTACATTCGTGTGCAATGGGGCGGGACAGAGCCCCTGGCAGGTGCAGAGTCAGCCCTATGATGCTTGATTAAATCAAAGAGGAGAAAATCAATGGCAGGTTGCACGATGACGGACAGGGATTAGGGCCGGTATTTTTCATAGCCATACAGGAGCGCTCATAGACTAAAGCATTCACCAGCATCTATTCCCATTATAGGCCTACACTAATAATAGAAATAGATATTGCCAGTTTGTAGAATTATACTACACATCCTAGGACTCACTGGCGAAAAAAACCTTCCATCAATGTTTGCGATTCATTTTCACGTTTTTACGATTTTTTTTTTTCATTCATTTCACAAGATATGGTCCCTTAATTCAGATTTGAAGATTAAATTAGAAAACATATGGTGTCAAAAAACAATTATCTAGCTATTCTGATATAAACATCTTTTCTATTTTTAAAAGCATCTCACACAGACATCGGTAAAGATGTTGGAATTAGGTCACCCAAAACTGATGATACTCATCAGTTCACATAAAGACCAAGATATATTTATGCGCTTTGGACAATTATAACAGCTTCTTTTCATCCCCATAAGAAGATAAATAGACACATCAAAATAAAGATTAGACTGGATGCTTTAAGCAGCTTGATTGGCCATTCTTTGATAACGAGAGAGAATTAATTTGAAGCCTCATTAGCATGTAGATGAAAATGGGATTAGGTATTGGCAGAAATGAGGCATGGATAGCGCTGGAAAGTACACATCTACTGTAGATAGAGAGCACATCTTATAACCTTTCAACAGTTCTATGAAATCACACTTCATGGCATAATAAAACAGGGCTCCACATTCACTTCTGGTAGTCTGTATTGAAATGTGTGCATGGTACATGTATGTACCATTTAGGGGTTATGTACCAGAGTCATGTTAGTGTAAAGTCATACAAAGTAGGTAGGATGCAAGATTTATAAACTTGATCAAATGATAAAAATTAAATGAGTCCATGCGGTAGCAATAGGGAGGTTAAACAAAATCCTAATTTTGCTACATGTACATGTACATGTAAGTACCCTGGATGGAGTGGAAAATATAATGAAATCTCTTTTTAAAATGCCAAACTTATCATTTTAAATGTACTACTTTAAATTTAAAGCTGCCATTGTTCATCATCATCATTATTATAATCAGAATGTTCAATTGTGAACATATTATTTACTAACAAGCTATACTTACCTATATCTCTTCAAATTGCTATTCGTTGCCCAAAGTA